>CM061920.1:247630449-247883350 GCA_031002005.1 Vandiemenella viatica | reverse complement strand
AAAATCAATGAGTTGTAATCAGTGTTTTTTATGAAGATAATTAAATTATTTTAAAGCACGCTATTTATAAGATAATGGCAACTCGTATTTTACTTGACGTCATTGGCTCACTCACATCCTAGTTAATCCATCCTTAACGTGGTAATTATTAAGTTAGGAGGAATCCAACAGGTGCTATACGTACAGAACCTTAATGAGGACATTAAAAGGCGTACGAGGAACGCCACACCTGTTGCGGAAAGCCGGAGAATGTTTTCAGCAAACAAAGTGGGAAAAGGAATATTCCTTCCTTCAACTGTTACAGCATCATCATCAAACAGGTCACTCAGCAGATCATTTTTCTAAATTTTTTGAGAAAATAAAACACAAATTGGCATATAGGATGTAATTGCCAGGATACAATTTACATATGATTAGTAATTGTCTTGGAATTAATATTTCTTCTTCATTTCTATTTTAATTGTAGTTGCATGGTCTAAGAATTCCAGATCAGTAAAACACTCAGTTTTTAATAGTCTGGTAAGTTGTTTAATGCTCTTCTCGTTTCAATTGAGTGATAGTTTTAAAACGGAAGTGAGCCAGAAATAGTGATATATACTGACCTATATTTAATCGGCTGGGACATGCTCCACACTTTGTGTCGCCGATTTCTTACGTCACCTAATTGCAGTTTATTAAACGCCATCATGATTGGTCTTAAGTGAGCAGGGGCTGTCTTCATCAAAGTTTGTGGTCTTTAGTTTCTGAATAACTTAGCACACCTCAGCTATCATGAAACAACAAGATTACGGAAACCCAACACTAGTGATTGTCCATATACCAGTTAACTTTCTCACAAGCATTTAGTGTAGCGCAAACTTCATAAAGGCCAGGTTTAATCTGGTTAAAACTTTATTCAGTGATGGTTTAGTTGACATTGACTCGTACTTATAAGTACATATCAATAATTGATTGATTGTTTATATTTTGCTTTTAAAAATCCAAGTGTGATGTGAAAAATGAATTACTCTAAATATTCATTTCTGTCAGCCGCGTTTCAAAGACCGTTAATTTATCCTTCTCCTGTGCAAAAGCTTATTTTGCTAACTTCATTCCACTAACATGTCTCCTCGCTTCGGATTTCACAATAAGCTATAGGTTCCTAAATCTGATAGCTGAAGAGAGGTGTTTGGTGATCCTACTAGATACTCAGTCACAGATTATCCCACTACACGATTCTCTAAAAATAGTTTCGCATAATGTTTGAAGTAGCATAAAAGGGATAAGCAGATGTTACCATCAATGACAACCCTAATTAACATATTGTTCCCTTCTTATAAAACTAACTTGGAGGTATATTTACGTGGAATTATTGATTTAGCATCTAATTTTTAGTTTTCAATTGAGCGATTTTTTAAAATTATTTTATCAATTTTTTGCTCTCATTAATCTTTTGACTGGTTTGAAGCGATCATCAATCTCTTCCTATCCAATCTCAACATACCCCTCACAAGTTTAGAGATGTTCAAAATAGTTTTTAAAAAGCATTTAAATACAAAATGCAAATACTTTCTTGTTTTTCTATTTCAAACTAGGGCTGTTGATATTTTAAAAAATATCGGATTTTCGATATATCGATATTTAAAAAAAATATTTATATCGGACTCGATATATCGAAGAAAAAGTATCGATATATCGACCCTATTACGAGGCGTATTCCAAAAGTAAGGTCCGTTTGATCATAATAAAAACATCGTTCAGGATACAAGGTTTTTATTAACGTCAGTATGTAACTACATATCTAGTTCACTTTTCCACATAATCGCCGTTCATATCTATACACTTTCTGTAACGCTGTACCAGTTTCTTTAACCCCTCGGCATAAAAGTCTGCCGCCTGGGACCTGAACCAATTGGTAACGCTGGTCTTGAGTTCTTCCATCGGTTTGAAATCGTTGTCCACCAAGCCACCGTTTCAAATGCAGGAAGAGAAAATAGTCGCTTGGTGCAAGATCTGGACTTTAAGCAGGGTGGTCTAGGATTTCCCAACGAAACTCTTGAATCTTCTCTTTGGTTTTGGAAGCGGCATGCGGGCGTGCGTTGTCGTGCAGGAGGATGATGCCAGACGACAGTTTCCCGCGGCGTCGATTTTGGATGGCACGTCTCAGTTTGGTGAGCGTTGCACAGTACACGTCAGCTGTAATGTTGTCCCACGGTCCATGAATTCGATCAAAAGGACGCCCTTTTCGTCCCAAACACGGAAGCCATCATTTTGCGATTCGTGTACGGCGATTGCTTACACTTTTTTGGTTTGGGTGAACCGGAATGGCGCCACTGCGTTGATTGTTGTTTTGATTCTGCGTTGGTGTACGCTATCCACGTCTCGTCTCCCGTAACAATTTGGGAAAACAAACTGTCTCCATCTTGTCTATAGCGCTCCAAAATTGTCGTGCGCTATGCATTCGTTGCTCTTTGTGCTGAGCGGTGAGGCAGTTTTGGAACCCACCGCGCACAAAGCTTCCGATATCCAAGCTCTTCAGTGACAATCCTGTAAATTGAGGTTCTAGCAACATTTGGGAATTCCATAGCCAGACCACTAATCGTCAAACGCCGATCACTTCCCAGTGTTTGGTTAACTTGCTCGACGATGTCGTCGGTCCGAATACTGGGCCTGCCACTCCGCTGTTGATCGTGCACATCTGTGCGACCACTTTGAAATTCTCGACACCAGTGTCGAACTTGTTTCTCACTCATTATGTTTGGTCCATACACTACACACAATTCCCGATGGATGTCCGCAGCTGACGATCCTTTTGCCAACAAAATCTAATCACACCGCGCACTTCACAACTGGCGGGAGCTACGATTGTCGCGGCCATTTCGAACTGCTCTCAACAATAGATATACGGCTACTGCGGCACGCCAACAATCTGCATATTTACCAGGAGTTGGTAGATGGCGCTGCAGGTGGGAAACGTCATTCAGGCCTATCATCTGTGACATCTTGTACCCCGGACCTTACTTTTGGAATACGCCTCGTATATATAAAAAAACATGTTACAAAAAAAAATCATTTTAAAAAAGGGCGAAGTCTTGTAGCTATTTAATGATGAAGAGTTGTGAGATATTTTTCTGAATCAAGTTTTGATTTTATGAAAAAATGGTTTTTCATGAAGTTACGGATAAATCATATTTTTTTAAATTGTGATTTAGCCATTATACTACTACTTTACTAAAAGGAAAGGCATAATGTTTATGATTTACTCGAAGCCTTGTGAATCCAGAAAGAGCATCGAGGGAAATCTTGGCTTTTGTGAGTTTAAAAGCTCAATAATGCAACATAGTAGAGGCATTTATTTAGGTTGATGTTCTATTATCAGAGTTTGCATGATGACCAAGTCACTTTTTTTTACAAGTATTGTTTTATGTGGAATTTAATTTCTTTTTGTAGGTTGATAGCTTATTCTGAGTCTTCTTACTTTTTGGACCAAATGTTTGCACCTTAACAAAGATTGTGTATCAGAATTTATCAATATTCCTGCTTACATCCAATTTTCATGTCAAAATACTTTCCTCGACAACGCACGCTCATGTAAAACAACGGGTTCGAGTCCGATTCGTTCTGTGCGAGCGACGCCGTGTCTGCATTGTTACCATCGGTGTAGGACTACTTGTAACTTCCAAATTAAATGTAGTAACAAAGTAAAATTAATTGTGTTTTTTATGCTTCTGATCTTTGTGCAAAACTGAAATTTAAGGCATATAACCTCATCAAGAAGAAAGCAATTAACGTACAAATTTTCTCTAAGGCCTCGTATCCACTTGAGCACGCTCAGGCGAATGAGCCGCTCAATGAAGCGAGTGGCTCAAGTGTGGACGCCTGAGCACGCTCGCAACGAACGACAGCGAGCGCGCTCGGGGCGAGCCGATCGGTTGTCGGTTTTTTAGAATGCTCAAAGGCGAGCCAGTGTTTGTTCGGCGCTCAGTGTGGACGGTATTTGGCGGTTTCTACAATGAGCGCGAGCACGTGGAACAATGAAACTTGCTTAACTCTAATTGATGCGTATGAATCAAAGAGGGTGTTATGGGATAGCTCCAGTATTATAATCGAACTAAAAAAGAAGGTGCATGGCGTGAAATCAGCGAGATATTAAACTTAGGTATTGATGATGTAAAGAAAAAAATAACAAGCCAGCTACTAGGGTCATTCAGGCGAGGACGATAAATACAGAAGAGAACTTCTACAACGGGAAGTGGTAAGTCTTTTTTAATAGTATTTCTCACAGCTGCACGGATTTTGATTGAATTGGGTGTTACGTAATTCATATCCTAAATGTCTAAAATATATTGATTTTGTGCCAGGCTAATTCATCTATGGCAATATAATTGTTTTACATAATTTTTAATAAAAACTTGAAATTAATGCCATAATAAAAAAAAATAAAAGTAACCTTTAAATCTAATTTCTAAACACAAATTAAAAATAGGTACCAGCGTTTATATAATTTTGGAGTGACTCAATAGTGCCATCAAAGACTACCCGTACTAAACGGCTGATGCTTTGTTTATATACTTTGAACATATACTGCAGGCTTGTGTAGGGACTTCCTGAGGCTAGGAATCTTAAAGTTATTATAAATTTTATCTTCTGGTGGGATCACCTCACGCATAGGCGTATCGTGCATTTTAATATGAGGTCCAACTGATGACAGCAAATGTTCGAAATCGATCTCGTAAATTTTTGAAATAGCTCATTGTCTCCTTCTAAAGTCAATTCGTGAATTAAATTATTAAGATAATTTCTTCGCTGACGATGACTTTCTCTAATCCACCAATTTGGTAATTTTCTTCTTTGCGTTGACATCGTATGGATAATAATAAAGGCCACAGCTGCCGCGCGTACACCTGACAACACGTCAATAGCCGAGCGTTTTCTGAGCACTGAAACCAGGCTCGTTCGACCAAAATTTCCTTTTTCTTGAGCGCGCTCAAATGAATGAGCGGCTCATTCGCCTGAGTGTGCTCAAGTGGATACGAGGCTTAAGACGTTTCAGCTTTTAGATTGGCATTGAAAAAACACAGGAACTATTCTTATACTGTGGGCATGAAACCAAGTATGTTTACCAAATTACCATTTTCTAGGACAACTGGATGTTGCTTAGAATTATGATGAGAGAATGTCATAGTCATTTAAAAGAGTTTCAAATCCAAAAAAGTTCCAAACTAAGGTCGTGAATGAAGTAAAATTTTGCACCAAAACTCATGTCAGAAACTTCATTGGACATACTTTTCAAGAGCATGAACTCATGTTTTTCCCGTTGTTTCTTCTACTATAAATGGAGAACTGCCTACATTAATTGAAAATTTCCCCTTCTTTGATATTGCTTTGCAAATGGGTAACGCTTTACCATAATACAATTTTTTAAAGCTGAGATTCTAGGTGGAATGCAGGATTTAGGGCGAGGGGTGGGGGCAAACTGGGGTACTTGTTCTGGGCGATAACTTGAGGGATGGGGGGCGGCAAAATCGTCTCCAACAATGCGTTTGGCAAACAGTTAAAGTGATGACATCAATGCTTTTGGCCAACAATCAAGGAGGCGATTCTCGGCTGATTCTCGGGGTCTGGCTGGCAACAATGTTTGAAGAGGCGGCAATCTCAGTTTTTCCCCGGCTTGAAAATATCCTAGAGCCGCTACTGTCAAGGCAGTTCCTTTGGCGTTAACAAATTGTTTTTTAAAGGCACCAATCTATAATAATAAGTTTTTAGCATAGCGCTTTGTAAAGGCAATCCGAAAGTGGTAGATTCTTTTTTTCAATTTCTTATCTCAATAAATTCGTAAGTGATATAACAAAACTGGCTGTGACATAATTTTGGAGCTCAATTCTTCTGTTGGTATGGAACAAGAAGCGTATCCAATTGGCGCGAAATATTTAACTGTGGAGTGCCAGATACAGGCTTATAATTTCCGGGACATTTCTGGGTCTAAAAAGTATTTTAGCGGTATGTTTAAAGAGTGAACAAAAATGCAAATTACTAAAAAATTCTATTTTAGGTAAATATGCTATCAAACGTATATATACCACCTCTTTTAAGTTTATTAATTAAACTATGGTAGAAAGTCAACATCAGGTATTATGAATCAAAAGGAAAAATACTAAACTTAAAATAAAAATTAACCACCTCGTTAGGAATGTTTTACTTTGGTACAAAATCAACATCGGGCATTATCAATCAAAATCTCAAAAATATTAAACAAACACTGAACACTGCTGTTAGGCTCATTAATTAAAATTAGGTAGAAATCAGCATCAGGTTTTATCAACAAATACAAAAAATTAGCATCTATCTTTTGCTAAATCAAAATCAACATCAATCAAAATAGATCTTAATCAACTAATTTTTAAAATATTTATTATTGTATTTTGCCATTTTCATAAATATTTCTCCGTCACTGCTTTGCAAAACTGATAAATTTCTCAGCAAGAGTCTTCAAAAATTGATTGAGTTTGCAGTTCAGCCTTGATCAAATCCATGAACGTTCTGTTTCGCTCTTATTTCATAAATTATTCAACCGCGCTAAAACTTGTCTCGTAAAAGTCATTGCTTGTTGAATTGAAAAATAAAACCCACTTTGTTTTTAAATATTCAAAATCATTAAAAATGCTTATTCTAAAGAAAATTGGCCAGATTTTTACGTTGGAAAGCCTTTTGGAAGAACCTGAAAAACACGTTTCAGGACATGTGAACCTCTGTATAAAGGGAGTTAATGTTAACTGCGTCTAGAATTTTCTAAGTCCAGAAAATTCAAAGAGTATTTTCCTGTCCGTTTCAATTCCTTTGATATTAAGGGACATTCAATCCTCCCACTGCAAGCATGGGATACTTGGCTTGGCCTCATGGCCACCGTGGTGACTTGAGTTTGAGAAAAAAACTAGTATACGGAAATTCCGGGACAGTAACGCATAATTCCTGGACACGAGATCAGACACAAAAATTCCGAGACATTCCCGGATTTTCCGGCTATCTGGCAACCCTACCCATACCTGGTACATTACGATTAGTTTCTTAATGCTAATACTTTTGCATGATTGAATACAAATTTTAAAAACTTTTCAAAATGTCCAGACAAGAATTCTAATGAATATTGAATGAGTTATTTTACCTTCGTTTTTACTTCTCCACAGGCCCGCCGCTAGCTGGTTGAGCGCCGGAGTGCAATAGCGATTATGCCGCCCCCTGTCCAACTACAGCCAGTGGTGGATATGGGAAATTTCCGAAACGGGCTCAAAAAACTGTGAGATTGCCGCATTTACACTCTCGCCTCGCGTCTCGCCTCGTGTCTCGCCTCGCGCCTCGTGCACGAGCGCTGACGCGAACTGCCGTTTACACTCTCGCAAGAATTCATTCATGGATGGACTAGTGGGCGCGCCAGCTTTCGTGGTGGGACTGTGGGGGTTTGGTCCAATAGCTAAACGCTTTCGTTATTTTTCTAAAAATTAATTGACTTTTTTAAGGTTTTTTTAAATAGATTTAATGATTTATTTATAAACGTTTCTCGTGAACAAACCGAGTAATATTATTATTGATGCACAATATTACTCGGTTTGTTTCCCGAGAAACGTTTATAAATAAACAACGCCGAGAAAAATTGCATTCATTTATAGATTTAATTATGTTGATTTGCATCTTAAAGGAGCTAATAAAACGCTTATAGGTTACCAAATGTTCTGTGTGTCATTATTTATTGAAAAAATTTAACTACTGCGTTACAATCTATTAAGAAGAAAATATCAATAGTTTCCCGAAATATTATCTATAAACGATAATAACTCCAGAGGATATTGACAGATTCAGTACCCACCTCAACTAACTTTAGACATGGAAAAACGATTTGTAGATATTTTGAAATTCAATGTTTATGACTGAATGAAAAATCCTTCTACCGCAAATATTGAAGAAGCTGTTAGAACTTGACAGGAAGAAGGTTTAGAAATCGTATATGACGCAGAAAGTAAACATAAATTCGATAGTGATGGATATGAAAACTCGTGGCAAAATAATTAAAAAAAAAACATCTGTCATATCAAAATGTATGACAACTGATATTCAGTTTAATGAAAACTTTTCCTTCATATCTCATGTAATCAGGCATTTGTGCTGGTAATCATATTATAGCCAAAGAAAGAAATCGAAAGAGGAGACCTTTGTTTGTTCCTTGCAAAATTGACCAAGATATCCAGTTTTTATTTTAACATAATCTGCCTTAGGAATATCATTAATAAACCAAATAATAAAATCTAATTTCGCCAAACTTCGTCCTTTTATATACGTAAAGTATAAATAAAGAGACAGATTTAACTATAGTGAGTAGTTTTATAAAGACTTATTGTGCCAAACGTAGCGAAAGTCAGACAAAGTATTTGGCAAATTATTATTATGGGCTTTAACTCGCTGTAGGTCTGTTTCATAAGGTATACATTGATACAAAAGTGGGCGTAGGTAAAAAGGTTGACTACCTCTGCTGTAAACAATGTGCTCGCGCCTTTGACTCGCGCCACGAGACCGCCACTGAGGCGAGCGGCACTCGCGAGCTTAGACACCGCGAACGCGAGAGTGTAAACGGTGCACTCGCGTAGTCTCGCCTCGCCTCGTCTAAGCTCGCGCGAGAATGTAAACGCGGCATGAGATTGCCGCCCCCATTGTTACCATCCCGAGTGTCGCCGCCGACCACCCGAAGCAGCTGTTGAGCTAAATAAAAAAGGGTCGCCCGCTACATAATATGCTGCTTTGCACGCCCGCTTACGGCGGCCCTGCTTCTCCATGTGCTCGGATAATAAATTGTTTCTTAAAATTCTATCTATGAAAATGTATTGCATGTGAAACACAGGTAATCGTTTTCCCTCCAATAATAACTTGGAATATTCTACGAGGAAAACGGAAAATAACAACTTATTTTTTAAAAATATCGGACTCCGATATCCAGATTTCAATATCGATATATCGATATATCGTCCTAAAAATATCACTCATAAATATCGATATTTTTTTAAAAAAATATCGATATATCGATATTTTATCAACAGCCCTAGTATATGAAACAATTTACTAAACATTAAATTTTTAAAAGCAAAAAGAAAATACGTTAAAATATAGAGTACAATAAGAGACTTTAATTTATTATTATTATTATTATTTTTATTTTTATTTTTCAAATCTTGGAGCAATTCACTTAGAATCAGAAGGTAAGTATTGTAATCAAATATCATTGCTGAAGAATAGCATTATTCTTTCCACGCCTGAATATATCTAAGTACTTCCTGTACTAATGTTCTTTATAATCTATAATTGTAGCCCGAAGTAAAATTTTAATGTAGGATCTCCTATGCTATGATTTCTCGAAAAATTTGCAGGGAAGAAAAAACAATTATCACTATAGCCAAAACATACTTGATGTTACAATTTTAAGCTATTGGATACGATGAATGGCCTAATTTTGAGTTTTCAATACACGAAGCGGCAAAAAATAAGTATTGAAAAACTGTGTGATGCAAGACCTCGTATTGAATTTTCTGTCATCGCAAATAAGCTTTGTGCAAAACTGCAAGACAGATTTGCATAGCTAATTTCACATGCAACAAAGAGAAAAACAATTTACAATTACATTCTAAATGGACCTCTTACAAAAGACATTCGCATGATTACATTTCAATTAAACAAGATTCGCAGTATGAAACATCTAAAACTTATTTATACATTATCTCTACCATTTTTGAACAAGGTGTACATACGTGTTACGGTGATGGCTTTTTGGTTTACGGCGCATAAAAATCTAGGTCAATACTGACTCGATTGGAATTCAATACGTAGTCGATCGCTACGAATAGAACCTGGGAAGGACATTTCACAATACCGAGGTAAGTGAATGTTTAGATCGCAACCACTGGTTTGAACCCTAGTGGGTGGAAATTAAGAACTACTTCTGCCGATATTATCACACATAGAATACATAAACGCCAGTACTTCTTGTATATTTTATACACCAAAATTAATTTGTCGTTATTTAAAGTTTTATTTGAAATAAAATGTTCTCACACGACCACAAATAATGTCCATAGTGTTAGCTCTTTTAGGGAAAATAGTTGAGTTTCAAACACTGGCTTAAGATTCAGAAAGAACTGCGTAAAACTGTACTTCTGTATTAGCACAATGGTTTATAGAACTACTAGTGGGCTTTTTGTATATCAGGAAGAAAGAAAATTAAAGTAATCGAACCGTGGTACTAACGAGGATATTCAGACAAAGTAGACAGAAAGTATGGCATAAAAATGTGTTGGAAATGATTGCTCAGTATAGAGTTACGTGGAAGATTCTAAGGCAAGATGGTGAGCTGTTCCTTGATTATTTGATGGACTGTTGAAGGTGAAAAGTATAAAGGGAAGCGAAGATAAAACGAGGGGAAATCAGAAAGTCTTTGCCCCATTTTTTTAGCCAAGTTACGGCTGTAAATGCGCAGTCAAGATAACCATTCACAAGGGTGGACCTTACTTGGAACGGCCCGGCCTTACCTGCCGGTAGATCAGTGGCACAGAGCTGCTGTCAGTTATCAAAGATGGCGGTTGTGCTTCACGCGTCCACGACATATGAGCAACGAAGTGTGATTCGTTTTCTACGTAGCAAAGGACGAATGCCCATCGAAATCCACAGGAAAACGTAGCCCATATTTGGGGAAAACTCTCTCGCTTTTGAGAAGTGTGAAGTGGTGGTATTGAGAGTTCGCAAAAAGGGAGGCTCACTTCGTCGCTTACGAACAACATTTCCACCGTGGATGCAATGGTGAAAGCAGATCAACTTGTGCACCTCTAGGACATTTCCCGTGAGCTTGGCATTTCGTATGGGAGTGTTTACGTTCACGGGTCCTCAGAGTACTAGGAGGTTTCATGTCGGTGGGTACCTAAGCAGATGGATGACATGATGAAATGTAATTGAATGATTGATGAAAGAATGTAGGCTTTCTCATTGGGTCAGTTGCGTAAAATCATCTAGGGCTTTCCCCCAGGATAGTGGGTCAGTAATAATACATAGCGACGTTTCGGAGCTTATCTCCGGCTCCATCTTCCGGCGAAGTGTCGGAAGTCGGAAATGTCCCCTCTTATAAGTCCTTTGGTTGCCAGGTGACATCAAGTCACATGCGTCGTTGCCAACCGTTGCACAGACAGTGGGGCAGGGAAGGACCTGGTGAGGCGGCGGGGTAGTGGGATCAGAGACGGGTTAGGGGTACGCGCAGCGGAGGGGAGTGGCTGGAGGTGAAAATCTTGCAGCTTTGATTGAACACGGCTGTATTCCAGCGGTGTTTAGAGCACAGATGTGTACGGTTGAGGCAGGTCACTAAGTCGGCCATGCCCTTGCATAGTGTCGAGGAAGGCATATCTTCGATTTCAAGGCGACAAAAATACTATCTTTTTCCAAGAGCTTATGGGATGTGTGATTAAGGAGGCTGTGGAGATTCGGCTAGCTCACGGAATTGTGAATAGGGATGCAGGATACTATCTCAGCACGGCATGGAATCCAGTGATAGATTATCTAAGGAAGCAGAGATCAAGGCTGCAGGATTATCACCTCCAGCCACTCCCCTCAGCGTGTACCCCTACCACCTCTCTTCCCGGCCGCCCCACCAGGTCCTTCCCTACCCCACCGTCTGTGCAACCATTGGCCCCAAAGCACGTGACTTGACGTCACTTGGCAACCAAAGGCTTTATAAGCGAGGACACTTCTGACACTTCGCCGCAAGATGGGGTCGGAGGTAGGCTCCGAAACGTCGCTATGTATTTTTACTGACGCGCTACCCTGGTGGAAAGGCCTAGAAGATTTTACGCAGTTGAATGATTGATTCACTGAATCATAAGCAACGGTACGCCGAGGAGCGTGACAGCTTCCTGGACCGCATTGTTACTAGTGATGTTATTGCATTTCACGCCGGAATCGAGGCAGCATAGCATGGTGTGAAAACATCCGGGTTCACCTGTGACCAAAAAAAAAAAGTTCAGTGACACCTGTTGAGAAAATGATGTTAATGTTTATTGTTCGACACTTTCACATTTACGGGAAACCATCAGGAAGAAGTGCCGAGGAATTCTTGACGTGAACATCGCGGTTATCCTCTACGACAATGCGAGACCACATGTGGCAACCAGAACCACCGGCAAGCTCCGGTAATTTCACTGTGAAGACTGGACCACCAACCATAGCCTACAGTCCGGACCTCACCCCGGGTGAATTTCACGTTTTCTTTGAGCTGAAGAAATTCCTGGCAGGACAGCAATTCAGGTACAACAATGAAGCCAAGACAGCAATCAGCGGGAGGAATTCTACCACAGGGACATCTCAAATTTAGTGTTGCGATGGGAGAATTGTCTGACCGGGTGTGGGGACCATGTGGAAAAATAGGGTAAGGCACGTAGAATAGAACGTATATGTGTAATTAACTGTATGAACCTTTATCTCCAAATAAAAAATAGAGCCAAAGACTTCCTGATTCGCCCTCATATTTGAAATAGGTAATTTAGACTGTAGGTTTTAATGGTCATGATGAGAAGGAGAGATCAGATCAGGATAGAATAAGAAGGAGACTGTAGCAAATCAGTATATAGACTGTTCAACCTAAAAGGACTTAAACGATAGGTAGTTTGATCCGATTTTGCAATATTGACTGAGAGAGGACCCGCTTTCCGGCTGCCGCGATATGCCGGGCGAAATATCTCCCAGCTCGCCTGCCGTGGGTGTAATTGCGCTACGGATCATCCCACGGAATGGCACTGCACTGCAACAGTGGAGCACCGAGCAACTGCAGTGTGCACGTGAAACGCAATCGCGCACACTGTTTCGTACTCACATTACGGTGCAATCAAACTTTCAATCAAGTATTAATGAGCGTTTGGTCCCGAAATGCGATTACCGAGACCAGAGTCGAATGCGATTACTCGGAGCGGAGGTCACGCCGTTTCAGCGCTTGGCGTCGGGTGGACGGTCCCGGCAGCAGCGGATTAACTCCGCGGAATGTAAATTGCCAATCAGACGCTGGACAAGCAGTGCAGAGGACAAAACCATACGACTTGTGCTGCTCGTAATATTATTTTTAAGTTGTTTTTGTTACTGTCGCAACGCATTAAGCGAAGTGTGTGCTTAGTTAAATATTACTTCCTTCCATTTAATAAGTTCTGTATTGTGACTGTTTCACTTGAAAACAGAACTTTTTACAAAGTTATTCCTCGATTTACTGAATGGCAAGTACTAGGACATTTTTTGTTAAATTCTCTTACTTACTTCTGACTTTAAAAAGACTTAATACACATAGTGAATCTGAAATACTTTCAAAGAAATCAGGAATATGCTTCCAGGTTTGGAAATATTGTTGGCAATTCTATCGGAATATTCGTAAAGTGACAAAAATGTTGTGGTTAGTATAATTAGAAACTGCAAGAACGTAAGGAACAGACGTCCCCATCTATTAGTAACTGATGATTTGAATATGTCACACAAAGTGTGTGGTTTTTTTACTGCTTTCTAAGTCCAGCCATAGCTGTGTGCATTAAGATTCTTCTGTTGAAGAACTCGTCAAGCATTATTAACTACATCACGTAATATTTCTTCCAGACATTTCAAAGACCCAAAATAATAAACTGAAAGCTAATGGTTACCAAACGGAGGACGTAAAATATAAGGATTAAGTCGAGATGCTTACAGGCGAAATGAGTTTGGGTGAAGGAACGAGACTGAATTATGCCGTCTGGTCTTGAAAGAACCTCCCCCGTATTAACCTGGAGTGGGTTAGGGAAACTATGGAAAACCGAAATCTGGATAACTCAATCGGGACTCGAACTTCTGCCAAGTATGACTGTTAATGATTCACCCACCAGGATCGCTTTTGAATAAAGTTACATTTTATTTTTTAAATTTTTTTTAGAGGTTCATAGTAACACTCAAGTTGTGCATAATTGATTTAAATGTGCAACACAGGGGAAACGAGTTTACATCTTATGAATGGACGTCCTGATTTTCATCACAGGTGAATAGGTATTTCGATATTAACACATTAATCACCTGGAATGACCCATGGATAAAATGAAAAGTTATCCGAAACCCTAATATGTTTCTTTAGTTCATTGCAATACTCTCACGTACTCCAGTACATTATTGCGGGTGGCAAAACATTTTTCTAGACGGTTTAGGACATTAAATTTATTCAGTAATAATCGTCACTCATGACAAAAGTCATTTAGAAAAATGCTTAAGTGCAATTACCGCTTTACGTTAAATATTTTGAACAGATACCTTCTCTCTGAATTTTTAACAAATGCCTCTACTCAATCAGAAATTGCAGTTTATGTTCGTTGAATTTGATTTTAGCATACCGGTCATTTTTTAAGTTTGGAAATTGGAAGTCAGGAGGAATTAACTCACCTAAACACATTTCTGCGATCTTGACACAGCCATACTGAGAGCTGGCGAGTAGCACTTAACAAGTAGTTATAAAATCATGTATGCTTCAACAAAGACGAAAGTACCAAGCTCTGAATGGAACTCGAATAATTCTATATGACACGCAGAGTTTAGCAAGAAACCGGCATAAATTTAGGGCCATTCGTGGTGTCTTGTATAGAAAAATGACAGCCGGTGGGAAATTTAGTATATGAATGTAAAATAGCATCTCTATTAAAGTAAGATCAGAATTCTGAGGTAGCACAGATGTCTGATTGGTATTGAACGCGGCGAAATGTTGCAAATGTTAAATGTGTTTTACCATTTTTAATAATTGTTAAGAATTTGCAAACGGTATCCAAATTTTCTGCTGACACTTGTCAATATGCCACAATGCAACTGAAATATTTTCATGTTGGTTACAGCAATCTTTTTTGTAACGGTTTCAGATCATCCGCCATGTTTCTGAATATAGATTCATAATTATTTTTTTCGGTGCGCATGCCTTGCAACCAGCTATGGATTAGCAGTGGTATAAGGATTTAAACTCAGGTTTATACTAATACCGTCTTAGATATATACGATGGAGGAAAGTGTGATGGCGCAGAAAAAGTTCTTATTATTTTCGTAACTACTTCACATAGTAATTATCGTATTTTAGTTTATTGAAGTAATTGATTTATTTCGTTATTTTAGTTCAATATACCACCGAGAAATATAGGAAAACCGACCCAAGGCACAATTTCGCAAAGCAACATATTTCCAAACATTTCTCTTGGTTCAAACAATGAGTTCGCGTGACAAATGATTCACTCCATAACCACGCCAAAAATCTGCTGATACCCTGGTTCTACATTTCTTAAATTAGTTAACCATCGAAATATTCTAATAATTTGATTTAAGTAATTTTCGATAAAGTTAATTATCTATTTCTTCGTTATCTTGTTCAACCCCAACCGGATTTAGTTGCAAATAATTCACAGAGCGTGGTGGGTGAGCGGTAATGCTCTGAGCTATCATTCTGGAGAACTTAGTTTTGAATCCGCGTCCGACCACCCAAATTTCGGTTTAACATCATTTCCCGAAATGATTCCAGGCGAATGCCGGGATGTTTCCTCCAAAAACCATGAACGTCCCTTGCCCCCAGTCCTTTTCCTCCTCTAATGAAGTGGACGAGGAATAAAGACACAAAAAAGAGATTATTTCACGAAGGCCATCGAAGTAGTTTTTGGTTTTTATCCAAGTCACTCTCTTCTGGTTTAAGCGAACGTGTAAAAATCTTCTAAAGGAACAGTCAATGTACTTAGAAGCGTTGTGAAGACAAGAAGTATGGACGAAGCTTGTTCATTCCTACAACTGCTCCGCTTAGTGTGGAAAATCGATGATAATTATAATAATGATGATAAATGAAAAATCATTTTCGTTGATATTGTGCTAAGCAACGAAGTCATCTGGTGGTAAACTGGTAGTTAAACAATAAGTAATCAGTGTAAACTGTAATTATAACTAATGAATTGGGGAAAGACACGTCAGCTGCGTAGTCGTGACTAAAGTACAACACTAACTGCTGTACGAAAATATTCCTTTCAGATTAGCCACGCTTCAGAGTTTTGCTTAAACGTCATCGATGCACCTATTACTCAAAGAACTTTGTTGCCAATACAGACAAAGTAGGAGAGGGCGTGTTTGGCTCGAGTTATTGGGATTGCCTGTTCGAATCCGGCCTCAAGTCGTTTTTAATTAATTTCTGTGTCTGTCGTGTGTTAGTCGTAATGTTATGCAAACAAAAAAAACAGAGAATGCATACACACGTGGAGAAGCATGGTCAGTTTGATGTATAGTACACACATGATGATAAAATGAATGAAAAACTATGGAGGGATATATATATATATATTATCTTAAAGAAATTTAAGTCTAACTGGAAGGTGATGGCATCATTTATAACATAAAAACAATGGTAATTAAAGAATCTGTGTTAAATGTTATTATCTGTCCCTGGGATTATTTCAAATTTTCAATTATTTCTGAATTTCGTGATCATTAATTACGTTGTAAAAGAGCCTGTACTAGCATTATTATTACTATTGTTATTCTAGTATGGTTATTTTTATAGTGAATCAGCTAATTATATATTTAATTAGTAGTTTAATTAGCCACCACACGTGAGCTGTCACCGACTCACAGCACCAATGCGGTGGACTTGTCGTTATGCGCCAATATTCCGGTGACAGTTGAATTTTTTCCGGCGTATTGTTTGGTTACATAATTTCAACTGATGTTAGAGTGGATAATTCTCTCAACACAAAATGTATCAGCAGCTGCCTCTGGTTAGTTCATCTCGAAACTTTAGTTCGTGCTACCATAGTTGATGTGGTATACCTCAGAATTCACTACTTCACGTTATGAACACAACAGATTCAGCGGTTGAAAAGTCGTGTGTTGAGTGAATTATACAGGTGAACATGAATCTAGATTAAGTAAACACCAACTTTAATCAAAACTTTTAGCTCCGTAAACTTAAACGGCAAATAGATCGTACGAGGGTTGCTATTTATATTTCTGGCCTTGGTAACAATAACTGTTGCCAGGCGCCATCTGACGTTTCCATTGGAAACATTGAAATTGTTGAACATAGCATTATTCATAACAATGTTTCATTTTAGCGCGATTTTTTGTTTACAGTAACTTTAAAAATTCATCTCGGGCGAAAAATGGAATTAACTCGTGAACATTTTCATGCTATTATTTTTCAGAAATTTCGACGTGGATTATCAAGACAAGAGTGCATCGATGAACTTAATTATTTATACGGCGATAAAACACCATCATATAACACTGTAAAAAAACTGTTATAACAAATTCAATCGTGGCCGAAGTTCGTTTCAGGATGAATTCCGTCTGGGTCGTCCAAAATCGGTTGTTGTGCCAGAAAACATCAATGCTGTGCGTGAACTGATAAAGCAAGATCGTCAAGTGATATACCGTGAGATTGAGTCATCTTTGGGCATTAGTATGACAAGCATCAATAAAATATTGCATGATCATTTGGCAGTAAAAAAATGATTTGTTCGCGTTGGATCCCGCATAATCTGATAAATGAAAGGAAACTCGTGTCGATTGGTGCAAGGAAATGTTAAAAAAAAATATGTTCAAGGTGTATCAAAGGCTGTGTATAACATCTACACAGGTGACGAATCATGGATCTATGCATATGAGCCCGAAACAAAACAGCAATCGACTGTATGGTTCTTCCAAGACAAGCCAAAACCGATAAAAGTTGTTCGCGGAGAAGCACTTGGAAGTAAATGGTTGCCTGTTTCTTCGGCATTACCGGTCACGTGATGACAGTGGCGTTAGAGCAACGTTGGGCGGTCAACTCTGAATGGTACACGACCATTTGTTTACCACAAGTCTTTTGGGAAATTCGGCAAAAGTTGAAGAAGAGGCGAATAATTCTTCATCTCGACAATGCGATCTGTCACACATCGGCTCAAACAAAGGAATTTTTGACCTGTCAAAACGTCGAATTGATGGGTCATCCGCCATAAAGCTCTGATTTGGCATCCAATGACTTCTTTTTATTCCCGCACATCAAAAACAAGCTACTTGGTCAACGATTTTCGAAACACGAAGAAGCGGTTGATGCATTCAAGACGCATGTTCTGGAGTTACCTCCATCGGAGTGGAAAAAGTGCTTCGAAAATTGTCTCAACCGCATGCAAAAGTGTATTGATGTTCACGGAGAGCATTTTGAGAAACAATAAAACCAATTTTGATCATAAATATTTGATTTTACATTATTAGGCCAGAAATATAAATAGCAACTCTCGTACCATTGACTATAATTTCTCTTCTATAGGGCTACAGTTTACTGCGAAAACCAACTTCAGTGGTGACATCACAAGTCGGAAAATGTAGAGATTCCCCATATTACCAAGATAGAATCCCCGTTAGTCTTTCACCGACCAATGATCCCTTTTTATATCACTTCCAGTCTCTGGAATTCAGTATGAGCCGCATGTTGAACAATAAGGAATTTTCTGGTTGTTGTGATCACATAGTTACGCTACTGTTGCGGCTAGACACAGGTCTCCGTTACATGCAATCCTTGATTATGTGAATCTCCTTCTCACCACGCAATTTTTTTCTCCATGTTCCCCTTCCTTTTCTCTCCTTTCAGTAGTATCCGTTCTGTAGATAATTTGACTGATCTGTTATCTGTTCTTATCACAATATTTCTCATCTACTTCCGTTTTAGTGACATAAGCTTGAATTAAAGCATCTTCTACACCAGTTTTTATTTCCATAGTCTTTGTTTATCTTTCTTCTCTGATTTTTGTTAAAGTCAGCGGACGAAAAAGTAGGAAACTGTTTTCTTTATGCCGAGAGACAGATCACTAATTACTTACTAATCACTTGGTTTCCTCGTCCTCTTACATCTTTTCCAGGCGTTCTGTAAACGTAGATCAATTTATAATTGGAAATGGTTTACGAGTGGTAAAACCTGGCTAAAGTATTTTTATTTATTTATTTAATCAGTATTCCATTTAAACAGCATTAAAATAAAATGAGTATACACAGAGTCAGAAACAAAATGCATTTCAAATAAGATAAAAACAGATAATGGCATCTTCAGCAACGTGTCATAGTCACCAATTAATAGACTAAAACTCAGCTGCTACTGAATCTGTAGCCTTACCTTATAGTTGTTCTAGCAATTAGAAGATAGAGCTCACTGTTAACAACATCAAATGGATATTTCCAGTGCCCTGCAATAACTTGGACATCTCCCAAATCTTTGCGACGTAATATAGAAAGATTAAATTGATATGTATACGTGCCTTAACTTTTATATAATGACACCTGATAGCTGTCGCCATTGAGATGTACAGTATATTAAAAACGCCATAAGTAAGTCCTTTTCTTATACTGTTACAGTATTCGTTTCATCCATTATGTAAATATTCCTCATAACGATAAATTCTCATGCACAAAACAAGAGATATGTGAAGTGGTAATCGGCCTCGTCGTTATGTACACACTTGTGCAGACATCACGCCAAAAATTACCGAATCAACTTCGTTGATTTTTCCACAGTCTGAATGCCTACGATCTAGCTTAAAATCCGCAGTAGATCTTATTATTATAAGCGACCGAAGAAAGGAATTTGAACAGAAAGGCGTCTCAGATCACTTTGAACATTCCTTCATTACATGTCCACCAATGATTATGATATTTATATATATTTTCACTTTCCTGAAATATAGTAAGTTAGAATGCACGCAAACCTTTAATCAAACCACCGCATCAAATATGAACAGTACAAACAATTTATTTCACGGTAAAGATTACAAAGATACTACAATATAAAGGTTGATATTTAGCTAGTACAAGAAAAACAAAAGTACTACAGCACACAACGAGGTCGACGCGACGGGATCGAAGTAGCGGAAAAATAATATATATATCTGTGTTAGACGATGATGTAGGGTGACAGAAGTGCTAAAATAGTTTCTTGTCTAACTCTGTATAATGCAGCAGGCATTGCACTCTCTCCCGCGTTGAACTGAGGCAGCCATCAGTGGCAGTCGCAGTGCAGATGCACTCTGCTCAGCCACTCAGGTGTTACCTGAGCAAATATTGGCAGCTCCAGCGAGCGCCCCTAGCGGCGACAAGGTGAGGCTGCAGGGACGGGGAGGGGGCGTCTAATGTCTGCGTGCAACAAGCCGCGACTGTGGCACTGACTAACTAACTCCCTCGCCAAACACACACACAAACAAGTGTCGGGCTTTAATCAGGGACGAGCCCTCAGTCACATACGAGCCAGAGGCGTAATCACAATCAACAAATTTAAATCGCGAGAAACAAACTCGTCCATGCATAAGCTGAAAAGTTCATTATCATCCAGTCCAATGGATTACAATGCTCTTTGTGTTTTCAATCATTTTTAGGGTTTCGTATCTACTGAACGAAATTCGGAAACGTTCTGGGATCAATAATTTTCATGTGTGTTACAGCTTTAACTTTTTTTGCTCCTATTACTCCAAACAAGATTATAAAGCAAATTTTGAAAGAAAAAAAAATCTAAGATCAAAACTAATTACAAGGAATAACTTAGACAACATTGATGGGTATCAAACAAGAGGAGGCAGTCCGCCAACTCTCAAAATGACTAATTTTTTGTTGTTGATCTGTTTATACGATATTCTTTTACTAAAAAATACTATAAAAAACGTATTCCTCCTTTTGATGCAGAGTGAGGGATATGTAAATTCCTAGGTATTAAAATAAAAACAACAGGATTTCAAACATAATAATAAACGATTAATAACAATAAAAAACAAAAGCCTGACATAATATATTCATTACTGGATAAAGAAAAACAAAGACCCCGCGTGATGAAATATAATTTTCTCGTGTTCGGTAGCGAACTTAAGAAGATTATTTTTAAGAAGATAAACAGTTCGAAAAAAGTCAAACAGAAAATTATTCGATAATAATTTTCACAGTCATTTCCATAATACTGCATAAATAATCCCAAAACACTACTTACGACTTGTGTGATTCAATGTCGAGGTTTTCTCATTCATCATTACCTAACGTACTACCGTAATTTCGCTCGTTCTGTGTAATGGGACCTACAGCTTAACATAAGGAAAACAGCACAGATCATTTGAAGTACGCATTCACATTTGGAAAATTGATTTTGTAAAATATAGGGTTCAGGTAGAGGTCATAGCATAAATTTCAGCAGCGCCGGTATTTGAAGTGCGGTAATTTTCATGACTGCCAGGACACTTTACACTAAATTCATGTTTGAAACATTCGAGGTACTGTGACACTTGATAAAAGTTCCTTGAGTTTTACTTTCATGGATGTTTTTCGGTTGATATAAATCCTTGCCTTAAATTAATTTTAAGTAGAATACAAAAATATTTTTATGTGTTAGTGGATGTTTTATAAATTGTTTCTGTTATATCAAGTCCACACTACAATAAGGACGCTAATTTTTTCTGTTGAAAGTTATAACTGCAAAGTACGCCTACAAACTTTCATCTCTGCCTTCTCCTCGGGCAATTATTTCCGTTTGACAAATGGCTTTACAGTCAGTGCATATCTGTCCAGAAAGCTATTAATTTCACAGTGTACCATGATGCGTGTTGGAATATGCTAGCGTAGAGTTCTACAGAACTTGATCTTGTTCACTGTAAAAATATATATCTACAGCTGGAACCAGAGAGAAATAAATATTCTTAGTGATACTTTCGAGGAAGTAAACTTTAACATTTTATTTGGGAGAGTACTGTTTTCTAGAACTCTCCCATACATGTTTACGACATTATAGTACAAAATTTTCCCCACGTATTTGGTCAACAAGTTGCAAACCTTAATAAGATGTAGCAATCGTCTACTTTGTCAATGAGCGAACCATCATAAGAAGTGAGTGGTCACTCGGACAGTAGTCGATACATTTATTTGTTTGTTCATTCGCCTTGCGTAATTAGGGTTCCGTACTCTGATGACCTAAGACATACCTCGCATGTGATAGGTCAGCTACGAAGATCAATCCCTTACATCATAGGTGTCCAACTCAATTTTGCAGAGGGCCGTATATTAAATTTAGAATGTGTAGGTGGACCAGATTCAAATAATTCCGTAGAGGAATCGGGTGAAGTCTAAAAGCTCTAAAAAACATTGTGTCACATTGCGATCGCGGGCCGTATTGATAGGGCCCGGGGGCCGGATGCGGCCCGCGGGCCGTATCTTTGACATCACTGCCTTACATATTTCCAGGTAGGCTACAGAGTTCCACAGCACGTGACGTTGCCGCGCACGCTGCTAATGTTAGCGTTTGCTTCCAACCAAGTCTATTACAGGCACCTTTACAGTGCAATGCATTCTCAATTAAGAACACATTCAATAAATTAGTATCAATATACATTAAAGAGCAAAGTAACCTTAAAATAGAAGAGTTTGCATGTTTTACTCCCAATTTACATAGCATATCAGGTGTAATGGTTTTATTTTAATATTTGTTGCTTAAATACAGGATATGGTAGGCACTGCAAACAAATTTCAAGTTACCGGTTAATATCAGATTTCATGTGGACATGGCAAAAAAATGGAATAAAACCGTAAACTTAAACACCACTCTCATATTTAGTATCCGGTGGCATACAGGAGGACGCCGGTTCGAATCCCCATTCGGGAATCCAGATTTCCCCAAATCATTCCAGGTGATTGCCGTGAGTCTTCCTTCAAAAGACCATGGCCGAATTCCTTTCCGTTCCTTGTCCCCAATATCATCCCGCGTCTAATGATCTCGACGTCGACGAGACGTAACCCATAAGAAAAAAAAAATTGGAAAAATATTGTATATATCTGCTTTACGAAATTTTAAATCGATACGTCATACGCTGGCATAGAAAAAAATCGAACCCCTTGATTCTGTGTAATCCTCGTAGAATTTAATGTAACAAAACTTAAAATACGATAGTCGAGTTAGTCTCAACGAAACACGTAAAATGTGAAAATTAGATGTCTGAAACTTACTTCGTTTAAGATCTAGAGGATTAATAGGACTCTTTTTCCCTTTAGGAACGAAACCATAAAATTGAAAATTATAAAATTTTTATCGTCATTTTTCCAGTTTTTTTTTTTTTTTTTTTTTTTTAAATGGATATCAGGTGGTGTGAAGATACAATAACAAACCGTAAATTACATGTTCTACGAAGAATGAGGTGTTTTACTCTTTTTGAATGCAAGGTCCTGGAAAATTTATCGAAGCTTTAAATTCAGTTACAGTCGTAGAATCTAAATACAAAATTGTATAACTTTTCAGCTGAATTAAGTTCCCTGAAAATTGTGCCATTCATTGTGACTAAGAGGCTAAGCTGTTTCCCTGACATTGTGCACATTTCTTCGTCAATTATTTGTTACCATCCATCGAACAACGATAATACTTTATCAGATAGCCTAAGAATGGATACTAGGGGTAGTAAGCTTCGTGGCAAGCGCAGATGGCACATCGATTTTTTTAAATCGTAAGTAGCTATCTCTCGTCACTCTTTCAAGCAAACTGAAATTATGATCTCGGAAGGACAAAACGTTACTTGGAACATCTGACATTCTCTGTTTAAAAGCAGCGAGAGAAATAGTCAACCGACTATTCCATCCGCATCACCATACGAAAGAAACACTGAAAACGAGCAGCGTGCGAGATGGAGCGGTTGGAAACCACCAGAGATACTGTTACACCCACACTGATTCGCCGTCATTCCGAGTCTGCCCACGGTGAGCTTACGTCAAGTTTCCACCTGCGCCGTGAATACCAATCGGATAAACAATCCGTCAATACGTCGCAAATCGCGATATAACTGGATGGAGGAACAACAGCAACGGTCCAATTAGGGTGAAGGGCGCGGCATGAATTATTCACTCCCACTCGCCCCGAGCCTCACAGCTTTCACCACAACGGCTCATACTAAAAATACAGCCACCCCGCAACAAAAGCCCTTATTTTTCCAGTTAAAAAAATATATCATGAGATGACAATAATATTGTGCCATAGGTCCTCCACCTGTCATTTTCTCTCTTTTTACTTCTACTGTATATACTTGTATGTTTATGGTTCGGGTAAAGTAACATGCTTAATAGCAAAAAGCAGTGCCAAAATTTTTTCCAAAAAGCATTGCAATTTTTATACTGTTTTCAATAACTGCTGCCCCAGTTTTGGTTAAGTTGTGATGATGCATTAACAAACATTTGGAAACAATCAACCTCTTGTAAAACCAAATAAAAACCTCTACTTATAAAGACTGATATTCGATGCCGGTCATGGGAAAATGACGCAATTAATAATTTACTACTGTTGACAAGGCTGAAGATACTAGCAGAATAATTGGATAGAAAATGTAGAAACAGAAGATTTGGCTATATTTAATTAATTATGCATCAAATAAACGACTTGTTACCTACAGATTTTCGAAATCAGCATTTCATTATTTACGGATATGATCAAAGAGAGCGTTAAAGCATTCGTGACATGTAATAGATTTCAGTGCGTATCAATAACAGATGGCTGGATGTTGCCCACTTGTATTCCTCCACTAAATCTTATCTATAAATAAAAATAGACGTGTGTGTCCCTATATTTCAGTTTGCAGTCATAACTAGCTACATAGTGCAGATCACTAGCGTTTCTGTGTGGTAATAGCCTCGAGTCTCTCACTGTGCATTATGGTGGTTACATGTCGCTAGCTGCGGGGAGTGGGAGATATGTCCTGTAGGTTGAAAGTGGTCAACCTAGAGCATTTTCATATTTCGACCAAAGTACTCTTGAAATTCTTTGGAATCTTCTAGAATGTACTAGAATGTTCTTAAATGTACTAAAATGTTCCAGATTGTTCTATCATCGTGCACTATGGTGACTGCGTGTTGGTAGCTGTGAAGGCGTTGGAGATATGGTGCTTGAAAGTGGTCGACCTAGCCAGTGGCGTAGCTAGGTCAACAAGGGCCCCGGTGCAAAAAATTTATTTTGGGCCCTCAGGCCAGATAGGCGACCTTTTTTTTTGCTTTGTGTTGCTAGTAGGGGCCCCCTGAGCTGAGGATGGGGTCCCTTGAGTTGTGCTTAGGGGCCCCAGAGCAGTGGTTGGGGACCACCCTGAGCAGCGAGGGCCCTTAGTGAGGGGCTTCCTGTGTCTCAGAGGCCTCCTTAGACGACTGTAGAGCTAAAAAAAGGTCGCCAGTTTGCTATGAAGGCACGTGGGCCCTATCAACCGCACTTAGGGACCCCCAGAGGTGTGCTTTGGGGCCCCCAGAGGTATGCTTGGGGGTCCCCTGAGCGTAGGGGCCCCGGTGCACTGCACCGCCTAGCCCCATAGTAGCTACGCCCCTGGACCTAGCGCATTATCATATTTCGACCAAAGAGCTCTAAAAATTTTATGAATCTTCTAGAATGTACTAGAATGTTCTTGAATGTTCTATAATCTTCTAGAATGTTCACGACAGATTTTTCAGTTTTCTTAGCTATTTACAAACATTACTGATTTATATGCAATATATTTAGTGTGTAATCGATTTTGACGGAACTTTCACTGGCAGGTAGTTGATTTGGCTACTTTTTATCCTGTAAATTTTTAAGGTTCCGTGCAAAAACATAAAAAAACCTTCAAAATTCTTTACAAACACAAATGAAGTCTTGGGCACTAGCTAGTTTCCTTATAATGGCTTTAGAACAGACATAAAACTCATATCCTTTTTTGTAAAAAGCAATTTCGTATTAAATACAAGTTTTTCATCAGAATGATTGCTGTATAAGTTACATAGCCAGGTTCAATGCTATTTCATTTTCTTTAGTATCAATAAACTTCCTACCTGAATTATTCGAACTATTTTCACATAATTTTACATCATTATTTTCTGCAAATAGAATTCATACAAATATTTACCAAAATTGATGATATACAGGGTGTTACAAAAAGGTACGGCCAAACTTTCAGGAAACATTCCTCACACACAAACAAAGAAAATATGTTATGTGGACATGTGTCCGGAAACGCTTACTTTCCATGTTAGAGCTCATTTTATTACTTCTCTTCAAATCACATTAAACATGGAATGGAAACACACAGCAACAGAACGTACCAGCGTGACTTCAAACACTTTGTTACAGGAAATGTTCAAAATGTCCTCCGTTAGCGAGGATACATGCATCCACCCTCCGTCGCATGGAATCCCTGATGCGCTGATGCAGCCCTGGAGAATGGCGTATTGTATCACAGCCGTCCACGATACGAGCACGAAGAGTCTCTACATTTGTTACCGGGGTTGCGTAGACAAGG
Organism: Vandiemenella viatica; assembly: GCA_031002005.1. Classification (NCBI taxonomy): domain Eukaryota; kingdom Metazoa; phylum Arthropoda; class Insecta; order Orthoptera; family Morabidae; genus Vandiemenella; species Vandiemenella viatica. Next base: position 247,857,050 of record CM061920.1, on the reverse strand, counting down.
GCTTTCAAATGCCCCCATAAATGGAAGTCAAGAGGGTTGAGGTCAGGAGAGCGTGGGGGCCATGGGAACGAAACTAAAATGAGCTCTAACATGGAAAGTAAGCGTTTCCGGACACATGTCCACATAACATATTTTCTTTGTTTGTGTGTGAGGAATGTTTCCTGAAAGTTTGGCCGTACCTTTTTGTAACACCCTGTATTTATTACCAATTGTTTAATAATCCGACATAATGAAACAGATTATTGCATTTTAATCACAAAGAGAGTTAGGTGTGTACTGTGCCAAGAAGCCACTAAACACTGAATGTGACATTTATGGCTCATGTATTGTACGATTCCAGTTAACGTGTCTGCCGATCGTACTAGCCCGCTATCTTTGTGCTTGTCATCTCAATTAAAACTTTTACGTCACTATAATATAGTTTATACAAGTTCTATAATAACATTAATGATTCACCAGTTAATCATCACTTGTAAGTTCGCCAATTCTTCCAAATTAAATCGACATCAATCCTCTATCTCTGATCCAGAGATTTTTTTCATTGTTTCGTACTCATCAGAGATTCTCTTCTCCAATAACTTCAACCATTAAACTATTCTGTACTCAAAGAATTTATTACAGACAGCATTGTCTAAAAACAAGACTAATCATCACACTTAACACTTAGATTTTAATGCTGCTGTTAATTAACCATTCTCATAATTTTTCTAAATATATCCCATTTAATTCAATGCATTTCATGAATTCCCTCAAACTCTTTCTAGGTTGCTTATATTAGCTGACAGATTCTTATTAAGTGTTTGGTTCACAGAGTTCACAGGGTTCAAATCATTGAAGTCGATGGTCTTAAACTCTGGCATCAATTTTAAAGTCTGAGACAGCATTTTGTTGTATTAAGATTTATAGCAGAACATAAGAAAACAAATATAAAGAATTATTTCCCGTGAATTTACACACATTAAGACAATCAATACATAGCATCCAATACATAAAATTGTCCATCCGCTCCTTTTTATGATTGCAGGGTATCTTTTTTACCACAACCGTGAAACTTATCTTACTGTATTCAATATAGTATCGCCTAGTCCGTAACTTATTTTTTCTACGTTTCTCCAGATTCCTCACTTGACTGTCGTAATTGTATAAACAATTTGTTACAACCTCTCTCAATAAACAAATTTCTTAAAATATTCAATAAATTTATGAAACAATGAAAAACATAATAATTTACCATTATTAGAAAAATTATTAAATTCTCACACAACGTCCCTCCATAAGTGAGTGTGTGTGTGTGTGTGTGTATCTGTTGTGGGTTTGTAAGTTTTTGTTAAGGCAATAAAGAGTAATACATTTTAACTAAGATGTTTCATTGAATCCAGGTTCTGGCCCTTTCGGCGCACAGCGCTTGTTACTGTACAACAGTCTGTTCGCATCCCATTTAAGTGGATACGAGGGAAGAGAAATCGCGACGTGCAATCTTTCTTAAATGACAGAAACCCATTCTGAAGTGTCAGCGCACGTTTAGAATCGTTTTCAGTAGTAAATTCCCCATCCAGTAAAATTTACCCATCTTCATTTAAGTTATAATGTTTTAAAAAAGACTTTGTCGAATGGTTATTACCTTCTAGAAGAGTTACGGTCGTAAAGCAAGATGGAAACTCTCTTGAGATGATATAATACTGCGCCATGATTCCGGCAACCCGCCAACTTAACTCCAGACTCCTATCTATACTGCATGGAGTGCAGAAAACTAGAGTTAACATGTTCAACGGATCCACATGTAGCTGTAATTGTTTTTTGCTCTTTATTCCTGTGCTCTAATTCACCTTTGCTGACATACTACCTTGGGTGCTAATAAAAAGACTTGAATGAAATTTCATATTTAGTTATAAAAACAACTATTCCAACAGTCATTTGTAATTTATTTTCAATTTTAAAGTCATTTTACTAAAGAAGTATTTAATTGAAGTTTTTAAACTATAATTTCCCAACACAAGAAAATGAAATAATAAACCTTCAAGATTTTATAATGAAAACGTTATGTATTCGCCAATGTTTTACATACTTAGATGGTTTATACAAAATGATTCGTATAGCGAGTTTATTACTTTAGTTTCTAAGACAAGACTGCAGCATGTTTCATAAATCTTGACTGAAATAACCTGCATATCAAACTCTTGTGGAAGAATTCAGTTGTGATGGTAACGTTGAATCTATATTTTCAAGAATTACGTGACGTTATAAAGTGGACATAAGGCAAGAAGTCTAGCTGAGAGTTTCTAAAAATAATCAATAAAACGGCAAAATATTTTCAGACAGATGAGAACGTAGATTGGAGGACATCTATTTCAAAACATATGTTGGCAGGCAGATATCTTGTAACGGCAAAGAATTACATGAAATCTATCCAGTTATGTTAGGTTCTGACACCGGGATAGTATCATAATATGTATTTTTTATAAAGCCAACGCGAAGACACAAAGATCTGACGTAATGCTAACTTTGTCAACGCAATTGCAAACAAAATTAGCATTGCTAAGTGCGATTTACTCTAGTGAGTTTAGGATTTCTTATACATTTTGTACTAAAATGAGCTGTATAACAAACCAGTAACAAGTAATGTTTTAATTAGAGTCCATTACACGTTTCATAAAATTGTTTTTGAAACAGTGTAAATAAATCGACCACAACAAATTCAGTTAATAAATAATTACTGTATGCGTTAGAACATATTTTGAAAATTTGTATTCACTATAAATTTTACCCGATTCATGAAATTCTACATCTATTTATACATAGCTATAAATTTTTGTATAAAAATTATATATGGAAGTATTAACTATGTTAAAACACTCATTCAGATTTTTTTAATTGGCACTTTGTTACACGACCTTACAGCCAGTGCAAAGATTCATTTTTTACGTTATTGTTTACATTGGGTTGTTAATAGTAATAGATGTAACATAACACTATCTTTCGGAGTGCAGAGTAGAATTTTCAGTTATTTAAAACTTATAAAAATCTAGATATTACAAAAGCCATGAATTCTAGAAAGATCACTATCGTTTTTCTGCTAATTTTATTTTTAAATGATTTTTCATCACAAGCTTCCATAAATCGTACAATAAAAAAAAGGAAGATTTGAACCGAGGTTGGTGGTGTAACGGTTAGCGTTCTCGCCTCTCTTTCTGGAGGACGCCGGTTCGAATCCCCGTCCGGGCATCCAGATTTGGGTTTTCCATGGTTTCCAAAATCACTCCAGGCAAATGTCGAGATGCTTCCTTCAAAAGGCCATGGCCGAATTCCTTCCCATTCCTTGACCCCCCCCCCCCCCCCCCCCCATCCTTTCGCGTCTCTAAAGACCTCGCTGTTTAAGAGACGTTAAGCAGTTTAAAAAATATATATTTGAACCTTTTGTGAATAGACGTATTGCCACTTGTCATTTAGTTTCTATGAAGATTACCTAAAAAAAAAACTTTTACTTCAGCCACCCACTTGTATAATTATTTTCAACCTCCATGATTTTTTTAAAACTTTGTGATAGTTGTGTTAAGGTTAGCAAGAACTAAAGCAGTGCGCAATTACCTGTTTATGAGTTAAAGAATTGACAAGTTATGAGAATGTGATAGACAAATGGCGGAATGCATAAATAACGACTCTATAAGGGCTCCGGTTCCCAATCAGAAAGCAGGGAACTCAAAACATTCTGGTGATATGTAATACTCTTGTACCACCTTGATTACATGTTGTGCACGTACTGTAAGGAGATGTGTATTCTTCAAAAAATATTTTTTTCTGTATGCGGAAATCCACTGAATGATTTGTATGTCTATAGATTGCGTGGGAAACTCTCCTAGAAACTACATCCCATTCCTGTCATCCATATTAACTAATAAACAACGGGAACGAATAAATGGATAACAGCTACTTCCTATTTTTTGCTTTGGGCCTGAAATAGCGCTGCTGCCGGAAGTTGAATATAATTTAAATAGGTTGCTATGCATGTGTCTTGTAATTACAATTAATTTCCGAAACCATCAATAGAAAAGGCACTAATTGCTTCTTCATAAAATTCACGACCAGTATCCTGGCATTTCACTGTCAAAAATTCAATCCAAACTCTTTATAAATGAGGTGTAAAGTCTTAAAAACAAAATTTAAGTCTCTTATAATGTTTATAAAATTTTTTGATGTTAACGGAGCATTCATAAATTAGGTAGCTTCATTTTGGCCTCCTGTGAAACCCTTCCACGTAGCCTAACGTGACTTTTGCCTCTACCCTCCCTCCCCAGTAGCTTTGTTCCCTATTGATTTCAGAAGATATTACCTACTGTTTTCTCTAGTCAGACTATCGTAAATTACATACGAAAATAACTAAATGACAGATATTAATATTCACATGCTGTTGTGTGTTCTGTACCTTATTTTAACTGTGACAAATAATATTAATGAAAAGCTAAGTTGCATGGCTCGGAAACCCCTCTCCCCACGTAGCCCAGCGTAGCTTTGTAACCAACCCCAAGCCCCCCTTTTTTCTAGGCCGAGTCACGTAGTTTATGGACTCCTCCTAAGATATTTGCTGTTAACATCCCTTCTCCACGTCATCCATGCTTTTATCTTTTGTTAATATTTAGTTAAAATCCCACTACTTTATCTGCAAGTAGGACAATATCATCAGCAAACCGTGCCATGCTCATTCTTTCGTTTCATCTACATACAATACATCTACACACAATAGCACGGTTAGCAATATCCAACCTTGCCTTATTCATTTTTAACTGATTCTGGTCTCGTATGGACCTCTACTTTTTTATGACAGCCTATTTCTTTTAAATGTTGTAAATTACTTTCATGTCTCTATATTTGATCCGTCATTTTTACTATTTTTTATTATTTTTTTCATGTTGGACGGAAATTCTACACTACATTGTCGTATTTTCATTTTCCTAAATCAGAACTGTATCTCCCAACGAATCATTTGCATACATAATTACAATCTTAGTTTATCATATATTTTCCCTGTTTCGTCATTGTCTTCTTCTTAATTTGGCATTTAAGTTAGTAGTAATGGGGTTGATGCGAGTTAATTTCCTAGGTCAGTAGTTCGTGCGTTTTCATTGAAAATTAGAGTTCTAATATCGCTGCTGTCACTAATTTTAATGGGTATACTGTTCCTATGAGATAAACAAGGACGCTCCTTAATTCCAGGTTAGGTCCACTAACGACGAGAAGAGATACAATTATCTGAGATCTCTCGCTCAGAACCGCCATAAGTTTTTTTTATGGATTTCTTCGTCCATAACTTGCAGCCTAATCTTACTAGGAGGCCTAATAGCTAATCACCAATCACTGCCTTAAAGCTAGTTGTTTTGGAGGTTGTTGTCCTGGGACATTTCTTCCCTCTGTCTTCTCTTGAATGGTCTTCTCTTCACTTCTGGATGGTCCTCTTGATGGTGTATTATTAGTTGTTCCTTAGCGCTCCGTCAGCACCAATGGCCTACTATGTTTGTCAGCCACACTGTAGAATTTGTAGGCATGTCGCCTGAATATTTCGATAAGCCTGGATGTTCCGGATGCCTCATGCATTGCGTCAGTAGGGAAACGGTCTGGCAGATGTAGTGCCCGCTTCACTGCTCTTTTCTGCAGCACTTGCAACTTCCTCTGGTGGCAATTAGCAGTATCCCCCAGACAGGGCAAGCATACTCAATTACCGGCCAAATTAAGGAGCAGCAAATGGCAACTCCTAGATGTGGTGCCAAGGAGCTTTACTTAATTCCAGTTTCAAACACTTTGAGGGAACTCTCAGAAGCAGTAGAAAATTCGATGACGCTTATTCAACGGAACATCGAGAATTTTAGAAAGATATCTTCATTAATTTCTCCATTAATTTCTCTTTTATATTATGATTTTTTTTAACAACAGTTCCCAATACTACAAATCATTCTAATACGGTTGCTTCATGCAGTGTTCACAGTGGCTGGGATCTCGTGACGTCGAAAGTGGGTCACTGGAGTGACGGGAATCAACGCGACGGCGCACTGTAGCAAATGGCACAAGTTACACGAACAACGTCCCCGGGGAAGCATATTAAACTTTATTCGCTGGTTATTTGCACAATGGAATTGCTTCCGGAAACTTTGTCGCAGTTGGTCGCCAAGCGTGTGCAGCGGGCGAGTTTATTGGAACCGAAGAGCGTTTAATAAGACACGAGGCACCGGCAGCAGACGTATCGGGATGAACTTCACCCCGGCTCAGCGCTGGAGAGGACACACACTTCTTATTCGCCGCGCCCCTTCGCAACAAGTTGGAACTCAAACCGGGCGACTAAATGGTTCCGTACCTCCTCACTACAAGAAAATTGCACGAAGTTTTAATAGTTTCGGGAAACGGAGGTAGAGTTAGCTTGCACAGAAGTTAGTGAACAACACTGCTAGTTGGAAAACTTAATTCTGGTAATGAGTTGCCCACTAGGTTATCTCAGAAGTTAGTTTCACACAGACGGTTCCTCCGACTATGTCCAATTTGTTTGTCACTATGTCGGAGCAACAGTCTTTAGGAGATAAACGTACATACATAAATCTGTCCGTCGGTGCTCTATATAGAAAATTAAATATGTTTCGGAGCTCACATTTTCACATGTTATGAGTTTCGTTCAACAAAATCCGAATATCTTGTTTAGAATTTTGTAAAACAATACAAGCAAAGAGTGTCGAGAATTTTTTTTTTTACAGCAGTGTGTTTGGTATAGATGTTTAGAAATAATTTAATAGAGGAGTAAGACATTTTTTCATTTACCAATTGTGAAAATAAAAACTTGAGTGCCGTTAAAGTTGTCAATTTTAAACCACTTGTTCAACCAAGCGTGTCTCAAAAACCTTCGTATTTTAAATTTATCACAAATATCAACAAAATTATGTATTAAAAACGCAAATATCAAAAACATTTACACCTAAAACACTTTGTAAGTTGCGATCAAACCTAGCAAAGATATTTTTTTGTTTCTTTGGCATAATTATATGAATATCATAATATGCATATAATATGAATGTAATATGGATATAATATAATATGAATGTAATATGGATATAATATAATATGAATGTCTTAATCGAGAATGGTCGTAATGAGCCTACAATGAATTTGATTGTAACTGAATGACAGCATTAGCGGCTTGAGTGTTAACGTGTTGCGGCGCTGGAGGACCGCTGGTCAACTCGAAAATGTGTCATGCAGTGATTTTTGTGATAATCAACTGCTATGCGCGACATGTTTATTATTTGATTCGAGTACAGTGGCCTAATTTTCTAAAATTTTATTCTAGTGGGTCCATTTCAAGTAAATGGGGTAGAAAAAATACTAACCTGGACGAAATAAACGACATTAGATACGATGTTTCTTCGCAATTTTAAACAAAATTATTATTTATTGAGGTGTTTGTGTTACACTCGCCTGACGAATGTTGCGTATGAACGTCGTGTATTAAACTAAATTCACTAAAAAAAAGTTTCATTTTGAAAATATTATTCGATAAGTGATTTTTTAAATCGGGTTCATTAATTATTTTGAAAAGCTAGCTTTAAATTTCTACGTATAAATCAGGAACAAAACATATCTAACATGAACCGAAAAAACCTAAAACCTAAAAAATTAAAAAAATTATTTTGAGGTAACAATGATTATTCAATTTATAAAATTCTCTCTCGAACGATAAATATTATTTTTCTGAAATAAATTATCTGCTTAATATTAAGTTTGTTAAAATTACTCATTTAGTTGTTTCGTAAAAATCGAAAGCTCTAGAAATTTAGGTATACTTTTCTCGAAATCGTTAGGGGGCTTCAACTCAAGATAAATTCTGAATAAGATTTTGGGTAACTAGTTTTGAAAAAAAAGGAAGAATTAGATTTTTATGTTTTTTCACAAAAATCCGTAGAAATCATGGAATCAAACGGAAAATCGAACAAGTTTGAGATGCAGCAATTATCAACGATCAAGGTAAACTAAAGAAAACTTCTTGCTTCAACGTACCATAAAATTACTGCTGATTATTTTTACCCCACTGATTTATATCACATTTTACGTTATAACAGCATTTTTTGAAGTAAGAACGAAAAGATTGTGCAATTATAAATTCCTAAGCCTGAGGCTTCAGAAGTTAAGGGGCTTCGAGAGACGTTGTTGTAGTTGGGTTTCCAGGGAACGCCGATATCGTGGCTATTACGACCCCGTGACTGGACAGACAGAGATACAGTCTCATAAATGATTACAAAACAATTACGCAGAACCAAAAAAAAAAAACGGATCATTAAATCTAGTAGAAAGTTAGTTATGCGAGAGTTAAAGGCTTCTGTGGTCATAATGACGTGGAGAGCATTCCGGCCCTATATTGGCCATCTTAGCCTAGCCCGCTAATCCCCCCGGGAATAAGGCACCTACAGTTTGTAATGATCCGCGAGAGCCAGAGGTGAGCGTGTTAGTTTTCTCGTCTGGTGTGTGTCGGTCCCCGGTCCCAGGGGAGGTTCTGCTAGTGTTTGGGGAACGCCAGCCCCTGAGTGTTTCCATTAAATGTGACTTATGGCGTAACAGCCTCGTGACAAGGCCCGCGACTCAAGATGGAGTGGGAGCCTGGGCTGTTTTAGTAAACAAATAAAATAAGAAGTAAATCTGTATCCCAGAACGAAGAGTGAGGGGAGGCCAGGAAGTACAAGCCAATAGGAACAATTTGTATTTTTATAAAAAAAAGTGTGGTTTTGTTGCATGTCCCGAGCCAACCAGAAAGAAGAGCTTCCCTCCAACTACAGGCATTGGTCGACGTCATGAAGAGGGGGCGGAAAACGACGCTTCTTCGAGGCAGCGCGAGAAGACAGGGGGACTCGTTGGTTACCTACCAAGTGGGTCAGATCGACCGCACAGCGAAGCAGAGGAGACACAGCTGAGTGAGGCAGCCGGCCGTGATGGAGAGCTGGTCAACCCACCGACTGCACAACGTAGATTCGCCTGCACGGTAACCACCATTCAGAAAAAGGAACTTATGCATCATCGTCGTTTTCACCCTAGTCAGCCCTGAGACAACTCTCTTGCTCCACCGAAAAAGTTATGTACCCTTGTGTTGCAAAAAGAAAATTAATCTTTGTAAAATCTTGTCAAGCAAACAATTCAAGTAAATCGTAAAGTCAGATTGTGAACCTTGTTTTCAATAGATCGCTGTGCGATCGATCTGACCCACTCGGTAGGTAACCAACGAGTCCCCCTGTCTTCTCGCGCTGCCTCGAAGAAGCGTAGTTTTCCGCCCCCTCTTCATGACGTCGACCAATGCCTGTAGTTGGAAGGAAGCTCTTCTTTCTGGTTGGCTCGGGACATGCAACAAAACCACCCTTTTTTTTATAAAAATACAAATTGTTCCTATTGGCTTGTACTTCCTGGCCCCCCTCACTCTTCGTTCTGGGATACAGATTTACTTCTTATTTTATTTGTTTACTAAAACAGCCCAGGCTCCCACTCCATCTTGAGTCGCGGCCCTTGTCACGAGGCTGTTATGCCATAAGTCACATTTAATGGAAACACTCAGGGGCTGGCGTTCCCCAAACACTAGCAGAACCTCCCCTGGGACCGGGGACCGACACACACCAGACGAGAAAACAAGCACGCTCACCTCTGGCTCTCGCGGATCATTACAAGTTTAATGTGGAATCCGAACCACGAAGCCTTCTGGCGTAGTTAACACTGCAAGCTATGCCAGAGGTGAACGCCGTGTTAAGTGCCTATGAAAATATCCACCGATACAGAGATTCGAACCAGGGGCCTTTCGATCTGCAAACCACTGAGTCTCCAGACCGCTCACACGAGGGAGTTGACGCGGTGACATTCCAGCCACGCACTGAGCCTGAGCAGCCTAGCACTGTGGCCGTGGCGAGGTTACGTCTGACAAACAGCTCCTCCGCCGGTAGCAGTTTATTGGATTCTGCCTCAATGGGCAGGAGCTCAAGGCGCTCAGGAAAAAAGGTAGATAAACGTTTTCTTCTGGCTATGAATTCGGTAAACTTGCAATTTACTTTCGGCAATTCACAATCCGCTTAAGGAAGGATCGTTCTTGAAGGAAAAAACTGAATGGAAAAACCATTTTTTCACACACATCAGTACAGGAAATATCCTAAAGACTATGATTTCATAATACTGGTACATGGCTGATAAATTAGCATTACTCGTTAATTAGTGTAAAGATGTGATAAATTAAAGCACTAAACATTAGCGTGAGTAGGGGAGCGAGGGGCTTGTTGTAACAGGGGTAAGTAGTAACAGGCTCTTTTCACTAGGATCTTGAGCTTTATTAGTGTATTTCTTTGACTCTATTTGACCTATAAACCGCGCCGCATCATGTTGCCATAGCCAGTGTCCCGCCGGCCGGCGCAGTGAGTGGAAGTGTGCACGCGCGTCACTTTTGCCAGGTAATATAAAATTGTACTGTCGTAAAATTTTGGTTTGCGTTATTATTATCGACTAATTTCAAACTTTCTATATCTTATTTACATTCAAATTTATCTATCTCTGATAATGTGTAACAGTTTTTCAGATTGCTAAATTGTTTAAATAGTTATCTTGATAAATGTTAAAAATCATACCATGGAGTTAGTTGTAACAAAATCCCGGGGCTTGTTGTAACGTGTATAAAAGAAAGACAGAGCGGGCAACACAAAGCCAAGAAGTGTACGAGTTAGCGGCAGCTGAAGTTTTAGAAAAAAAATTCAGTATTCGGAAAGCTAGTCAGACTTTCGGATTATGTCACGTCTCTCTTTATAGATACATAAAGAAAAAGAAGAATAATGAATGTTTAAGAGTTGGTTATGTTAAGCTTAGACAAGTATTTACTGCAGAAGAAGAGAGAAGAGGGTAAGATGGCTTCCTACCTACTCAAGTGCGCCGAAATATATTTTGGACTATTTCCTATAGAAGTAAGGAAACTAGATAAGAATTACATAATACCTACTTTAGAAAGATGTCAATTTTGTTAACAATAAACAAAGAATAAATGGTTAGAGGTATTATAGTTTTTTTTTTTTTTTTTTTTTTTTTTTTTTTTTTTTTTTTTTGTTTTTTTTTTTTTTTTTTTTTTTTGTTACTACTTGTCCCAAGCACGAGGTAAGTTGTAACACCGTACTTCTTCTAGAAAATAATTGATTGTAAAATAATGACCAATAGTTATGGTATTATTTTTACTTGATTTGGTAGAGGAAGAGTTACAGCATCCATCCATCTTTATTTAGTAGCAATTTAATCAATGGATCTCAAGATATATTAGTTTTCATAAAAACTGTTACAACAAGCCCCTCGCTCCCCTACTTCTTTTTATAATAATGGCATGCCCGATTCTGAGCGTACAAGGTTACCGTGGAGTATGTAACCTCTTCGTGGTAACTCTCTTGGGAACGACAACAGGGTGGTTTTCCGTTGCCTTCCTCAGTTAGTATGAGGTATACTAGGTGTGTGTTTAGTATGCTGTGCTCTTTGTGTTGTATGATATGAGAGATGGAGAAGGGAGATGATGAAAGCTGGTACTGGACCATTCAGCCCTATTCTTCCGAAAGACAACTAGGGGACGCCAGACATAACGACTCCATCTGCTGGCCAAATCACCATCGACAGTTCCGTGTGCTCTCACTCCAGACGGTCCGTGGAGAAGTTTGGTATTTGATCCAGGAACTTGGTGCACAATGTGGTGATAAGGAATTGTGCACCACCTCTGGTTATTGATGTTCCGATTCAAGTAAATACGAGTGAGTAATCGATACTTTGTTTCGATACCGAGTACTTTTGGTATTAGAATTAATTCATTCGATACTTACTCGGTATCGGAAGAAAAGTACTTGTATCGAATCTAAAGTATCGAAAATCACCCAATGTTAAATTCTAAATGCATCATCCCTGCGGCGCCACTCAGTAGCGTTTGCGAAATTAATTTCTGGCTAGCGTCAAGTTGGTAGCATTTAAAATCAAACAAAATCAGTCTTAGAATAGACAATCTAATCTCAAACAGTTTGTTTTAGGTCCCTATTTCGTTGTAATAAAATTGTACTTGGCGCGCATTTCGCTATACCTGGCCTATCGCCGCTCCCGCGCAGCCCCACACAAAAACTAAAAGATATGGTTCAGAGCAACTAAGTAGCACACGTGAATCGGAAGAAGAAGCTGCTTCAGCTAGCGTTTCACAGGAATATCACTTCTGGAAACATCACAAAGAAAAATAAAACGCACGGTAGTGACAAAGTCTCTCTCTACTTGTAATGTCTCCAAAAAGCAATCTATTTACAAAGTGGGAAGAAATGAAACTTATCTTTCCTTGTCTGTATAAATACGCACAACAGCATCTAATTATTGTAGCAGCGTCAGAATTGAGTGAATGTTTGTTTTCTAATGCTGGTGAAACGATGACAAACAAAAGAACAAGCTGTCCCCAAAATATTTGGAACAATTTTTTTTTTTTTTTTTTTTTTTTTGGGGAAACCCCGCAAAGCGGTCTTTTATTGTTTAAAAGTGTTAAAACTACAATAAATAAATATTTAAAGATAAGGCAAAACCTTCAAAATTTTCTTACAATGTGAGCTTTATTATAATTTTAATAAATAAATAAAAATGTTTACTCTGTGTTTTTTTTATTTTATTACACAAGGCAAATAAAATAAATAATTTAGCAACATTTCACACACACACACACACACACACACACACATATATATATATATATATATATATATATATATGTATGTATGTCATATTTCGACATTAATTTTAAAAAAATTATCGATATGAGTAAGTATCGATACTTTAGCAGTACTCGTATGAGTAAGTATCGTACTACCCATTTGAGTAGGTATCGATACTTCGATGGTATCGGAACATCACTACCCCTGTCGGCCAAGCTCTGATGATGAAGGTTTCTTCCTCCACCTGAACTAGAAGCAACTTTCACCGTGTCGGCTGCCGTCACCATCACGGTCAATTGAGTCAATGGGGTGGGTGGGCTATGTGAGTACATACAACATTAAATAAGATTATCGTACAATTTTTGTGGTAGTATAGAATTCATGTAGCTAGTTCAATGAAAATTAAAAAAGGTACATAATTGCTTTATGTAACCCATTAAACAGCATCAATGTCATTTATTGCCACGTTTGAATTTCTGCTATTCATTATTTAGAATTCCGTACGCGAAGAGAAACAGAACCTTGTCGCGACCGCTACACTGTCAGACACACCAATTCAGTACACAGAGGAAAGTTACAGACGTTGTTTGTTGCGTTGCCGAAATCTAAATATCTGATTTAAGAGTATGTAATTTTGTTTTCCTTATGGCTTTACGCTTCGTCGATGTCGGGCTCCTCAGAGGTGGGGAAGGATGGGGAGCAAGGAACGGAAAGAAATTCGGCCGTGGCCTTTGAAAGCAAGCATCCCACCATTCGCCTGAATTGATTTGGAGAAGCAATGAAAAACCCAAATCTGGATGCCCGAATAGGAATTGGAACTTGCGTCCTCCCGAATGCGAGGCCAGAGCTTGTAAAATTGTATTTCAACGTCATCCCATACAAATAAAAGGAGTCGAATATTATTTGTAGCCTACTATTTCAAATGTCGCTGTTTACGGTTCATCAAACACAGGAGTAGGATATTTTTATCAAATTCTTTGACTAGAAAATAAAGACGCTATTGCCTGTCAAGTATAAACTATTTGTGTAACCATAACTATTCCAAAAACTCTGTTACTTAGTAACTTGAAATTTGTTCTCTATACCGAACACAACGCGAATCTAAACTATGCGTGCTAAAGAAACTTGCGTCTAATATGGTTTCTTAGCTGCGAGTAAATCAAGTGAATGCTTTATTTTATAGTCACTTTACCATTTATTATTAGCACATTATTGAAAATGCTCTTCATTTAGAGTGCAGTTTATCATAATGGCTGGGACAGCTTCTGCTTTCTTAGTATTAAATGAATTAATTTAATTAAAACTGAATTACTGCGCTTGCGGCCCGGAAATGGAGCGCCGTGGAGTGCGACGGGTGAATCGTTGCACCAACAAGGGGAGCCGCCAACTGTAAAATTCAGATTCAATTCACATCGTGTGTAATAAATGCTCCGAGCCAGAAGTGTAATGTGGCAAAGCAGTAACATGCGCTTTCTTGCCGTTTTCGAGAAAATTGGCATTGAAATATTCCGTTGCGTCAAATACTTTCTACGTTAGGTACATTTCAAGTGGCGGATGGTATATACAGATAATTTCCAGCAATCAGTTTCAACAATTATTATAAAACTAGCTTACCCGGCAATGCTTCACTATTGCTGGACTTGAGTAGGCACATAGATTAAATGAAAAAATATTTACATATAAATTTTAAACTGCTGTTTTATTCATTTTCAGTTGGAAAGGGTGAGATGGGATGCGCTTTGGAAAACATATGCAGGCAGTATTTTTCTGTTTGTTTCTAAGTGTGCAAATTCCCATTGAAATCTGATGAAATATGTGGTTTTGTCTAAATTATGGGGAGGAGGGGTGGATTTTTTAAATTTTTTTATTTTTATTTATTTATTTTTTATTTTTTTTTTATTTTTTTATTTTTATTTTTATTTTTTTTTGACAGGAACCTTTTCTGTCACCCCGTCGACAACTCACCAAAGCTTCACCGTAATCGGACGAACGGTTTGCGGGTTTGTTTAAATTATGGGGTGTTATGGGGAAGAGTGGGTAATTAAGGTGGTGGAAAGACAGGAGAGGGATTGGGTTTTAGTGAAATTAATGTGTACAATATTTCTCTCTCTTTTTTAAAGTATATGTGTACAGATTCTTATCTAAATCGGATAAAATATGTGGTTTGCCTAAATTATGAGGTGAAAACGTAATGGGGTTGGAAAGGGGGAGAGGGGATGGATATTCGGAAACTATACGTAGGAAGTATTTTTCTATTTGTTTTAAAGTATAAGTGTACAAATTCTTATCTAAATCGGGTAAAAAATGTGGTTTGCCTAAATTATGGGGTGAAAACGTAATGGGGTTGGAAAGGGGGAGAGGGGATGCATGTTCGGACACCATACGTAGGATGTATTTTTCTGTTTGTTTTAAAGTATAAGTGTACAAATTCCTATCTAAATCGGATAAAAAATGTGGTTTGCCTAAATTATGGGGTGAAAAATTTTGGGGGTGGAAAGGGGGCGAGGGGATTAATATCCGGAAACCGTATGTAGGCAGTATTTTTATGTTTGTTTTAAAGAGTAAGTGTACAAATTCCTATCTAAATCGGATAAAAAATGTGGTTTTGCTTAAATTATGGGGTGTTATGGGGAATAGGGGGGTGACTTTTTGGACATTTTTTTCCACAGGAACCTTCGCAGACGCTTACTCGAAACTCTCCAAAGTTTCATTGCAATCTGATAAATGGTATAGGGATGCATAGAAGACGAACAAACCCACAAACATTGATTTTTATATATAAGATTAGTTTTTTAAATGTCGTTTGTTGTGAAAAAAAACCAACGGTTTCGAACTTGATTATATTGTTCGTTAACAAAAGTACATTTAAAAATAGAAATATTTGCTGCGGCAGGTAAGAAATACAGATATCGTTACTCGATCGTTACAGTTGAAGGTCAGATGTTCATTCCCACACTACAGGAGGGTCGAAACGAGATGCCGTCCGTTTTACCACAAGAAAAAACATTTAAAATAGTTGTTACACGTATAATTGTTGAAACTGATTGGATTATATGTATACATATTTGAGTATATAAATAAATAAATAAGTTGCCCCAGTGAGATTCGATGCCGTTACGCGCCCTTTGAAGTCTACCTAACGTAGAACACATTTGAACGCAACAGAATATTTCAGCGCTGGTTTTCTTGACAATGGCGAAAAAGCGCGTGTCAGTGCTTTACACCTGTGGCCGTGAGCTTTTATCACACACAGTATAATTGATTCGGAATTTTACAGTTGGCGGCCTGTCCTTGTAAGAGGTATTTACCATAACAGGAGCACTTTATGAGGATAGGATGTGAAAATATACAGGGTGTTACAAAAAGGTACGGCCAAACTTTCAGGAAACATTCCTCACACACAAACAAAGAAAATATATTATGTGGACATGTGTCCGGAAACGCTTACTTTCCATGTTAGAGCTCATTTTAGTGGCCGATGGATTGGTAGAGGCGGACCAATTCCATGACCCCCACGCTCTCCTGACCTCAACCCTCTTGACTTCCATTTATGGGGGCATTTGAAAGCCCTTGTCTACGCAACCCCGGGTACCAAATGTAGAGACTCTTCGTGCTCGTATTGTGGACGGCTGTGATACAATACGCCATTCTCCAGGGCTGCATCAGCGCATCAGGGATTCCATGCGACGGAGGGTGGATGCATGTATCCTCGCTAACGGAGGACATTTTGAACATTTCCTGTAACAAAGTGTTTGAAGTCACGCTGGTACGTTCTGTTGCTGTGTGTTTCCATTCCATGTTTAATGTGATTTGAAGAGAAGTAATAAAATGAGCACTAACATGGAAAGTAAGCGTTTCCGGACACATATCCACATAACATATTTTCTTTGTTTGTGTGTGAGGAATGTTTCCTGAAAGTTTGGCCGTACCTTTTTGTAACACCCTGTATAAAAAAATATGTCAAGCATTAATTATTGCACCTGGCGAATGCTGTCTGGCCGAAGTTGTTAAAACCATTGCAGTACGAAACCCGAAATGCGAGGGGGACCAATCGTAGTTGGCTGTCTTATTTAGTAGGTGCAACGCGCAGACACCTCCCTGTCCAACCTCCCTTAGTCCAACTTTCCATAACCGAACAGATAAATGTATAGTTTTTGCTTTTTTTCTTCTTCTTCTTCATAAGACAACACACCTTTTCGAAATCATTAGAAGCAGCAAGGGGAAACAATTCGGTGATGGCCTCCAGAAGGAATCATCGCGACGTTCGTCTGGAGAGCCGAAATCTGGATGGCGGGATCATGTACATGCTACCGAATGCCGAGACCGAGCGTTACTGTTTATCAGGAGAATCGTTTAAATAGTTGCACCAGGATAAGTGACTCACCACAAGAGTAAGTTCTTTGTGGTGATCGATGTAAGTATGTAGTATACTACAAAAAAAATCCAAAGTGATTTCACCTACAAGAATCGCATGATAAAAAATGTATAGAGACCGGCTGAAATATAGGTCTTATATATCAAAATGGATGTTTGCATATATGAGCTTAATAGACTTTCACACCGTTTGCCTGATCACCATGAAAGTTGGCACATACATGTAATTATTCATGAAGAAACTTTATGACCAATAAAATCCAAAACCCACCCCTTTGCCCCTTCTCAATCCCTTAACATTTATACAAAACCCACATTTTTTATCAGATTTCGATGGATCTTTGTAGATGTAAACTTTAAAACAAAGAGAAAATACTGAATATCTTTGGTTTGCAAAAGCGCAACCTCTTTCCCCGTTTACCCCCACCCCTCTTAATTTCTAATGTTCTTTATAGAAACCCACAATTTTTATCAGATTTATGGAACAATGCACACGCATGCTTTAAAATAAAGAGAAAGATAATGTCTATAGTCTGTTTACCAAACCCAACCCCTCAACCCCCATTACATAATTTTTTAAAATGTACTTTATTCAAAGCTACAGTTTTTATCCGACTTCGATGTAACATTCCTCGTGTAGGCCTATACTTTAAAACAAATAGAAAAATACTGTCCACATTAGTTTTACTAAAACCAAACTACTGTCTCCCTTTATAACCTCTTAATTTTTACCATTTTTTTTACACATAGCTATACATTTTATCGCATATGGATGGATATTGCTCACGTATACTTTAAATTAAACAGAATAATACTGTCTGTATTTGGTTTACAAATGCCCAACCCCTCTCCTCGTTTACATCCACTCCTCTTGATCCAGTGTTCTTTATAGAAACCTACAGTTCTAAATCCCGACAAAATCGATTTTTCTAAGTTATGCCAGAATATTCATAAAATAAACATTTCCTAATGTCTCAACATGTACGTCAGATTTTAACGTGGACACCAAGCTTTCAAATTGTAAAAACCTATTAGAAATCTGTATTGTTTGCTTGATTCAGGAAAAAACAGATATATTCCGGATATAGATTTATGTATGACGTATGTATTAATACGCAGATAACACATGTTTTTAATATTCGAGCAGCAACTGTAACAGATGTTGTGATTAGATTGAAATGCAGCCACTACCAAAATGTAGACTGACATTCCGTATCACAACATCCAGTTACACCCGTTCTTGAAATTGTTCGGGTATATCAATGTTTAGTTCACTTCTAGAAATGGCTGATGCCAAATTAATTAAACTTGGTACACATGATTCCCATCGAAAATATAGGACGTGTAAATTAATCACAATTAGACCGGGCAACGCTAGTAAAATATATTTATCAGCAGTCCTAAAGACAAAACTTCGCCGTCATTGTTATTTGAATTAAGACAGTTAAATATGAAAGCTGATTTGTGTTTGATTGTCATTACTAATTAAAAGGCAGGTGCTGACACGAATACCTGAGTTTAAAAAAGCAAGTAATTGCCCCTTTTTGGAATAGGTAACAAGTTTATTACACTAAAATTCCAGTAATTCTTCGAATTAACATAGTTTTTGTCTACACAAGACTTGAACATTCACGTACTCAGATATGTGTCTTCTGAGGTGAAGTAGCAGCAGATATCACATCATTGATGGTCTGATCGGAGTCGCTAGACCGTAAGATCATCCGAGTTCCTTTTCGAAGAACCAGTGGCCGAGATGTAAGCAGGTATATAGTATCTCCACGGAAAATAATCCCTCGTCTTTCTTTTTCGCGGACATGCATTCGTGGTATGGTATATTACCTCCAGAACATTGACGTCTCCTTCATCAGAACTGTAGCTTCCTATTCCACTGCGATCAAATATAAAAAAAACTGAAGTTTGGTCACGGGACTGTCACGTTTCTCCGTTGTGCGAGCCTAATCTATCTTGAAGCTCATCCGAGAGGGGCCGCTTGGCTACGGTCCATTGTCGACAGTGAATGCTCCACTGTGGACGTGACTCCGGAGGGCGTGTTTCACAGAGACCTGTAGCCTTGAGACTCTAAACCACTGTCACGCTTCTGAAGACGACGCTCTGTGACTGAACGGACTGTCCTAAATAAAAGAACATCTCATTTTAAACTCGCATTGGGAGACTTTCAACTAACACCTTTCTTCGAGTTATAAATCAAATTTAATCATATATTAAGCGATTCTCAACCTACTTCCTTCGACGAATTGGCTAATGAGTAGTAATTGCGTCGATTGTTCGCTGGCGAAAAAAATGTTGGCTATAGGAGTTTGTAGTGCACTAATTCTAGTCACCATACTGCACGCCAACGACCTGGAATAAATCTCAAACCGCTCTCCGGCGGGCGTATGGAGTTTGGATATACGACATTGCTTATGGTGACTTGCCCGTGACACGGGTACGTCATGTATTGTGGCTTGATGGAGCCTTAACGGAGAATAGGTCTAAATAGGCCAGCACCATGTTTCATCCTCTTCCTTCTTTCATTCTCATACGAACAACACTTAACACATTTTACATAACATGCACATATTTAATTATTCTCTGAGTCATTCCAGCGCAATATAAGACAACTGAAAAACCTTTCTTTTGGAGATACCGAGGAGAAAAAAAAATCTTCACGAAGACAGGAGGCCATGATATAAGAGCAACATTCACTTTCTGATAAACTTAACAACAAGAGAGAGAAAACTTTTGAGGAATTAAGTAAGTTTAAAATCCTGGGCCGCTGTTATTACGTAGATAATCCCTGCTCCCTGAATTGTGTGGAAGACCTTGTTTGTTTCTGAGGAAAGGAAAAATATTAATAGCATTTGAGATTTTATAGGTAATTGTACACGAAGATAAGAATTGCTATACTAATTTTTGTACCAATAACTTTTTGCATTGTTGTCCATTGACATCTGCCTATCACTACTGAAATTGTCAATGATTTTCCTATATCATTCTAGGTTGACGATTCTATTACTCCTAAATCAAGAATGTTCTGATTACCTTGCGGTATCAAACAATTAAAGTATGACTGAAAATTATAGAAAGCCAGACAACTGTTAGTCATCCGTCGCGCAACAAGGAGTCCCCGTATTATAACCACCTTAACCCATATAACATACGTAGACGATCGGACAACCAGTCGCTTGGCACAAAAATCAGTGCTTAAAACATTTTCAGGTTGCTCTCCAACGACGAACAACGTTTCCACTTACCTCACTAGTATTGCATTCTGGATTAAAAGTATATTCAATAAACAAGAATTCATACATGGCAAATTAACCTGAAACTAAAAGTTTTGTTTGTTTTACTTGCAGCACACGAACTATATTTTTAGAATTTTTTGTTTAATTATAGGCAGGGCCGGATTAAAACAGTGCGAGGTCCGTAGCAAAATGTGAAGAAGGGGCCCTTGGGTTTCGCCGTGTTCGGGGGAATTATAGAGCACAAATAACAAACAAAAAAAACGTCGCCCATTTAGCCTAGCGGGGAGACTCCTAACTCCTAGGCGCGGGGCCCCCCTAGGAGGCGCAGGCCCCCCCCCCCCCAGAAGGCGCGATGCCCGTAGCATCTCCTAACTCCTGCTACGTGGCTAATCCGGTACTGATTACACTGGTCTACAGGGTATTTGTAACATACATAAAAATACCATTTTTAATATCCGTTGGGCTTCCTAATAACGTATTAATAATTGAAAAAGTGCTAACACGTCACATTTGTATGTTATCACCCCACATTATATAGTTATTTTACTATATTTCTGTATTTACAACTCGAAAGTTGGCAACACTGCAGAAGAGTGGTGGAGGACTTTCTTTGTTTATTGTTTATTATTGTCAGTGAAGAGACAGACCTCTAAAGTGCGATTGTGTAGTGCTGTACATAGTTTAGTTTGAAAATGTTATCAAATATTCGAAGATTGTGTAAAAATTCACCAGATAAGTTTTGTTACATTTGCAGTGTTTTAAAAGTGATTGCTATTGTAATGGGACTTCAAGGTGGCTATACAAAATATTGTTGTTTTTTATGCTTATGGGATAGCATAGACAGTAAGAATCACTTTGTAAAAAAAACATGGCCGTCAAGAAAATCTTACACTCCAGGAGAAAAAAAATGTATTGTTTGATCCTTTAGTTGACCCTAAACATGTGCTTCTTCCTCCTCTGCACATAAAGTTAGGGTTGATGAAGAATTTCGTAAAAGGTATGGATAGAGAGGGGCCAGGTTTCAAATACTTGTCGGAACTTTTCCCTAAACTTAGTGAGGCTAAGATAAAAGAAGGTGTTTTCACTGGACCTGACATCAGGAAGGTTATACGTGATCCTGAGATTCAAGAGACGCTAAATAAAAAAGAATTGGCAGCATGGAAGGCATTTGTGAAGGTAATAAAAGGATTTCTTGGAAACAAAAAAGTAAGCAACTACAAAACTTTAGTTAACAACCTCTTGAAGACTTACAACGCCATGGGTTGCCGAATGTCTCTAAAAATTCAATTCCTTCACTCGCATATGGATTTTTTCCTTGAAAATCTTGGGGCTGTAAGTGATGAGCAAGGAGAGAAATTCCACCAAGAAATAAAAACCATTGAAACAAGATACCAAGGACGGTGGGATCCTGCGATGCTTGGAGATTACTGCTGGTTTTTGAAAAAAGAAGATGCAACTCCGCATAAAAGGAAAAAGTGAAAAACCATGATAAAACCTTTACATTTATGTAATAATTCATTAATATACTTCATAAATACATATAATTCATTAATATGTAAATAAGGGTATATATTGATTAATAAATTTTACACCTTCTGTTTTCATAGAATTGATTGTGGTGTTCGTTTTCCCT
Source organism: Vandiemenella viatica (assembly GCA_031002005.1). Taxonomy (NCBI): domain Eukaryota; kingdom Metazoa; phylum Arthropoda; class Insecta; order Orthoptera; family Morabidae; genus Vandiemenella; species Vandiemenella viatica. Next base: position 247,835,100 of record CM061920.1, on the reverse strand, counting down.
TTGTCATCACACTTTTGACAGTACCTGTAAAACAAAAACTAGACGTGGTACGGTTTTTTCATTGTCATTTTCGGATTTCGGAGTGAAAAATACATAGGAATTAGTGTAATTAATTTGTGTTACAGTAACAAATATTTTTTTTGTAGGCCAGTGTTATAGGACGAGGTCGCTACTGTAGACAACTTTGAAGCACATTCTTTAACAGCGTTTTTTGAAACAAGACTGGTAACAAAAATAGTGAAACGCTGCTAACTTTGTAGGTCGCTACGTCTTTATTTCAATTAAAGAATTTGAAGGTCGGATACACTATTCTTGTACTTGAAGATCTCTAAACAAGTATTTTCTGCACGCTGGTGTATTTTTTTTTTTTCTAATTTCCTTTACTTCTATGAAACCACTCCGTTTCCACCCATATCCGCTAGAATACAATTTTTCATTTGCTTTTTTTTTTTTTTTTTTTTTTTTGCCCTGGGCTTTACGCCTTGTTGACATCGAGGTGGTTAAAGGCGGGAAAGGAATGTGAGCAAGGAATGGGAAGGAATTTCTGAATTTCTTTTTTTACCTCTTCGACGTCGAGGTCACAGGCGGGATGGGACTGGGCACAAGGAAGGAATTCGGGCATGGCCTTTTTGAAGGAAGCATCCCGGCATTCGCCTAGAGTGATTTAGGGTAAACCATGGAGAACCCAAATCTGGATGCCCGGACGGGGATTCGAACCGCCGTCCTCCTGAATGCGAGGCCACAGCGTTAACCGCTTACCCACCAAGCCCGGTCCGATTTATTTCGCGTACAGAACCGCAAAATATGCATGGTAGTCTAAAACGTGTTCGTAAACAACACATTAGGTAAAACTGCGCCATTTTATGTAATTTCGTGACACTTCTGGTTTTTTTCTTCCAATATTAAAGATCACTGTTCTACCAACGATAAATTTTCTTTCCGGTTCAGTGACTGTGGCAGGTTACAAATGAATCCACAAGTGACATAAAATTACAGTTCTATGTAGTAGTACAACATGCGTCCCATGATTCTTAAGAGTAGATAGTTGAATGTGAAAATATTAGTTATTGCGATTTAATGTAACAATGCTCAAATCAAAAGAGTGGACCCCTATCTTATGCGTCAGTTACCCCCTTCCTGTGCCGTTTGTCTGGTCCACAGTCACTGCTTTCAGGTCATTTCAGAGAACAGTGCTTGTTGCGAGAGCAACGTTCACGTAAATCGTGCTGCAACAGCCCGCTCTCTGTAATTAACAGGCCAGCCAGCCGGGCAGTAAATTTGTCTTCGCTGCCCAGTACAGAGGAACGCTATAAATAGCTTTCGTATCCTGCTTATCGCCGAGTGTGGACTGACCGGCCGGTTTAACAGGACATCAATGACTTGCGCCTCGAATAGGAACAAGTCTCCTTTTATATGCGAATGCAGGCTTTCTCGGCGAATAAATGATAACAAATCTTCTAGGGTTTGCAGCCGGATTTTATTATAAAGCGACAAGCTTTCGGCTACTAGCTCAGTAGCCATCTTCAGGTCGATTATGTATCGGCGATCTTGCCTTGATGGATACCAGGCTGGATCAAGAAGCTCATTGAGCCAAAAATTGTAGATTGACCTCGTAATAACAGCTGGGTCAATTAGAAAACAACTTCCTGAAGATAGCAATTCTTGCATTCTAGGTTTACGAAATTAAGCTTCAAAGGAACTGTCTAACTTCAAACACGTACTGAATTTTAAAGCCTTTATGCAATATTCACGATAGTTTCTGTTTGACTGTACACGTCCCCTACGTTGTGAACGCAGCAACAACACGCAGACCGAGCGTCTGGTCTCGCATTAGGAAGGACGTGGGTTAGGATCCCCGTCCGGGCATTCAGATTTGGGTGTTCCATGGCTTCCCCAAATCACTCTAAACGAATGCCGGGATGCTTCCTTCGAAAGGCCATGGAACAGTTTCCTTTTCTAAAGACCTCGAAGTCGACGAGATGTAAAGCCACAATTAAAGACGCAGATACACAAGATTTTCAATTAACAAATGTTGATCAGACAAGATCTGGTTAATCCATTTTAAGACATTTCAATAAGGAATTTTTGGAAACGTGTTTCCGCAGTGCTTAATATCTCGAGGCGATTTGAAGCAATCCTCAAATTTTTCGTCTCAGTATAACAGTTCCAGTCTACCTGTTTCATATGTTGTAATCACTGTATTTTTACCTTTGGACTCAAATTAACTATCCTCGCGTGTCGTAATTTTTGAACTACCATGATTTTCTTTTTTCTGAGATATCCCTCCACAATCTTCTTCCCTCATTGATCAGTTCCATAACATGTCCATTTCAATAATTTATCTGTTCGTCTAATTTTCAAAATCTGTTTGTAGTACATCATTTTAGATCCTCCAGTTCGCTTCCAAAAACCGAAACGGTACTAAAATAAAGTTAAAATCGTCTTCTGACTCCTAGAATTAGGTTTGAAATATAAAAAATACTCTTTCAGCTAGTGTAACTGTGCTTTTCAGATAGTTTTAATTCGGCCATGAATAGTATTTTTCAACCTAAATAACTGAAATACTTTACCTCTTTTACCAAATTTGAATTTGTTTTGATCTATGCTTATTAAAACTACCAACTATGAAATCTCGATTAAATCCAGTCATTCTTGAACAAATTCACAAGTGTTTCAAAGAAGCTAATAGTGAAGAAATAGACGAATTATGTTGAGAACAATTAAGAATCAGACACCGATACATTAAAATGCGTGTATCACTGGTTCTAAAAACAAAAGGCAAAAAGGCACTTGTGTGGTTAGGAGTTAGTAATCAGATAAATGGCACCAGAAGATGTATTGTTTCTTAAAAACCGAAACTATACAAATGGGTTGATAAGACGTCCTTACAAGCCAAGAAATCTGTTAACCATAAACAGAACGTACCTGGTAATGCTAGTTATATAACAATCACGTAGATTGCGATACGCATGAAGAATCGATTAGTTTAACATACTTATAAGGGAAAAACTGGAAACAAAGTATACACTTGTCTAGCCTCAATTATAAATCTAAGAAACGACTCACTGATGTTTCAGAAATTAATGCTCATTCTCAAAAATATAGTATTAGTTATTTGTTCAAACTTAACTCATAAAGAGAATTAATGAATAAATAGCATTCTTAGATTGCTATAAACAAAATGATTGTGCTGGCACATTTATTTCTGTCACGTGAGTAGTGCACTTTTTAAAGCAAAAAAGATTTCAGCTACGTTTATTACTTGAGAATTATGTTCATTTTAGGTTTTTAAGAAAATCTCTGAGCAGCTGCTGGAAGAAACACCCGCCTAGTGACAGGACGTCGCTAAGACTAGATATGATCATGTAATGAGTACTTTGCTTCAGGCTGAGAGAGGCAGTGCTGAACAACTACTGATTACTAACTGTCTACTTAAGACCTTCGTTATTAACATACATCTACGCAGTGCGAGTGGGGCGAGGATACGCTACATTGCTGATGGTGATTTTGTGATTCGTTCGTTGAGAACTAAATATCTGCAGCAACGTTGCTATATTTCAGTGGAGTGGTCTAGAATAGACCGACATGACTTTCACACTCTCGCGTGCACTGCCAACAAAGCGGGCCGTGGCAGCGTAGGGGCTAGCACGCTGGTCTCGCTTTGTAAGAGTCACCGGTTTGAGTCCGGACTAGGACATAGGTGTGTGTTCGTACTGTGTTTCCCTCTCTATAGTGTTCCAAATTACAAATACTCGGTATAAATTATGATCGCAGAGAATGAAATTCATTAAAAAAAAAACACTAACAACACACTACATTTTACACACAATTGACTACACTAACAAAGAAGTACACAATAATACCTCCAACCATAAGGGGGCGTCCATTAATTACATGAAGTGTTTTTCGGGAATTCCTGCCCCCCCCCCTCCCCATCTAATCAACCTCATAACTTTTTGAGACTTTTTTTAGGTCTCATGCTTCCAAGGGCAGCTATCCCCTCCCCCACCCCCGTAAGGTTGGGTTTTTAACCATATACTCCCCCGTAAAGTCGACTTCCGCATCATTTGTAGACCTTTTTTTTTTTCTACCATCCCGCGAGAATTTCAAAACCTTGGTGAGGTTTCGTGAGATTTCGCCGAACCCTCCCCTCCCCATTTCACATCACGTAATTAATCGGCGCCCCCTAACCGTGAATGCGACCAAAAATCACTCCAAGTCAAAACATCCCAGCGGAGCTGTAAATAGCTGCTTGGTAACAGCCTACGAATTGGAGGCATTGCACAACATATAACTTTACAAAGCGAAACCAAGTGTTGCTGATAAACTGATGAAATCAGTATTATGGTTGTGTTAAACAAAGCAGAACAAAGTAGAAGAAAGCCCAAAAAAAAAGAAAAAAAAAAAAAAAAAAAGGAATTGTAAGATTGTTTCACGTAAAACCGTGCTCACAGAAACCCTTAAAAAAATAAAAAAAATAAAAAAATAGTCATTAGAGCCGCGAGAGAATATTGTTTTTGAAAGGGGTGGGAACAAGGAGCGGGAAGGAATTCAGTCATTAATTTTTTAAGGAATCATGCTCGCATTCTCCTAGATTGATTTAAGGAGATTATGAAAAACTGAAAGCTGGATCGCTGGTTGGAGGTTCGAACCCGCGTCCTCTTGAATTCCAAACATGAACGTTAACGGCTCACCCATGGTCTAAATTTCGTTTAATAAAAGAAGATGGTTTATGTCAAAATTCTGTATACAACGTAAGGCAGTAAAATGGCATAGAAGTCGTCTCCAGCTGAAGCTGTGGTTTTTAGAGCGTGAGGCTCCAGTATTTCCTTGGTGCGTGGGCGCGCGGGTGGAGCTATCTGCAGGACAAGCGGACTTCCTGCGGCCCACGCGACACACAAAGCTCCAGCCGACACAAACACACCAGCAGGCTTCCTATTAGTCATGTCCAGTCATACGCAACTACCGAAAACAACCAATACACTACTGAAGAAGAGAATTTAACTGGATGCGTCTTGGGTCGAAACGTCAGCTGAAACCCAGAAGCGGAATCGTGACCTCTGTTAATGAAATTTCTTTTTTGATTGCTCGCGTTTTCAGCCTCTGCCGTGAGCATTATCCTGGAGATGAATTATCGCCATCTGTTTACGAAATATGTAATCTGTATGATCTGGTGTATTTTTGTATAGAACGTATGCCGGCCTCGGTAGCGTAGGGGTTAGAGTGCTAGCTCCGCGTGCCGAAGGCCGCCGGTTCGAATCCGGCCGCGGGCATGAATGTCAAGTGTTGTGTGTCTGTGTGAATGTCCTGTCCGTCCTGTGACGTCCATACACTGAAAGCAATTATAATTACATTGAGCTGGCTGTATGGCCTCCGTTGCCAAATGCCATAAAAAAAAAAAAAAAATGTATAGAACGTAGTGAGCCAGTGATACAGAGAATTTAGAAGTCCAGTTTCTTTCCTTCCTGTCTCTGGTGCTATTATACAGAGTGTCCAGGAATGAAAGGATAATCCTGACACCGCAAATAGAATACACCATGTCCTACTATATGACAAAATTTTATTTTAGTAATAGTCTCATATTTTTCGAGATACTGATTTAAAAAAAAAAAATGTGATTTTGTTCAGTATATTTCATGCCGTTTCTACAAATTAAGACTTTTTGAACCCTGTTCTTTTTTAAAAAAAATTTACTCAAGGATGTTTGAGTCATCTAAAAAAATGTTATATTTTTCCTTAAAACATTAAAAAAACCTTAAAACCTTCTTTTTTTTTACTAGATGTTTAAAATGCACAATGGTCTCTTTAACAGATTGAATTACCATAAAACAATCATTTCAAAAGAACTAAAATAATTATACCATTTAAGATTTTTATATAAGGTTTTTTTTTTTAAAAAAAGAACATTGCTTTAGATGACTCAAATATTTTTGAGAAAGTTAAAAGAAAACAGAGGTAAAAAAGTCTTAATTTGTAGAAATGGCATGGAATAAACTGAACAAAGTCACATCTTTCGAAAAAAATATTAAAAAATCAATATACCGAAAATGGTGAGGCTTTTATTAATATAAAATTTTGTCATATGGTAGGAAATTATGTGACCTATTTGCGGTTGCAGTATTATCCTTTCATTCCGGACACCCTGTATATGTTTAGAAGATTACGCTCAATGAAATTGAAGTGTACGAGCTGTGAGTGTTAAAACTGAAGATGGAAGACAACTTTTACTGTTAGAAGCGACAGCATGGTTCAGTGAGCTCATCTGACATACTATAAACCGGGTCGTGTGCCCTCTATTTATTCGTACTCTGGAGAGATTCATATTTATCACTGATCTTTATTATTTCATCTAATAACTTCTAAATGTATACTTACACCTGTACGAACCTTCGTACAGTTGCTACACAGTGAAATTTCGCCCACCTGTGGAGATTGAGCCATATAACTTCGGCAGTATCACTTCAATGACTCGAATAAATGCCTACCATATTTCTATTATACACATTCCGGTAAGCTTTGAGACTGTAGAGTCACGTCAACTGCAGCTATGTAGACCCTTCCGCTGGGTTTATTCCTTTTAGCGTTTATTGAAAGATTTTACATAGTAAAATTTCAGTTTAGCTGAACTGTTCGTTCAGTACTTGTTACCTGAGTTAAAAATCATTGCTAAAATTAGTGAAAGCAGCATTACTTCTTGTGTATATTGATATTGCTTCGGGACACACGAAGGTTGCTGTTTTGATATCTCCAATAATTACAACGAAAGTCTCAATGCTGCAATATTATTTTAGTTGTGAATATTACAACTGTTATTAGTTTTGATACAGCCAGACAAAATAGCAGCTGAACGAAGGACACAAGCTAAGCTATAATGCAGTAATTTAGCTACAGCAGTCTATAAAAACATATGTTTGATGCAAGCATTAAAGACTGTACTATACCTGTATTAATCACTGTAGCACATGCATGTTAAAATAGAATTTTTTTAATAAACATTACATTGTAAATGGATCAGAAACGATGAATTTTTCACCGTACACAGCATTTTAAAGCACAATGATCAAGAACTTAACAATAGTAATGAGACAATTGTATTTGCTTACTGGGAGGCAGGTGATTAAACGTTCATTAGAATTGCGAGCAATGTCTTGGAAATATCATTCCACTTGTACAGAAAAGTAATTGAAGTTGTTCGGAACATACTATTAGTTCTCGCAAGACTATTCACTTGTAATACGGTCCACGTCCTCTTGGATAACCTAATAATTTTTTTAAAAAAAAGTCAATGTTGAGTACATTGGGACTAGGAGAGAATTGTGGGAAGGATCGGGAAGGAATTTGGCCATGATCCATTCAAGTAACCATTCCCGAAAGCTGTATGACTGTCGGTAATCATACGCACGCCCTCCCGAATACTATAATGGGTATTGAACAGTGGAATATCGTAAGCACAAAACTTCAGTTTCTCTTTCTTTGGGAAAATTTTACAAATAGCAAATGAATATAATGCTTGTGATACGAACTATGGATTATATCGCCAAAATCGAGCAAGCAGTTGCCATCAACAATAAAATTTGGTCCGAAAATGGTGGAAATGAGGTAGTATAGACTCCGATAAACACCTAGGTTGATCAAAATAACGTCAGTAATTAGCGTTGCATATTTTGTTAATTCTTTGAGTGGTGCCTGTCTCCTAGCGCATCGAATCGGTGTTACGATTCTGTCCTTCGCCAACTCTTCAAATCTGAACAACGTAATCGTACTCAAATTCACTAACGTGCACAGAACTATGATCGGAGACAAAATTCTTACAGGCATTTCCTATCATTTTTCTCTCTGATACAGTGAAGCTTCTTGAGATCATCTGCTTCATCACGATGATTAAAAAACGTACAGACGGACGCTCAAAATAGTAATTGTTGACCATAAAATATTTTTAATTACCAGTTGAACGCTGTTTTCTCTCGAGTTTCCATCCAGAAAACTATAATTTTTTCGTGGTAGATGTAAATATTGCTTACAAAGAAATTTTGTAAACAACATTTGCTCTTTGCTATGATTTACGTTCTACACCAATTCCATAGACTGACAACTTTAATGTACATTTTTAACCGACTTCAAAAAAAAAGGAGGAAGTTCTCAATTCGTCCCTATATATATATATTTTTTTTTTATGTATGTTCAGCGATATCTTCGCCAATTTTGAACCGATTTAAATGAAATTTTTTTTTAGTGGATAGGGTATACCACCAATGTGGTCCCATATGAATTTGATTGAGAAACCACCCCTTCTACCCCTTAACACCCCTTAATTTTAATACAAACCCACATTTTTTATCCGATTTCCATGGAACTTTGGACATGTATAGTCAAAAATAAAAATACTGTCAACTTTTGGTTTGAAAAAACTAAACCTCTATCCTCCTATCCACCCCCTTAATGTTTGCCAATTTTCTTTATACAAAGCTATAGTCGACACCATTTAACTTATCTCCATTAAAATTGGCATATACATGTAATTTTTCATGGAGAAAGTTTATGACAAAAAAAAACCCAGTCCCCCTTCACACACCTCAATTTTATAGAAACCTACATTTCTTATCTGATTTTGATCGAACTTTGCACATGTATACTTTGAAACAAAGAGAAATATTCTGTCAATACCGCCACCGTTTGACCGATTACTATGAAAGTTGGTGCTTATATGTATTTTTCACGAAGAAGATTTCTGACAAAAAAAATCAAAAAACCACCCCCTCTCTCCATTAAACCACTTAATTTTTATTCAAACTCACAGTTTTTATCCGGTTTAGATATATCTTAGAAAATTATTACTATAAAACAAAGAGAAAAATAATGTCAACTTTTGGTTTGCAAAAACTGAAACCCTCTTCCCGTTTCCACCACGTTGATTTTTGTCAATTTTCTTTTTAAAAAGCTGCAGTCGACACCATTTGACAGATCTTTATGAAAGTTGGCACATATAGGTAATTTTTTATGGAGAAGATTTCTGACCAAAATAGTACCCTTGCTCTCCGTTTACATCCCTTAATTTTTGTACAAACCCACATTTTAATCCGATTTGGTGGAACTTCGCATGCGTATACTTTAAAACAAATAGAAAAAGACAAATACTGTCCACATAACTTTCACAAATACGCAAACCCTAACCCCCTTTCTATCTCTTTAATTATTGTCAATGTTCTTTATATAAAGCTACCGTTTCTATCTGATTTTGAAGGAAGTATGCACATGTGTACTTCAAAACAAACAGAAAAATACTTTCTACGTTTGGATTCGAGAAGCCAAACCTTTCTCCCCATTTCCACACTGTTAATCCACTCAAAGCTACAGTTTCTATCCGATTCTGAAGGAAATTTGCACACGTATACTTTAAAACATACAGAACAATTGTGCTTAAATTAGGTTGCAGAGGCCCAAATCCTGTTCCCTTCTATCCCCACCCCTCTTAATTTCCAATGTTCTTTATAGATACCAACAATTTTTATCAGATTTCGCTGAAACACTCACATGTATACTTAAAAAAAAAGAGAAATATAGTGTTTACATTTTGTTTACAAAACCTAACCGCTCACTCCGTTACCCCCTTTAATGTTTGCAAATGTTTTTTACCACGTATACTTTAAATCAATCAGAAAAGGTAGTCTACATTTGGTATACAAAAACCGAATCCCTCTTCCCCTTCTAATTTCCAATGTTCTTTACATAAATTCACAGTTTTAAATCCCGTCAAAATCAATTAAGCTATTTCTAAGTCATGGCAGACTATTTGTAAAATAAATGTGTCCTAATGTCTCAACATGTATTTCAGATTTCAGGATGGACCCCAAGCTTTCACGTTGTGAAAACCAATTAAAAGTATATTTTCTGTGTGATGCCGGAAGAGACAGATTTGCGTATGTGATATGTATTAATGCCCAAATGTTACATGCTTCGATTCTCGATCAGCAGCTTTAACATATTTTATGATTAGATCGAAACACAGCCAGGACCAAAATGTAAACTGACATTCCTTAACACAACATCCAATTCACCCTGTTCTGGAAGTTGTTGGGGTATATAAAGACAGAATTGTTTTTTAAAAGCAAGCGCTTTAACCACTGAAAGATGAGAACTGCTGCGGCATATTCAGAATACAAAAAAACTCTATTACAGCTAAAAAATAAAATAATTGTTTTAAAAGAAAAAACAACATAAAAACCGACTTAAAAAAAAAGCACTCTAAAAATTTAAAATAATTTTATACCTTGCTTAGAAGAAATTGACAATATTTTACTTTACTATTATTGAATTTCGAAAATCACCGTTCAAAATCTATGTGCATGTATGCGCTAGTTGGTTTAAGAGAGAAGAGGAAGCAATATATTTAATAGTTTTGAAATAGTGTCAAATTTAATGAACAAATTACTAGTCAGATTCAAGATTTTTTTCCGTAATCTACCATTGTTTCGCTTTCAAAACTCTCACATTCATCGGTGGTAAACAAATGTTCAGACTGCTATCCTTGGTGTTGACCACACTTTACGACGATATTTCCTCCAGTATTTATTTTAATTTTGATATACAATTTAAAGAGGGTTTATTGGAACGACCAAAAGCCACATACCAAGAAGTGATAGCAAAACACCAAGACTGTGTAAGTACTCGACTGAAAAAGTCGAAAATAGGGAATACTCGTACACAGTACTTCTGTGAAATTATCAACCTTGAATTAGCATGGATATGAATCAGATAGGAAAAAATGGAAATCAAATGCGGAAAATAATAGTAGGTATCCAGGTCGAGTTAAGAGCCATCTTGCATGTCGTAAGCAGAATTGTAGGTCGCTAGTCCCATTACTCCTGAGAGGCATAAAACGCACCCGGCGAATACCAGCCCTGTCTGGAATACAAACGACGGAAAACCGGAGACTCACACGGAAACTGAATGCGTCGTGGTTACTGAATTTCAGTTTACTTAAAAACATTTCTAATATGGGACACAGTGTATCTTTTTTGAACATGGAATTGTTTTTGGCTTTACGGTACATCGACGACTGAGTCATAAAAGCCGGGAGGGGGGCTTGAAAGGGAAGGAATTCGGCCATGTTTCTTTGAAGGAAGCATCCTGGCATATACCTACAGTGATTTCAGAACACCCTAGAAAATATAAATCTTGATGGCTGGCCGGAGATTTGAACCAGTGTCCTCCAGAATGCCAAGCATGAGAGCTACCGCTCACTCATCAGAGTCGGTAAAATAAAAAACATTATCCGTAGGAAATTGAAACTCACTATACTTCTAACCACATTAGCTAGATTATACGTCCTTTATCCAACAAATAAATATTTGTTTAGCTGTACAGGCAATTATGATTTTCTTTCCTTGATATCTTATAAAAAAATGAAATTTTGATATAGTTTAACCGTCCTAATTCAATGTATTATTGTTTTTCACTAACCATTTCCCTGTGAGTGTCTGGAAAAATTGTATTAGTTACGGACTAGTTGAACAACAGTCACATTACATTTCGTTATTGCATTTCCTGTTTTAATACTTTTATTTTTTGTAGATGTTCCGTTTAGTAAACTTAAAAAAACGTAAATTCTGCAGTGACTATCACTGGTGTTGTGTTTATAACCTAAGTAAGGTGATGAGTTCCGTAACATTTTTAAATGGTTGTAACTAAATGTTAAGTTTTGTTGAACATGTTAAACCTCGTAGTAATATATGTTACTCTATAATAAGAAATTCAGTCACAAGGGTCGGGGGGAAATATCTATTGGAATTATTATAAAGTTATTAATGGATTATGCAGCAGTATTATTCGCGTTGTATTTTTTTAAAAAGAAAAAAAATGCATATCAAATTTTGCCTCCTTCCGATTCGGTTTTATGTTACAATATTAAGAAAAACGATGCAACACTAATCAGAGATTAAGGGTTTTTTTCAGTCTCGCTTTACGTGATTGGCGCCTACTCAAAGATGACGTCTAACCGATGATAGAATTGATTAAATTTTCAATGCAGTACAGTTGAACTCCAATTATCCGAAGCAATTGGGATCAGACCCCATTCGGATAATCAAAAATTTGGATAGTTTGATTTTTCCGCAAAAGGGTATATTTTAATTAATTACTGAACGTGTGTTGAAAATAGGAGAGAAAAACTATTTTTAAAGAAAAAAGCTTTTAATTAATTAGATGAAAAGGCAAAACTTTTACATGCTAATCGTAATTACAAGTGCAGTACATTAGTACAGTATGTACGTACCGTGCTGTAAATAAAAGTCATTGCTTGCTGAACATCTCGGTCACAGTATGCTGTTTGACTGTATTCATCCGTTTTCGGCCAGCGAAGTCGCGCATCCGCTTGACAGTGAGAAGTTGCATGTGGTGTGTAGGCAGAATCATTATTTTTTGAATCGAAGTGCGTTTCCGTCTTAATTAAAAAAGCGATTCGGATATTCAGCGATGCGGATAGTCGGAGTTCGGATAATTGGAGTTCTACTGTATGTTGAAAAGCCTTCGACGACTACATCACGTGTCCTTTCACAGATTTGTGGAGATATTCGGAACTCTCGTTAAGAAACGGTTGTGTGTGACTGTGTGAAAAGCCGAGAGAGCTATCGGTAGCTGTAGGGATTTCTTCGATCTCAATTCTGATAAGGATAAGTCATATACAGTATTCATTTCCGGCGTTATTTCCACGACCCTCGTGAACAAAATTATTATTATTATTTTTTAAATATGGCATTTGGCTACGAGGCCATACAGCCAGCAGTATGTAATTTTGTAGTATGCAAGTATGTATTGGATCACTCAATGTATTACAGATTCTCCATGGTATAGACGACACAACACTTAATTAAAACCACCCATACCCGGGGCCGGACTCGAACCGGTGACCCTTGCAACGCGAGGCTAGCACGCTATCACCGACGCTGCCAGGGTCTGCAACAAAATATTTTGTCGTCAGAGACTGGATGATTAAACGTTAATAGTTCCTTGTTAACTGAAAGGATGGGGATTCTAAAGCGGCGAATCGTAAGTGGAAACGCGTCCCGGAAACGGCGCTCTGTGTTTGTTGTCCTTTAATTAAGATACTCTACTGCTCGCGGAGCAGCTACTTGATGGTGGGCTAACTGGGTGGTCTGAAAGTTAAGCCGCCCACGCAACATGCCTCTCGCGTATGTGTACTGGAGTTACTAGACGGAAATAATTGACGTTTCAAAACAAGTTGCCATAAAAATCCAATTATGAAAACCTACTTGATCACTGTTTGTTAAGGAACCGATCATCTAACAGCGACAACAGGAATACTGCTGAATCCAGGCCTAATATTGTCAAATCTTCAGGAGGAAGATGCTAAAAAAGAAAGGTAAGAAAATTGTAAAGACAACCATAAAAGTACACATGTAGAAACCACTGTGCCCAACAAGAGGGGAATGATATTAATACCGTTTAATTTTCATGTGCAGTACTCGTTTCCTGTAAAATCTTATTATCTCCGTTTTCATAAAGACTAGAATTGGGTATATAATGACACCAGCGAAATACAACGGCGGAAATCAGTGACTCTTTTAGAACAGTGTGGCTGTCATCAGTATCTATTTCGGAAAACGATTCACAAAGCAAATCCTTTTTATCGGTCCGTCACTTAATTCTACACCACTAGAGCGATATATTTTGAGAAAACACCAGCATGCCCTTCAAATTTTAGGTAGGTGTTTAAACTGTATGCAAAATTCAGCAGTAGATGTCTTTAATTTCGCTAACTCGTATAAGCTGATAAAGAATTCCCATTTTCTGAAACGAGAAGAAATACTTGTTTCTTATTAATCGCGATACAACAAGTTTACGGGTACGCTTTTTTATTTCTTTTTTTTTAAGGTGTTTGGTTTTTCTAGATATTCTCTCTCTTAAAATATGCATATCACTTCTATTACATTAACGTATGACGCAGTATATACGACACAATAAATTACTCAGTTAAAAACGACCCTTGCCTTCTACTGGACGAAAACCCTCTGTATTTGAGGCCAGAGTTTTAGCCCTTTAACTATTAGGGTTCATCAGCCAAAGCTTGGAAGTAGAATTGTTAATACAGGCAATGATACATTATTTATATCCCTGTAATAGAAAATGCCTCTCAAAACAGAAACCTTTAATCAGCAGGAATACCCGAATACTTTTCAGTTGAAATCGATGTACCCGAAATTTTAACTTAAAACTCCTTTGTTTTCCATTAATTTTTAATATTAACGTCACTTAAGATTTATTTTTCAGTTTATACTGCGAGAATTAAGGGCCTTCATATTTCCCATTTCTCTTTCAGTGCCTAACCACAACAGTTAAATATGCTAAATAAATTTTATAAAGCAATCAGTTACGCATTATATTGCGATATTAACATTCTGTTTTTGGTACAAAATAAAAATATTACGATTTTATAACTTGGGAAGTTCAAGTTAGTCATCAACCGATCGCAATGAAAAAAAGATAATTATAGATTCTAAACCACAAAATGTACATGAAAATTTTACTTTTAGGATTCCTGTTTTATCAATAGACCAACAGTTTTGAAGGCGCACTGAAATGAACGTAAAATCAAAATGCAGTATCAAATACCGCTAATGGACAATTGAGATAACCGCAAACGATTTACCAGTTGGCGTTTTGCGTGTAACGGTTATTTCTAATGGGTTAGTGGATAGATTTAACTCAGTTTAAATGGGACGTGACCTCTACCTCCGGAATGGCGATTACTAACACAACTGTGGCACTAACGGTGTTTACAATGTCACGAGAGCATCGTGTTTCGACGAGTCAGCCAGAAACACTATGAGCCAGAGAAAATAATGAAATGGGCAAAGAGCTAACTACCGCATGCGCAACTACTGATTACAACCCCACTACACGCAATGTAATATCGGTAACAGTGTGAGTACAACATCAGCAAATGCTGCGAATAACTGTTACCGCAAGTCCGGTGACAATAACCGGCAATGAGAATTATCGGCTGTGATTTTCCAACGATTGACTCAATGTTGACAGTTGCAAAATGTCATGCCAAACAGTTCTAAAGTAATAAACTTCGAAAACGTCCTACTGTTATTGGTAATTATTATAACATTAATTTAATACTTCAAACAAATGGAGCATATAATTTAATAACTTTAACTGATTATCTGAGCATGGCGAAGTGAAAAAATTAGTTAAAAATTTGAGTCAATTGCTACCCTCTAAGGTAAGTAGGTACCGTATCTGTTAAATAAAAATACTAAATCAAAACTAACTATTACAAATAATAATAAAATATTACACATTACTAAACCATCAGTATAATTCTCTGTTTCAAGGAAAAAAAGTTTTCATAAAGTCAAACAAAGAATAGTGTGAAAGGGGTTTGTTGGATTCTCTCGGATGAATGATACGAGGGCAGTGTTTGTCAGAGCTAGGGCGGTCCGTTCCTTCCATGTATTTATGCATGTGTGTAGATAATTTGTTCATTGTGTTGGTTTTGTGCTGTGCATGTCAAGATGAAGGAAGGGAAGGACGAAGACGAGTGCCGGCCAATTGAGGCCCACCCTTCAGAAGAACTCTAGAAGAGCAGCCAAAGGAAGAATCACCATCTACAGCAGGGGTGGCCAACCCACATCATCTTGAAGGCCACTTTGGTAATGCATCATTACTCCGCGGGCCGCATATAAAATTATTTATCTCCATATCACTTTAGACATTTTTTTGGAGTGAAAAATTGAAACATAATGAGTTATTATTATTGTGTTTACTAGTATTCTTATATGTAAACGTAGATAATATAATAATAATGATACTAAACGTAGATTGTAAAGAAATATATTACACTAAAATTTAAATATACAAAATATTCTTTTAAATGTGTGATTAACCTCGCAGGCCGGAAAAAATGTTCAAGGCGGGCCGCGAGTTGGCCACCCCTGATCTACAGCGTCGTATGCTGATATGATGAAAACTTGTGAAAGCCATCCGTTTGTCGGATGCGAGGCACAGTCACAGTGCCTTTACGACTTCAGCCACGGGCCGTGTTCAGTTTCAAGCAACAAATTAGTTTGCAAGTATCGGCATCGTCTAAGTACAAAAAATTGGTCATGCAGAGAAGCTAGGGGGCATCCATAAATTACGTGAGGTATTTTTCCGGATTTCTGGACCCCCCCCCCTCTTTTTCCGGTGAGACATCGTGAGATCTTGCCCCCCCCCCCTCCCTCTGGTGGGATCTGGTCCGTGAGACCCCCCCTAGAAATCACCGTCGGAACCGGTTACACCCCCACTTTTCGACGAAATACCCACCTAAAATCGACTTTTGTGTTATTTGTAGACTTTTTTTTTAAGCTCTACAGTCCAAAAAAAAATTCAAATACCTCTCGTGAGATTTCGTTGACCCCTCCTCCCCCTTGGTGAGATTTTGCCAGAATCCCCCCCCCCTATTTCACCTCACGTAATTTATGGATGCCCCCTCCCCCCTAGACATTACGCAAGATTTCTTGATTAAATTTCTGCGTCAATTGTTGTTCTTGTATGTAGGTCAAATTCTTTATCTCTGGTCTCTGAACAACGACTGCTAAGCTGGAGGACAACATTGCGGCGGTGCTCGTCGCGCCAGCAGATTTAAGGGGTGTGCAGTTTCTGGCGCTGCGTATTGTCTCCTGTGTGAAAGGCTTTGCGAGGAGCGGCAAACCAATCCGGGAGCTCGTTACTCGACAAAAGGCGAGCGGCTTAACAGAGCATGCGCTTACCACGCGCACATCTCGCTTACCTTGATGAGAAGCCTTGCCTCATATAGATGTACCAGTAAGTCTCAGAAATTGACTGCGTTGATGAGATGAAGACTAAGGATTCCCTCCCAGAGCTCGTGCCTTGCTACGACTTCTACAGAATATTTGGTGGGAAAGGAGGCGAAACTTAATTTGAAAGGTGGAATTCTTTTATTTCTAAGCTTCATTCTGAATGTTTTAATTGTATCACCAATGTTATGAATATCATTGAGCGTTTCGTAAGAATTTTACAATTAGTTGGCATCTCTTACGTACGGTATGATGTGACTTGCAAAGCAGTTCATTACTCGGAGAATACATCTACATATATACTCTGCAATTCACAAAATTGTGGGTGGCAGAGGGTGCTCAGCACCAAACCTAATCTCTTTGTTGTGCATTCCAATCCCTAATGGTACGAGGGAAAAAGAATTCATATAGGAATCAGTGCGGCACCTTATTTCTTTAATTTTATCTTTCTTGTCATTCCGACTCAAATTGGTTGGTGGACGAAGTATTTCACTACACTCGTAAGTGAAAGTGGGAGTACACATGTTTACCAATAAGTTTATACGAAACGTGCGTCGTCTATCTACCAGATACTCCCAGCCTAGTATACAAATCAGTTCTGTGACGCTTTCATAAGGACTATAGCAAGCGGTCGCGAATTGGCGGCTCTTCTCTATACTTTCTTATCATTTCTGTGAACGTAGAGCAAACGTCAGTATGGACGGTTGAAGCAATAATGAACAAAATGCCGATCTAAGCAGCACAACAGCAGTCGAGCTGTTTGCAAACTGCAAGGGTCCACAGTTCGAGGCCGACCTTGGGCATGGGAGAGTCGTCCTTAATTTGGCGTACCATAAATAAAGCATCAATCCTTATTACGTATATTTTCAACAAAAACATCAAGTGTTACCTGCTGCGGAAACAAGTAACTGGATAGAAGCGATGGGTCAACACGAACAGTGTGGCTCCTGCCTGTTACCACAGTTGAGAGGCCGGTAACGATGTGCTCATCACAGACACCGCACAACGGACCCACTGCAAGCGACTCAGTCACTGTCTACCACCATATCGTCTACTATTTATTCTGTTTACAAAACCTATTTTTTAAAAATAATATTAAAAAACAGATAAAATTGCAAGCATCATTTTTTTCAGTAAATCGTTTTACCAGGACTTATCAGATGGTTCAAAGATTAACGCTGTGTGATATGCAACATTTGCAAGTGTCTAATGTACCTTTGATATTTTCCTTACTTGACATCGTATTATGATCTACACACTCTGTTTGAAAATTTACCTAATTCTCCGGTGGTGTATTTTGGGACAGTTCCAATAACACTATCTATAATTTTTCATTGTTTGACGTATGATAGTCAAGCATTAACTATAATTTTGATCCCTTGTTTCTATTTTTTATCTAGCATGAGATATCTAGCGTGAGATATGTGGTTTAACATGAGATGATATAGTGGCCGAATGAAATGTAGACTACTTATACGTAAATATTACTTTGCTTGGAATATACCACTCCAGCAAAGGTAAAGCGTCAGAATTAAGGGAATGGGACATTTTTGTAACTCACTCTGTACTGATACTGTATAACTGAAGGCATTCTAATTGTTAACTGACAGTTTCCGTTCCTTAGTTCACTTCAATTAATTCTCTCTGTAAGTTCGCTACGTAATTGTGTTTCGGCGGTAATTCCTGACTTCCATTTTCTTAGAGCCTTGGCCAAAATATATTTTTATAGCCTCCACTTTTTGGAAGGTCTACAGTTTGAGAGTGCCACACTGCAAATTCTATTTACAGGTAAATTTCTACAGATCCTTAATCTTAGATTTCACACTATTAGGATAGCATACTTTTGTACGTTACATACGCCGGTAATTCCGATTATATGTTTAGGTGCCGGAAGAAGGAAAGTATTCTTCTATGGAATGTCTTCGTACACTTGCTGTGAGAAGTTTGACCTATCACTTTGGTTGTGGAATATCTTAATTTACGTTAACACACAAACTACGTACGAAACTTCGCAGTCCCTATCAGTGAGATGTCATGTGAGCTGTACTTTCCTCTAGTGTGATTATCATCCATAGTATTTACCTATGACACTGCAGAAGTCCACACCGCGTCGGGGCGGAAGTTGTAGATAGTGACATCCGAGCCACATGATGTCGGCGCTCGTCTCATCAAGTGGGCACAAAAACACAACTGGTGACCGGCCTGGTGACCTTTGGGAAGCTGACCAGCCAGTATTTTTAGCGACACACGCAGTGCAGCAGACTAGGCAATGACTGCACTGCAAACCCAGCAGGACAGCAGTTTGCACTCTGAAGACACCACCACATCGCGTTGCTGCTACGATCACCTGAGCATGATCGAGACTGGAGAATGATGAATTTTTTATATTTATTTTGAAATATGGGGTCACATCAATGGAGGACAGCCTGATTGGCCACTGCTAAATTATATTTCCAAATAAAAAAATGTTGACTCTTCTAGGACTTCATACTACGAGTACAAGAGACAACTGAAAATTTTCTAAGAAACGTGCATTTTGTTTTTAAAGTGAGATATATTAAACCTCAGAAAATTATATGAAAAACAAATTTCACAGGTATTCAATATTTTATTTTCCTGATGGTTATTTTATCGTAATTTTCTGTTGGTATTTCATTTTCAAAAGCTAACGTCGTTTTGATGCATTTATTTTTAAACTGTAGACAATTCCTGCATCGAGTAATAATGTTTTATTTAAAAACAATAAAGGATTAACATTAAGAGAATTCTATTACGGGAAATAACAATGAAAACTGAGATACTAAACAAACTGAAACACACACTTAACATTAAGAATGAAGTTCTACAAAAGAAATAATCTGTTAGTTCTCAATTATCACATTCTGAGATTTTTTTAATGTATTTCTGCTCTCGTATCAATAAGAGATTCTTGCAAAATGAGTGGTATCTCAGCACAATAATTTTATCCACTTAAGAATCTGTAACAAAATGTTTAGGTTGGTTTTTGATCACATTATTATCATTACATTAATTTAAAGTCATTGAAGTTTACAAAATGGAAATAATGAAGTTCCAGAACAGCGATTGAAGTAGTAACCTTTGCTCAGGAGGCGGCTTAAAGCTTGATTGAGGTTAAGTGTGGTAACTTGGTACGAAAATGTTCCGGACGTGAATGACTCAGAAAACAGACTTCTAAATAAAAACGGTTGACTGTGTGTGTATCTTTTTGTTTTCACTATGGCACTAGATTTTCAAAAAATAAAGACTCGACACTTATTACCGTTATTACTAAATTAAGTGAGGAAATCTGTTAATTCTTTCCCTTATTCGTGACACAAGCTGCTATCTAGATACGCAATTGTATATCATAATTCATGATGCTGTTGCTCTTGTTCTCCAGCGGAAACAGAGATAAAGAATAATAAAAAAATTTCATGATGTAGCTGATTTTTTTAATATATATATAAAACCAAGAAATAAAAATATTACGAAATATGAGAACAGTGGAAATAGTTTACCGAGACATATACAGTACATACAAAACTTTAACCAGCAGACCGTTGTCAAACGAAATGTGAAATACATATGATTACCCACAAATTTCAGAGATAGTGTCATGTTTAAAACCATCACATAGTTACAGAACTATTAAAAATGGACGAAACACAAACAGTGTCGAAATTACTTTCAATATCTTACGCAAATAAAAGCTGTGAATTATCTAATGAATAAACAGTGTAGAACACAAAATTTACTATTGTAGGTTGATCGAGAAATCTGTTGAGAATGTTTAATAAATGAGTAGTAGAGCTTTTCTTGTCAACAAATGACTGCCAGGCTGTAGCTGGCCACTCGAAACTGCAAATAATCAGTAAGTATATCGGTTCAGAAGCAAATACGAGGATCACGGTGTGTAAACAGGGATCCACTCAGTGAGTGTGGTCGAGTGCAAATACTGGTCACGCACTTCCACCTGGCGCGGTGGTGTTTCTTTGAACGCAAATAAACTGCCCGTCTGGTCGTCCGTACGCGTCTCGTGTCTTCACACGCATCGCGAATATTGCTGGCTACTTAGCAAACAGGAGGGAGCTTTTTGGTTTTTACTCACCACTCTTTATGTGCTATTCAGACCTCACTGACAAGAATATTCTATTGCTTTTAAGTAAGCCCATAAATTTGACGACTCTGTGTGAATGGTGATGTTATCACGGTTCAAACGCTGGTGAGTAGGCAACGCTAAGTTTTCGGCCTTACACGAAGCTTCTTTCAGATTCTCATCATCTGTTACAATGTTTCTGTACTTTCTTAAAATCCGCTATGTTGAGATGCGTTTCTTTCGAGTAATAAACCCTGGTATACTCACTGTGACTTCCTAAAAAAAGTGACTCCAGAAGGCAGTTACCAAGAGTGTTCCTTGCAGCTAACTCACTTAAAGTAAAGTAGTTGTATGTTAGATGGATTTTCAGTTGTCTCCCTGACTTCGCGCTAATTCACTTCGATATTGCATGACGTAGGGAGCGTGAAGGCAAAAAAAATCTTGATTTTTTGAGGCGAACATTGGTAATATTACCTCACAATTTTTTACCTCCATCCAAGTGAATGCTTGAATAGTCCCCAATTTCCGTCTTGAAATCCACGTTTTAAACAAAAGGACATCTCTTAAATTAATATCATGACACTAATGCTCGTATTATCGCCACATTCCCTCCCCTCCCCATCTTACTTGTGGCACTAACCTTTTGGCTGTAACCACCTGGTATAATACTTTAAAGCCAAGAGTCATATTCTTCATTCTTTTTCCGAAAATTGGCTACATTCCGCTTTAATAACTGTCCTGTCAAGCAGAATCCCATTTTTCTATAAAATGGAAATATAAGTAAGATTTTTCAGCACTCTTAACGAAAGTAAAATAAATTTAACAATGCATTTAAAGGAGCACATTACATAATTTATTAATTTACAGAATACCACATGATTTTGATAAATAAATTTACAATGGATACAGTCAACAATTCTACAATGTACTGTCAATATTTCAACCAAACATGAAGAATAGAAGTTGTTGGTTGTCCGGGTTGAACCGCGTCAATTTATTAAAACCTATCGTTTCAGCCATCATTTCGTGACCTTCTTCAGAGGCTTTCGCCGCCAGCTGACGGTAGCTTGAGAGATGTCACTCCGACAGCGCGCTCTTCGAGAGCTAAATATATGTGGCAGCGATTCCAGCCATGACAGTCCTCTGAAGAAGGCCACAAAATGATGGCTGAAACGTTAGCTTTTAATACATTGACGTGGTTCAACCCGGCAACCAAAATAACATCGACAACGACGGCGGAAGTCTGCGCATATATGAAGAATAGAAATTAACTAATAAAGAATAATAGATAATAACATACATTGAGACAAAACCTAAAAGAGAACAAGTTCACTATTTGAGGATAGGATATAAGCAGGTTGAACAATCGGAGTTTGCCAGTTATGAACGTGATTATTAATTGTAGGATCCTTTTGTTTAGTATCTAAACTGTTTTTGCCTATTTTAAATTTATTTTGTTATTGAAACTTTTAGCTACAAAAAATTCCAAGGTAAGCCATTTACTTTTCAGTAATCATTTGAAGTTACTATTATAATTATCTGCATCGACTACTCGGATTGGCGGTGATGCAGCGACAATTGAAATGCAGCTAGCCGTTGGCGGTTAAAAGGAATAATCAATCAACAATCAATTAATAAGAAATCTGGATACAAGGCAACAGCAGTTTCTTAATTATGATTATTAGACATATGAAGGGTGGGCTAGTTGCCTATTTCCTCACCTACTTACCAAACTTTAGATACAACAGCCTTTAGAACGTTTTAAAACTGTTATCATGCAACTAATTTCGGTAAAATTGCCTCAAATTTCCTCTGCACCATGAAAAAATAAAAAGCCGTTGGCTTAAATGAATAAGGTATCCTCAAAAAAATGGTTATTCATATTCTTTCACCTTAATAATTCTATTCCAAAATAATTCTCTGTCTCCTGAGAAAGGTTCTGAAGTGTCAAACAGTTGAAACTTTATTCTTAAATAAGCTTAACACTAAAAAAATTAATGTCTGATCAACGAGGAAATATTGTAATATTGTTCCTTCCGGGCATCCAGATTTGGGTTTTCCACGGTTTCCCCAAATTACTTCAGGCAAATGCCTGGATGCTTCCTCAAAATGCCATGGCCTAATTCCTTCCCGTTCCTTGTCCCAATCCCATCCCACCTCTAATGATCTCGACGTCGACGAGGCGTAAAGGCATAAGTAAAAGAAAAAAAGTAATATTGTTTGTAACACCGAATTTACAAGCGCTACATTTTCCTGTTGTAATCTGGATCATAGACAGGTTGATATGACGTATCAAACCATGGAGAGAAAAAATCAACAAGAGTATCTGTTGATCTTGAATTAGTGAATTTTACTTGTACAATAGACATCAGTATCAAGAACTCAACATTTATAGTTTACCAAGGAACACATTATCAAAAAGATGTGACTTAGTCAATTCCCAACAGTTAACGCTCCAAGATAGTTATCGTAGAGTAATAAGTGTAAAATGTATCAAAGACCAAAACATATTTTATACGTGGCCAGTTGCTGGCATTCTCTTACCATCAGCGAAGGAGGTAACTGGTGTGGCGAGAGTCAGCAGAATAACAGCTGTCAGTGTGAACAGCGATGATGACCCGCAGCATAGACTGTAACAAGGGGAGGTTGAGATTAATATCGCAATACACAACTTGCTGGATGAAAAATTGATTCATGAAAATCAGACAAATTTTACGTGTCATGAAATTGTAAAATTAAAGTTCTGAGATTGTTTGCAGATGACATAATGCTGTATAAAAGAATCAAAACGATAGAGGATTGTAAACAGTTGCAGGGTGATCTGGACAGGATATCTAATTGCGTTGGTAAACGTGGAATGAAGATAAATGCAAAGAAGAGTCAGCTTATTAGATACACAAATAAGAAACAAAAGATTAATTATGAATATAAGGTGGGGAAAGAAATGTTTGCTGAAGACTTGAAATGTAAATATCTTGGAATTACTTTTGATAACAAACTTAACTGGGCAGGACACATAGGACAGGTGGTAGGAAAAGGTTTCAAAGTTCTGCACTTGTTGGAGAGAGTGATGAGGGGATGTACGAGAGAAGTCAAGGAATTGGGTTACAAGACTTTGGTCAGACCATTGCTCGAATATGGTAGTGTAGTATGGGACCCTCATTTTACGTATCAAATACAGGAGTTGGAGAGGGTGCAAAGAAGGGCTGCTAAATTTGTTTTCTGGAAATTATCGCAGAATGCAATCAGTGACGGATATGATAAAGGAGCTGAAATGGGATTCATTACAAGACAGGAGGAGGATGAGGAGGGTCATGGGAGTGTACAGGGCGTATACTGGCGATGAGGCATGGAAAGATATTGCAATAGGTATGAAAAGTAGTGCATGGAAGGGAAAAGATGACCATGACCACAAGCTGGCACTCGATTTCAGGCACAAGGGTGTGGGAAGATTCTCTTTTTTAGGTAAGTGTGTCAGGGATTGGAATGAGTTACCAGGAGAAATAATGAATAATTTACCGAAAACTTTGAAAGAATTTAAAGATAAAATTTGTAGAGGGCAAATGTAGGAAGGTGCAGGATAGGGGGAAGTTGGGTGTGTAGGGAAATTGCCACCGGAGCCTGTGCTCCATTGCAATTAAATTAAATTAAATTAAAAATTAAATGATATTCAATAGTAAATTTCAGGCGCATAGTTAAAACAAAACTCAAACTGGAGAAGTTGTTAGCGATGCATTCAATGCACTGAGGAAAATTAAATTTGTAGCAACAGACAGTAACCATTACAACTAGCCGATAAAGATCGAATCTTCCACTACTGGTCGATAAGGACCAGACTGAAAGAACCGAAGAAAGACAACTACAAGTATACACCAGTACTACAAGAGACAGACATTCTGGCGAAACGCCAAGTAATGAAGTTCTGCCTTACACTGTGTTCGTTGTCGAGGACGGCAGTCGTTGCAGGGAAGCCACACTGATAATGCGCGAATTGTCTAGGTAGGAATGCGGCTTCATAGGTTGTTATGTGAGACGCAACCTTCACAAACTGACTGCTAAAAAAAACGGTTCCACATTAGTGCCAACACCCCTCCGGCAGTAAAAACTAGTACGGATCGCTCAGAAGCACCTTTCTGCCGAAAGGAGGACGACCTGAGGACATCTCGGCACCCATTCCACCACACAGGCTCCGGGCAATCTGCTTCATAACACTGCACGCCGCCGGAATAAGACCGTGAGTCACCTTCGCCAAACTGCGAACAAAGTAGGCGCCGTGCTCCGTACGACAAACATTACCAAACAATGAAGTTAGACAGAATCAGCTGACTCAGCTTATACAACAGCTGAAAAAAAACTAATTTCAAATATTATCTCCCGAAGTTATTGAAATCAAAAATAAAGGACATTACATAAGATCGAAGTTTCTCTCGGCGTTAGCAATTAATATAGTCTTCTCTGTCGCCATCTTCTGGTGAAGATGGCGACAGAGTCTCCGCTCACCGAAATATCGTGTGAAAACACCCTGCTCACTCGATTAGTCACCCGTGAAGACTGTATTAATAAAGGGCATTATTTCCACAGAACATACTGCTCCAAAAATCCGAACATTAAATTTTGTAATTAAAAGGAGTAAAATAAATATTTAATCTAAAAAAATTCTAGCACCTTCTACGGCTGAAAAAAGCTATCGTTCTACAGCTACCCGCCACTGCCCTTCATCCAGGGGAAAGAAAAATGTAAACAAAGGGGGGAAGGTACACAACTCCTAATCGTCAGATAGTACAGCAAAGTCCTGTATTAAATTATAAAGCTCTCTTCAGTGCGTGTGGAGTGAGGGAATACGACACTGTTAATGGTGATTCATGAGTCTGGTGGCGACTTTAATCATGGCGGCGCCATAGGTGCCTCTCGGAAGAGTAGGCCTGAATGAATCAGCACCAGGTTTCATCTGTCATCCACAACACAGATAACTTTACTATCACAGTCAACAGCACTTACGAATACTGTCACACTGGGGAAGACAACAGGAAAACCAGGGGCGGATCCAGGGGGGGGGGGCTAGGGGGCTCAAGCCCCCCCAAAAGTATCTAGGTCCACCCCAAAATTGTAATTTTTGAGACCTTTTATTTTAGCTCTACGGATTTGATACCCCATGGCCGACTCAACCCCCCCCTCAAAACGAAAATCCACTGAAGGCAAGCCCTCTGAACCAAAATTCACCCAAGCCAAGCCCCCCCCCAAACCAAAATCCGCTCAAGCCCCTCCCAAACCAAAATCCTGGATCCGCCCCAGACGTTGCCATGGAGAGGTAACAGCCTCCATGGCAACCTCTAACGTTTGGAAACTGGCAGGGTGTTCATAAGAAGAAGATCTTATAAATGTCTGTAAGGAACAGGTTTGTGAAAAAAATCATTTATATCATAAAGTGTAACAACAGATAAGATACACCTTCTAGAGGTAACGTCAAATAGAAGGAAAAGAGAAATAAAACATCAAGTTATACAAGCAGAAAATGGAGAATAAGAAAATCAGCGAACTTTATTGGTTGGAAATTAAACTAACTATTTTACTAGTAGATTGACATTGCTCTGTTCTCGAGAAGTTTCATTCCACCTTACAAATATTTTTGATTCAACGATTAAATTTATACGTGAATGTTTAGAAATATTAAGAATCATATAAAACTCTGGTACTCCAACGCAATTAGTTAAAACATTTCCACCACTCAGTACGTGATTGTAACCGTAATAACCAAACTCCACGTACATAGATATGACTTTTTTTAATTAAAAGAGCTGTTAATAAAATCGTATAAGGTAGGCCATAATATACAAATTAATCTATAAAAAAAAAATAATGTAGAAATTATCTCATAAAAATAAACTGTTTGGATTGTCATGAAAGTTAGATGATATCCCAATGAATAGAGAAAAATGTTACCACTTATCGTAATTTATTTGTAAAACCTAGTCGAAATTTTTAGTGGACAGATTATTTCAGTCCGTTTTCAGAAAAATAAACACTTAAGCAACCGAAATAAATATAAAAGCACCGACAAAACTACAAGAACTACACCCTGGTAAGGTTCAAATAACACAGCTGAATAAGGAGATTGGCATAAATAATTTTGTTGCTTCTCTATAGTAGCCTACTGGAAATATAAATGAGTTTCAACTTAATTTTCAAAATTATATTTCTGGCCCATGCTTTACACTCTGTATACTATGACACATACAGAAGTTATGGAGGCAGAAAAGAACTACATTCCCCATCAAGAATTACCAAGAATTAAACTACAAAATAATTGAACGTTGCAAAGACACAAAGGTAATGCGTGGAAATTAAACTATATGAGAAACGTCCTTGTCTTAACGATGACGAACAGACTGTACCTTCAGACTGGCTAAATTTAGTTGAAGCATTCGTTTGAACCACAACATAACTTTGTCTGGCTTAACACCTGACTAGAAATTCCACTTCCAGCAGAAGGAAAGCACATTAATTAAGCACAAACATTACACGTCTTAAAAAGGCGGATGTTTACAAATTTAGCTTTCTTGACTTTAATGTGACTTTTAACATTTATGTCATTAAACAAGGTTATTTTTAACATCATAATAATACTAAAGATGAACAGTTCATAAAGCTGATCTCGTTAGTCTGAAATAGTTAGTAAAATTCTGAAAATGATAATAAAATCGCAAAAGGTGTTATGGTAAAATTATTCATATAGTCGAAACATCCAGTTAAAGAACACAAAATGTAAACAGCATTTACCAATAACTGCAAACAAGCTAGTTAAACATTGTATTATTCAGCTATAAACTAGCTAGAAAATCGTTCCAGTAGTTTTAAAAGTCTTTTCTTAAATAACGAACCGTTAACATGTGAGCCCTTTTCAGCATTACTGATTTTGTAACTGAATATTATTTTAGTTTCTCCTTTTATTTGATGTTACACCCTGTTGGCATCGTGATCATTAAGGACTATTTTACCAATGAATTTTCTCATCTCTTTGTGAATGGTGGAACCTCTCTGCACTTGTGATTTTTTTTTTGTTTTAGTGCTGAAATTTTGTATTAAACTTTACTGTACCAGCCGGCTAGTGACACATCTTATATATATAAAAATCTCGTGTCTCGATGTTTGTCCGGGATGAACTCCGAAACTACTTAACCGATTTTGATGAAATTTAGCTTCATGTGTGTAATTTCGTCCAACTTAAAATATAGGATAGTTTTTATTTCGACTATTGACCTCAATATTTATTATTGTGAATTAAGTTTGCGATAGGACAATGGTTTGTAAATTCCATAAGTTTCTAACAGATTACGATGTGTTAATTTATCGTCACAGGTTGGGTAACCATCCAGTAGATGGCGTTGTGTTTCTGTCCCACGCCATGTGGGTGTTTCTTGAATTTTAATTGTGCTGTGTATTGTGTTATTATTATACTATATTGTTGTGCATCGTTTTTGTGTTATTATACGTAAAGACAAAGTAATCACACACATAAATATAACATTGAAGAAAACGATACAATAAATTCAAAAAATGTAAGTATTTCTTGCTTGCTACTCATTTTTCTTCTTTTCGTTATGGCCAGCTCTCCAGTATTCCTTCATTACTGCACTGTGTTTTCTCTTTCTCTCCTCTCTATCTTGGAATCCTGCCATATTCTAAATCGGCTTTCGAAAAAAAAATTCTCCATACTGTTCACTGATATTATTTCGTACAGCAGCGCGTGACCGGGAGAGTGTGTTCCCGGATATATCAAATAATTACTTAGATCATAATTGGCTCAGTAATCGTGCTATTTTGGCATAAAAAATGTTGATGTTGACGAAATTAACTGTTGCCAGGTGATCTGATGTCTTTTAAATCAGTAGACACTGAAGCCATAAATTTTCCAACTGAATTTTTAAAACCACACAATCTTCGGTTAAAGATTGGTTCACAGATTATTATTCTTCTTTACACATTTGGCCATCAAAAGGATCACCGGAAATGTTCTTGAAGCAAGTATTTTGACTGGAGAAATCGTCCTGTTGCAACGTATTCCAATGATCTCAATACCATTTAAAAGGCTTCAATTTCCTATTCGTTTGGCTTTCGCTATAACCATAAATAAGTCTCAAGACCAAACAATGTCCGTTTGTGGCTTGGACTTGGAAAATACGTGTTTCTCCCATGGGCAGCTATGCCTGCACACATGTGGGAAAACCATCAAATCTATTTGTATTAGCAAAAGAAAGGCTAAACAAAAATATTGTGCACCAATTAGTGATTAGATAAATTAAAATTATAAATTGTAATAATTTAAAATAGTGAAAATAATTGTTAAAAATGTTTAAAAATCAACTTCATATACGTCATTTATAAAACTGAAATTTCAATAAGTAAATAAATTATTCATTTTTTGTAAATATCAATTTTTTATATATTTTCAATTATGTAATTTTTAATAAAACATAAATTTAAAAAAATGTTCGTTTGTCCTTAATTTAAATTCTCCGAAACTCTTTACCAATTACTTTTGAATTTTCAAATTGACTAAAATATAAATTTGACTACATCAGGAAGTTTAGAATAACATTGATCCAACGTAGGTACTATAACTACTGAGTCACAGCAACGCGTGATCGGGTCAGCTAGTCTATACTATTATAAATCTGTAAGCAAGCTGCGTTTGTAGTGAGGCTTGATCTCTAATAACGCAAAAACTACCGCATCAATTTGCATGGTGTTTCCAAATTTTAAAGCTAATGTTGCTGATCAACATCTGCAGAAGTAGCTAACGACTAATATGTACCATGGGAAGAAGAAAGTCAGTAAAAAACTTCAGAAATGTGAAACTGTAGACCACAGATAATTATACACATTCAGACGGTCACTCCTTTCATAAAGAGACCTGACAAAATTTAGGATTTTCTTTTTTTTTTTTTTTACTTCTGCGATTCATTTTTCTGGACCGCAGTACTTCAAAATAAAAAGAATACGTGAATCAAGTATAATCAGCATTTACTTGAATCGTAACAGGTCTGTTGAATTACGAAAAAATTGTATTACAAATATTGAAGACGTATTGTCTCTGGTAGACTGTTATACAGTTTGTCTCTGGAACAAAATAGCTACGTGAATTCTTTACAATACAGCCACAATAAGCCAATACTTAATACGAAATTCAGTTTTTTCTCGAAGAGCGATGTCTGAAAAACAGCTATTATAAATATCAGCAAGTAATAAAACATACTTCTTTCATAATGACTTGTGGGGAATTGCACATATTTGGAAGTACTTTATTCGATTAATATGTCTCGCAGCTGTAACGTGCAAATATAACTAGGCATCCGAAAATTCATGTACATGCGACTCAAATAATTACATAGAAAATACGGATATATTGAAAGAAACTCAAATAAAAAAAAAATTCAGATCCTAATGCTACACCGCGTAAATTATAAAGCTAAAAGAATCGTCCCTTTGGCCTATAACAAAGCATTTCAGCTGTCATCACTGTCCAGGTTGCATTTCAATCGATTTACAACTTGCGATAATTTTGCCACTCAGAAATAATTGCTTGAGTTACATGCACATTAGTACATATACTGTACCGTGATCCATTTTGACATTTTTGAATTAATTATATCTGACTGAAATAATGACAATAATGATACGACGGTTTGAAACCAAGATTAACTCCAATTCACGTAATTTTCTATTTTAAAGCAGGAATAATTGATGGTGTATCAACATAAAATAAAAACCAATATCCAAACAGCAAAAAATAAATAAATCAGAAAAAATTGAGATGCTGTGATTATTGGTAACGAATTTTTATTTCAAATATAACTAGGCATCCTAAAATTCTATTCTACACCGCGTAAATTTTAAAACTAAACCCGTTATGCCTGATGCTAAACAAAACGAGTCAATTTTCATCTGGTCCAGGCGGTTGTTTCGCCAGGTACTTACATGCGACTGAAATAATTCCATAGAAAATACGGCTATATTGAAAGAAACTTAAATTAAAAATGTTTCATATCCTAATGCTACACCGCGTAGATTATAAAGCTGCAGGCATCGTCTCTTAGGCCTATAACAAAGCATCATATCAGCTGTCAGGTTGCATTTCAAGCGATTCGCAACTTGCGATAATGTTGCCACTCAGAAATAATTGTTTCAGTTACATGCACGTTACTACATAAACTGTACCATGATCACATCTCGACATTTTTGGATTAATTATATCTGACTGAAATAATGACAGTAATGATACGACGATTTGAAATCAAGAGTAGCTCCAATTCACGTAAATTTCTATTTTAAAGCAGGAATAATTGATGGTGTATCAACATAAAATAAAACCAATATCCAAACAACAAAAAATAAAAAACAACAAAAAATAAATAAATCAGAAAAATTGAGATGCTGTGATTATTGGTAACGAATTTTTATATTTCAGCACACTTCCAAGAGGACTAAGTCGTAGATTACTGCTATATTTACATAAATTTATGGCACCGCGGTTATGTTGCAATCCTCGGTATCCACATTTAAAAATAAACTTTTTTTAGTTAAGTATCATGGAAAGAATATTTTTCATTAAATCCACAGATACATCCTTAACAAAGCTTATACCTAGCTATATAATCCCAGGCAAAGTTTACGCATAAAATCGCCAAAAAAATTACACATAATGATTATAATATCAGCTTTCTTAACGTTACAACTGTTATATATCCATTTAAATTTTCGGTACCACGGTTAACGTGGAATCCTCCATATCAGCATTTAAAAATATTATGTTTTAGCTGAGTTAAATATTGCTTTCAGAAATAATATTCGGCTAAATGAGAGTGAAATAGACCGACAACATCGTCTGCAACGTCAAAGAGAACTAGATGAAATAGCTAGAGCAAATGAAAGTAACCTGCACCGAGAAAAGCGATTGACCTATAACCGGGTTCTATACGCTAAATCCATAGCTTCTGAAAGCGCACAGAAGAAAGAACGTCGTTTGAACCGTGAAAGCCTTTCTAAACAATAAATGTTTATACTTCGCACAATAATTACAACCACGAATTACTACTGTTAATTTTTCAGGAACCTTTTCTACTATTGAATCAATTGCATCATGTTAAAATATGAATAAAACAACTCTCTGACATCAGTATGAAAACCGAACCTAACGTATTAACCGAAATTAAACGAAACTATTCAGAATACATTAACAGTTCATGCCTTTCCACGTTAATGTCTGATAAGAGAATAAAATCGGTGAATAATTTCTACACCTGCCAAGGCACGCGCGCGTGAAGCAGCGGGCAAATGCTAGTCTACTATATAATTTCGTAAGGTCTCTCATGCACTCACCTTGATAGCTATTGGCTGAAGAACGATGTCACGTGTCAGCCTTCGCTCGCAACACAGCGACCAGAGATGCCATTAGTAGAAACCCGTGTTTATGTTCACAATTTAATAGCTAAGCAACTGCTACCAAATATTTTGGAATGGTACATTCATTAAGTTCGATTTTCGTAGCGTTTTATAGTTGAAAAAAATAATGATAAATTTTACGGCTGAAAAAACGTTGATCTGCTTTTCAATAACATGTTGCTAATGAAAGCAACTTAAATTTTTTTTAAAAAAATTAAATTACTCATGGGTAACCATGAATGCCAATTGTCATTCCGGCTTGGATTAAAATTTTCACTAATGTTGTTGCTTGACCAAACTTTATGCGTTATGTTTTTTTTTTATTTTTAGGGATTTTACTGACCACTTTCGTTAATGGCTTTTATTCATGTTCGCTGTACGTGAGTTATTAGGTTATTTTAAGTGGACATCAGACCAAATGTGTTACCGAATCGAGTATTAAGGAAATTCATTTCTTCGGAGTTGCTCAACTGTTTAATAATATGGAATGTGTTTTCTCTGGCCTTTATAGATACTATGAGCAATGATTACATAATGAGTGTTTGCCCAGTCTCAATAAAAAACAACAAACTTGATGCTTTCGAAGCTAACAGGATTTTTTTTTAATTTTTCACAGTGACCTTTAAAGGTAAAATACAAGTAAGTTTCTATTTAAGCAATTATACGATTGCGCGTTAGTCCCTGTTCGTGTTTAATACCTACCGTTACTCGTATTAATGCTTCTGAGTTCTTCTAGCTCAAGAGATTTTATTCACCCTGAAACACTGGTCAAGTTTATATTTGGTCAAATCAGGTCAACCTGTCATAATCTTTCATCCTAGAAACTGGAACCATTCTAGACCCGTGACGATACGCAAAAACTGTCATGGTCTTACACTAATTTACTAATAAACGTATTATTAATAATCTGTGAATATTAAATTTTGACAGGACTTGGGACTATGATAGTGAACATGAAATAAGTTCAAGTGAAGGAGCCGACAGTGAGGCATCAATGCAAAAAGGGTGACTGGAAGCAGACAACACCCGAAGAATTCAATTTCGGGAGGTCCAAAGGGATTATAAGCCTGACTGGCAATTATAATGGGACCGGAGTTATTCCTAGCATGTTAAGGAGCATAAGAGGACACGTGTTTCACGAAAACTACTAAGGAAGAATGCAAAGAATGTTGTCGGGATTAAAGTGCACTAACTTGAGAGCTTATTGCGTGGTTAAAATAGGAGATCAGCAAGAACAATATTTTGTTATTTTCTCGGCTTATTATCAGGCGAGAATTCACTGGTGATAGGAAGGAAACTTCTTGAAAAGAAAGTGAAGGGAGTAAATTACATGTTTTTCTGTTTTTCGTATTCTTACTACTGATCGATCTAGCTTGCTTGCGGGAGAGACTAGATACCATACCTGTTGTTAGAACTTGACATTAGACTTGTTGATGCACTTGCTTGTCTGCAAGTCATACCATAATACCAAACTTAGTAATGCCTTCACGCATGTGATACATTTGAGTGTTTACTGCTGCAATAGCGACGCAAGATCGTTGTTGCAATCATAACCGTGCAGTTTCACGTATTGTACCAGTGAGGAACATAGAGCTGAAAACATTGACTTCAGACTTCCCACGCAAGACTTCATTATAGTAATATCTGCGATTTAACTATACACACACAGTAATTCAAAATCTGAACATTAATTCCCGAGATGCGAATCACATTATAGAAACATTCAAGTACTGCTTATTGTTTACTGATTTGGAACCATCCTTTGTACTATAACCTGCAAGTTCTTGTTTGATAATAAATATTAATTTCGCGTCATTTATATATCAATTGTGTGTTAATTGTTTCATAAACGACAGACACGAATGTTAAAATACATTTGAAGTTCGAGTTATATAAACTGCTTTATAATTCGTACAGAGATAATATCATTCCTCCTAAACTTTTTATTTCATTAAGTTTATTGATTACTATGTAAAAAAAACATTATTAATATTAATTATTTTCCACGGAGCCAATTAATTACAAGCAAATTATATCGACAAGACAGGCAGTTAAAGTGATTAATATTAGTATTCATAAGGAATATTTTTATAATTTTTTATCAATGTAAAATTATCAGGTGGTACACCATGATACGTAATTATTAAGAGGGTTGGTATAATGGCGAATATGTGACAACGGTTGAAATGTACGTAGGTTTCATTTGCGTAGAGGTAAGAAAAACTTTTTTTTTTTGTTTTTGGGACAAGATTGGTTACATTCTTCTAGTTATATGATTGTTCCTTTGCTTCACGTTGTTACAAACCTACTGTACTGTGAAGGCTTTCATTAAATTTTACTTGTTGTCCTATAGTGAACATCGGAGCATTGTGTTTCTGTCTCAAGTCTCATAAGCCGTGCCTCTTCAGACATCAATTTCTTGTCGATGAACTTTAGTGGCACGTAGAAGTAAAGTGACATAACTTTGGAGACGATATAAAAAGCAAGTTATGAAACTTTTCAGGTAGAAAGTTTCTAGACTGAATTCTTCTGACACCCCACCAGTCAACTTTCGTTCTAAACTAGCAGTGCGAGCAGAATGTTAAGATTACTAAACTAAAAATCGAACTATTCTTTCTGTAAAGAGTAAAAATCGCAATTCTGTCGTCAGGTGTCTAAAAAAAATGAGGTTTATTCACACAGCTATTCACTGCTGCTTGTGAAAATTGCAGCAACCAGAGGGAATAATATGAATCACTCCAAAATCGGAAGATGCATAGAACAGTGGAACAATAATAACAGATAAAGATCACAAAGAGAGGCGTGCAAGGAGGATCAGCAGTGCCCTCTTTCATGTGATGGGAGAGGTCAATATTACGACGCGCTCAATCAGTGCAGAGTCCTCAAATGAAGTGAAAACATGCAATAAAGTGCCAGTATGGGTCGTCAGCGTCAAAGAGCCCACTATCGCCATGTGGGTGAGTTCGATCGTGACTGAATGATTGGTCTCCGCCGTGACATCGCGGCTCGTACAGGGAGCGCGCGGAGTTACCACAGTGATGCGAGTGTGGAACCAGTGAGCAGAAGTGGGTTGTACATAGCGACGAGCGGGTACTGGACCACACAATGTGATCATGGTGCGGGAAATCTTGTCCGCATGGTAATAACCGATAGAATAGCTTCGTCCACAGTGTTGGCTCGACGTTGGAGCATTGCAATTAATGTGGACATGTCGGGGTTGATGGCTCGGTGCGGCCTGCTTAGCGTTGGACAGGTCACCTTGGGTCGGTATCCATTAACCAGAAACCACCTAGGTATCACCTCAATGGTCACATGAACGCCCTCACTGGCTCGTTGAGTGGTAAAATTTAGTGTTATCGGATGAGTCCCACTTCGACTTGTCCTGCAGTGATGAGCGCCTACGTGTTGGAAACTACAGTGGTGAACGCAATCCGGGCAGAGTGCACTGTTGGCCGACATAACGGACAAACGCCAAGTGTGATGGTTTGGGGCGACATTGGCTATAACTTGCGATCTCGCCTCCTACATATTGAGGGAAATCTGAATAGCAACCGCTAAATCGATGAGATTTTAAACCACGAGGCATTGAACCTCCTGCCGTGTTTCAGTAGTACAATACCCGGCCACATGTAGTGAGTAATGTGCAAGCACTCTTCGAAAAATAGCGGGTGCCACTGCTTCCTTGGCCTGTACGTTCGCCTGAAATGTCTGGGATATGGTCGGTCGGCAACTTGTTCGTTCTGGTCCTCCTGCAACTATTACCAATGCTTTGTGGACGCGGTTACAAACCGCGTGGTTAGGGTTGCAGTCCTGCAAAGCGGGATCCCGCAATTCCGCGGGATCCCGCATCATTAGACAGTCTGGCGGATCCCGCAAAAAATTAGAGGATCCGCAATCCGCAAAATCCGGCGAAAACGTGTGTCAGTCTGTGTGACTGGCTGCCCCACTCGGTCTCTATCGGATGTATTGCACTGTTTGTCTGTACCCTCGCAGTTGGTATTTGACTCGTGTGAACAAACGTTTGTTTTTGTCAACCTTCGTCATTTGTAAGTAAATAGGTGCATTTTTACGTATTCATTAAAACTTACGTTTGTTTTGAGTACACATTTCTATAATTTGAGTTATGTTGCGTATTTAGTACGATTTTCTTACCATTTAATAAGTATTTCTTATGTGTCACACACAACATTTGTATTTGCAGATAAAGTAATTGTGACAACTTCCTGTATTTGTGGCTGAAAATTTGATTATTCGTTGATAAGAAACTAAAGTTATTGTAATTTTAACGATTGCATACCTATTTATTTAGCAGTTATCAAACGGCAATTTATATCCCGCCACCTCAATGAGTTTGAAATACGTGTTATTTGACACACCGAGCGTGGTGGTGTAACGGATAGCGTTCTGGCCTCGCATTCGGGAGGACGGCGGTTCGAATCCCCGTCCGGGCATCCAGATTTGGGTTTTCCATGGTTTCCCCAAATCACTCCAGGTGAATGCCGGGATGCTTCCTTCAAAAGGCCATGGCCGAATACCTTCCCATTCCTTGCCCCCATCCTTTCCCGTCTCTAAAGACCACGTTGTTAAAAAGGGACGTTAAACTGTTACAAAAAAAAAAAAAAAAAAAAAAAGTTATTTGACAAAAGCCACCTGCTTACATATGCCGCTCTGGCTTTCGATTAATTCCTCTTGGGATGATTTGGTCAATCGCCACAATACATAATGTTTGAGTGAATAGCATACTTCGTTTCAACTCCTTGTTATTATTTCGACTAAAGGCAAACAAAATTTATAATGATGTCTTCGGGGGTGTATCGCCGAATTGTGTTGTAAAAACGCCATTCTTCACGGGCTGCCTTAGCCGTTTTCCTCACGTGTGAAATCTCGTGTTTTTACAATGCAATCCGACGATAAATCCGTGAGGACTTCATTGCAATTATACGCCGGGAAAGTCTGCATTCTTGCATAAAAAATTAATTTCCACTCTAAACAGTCGTTATGCCACTTAAAGTAAAACTGAAATACTTAACAGTTTACGTCTTGGTGAACAATTTGTTTTAATAACAATGAATAAACTAAAAGAACAATCAAGAAAACAAGAGACATCATAATGAATCAAACAAAAACAATTCTTGTAAAAATAGACAATTCACTTTGTAAAATAGAATGCTTTCTCTCGGTGTCATAGATCGTTTATTTAGAATAATTATTACAAAAATGACTTTGCCATTACACATACAAGGGGTGATCAAATGAAAAGGTACGAAACGACACGGTGGGTACAAATGTAGACTTTATTCAAAATATACACCATAGGCCTGAGCACAACGATCCCACTGATGAACAAGCCGCAGGATTCCTTGTTCCCAGAATTCCTGTGGCCGTGACGAGACCCAGTCCTTCACAGCGTCCTTGAGTACGTCGTCCGAGTTGAAGCGCTTCCCTTTCAGGTGTTTCTTCAGTGGACCAAACACATGGAAATCGCAGGGCAACATGTCCGGACTGTAGAGCGGATAGTCCAACGTCTCCCACTTGAACTTGGCCAGTTCCATGTCTGTGACTCTGGAGACGTGTGGACGCGCGTTATCATGGAGCAGAACCACTCCCTCCGTGAACAGCCCCGGTCTTGATGGACCTGCGTAGGAGTCGGAGTGTCTCCTAAATCGTCGAATTTTGCAACGCGAACGCCATCCTGTCCTCATACGGACTGCCGCATCATTTGGACGCCGCTTTTGATAAGAGCCTCTGCTCTCTACTGCGCATGCGGGCGCCCGCGCATGCTCCGATACCAGTCAGAGACTCCAATCGCATCCCGAGACGTTCTCCCATGGCGGAATATGCAAAGATTTAACTGTTACGTTTTTACGTCGTTTCGTACCTTTTAATTTGATCACCCCTTGTACCATGTTTTCAAACTGATCTGATTTATTGTAAGGTACATAATATGAACTAAGACTGAATATCTTGCATTTTTGACTATTTATTTAAAAAATGGTTTAGATTTAAAAAAAATGTAACGCTCGAAATATTCTTAAGACAGGCTAAAAAAAATTAATGTCAATTTACCAATTAAATTATTGTTAACTATTAATTTTTATCATTTGTTATTAAAATTGATTTATTAATTTAATTAACAAACGTTTATTATTTAATTTTTTAACACTTTAAATAATTATGCTTCACAAATATGCTTTGAAAAACTGTTAGTGCCAGTCTCGCCGGATCCCGTGGGATTGAAAATATTGCGAGATTGCAATCCTTACGCGTGGTGCTGTGTTCCCCAGCAGTATATCCAGACTCTCTTTTATTCAATGCCACGACGTCTAGAAGCTCTAATGGCACCACGTCGTGGCTTCACACTGTACTGAATTCTCACGGCCAGCGTGCATGTACAGTTCAGTAATTCCTATAATTTGTGTATTGTATTTAATTTGTGCAACAAATTTCTTTGTAATTATATGTCTCCTTAGTGTTGCAGTTTATACAAACCAAATTATATATTACAGTCTTTGTTTATATTAGTTTTGTTTTCACTATTCTGCTTATATATTAAACGATGTACCATTCAAGCATTATGCAGACCATGTGGAATTTCTCATAATAATGAAGTGATGTTGCCCGAATACTCCTTAACAATGTCCACTGTAGTTAAGAAACGCGTTCTTCATTGCTGTTTTTAGTTAAAAAATAATAACAGGACACTTTAATGTGCGTGTTAAGTATGTTATGATATAAGAACATGTACTCCTTATTGCACCTTGGAGAAGGGTTGCCAGATGGCCGGGAAGTCCGAGAATGTCCAGGAATTTTGTGTCTTGTCCCGTGTCCAGGAATTAAGAGCGTTACTGTCTCGGAATTCACGATACCTGTTTTTTCTCAAGCTTAATATACCACGGTGGACGCGTCCGCAGCGGGAAGTACAGGAGCACTCCACCTTACTGACGATCAGAGACAATACAGGGTGATACAAAATGATTGTCGGGGTTTCAAAAAATTCCTACACTTAGCACAATTGAGATACGGATTTGAATCTTATTTTCATGTGTAAAGAAACTCATCAAGTTTTTTTTACATCCATTACAAATGTTCGATATGTGCGCCCTGTGTCACTATGCGCACATCTATGCGATAGTCCATTTCATCCCACACGTGACGCAGCATGTTTAGAAAGGCGGCTCTGATCCGCTCTCAGTTGCGGGATAGTCGTAGGTAGAGGAGGAAGATAAACTTGATCCTTGACGTAACCCCACAGAAAAAAATCACATGGGGTTAAATCTGGTGAACGAGGTGGCCAAGCCATGAGGATTTGGTCACTGTCGGCTCCGCGTCCTATCCATCGCTGCGGCAATTGTTCGTTGAGAAATGTTCTGACCTCCCGATGGAAATAAGGTGGAGCACCATGTTGTTGGAATATGAAATCATCCACATCTTTCAGCTGAGGCAGCAACAACTCAGAGACCATATCGAGGTTAGTCCTGTTACTGTCTGTTCATTGAAGAAGAACGGGCCGTACACTTTCGCCTTGGAAACAGCAGCGAACACACACACTTTTTGCAATAAAAGCACTGGGATTTTCTGTCCCCCAAAACCGCACATTATGCTTGTTAACTTTCCCGCACAAGTGAAAGATCGCTTCATCACTAAAAATTAGTTTTTTTACAAAACTCATCTTCTTCCATTTTTTCTTGCATAATGTTGCAAAACGTGAGACGTTTGCGATGGTCGTCAAGTGTTAAAGCCTGAAGCAGCCCTAGGCGATAGGCTTTCATTTTTAGGCGTTATCGTAGCACGCGCCAAACTGTGGTTTGCGGAATGTTCAGTTCTCTGCTGCCTCTTCTTGTTGATTTCCGCGGGCTAAGTTGATAAGCTTCTCTGACGCGGTTCACGTCGACTTCCGACACAGAAGGGCGCCCACTGCTTTTCCCTTTGCATAAGCAGCCCTTCTCCACGAACTGCGCATACCACCTCCGAATGAAATCGTCTGAAGGACCATCCTTCATAAAAAAATGTTTGAAAGTGCCGTTGGACAACGGTAACTGACTGACACACGTGAAAATCTAGGGTGCATTATTCATCCATGTAAAGATAATACTTGTATGTTTAGTACACAGTCGGTTAAAAATTCATGAAACCCCGACAATCATTTTGAATCACCCTGTATATATAGACTGTTCAACTATATGCAGTGATTTTCAACCAAATTTGAATTTATAATCTTAAAAGAGGTGTTATATATAAATATATAAAGGTTATGTAGCATAGTTTTTACCTAAAATACAACTTTTTAAAATTAATTTGAATATTTATTCATTCCTTAAACTTACCATTAAAATACCTTTTTAACCCCATAAATGTCCCGGAAATTATAATCCTGTATCACACAAAAAAACCTTTTTAACCCCAGAAATTACAAGGAAATTATAATCCTGTATCTGGCAACCCTACCTTCGAGTTAAAAAAAAAAAACGAGAAAAGATATTCGATTCCGCATACTCCGTTGAGTAGCAGTGGCTGTATTTATTAATGTAGTATACGGGATATTCGTTCATTTACTGGGAATATCTTCAGAGTTGTCGGAAATTGGGATTATTAAATATTGTTTCAATTCATTCATAAGCAAACATCAACCAGATATCTGTATATGTACTGTATAATTTTTCAATTTTAGTAATAGCTTGCGAAAGCGAACGACGTGAAAGTCACATGGAATTAACTTCATCTCTATTACAGTTTTTTCAATAACTAGGATGGGACATGCAAAGATATAATTATACATAGTATTATTTCTAACAACAACTAGAGTTTGCCTGTACTGTTTGTGTTATATTTGACAGCGAAATGTACAGCACTAAGCATGAATATTTCGCTTTTGGAATTGAAACTATCGCCTAGTTGTTTTGTAACTAATGGAATTTTATTGGCTATTTTAAAAACAGAAATCTTCCAGATTCATATCAGAAACGAAATTAGAAGTTCCTCACAGCTTCAAACACAGCGCATTTTTCTTGTCATAAAAAGTGTTTCTAACAGTACATTTCAGTTATTTGTAATTTTTTTGGCGATGCTATAGGGTACAAGATATTTTTACTGCGGTGGACCTCTGCTTTGGGTCAGGTCGTAAGGGCGTTTTGTGACAGTAAAACTGGCCATTCACCATTCTTTACAGTCCATGCATGCATTTCAACGAAGTATATTTTAAAGAATTTTAGCATCTGAAAAGAAACTTGTTAACATATACTAACACTCCAGGTTATATACCATCTCATCCCGTTACACCAGAAAAAAAAGAAAAGAAAATGGTGCAGCCTTTGACGACGTATTACATAAGTTAAGACTTCGAACACCTCTTTAAAGTTATCAGAAAAAGGTAATTGCAGAGAGAAATGCAAGCCTCTATTCCTTAGCAGCAGTAGCAGTTTCAGTCTTAGGGACGGAGGAAAAAGAAATCTCGTCCTGCTAGTAATAGTTACATATAAAATCTACTTTTATTCATGTGTCTAACGGCAAAAAGCACTGTACGTAAACAGCATCATTCATAGAGTGGGTTTTGTTATTCTTAGGCTCATAAGTTACACATTTTTTTATTTTTTTTAACAGAGTTAACTTTTTTTTGCTGGAGTTTAATGTTTTCCAACGGCTAAGGTCATTGCTGAAGGAGAGAATCACCATCCGTCTGAGAACTTTATGTGCATTATGCTAAAATGTTTTGCAGTAATCTGCTGGCTCTGAAACTGTATTCCTCCCCAAGTACATTATGGCGATTTCTTTACGTCAACTTGCGCAAACCAAATACTGGGAAGGAACATGAATAACAGGACATTTTACTGTACACTTGACAGAGCACGTGTAGGAATTTGTCATTCGCGTAGTTTCCCGTGAACATAACTGGCTGTGAACCTCAAAACAGTCAGTTAAGAAAATTAAACAGACTTGGAATGACGGGTCAAAAGTATAGACAAGATTCTTTAGTCCTAAGGAAGTATAGAAAAACCTGGTACTATAATTTGATTAGCA
Organism: Vandiemenella viatica; assembly: GCA_031002005.1. Classification (NCBI taxonomy): domain Eukaryota; kingdom Metazoa; phylum Arthropoda; class Insecta; order Orthoptera; family Morabidae; genus Vandiemenella; species Vandiemenella viatica. The sequence continues at coordinate 247,792,728 of CM061920.1, read as the reverse complement.
GTTTTCGTGAGTTTGATACTTTATGTAGTGATTTAAGGTAAACAAGGACGGAAAAGGATATATGCATAGGTATATTTATTCAAGCCTCGTGCCGAAATAAGTGACGTGAAAAGCGACAATCAATTGCGTTAGACCCAATTTAATTTTGGACAGGGGAAGAGACAAATGGCCTTTTCTGCAAAAATTCCACTATTTGGAAGCTGCAGATGGTTAAACTAGTCTGTATTAGGCGCATCGCAAGTTCATAGAAATCTTTTCAGGTTTCAAGAAAGAAATGGCCACGATCTTGAAATTAGGTATATTTTGTTTGATCCTCATTTATCGCCGTGTACTGCTTACATTTATTTGGGTTCTCAGATAGAGTGAGTATTAACGACGGAATATACTTCACATCCCTCAGTTTCATGTTCAGTTTTCATCATGTTTTATATCATAGTTTCTTAATTACTAAATTTGTTAATGCTATCATTAATTTTGTTTCACAATGTGAATAATATTATGAAAAAGAGAATTTTTTTCGAGAAAAGATTAAAATGACGCATGTATGAATTCAGATATAAGAATTGATTTTATCTCCATTCACCTGTTCCTAAATGGTATAGTGTAGTCTGTCTGCTGTTTAGCGTCATGGCATTGCAATGACTGGAAACTCTTAAAATATGAACTCATTTTAATGGATACTACTATTAATAAATCGGCAAGTACGCGAAAAATTTAAATATTTATTTAACGTTTGATGATGAGCTTAATAGTTAGGGACCTGATATAATTGGTCCAACATATTAATTGTGAAGGCATGCTACAATATATATTATATGATCTCATTTGTAACTGTTTTTAATATGTAAGTCTGAGACTTAGAAGAAGAATTAGATGGAAATATTAAGTACATTTTTAAATACATACTCCCCAAAATGCAAGAATCATTTACTTGATTTTTTCTATCAAGGCTTTATGGCTCGACGACGTAGGGGCCATTAGAGCTAGGAGAAGATGTGTGGCATGGACGAGGAAAGGGGATTCGGTTATGACTTTTGAAAGAAAAATTTCGGCATTCACCTGCAATCTGGATGCACTGACTAACATTAAGCGCTCGCCGCCAGACCGGTCCGTCAACTATATACGCTTCACAGTTGATTAATGAAGTATACGAAGCATTAAAAAAGAAATCTCAAAAAAGCTCCGACAAATTAATTACAATAACCTTAATACGTAATTCGAGAGCTGAAAAATAATCAATATTATCGATTATTTAACGCATATTTCGTTCCGTTCACCAGACTCGGCGGAATCTCTTAAATAAAAAAATGAAAATAATTTCAAGATTTTGGAAGCAACCATTCAGTATAGCCGAAGGGTGATTCGAACCAGTGTCCTGCCGAATGAGAGTCTAGAACATATATGGGCAACCCCCGGCCCCAGGGCCTGATCCGGCCCTCCACCAACTTCAGTCCGGCCCGCGAGAGATTCAGAAATTTCAAATAACGCTTCAAACTCAAGTCTCCCATCAATTTTCATTTGATTTTTCTATCTGTTTTTGTTAATTTGCATTTTGTATGTTTGATTATCCTGTTGTAATTCTAATAAATATAAAATGTGTGAATTTTTATCACCTTTTTATTCACTACTATCTACTTCTTTCTTACCTATGGCCCGCGACCTGATTAAGTCCAGAAATTAAGCCCTCAGCTAAGCAAAGGTTGCCCATACCTGGTCTAGAACATTACCGTTCATGCACCACGCTCGCTACAGAGCAAAGCATCTAATAAATTACCGTATGGAAGGCCTGTAAATTTCAGAAGAGATAAAAGAGGAGCGTCACTCGAAACAAGAATCACCAATTAACAGTTAGATGCTTACGAAGGTATATCTTATCATTACGGAGGGGTTTCTACTGCGTCTGAAAGATATTCACAATATCTCACGACCGCTTAGAAAAGAATAAATAACTTGAAGTATTAAACTATGCATTATAATTTACAATTTCAGTATGAACAACAGGGTTACAAAAACTGCAAAACACTAAATCTCATGAATGTTGAGTTTTATGGGACAATGGTTGCACGGAGTAAAAATTTGGTACAAGTAAGATTCTCTATTTTTTTACGTGTTTAGTACGACGAATGTAGGGTGAAAGAATATATTGAAACTGGTCGGTGTGAATAATTATAAAAATGTATCTCTTCCATGCGCGATTTCCTCCTAGGCGCTCAGAACTAACACAGACAAAATGTATGAAAAAAATCTAAAAATATTAAGAATCTCTTTTTATAACAAATTATGTTCAAATGTCAGATTATAATCATATAAAAGGGTGGATGAGAGAATTTTGCAGTGGAACAGCGATTAACCTTTACTATCCCTGGATCGAAACATATTCCAACATTCCATGGCAAAAAAAAAAAAAAAAAAAAAAAAAAAAAAAAAAAAAAAAAAAAAAAAAAAAGTAGTTAACACTTTGAAATATCTTGTGGACAGTTTAGTGAAAATAATTCAGATTGTTTAAAAGCGTTTTGGAGGTTAGTTTACAATGACAGAGGGAGACTGATCAGGCGGTAATAAACATTGCCACAAAGTCATTAAGACCGCCCAAAATAGATTGTTACTTAGTTTCAGTTACAGTGAAAGCAGACAGCTTCCGTCAGCGGAAGCAGAGATAAAGGATGTTGTCATAAAAATGTTTATTTACCAGTGCTTCCTACCAACGTTTATAAATGACGCTACACGGCGATTTTTTATTATTACGATTTGACATCATCACCATTCGCTTCGCACAATTCTGAGAGCTGTGACCTCACCGGATTTCTCACTGCTTTTACGATGTTCTGACTATGCGCCGTCTGCATAAAATGAGGTAAAATCGTCCCTACATGTAACTTCGGTAGGAGTCCTGACTTCATCTCAGACCGCTTTGTAAAATAAAAAAACCTAGTGATCGAAGTTACAGATAACAGCTAATAGTAAATATGAAGAGCTCGAGACCGATAGCTGGGTGGCTACCGTTTGGTCCTAGCAGTCCAGTTGGAATCACGACTCAGTCAACCAAATTCCGTGTTCCATTCTTCCCCGAAATAACTCCGAGCGAATGCAGGATCGTTTATTCAAGGTCAGAGCCAGTTTTGCTCCCGTTCCTTGCGTTCAGTCAGCTCCCTCGTCTAATGACTTCAACACTGGCGAGCTGTAAAGCTGAAAAGTTATTCCCTGCATGGTGTGAAATTCTGTAGAACAGCATTCACTTTTAGGGTCACTGTGTTGTCTGTCGGAACATCCTACGTTTCATTTCATTGAGAGCAACTTGCATCCAATATAGAAAAAAATGTCGCTTATATTATTTGTAACAAAGAGTATCTATTCTTATTAAGCGCTAATCTTGGTCACTGTGTTCTGTCACACGGTGACGTCATGCTTTGACATTATACTATGACGTCATGCAGTCAGCCTTCGCTGTTGGGTTTACAACGGCAGAGATATTATTGTGCCTAATTATGAACAGTTATATTTAGTTAAGTATCCGCGATCAAATGAGCTGCCAGCACGCTAAAAGAAAAGTATGCTTTTCGTAAAATGCTTTGACATTATACTATGACGTCATGTAGTCAGCCTTCGCTGTTGGGTTTACAACCATGGAGGAAGGAAATATATGGAGACGACGCAAGAGACCTTCACCACGCATTGAAGTGAAGCAGGGCGGAGGAGGAGTGGGGGGGGGGACATGGCCGGAGTGGGGGGGGGGGAGGATATTGCCGCTTCCATACAGACACGGGGAATATGTACAAAAACCTCAAGGGGACTCTAGGATAAACGTGACGCCGCAATCTGGTGATGGATTATTATGTAACTCGATGAGAAAAATAAAAAATGAAGAGTAAAATTTTTTGATATCCTGCTTAGTTTTAGAGATATTCTGTCTCAAATGTGAAATGGTTTTGGTTGAAATTCAGAAGAAACAATTGGTCAAAGTCAAATTTGATGATGGATTCTTATTTAAAAAGACGAGACAAATGAAAAATAAAGAATAAACATTTTCGATATCTCACCTAGTTCTCGAGATATACTGTTTCAAAAGTGAGGTGTCTTGAGTTGAAATGGAGAAGAAAAATTTCGCAAAAGTCAAATTTAATGGTCGATTCTTATGTAACACGCCGAGACAAATCGAAAATAAAGAATAAAATTTTTCGATATCTTGCTTAGTTTTCGGGATATACTGGGATTGGGTTGAACTGCGGCCTGGACCAGAAATTAATTCTGCCTAAGCTACAATGAATTACATGCATAATGGATATTTCAGTTTTTTTACTACCACTTGTGGTTAGGTTGAAATGCGGCCTAGACCAGAATAAAAATAGTTATCTTGTTAACATACATCGTAAGCTTAATTGGAAATGGCTGGAAGTAGTTTCCATCGCGATATACGTTTTGTAACTAACTTGGTTTTCATGAAATTACTAACAGTAATAGATAAATTCTTTGTCCCCCACGGAACAACAAAACCATTCTGGTACAGACTGCATTTAGACCTAACCACAATCTCCATTAAATTGCCTCTACATAATTAAACTATGTAGACATACCCACACACGCGTATTTGAATCCTAAACTGTATTTGCAGTAACAACATCGTTTGCTTCATCAAGATTCCTAGATTGCATAGCATAATTTAACACATTTAATTTCATCATACAGTATAAACTGCAACGTGAAGAAAGAAAGCGCAATACTAAATTCACTGAGTTGCGATGTAAAACACCCCCTTTTAATCTAATTTTCAACACTTGTTAAAAAGTAATGCTAGTCTACTATGTGCAAAATAGCAAGGTATGCTGATTTTCTACACTACACCAACAAAAATTTGAGAACAAAGTCATCCCAATGAGAGCTATGACTAAATATTTATAGACATGCTCCAAAGTTTGCAACTTCTACCGCTTACTTCAACAACGATAATTACAATTCAACTTACTTATGAAATGATATTCCAGGTTCTTTCCTGTCTGGCCTATTTGTGCAACCGTACGCAACACAAGATGGCATTATAAAACACTTATACACATTACAAATTGAAATCATCACTGTATCTAACAGCATGTGAACATCGCATTTGTTTGGGATCGCAATATCGCCGCTGCCGCCACTGCACATGCGCGAGAGTTTAGAGCCTGCTTCACCGATTTAACGTCACTTCTCCTCCATATATTTCCTTCCTCAATGTTTACAACGGCCAGAGATATTATTGTGCCTAATTATGTACAGTTATATTTAGTTAAGTATCCGCGATCAAATGAGCTGCCAGCACGCTAAAAGAAAAGTATGCTTTTCGTAAAATGCTTTGACATTATACTATGACGTCATGTAGTCAGCCTTCGCTGTTGGGTTTACAACCATGGAGGAAGGAAATATATGGAGACGACGCAAGAGACCTTCACCACGCATTGAAGTGAAGCAGGGCGGAGGAGGAGTGGGGGGGGGGGGGGACATGGCCGGAGTGGGGGGGGGGAGGATATTGCCGCTTCCATACAGACACGGGGAATATGTACAAAAACCTCAAGGGGACTCTAGGATAAACGTGACGCCGCAATCTGGTGATGGATTATTATGTAACTCGATGAGAAAAATAAAAAATGAAGAGTAAAATTTTTTGATATCCTGCTTAGTTTTAGAGATATTCTGTCTCAAATGTGAAATGGTTTTGGTTGAAATTCAGAAGAAACAATTGGTCAAAGTCAAATTTGATGATGGATTCTTATTTAAAAAGACGAGACAAATGAAAAATAAAGAATAAACATTTTCGATATCTCACCTAGTTCTCGAGATATACTGTTTCAAAAGTGAGGTGTCTTGAGTTGAAATGGAGAAGAAAAATTTCGCAAAAGTCAAATTTAATGGTCGATTCTTATGTAACACGCCGAGACAAATCGAAAATAAAGAATAAAATTTTTCGATATCTTGCTTAGTTTTCGGGATATACTGGGATTGGGTTGAACTGCGGCCTGGACCAGAAATTAATTCTGCCTAAGCTACAATGAATTACATGCATAATGGATATTTCAGTTTTTTTACTACCACTTGTGGTTAGGTTGAAATGCGGCCTAGACCAGAATAAAAATAGTTATCTTGTTAACATACATCGTAAGCTTAATTGGAAATGGCTGGAAGTAGTTTCCATCGCGATATACGTTTTGTAACTAACTTGGTTTTCATGAAATTACTAACAGTAATAGATAAATTCTTTGTCCCCCACGGAACAACAAAACCATTCTGGTACAGACTGCATTTAGACCTAACCACAATCTCCATTAAATTGCCTCTACATAATTAAACTATGTAGACATACCCACACACGCGTATTTGAATCCTAAACTGTATTTGCAGTAACAACATCGTTTGCTTCATCAAGATTCCTAGATTGCATAGCATAATTTAACACATTTAATTTCATCATACAGTATAAACTGCAACGTGAAGAAAGAAAGCGCAATACTAAATTCACTGAGTTGCGATGTAAAACACCCCCTTTTAATCTAATTTTCAACACTTGTTAAAAAGTAATGCTAGTCTACTATGTGCAAAATAGCAAGGTATGCTGATTTTCTACACTACACCAACAAAAATTTGAGAACAAAGTCATCCCAATGAGAGCTATGACTAAATATTTATAGACATGCTCCAAAGTTTGCAACTTCTACCGCTTACTTCAACAACGATAATTACAATTCAACTTACTTATGAAATGATATTCCAGGTTCTTTCCTGTCTGGCCTATTTGTGCAACCGTACGCAACACAAGATGGCATTATAAAACACTTATACACATTACAAATTGAAATCATCACTGTATCTAACAGCATGTGAACATCGCATTTGTTTGGGATCGCAATATCGCCGCTGCCGCCACTGCACATGCGCGAGAGTTTAGAGCCTGCTTCACCGATTTAACGTCACTTCTCCTCCATATATTTCCTTCCTCAATGTTTACAACGGCCAGAGATATTATTGTGCCTAATTATGTACAGTTATATTTAGTTAAGTATCCGCGATCAAATGAGCTGCCAGCACGCTAAAAGAAAAGTATGCATTTCGTAAAATCGACATATTAATTATTAGTTGCTTCTTAATTAAAATTCATTCGATGGAGATTTTTCTTATACTGTCTGTACAGTGATACCATTGTTGCAGTAAGCTAAGAAACGTCTGCGTTACATCATTTTCAATGTAATGAGCGTTATTGAATAAAAATTGAATTTAGTCAGCGAAGAAATGAAGTGCCAAAATACTGCGCTCAACGCGTTTACAAGATATTTATATTCGATGTAGATATTTTATAGTATACTCGGAGAAATGAATTGCCGAAACACTGAAATAAAAGTATGTACAGCGTTTAAATTAAATTATTATTTATTAGTTGCTTTTTATTACTGATGTCACTATAGCAGACACATGTAAATGTTTCTAATGAGTTAAATTCAGATCGCGATACAGAGAATGAATTCGTACACAGATAATAGTAGCTATGATTTTTGAACAGCAATATTAGCGGAGATTGTGATTAGGTTAAAATGTAGGAATACCAGAAAGAAAACTAACAGAATTTTTTACAGAATAATTCATGATTAATTTATTTTCATAAGTAATTTAAGCTGCTTTCATAAGCGCCGAGTTACTGAAGTTATTATTCATACGGATGGAAGTAGTTCCGTATTTATCGTGCTAAATGAGACCTGGACCAGGAATAAAACCAATATCACAAGCTATAGCATAACGTTTTGGGATTTCTAATTTATTTTTAATTTCATTGGTTCACTAATTCCAACTTCATTAATTCAGTAGAAGTCCCGGGAGTAGTTTACGTCGCGATACATGAGGTCACAACGTGACATAGTGCTTATTTAAGTTGCTTAAATAATTGATAACTAAATTCCTCGTGCCTTTTGCTGTGACAAATTTCATTTTCTGGTCGAGGCTGAATTTCAGCCTATCCACAATCTCTTCTAATATTGCTGCTACAATATCAAACCCTCAATCACACGAGCATTGATACAATCATTTTATCTTAAGTTAGTGATGTCATATATTGCGACGTAAACTTGAACTGAAGTTCCATCTGTATCCCTCTGTAAACTACGACCGAAATATTTATAACATTACAAAATAAGGTTATAAACTTTACGTAATAATTCTATTTATTTAAGAAACCGCAAAAAAATGAATAGCCAGAACATTCCGTTCACCCGTCATTTTTTACGAGCTTAGAGGCTATGGGTTATGATAAAGCACGCATGTTTATTTGTTACAGAGAAACTTATTTTGATTCTTTAAGAATCAATGTATCGGTTATATACGTTCAGAAAATATGAGAGCTAATACAGGTTGTGAATAAAGTAAATAAAATCTACACACATACAAGCTAGAAAATATGGTAAGCTGTTTGGAAATATGTATGTCCTCTGCCCAGAAAATTCGGACCATCTTCGTACACTCGTCAACATTACTTTCATACCAGAATCGAGGTTACTGATTTTATTTGCGAACGCATAATGCTTTTAAAAAATCTGAAAGTGAAAATGAGCGACAAATCTGAAAGTGAGGCTGAGCTACCTTGGGGGTAAGGACTTACCGAATGAATGAAGACTGTGTCGAAGTACGTCAGTTCTCTAAATTCATCCCTATGCCACAAATTATCGTTTTTTCTCTTCATTCAGTTGGTAGAGTACAAAGTCTGTCTTTAATGCGTCTGCATTCGGTCTTTAAGGATAAGCTCACTTTTTCTGGCATCTGTGCTTCGAATGACATCATCGATGGCCTTTAGTAGATTGCACCAATGAACCGTTGAGTATTTTTACATAGTTGAAATATGCTGTTTTATTTGCTGTTCCAGCAATGACTGGAGTTTCAACTCAGTCTTTTGGCATAGAACTACAGTTAGGTTCCAACATGTCTTGTAACGTGTCCTATATTTACAATTCATAATAAATTTTCGAATATTAATAGTGTATAAGATTGTAAAATTACTCCTGCCCCAAACCTTGCAATCTCTCAGACATACAGAACACGTCTATAGCAGTGTAAGCTTCTAAAACAATCAGCGTAAAATGTACGTCAACCAAAATTATGACTCCAATTATTAAACAACTTTTTTTAATCATTTCCACTATTAAATTTGGAAGTATTGAACAGAGAATGAACTATTAATACTTCATATTAGCTTCCGATCATTTTTGTTTTTAAATATTTTATTGACACTTGGCCTGTTGGCCATACAGTCAAAATATACTTAGTGTGGTATCGTTAAATATATATATACATGCATGCTCCCACATTTACATGTACCCATTACACATACCTACAAGTCGCTGTTCATATTATAGGATCACATCATAACTATAGAATTATATATAACAGAAATAGTAATTTACATAGTTTTAAGAACATAAACATTAAAGCCATAAAATTATAAGAGGAGTTAAACGGCACATTAAAAGTTAAATCATCATAAAAGCATTAAATCACAGATTTCACAGTAAAATTTTGATAATGCAATGGTTTTTATACATGTAAAAGTTAAATGTGTTATGAACCATATCCATTAAAATTTTTAACTGTAAAACAGTAACCATCTGGTGCTCTGTAAACGAAAATTGTTTGCAATATTGAGGAGTGGGTACTACCCGGTTATATTCCTATATTGTTTCTTGTTATGAAGTACACCATCCTCTGATATATTGAGATATTTTCTAGAGCAAGGAGGTGGCCTACATTAACTGTAAACTTGTGTCCCAATGTTTTAGGTCTTCCCAGAAAGTATCTGTTTCTTCTTTGTATTTCTTGCATCCGAAGAGTAAGGTGGTTTGTATCGGCCTTGGACTCCCCGTCGCACTGATAAAGTGGTGAGTTTGCTAAATTTATTTTATACAAGTGGCTTCCGAATCTGCATTGATTGAATTTTAATCTCGATATTATAGTCACAGCTTTTTTTGTAGCATATTTTTTCTGAAAATTGTGTTATTGTTATTTTTCGTTGCATCCGCCTGTAGTCTCTTCCCTTGTATTGTTCACTGGATTGCCACATATCATTCGAGGCCTCAGTTTTGTCTTGAAATAATGAGATTAAGTTATTTCCTATTAGAAGTTCAGCTAGGTTTTCTGTTTGTGCAGCTAATTTTGCAAGAGAATCCTCTCTTTCGTTGCCACGAAGCCCGACATGTGCCTTAACACAGATAAAGGAGGTCTTCATTCCTTTTTTATTTATGTTGGCCATCAACTCCAGTATGTTATATAGAACTGGAGTCCTTCCACTATCTTTGATTCGATCGCTCAGCTATTAAAGTGACGATTTGCAATCTGTAAGAATTACAGTATTCGGAATGCGCATCTCTAGCACGTTTTCCAATACTTTTTTTTATGGCTTTACGCCTCGTCGACGTCGAGGTCATTAGAGGCGGGAAAAGACGGGGGACAAGGAATGGGACGGAATTCTGCCATGGGCTTTTTGAAGGAAGCATCCCGGTGTTCGCCTGGAGTGATTTGGGGAAACCATGGAAAACCCAAATCTGGATGCCCGGACAGGGATTCGAACCGGCGCCCTCCCGAATGCGAGGCCAGAACGTTAATCGTTCACCCACCACTCTCGGTCCAATGCTTTTAAGTATCGCAAACAGTACAGCTGGAAAGGAGGATGTTTCCGCACGTAGCTTAAGCGGCCTTTCCACTACGTTAGTGCTGTCAAAAAAAGGCGTTCCCAATAATGTTGCCAGTCTTGGACCCATCTGTGTATGTATGTACGACAGGACCCATGCCGCTTAGATAATCACCTAGGAAATTATTATTACTTAAGGCACTATCTGAATAACTCAGATTTTCTATGATCTCGCGCCCGATCAGAAGGATTTCTTGGTTAACATCATAGAATGGTAATCTTGTGAGAGAGAGCACTTGGAACTGATATTCACTAAGGTCGGAGATGGCCGCGGTTATAGGTGGCCTGTTCTTATGAGTCCAGTACGTGGAAGCTGATGTTGCTGCCCACAGGGAGCGTATTTTTACTGTAAGCGTATTTACGGTTTTCTGAAACTGTTTTATTATAAACTTTTTACTGAGATATTGGTACCTCAGTGCGAGTGGCATTTCCTTGGTTTCCACTAGCAGAGCTATCCAGGCAGTTCAATAGTTGATTAGATGCGGTGCCATACAGTACACAGCCATAATCAGAGTGGGGTCGCATCATTGCTTCGTAAAGGGCTATTGAGATTTTGGGATCCGCCCCCCACCAAGCGCCGTTAGTTGCTCGGAGTAGGTTTATTGCTTTCTCGCATTTTCCAACCTTTTCAGATATCTGACGCGTCCACCTTCGCTTGTTATTTAAGTATAATTCTAAGTCTTTGACACATTTCACAAATGGAAATGTATATGGGCCGAGTCATATGTTTTTAGCTGCCGGTACCTTATATCGGGTAAAGGTTATTGCTACGGAATTTCCTGGTGATATCTGGAGTCCATTGTCCTTTGGCTAAGTCTTGAGTTACTTAATGCCTGGCTAAGGCAGAGGTATGTGTCCTGGAGATTACTGGAGGTTTTGAAGATGCAGAGGTCATCCTCATATTGCATAAACCAGGGGTCTGGTGCAGTGCAGTACCTATATCAATACGGTATATAACGAATAGGTGTGGTTCCAGGATCGAGCCCTGTGTGAGACCAGAACTTGTACGCCGAGGGCCAATTATGGCAATTGGTGTCGTAATTATCAGGACTCTATTCTGCAGAATGTTCCAAAGGTTTAGTATAAATGTTTCCGGCAAATTCATTAAAGAGAGCTTTTGTACTAGAATTGCTGGAACTATATTGTCATGTTCCAGTCAAATCTGTAAACACACAGATTGTGTAGTTGTTGCCAGTCAAACTCTTTTGTACCTCAGTAACTAGGTATGAGAGAGCATCAAGCGTGCCAAGTCCTCTGCGAAAACCGTATTGAAAATGGGAAAGTTTTACATAATGTTCCACGCGCCACTCTAGTCTGAGCCTAATCATACGCTCCAATGATTTATACATGCAATTAGAGAAATGCATTCGAGAAATCGGCCTATGTGTTGCTGGGTCGCAAGGGTCCTTGCCTGGTTTGAGGATAGGGACTATTCTTATAGTCTTCATAGATTCAATGTGAATGTGTTGTAACCAAACGTCGTTCATTACTTTTAGAATTGTTAACTTGCCTTTCCTCGGCAGATATTTGAGCATAGCGTAATGAATGTTGACTGGCCCAGATGACGTGTTCCTACTATTACTAACAGCCGTTTCAAACTCTTCCTAATTAAATGGTTGCAGTATCTGTTCACTGGGTGTATTTTCCCGTAGGCTGATGTTGTTGGTTCCTGATGGTGGTGTCATCTTCTCCAGTATCTTCTCTAGTACCTCTTGCGTTGTGATATGACTTGAATGGTTACTCGAAACTTTGCGGAATTTTCTTAGCTCATTCCAAACAGTGTTCGAGGAGGTGTTTCTGTTTAAGTTTGCTGTTTAAGAATGCTATCCACTTTTGCCGCTTCTTCCTTCTCGACAAGCGTTTAACTCTGGCCTGAGTCTTATTTAAAAGAATAAAGTTTTCCTCCGTTGCCTGTTATCAATAGATTTTCAAAGCTTGTTTGCGTTCTTCCACTGCCGCTGTACATTCTACGCCCCACCAAACTGTAGATCTTCTTCGATTTAGTTTGACTGAGTGATTTTCGGGAATTGCCGCAGGTGCCGCTTGTTCTATTCCTTTTCATATGTTCTCATAGTCTCGCTGCGTATCACTGGTTTCGTTGTAGCCTGAAAATATGTTGCTTGCTGCTTTTCTGTAGGCGCTCCGATCAGCGCGCCTAATTTTCCATCTATACGTGTTGTTTCTTCCTTGGTTTTCTGTGTAATGACGTTGGTAGGAGAAATAAATTTGAAAGTAATCCGGCCCTTTACGGTTGTCCACGGGGCTGTGTGGGAGGTGGGTAGACCCCAGTATTATATCAAAACTGATCTCCGTTCACCTGGTTTTGATATCTTTGTGTTCGAGTCATCGTTAAGGACAACTAGATCCTCTTCATCTGCTACCTCTATTATCAGTCTTCCGACAGCGTCTGTTCTTTCACTTCCTCGAACCAGATTATGTCCATTTACGTCACCCATTATAATTACGGTACGGGGAACATGTTTCACCAAGGAACTAATGAAATGCTTGTTTACAATCACATTTGGAGAACGATATATTACTAGTATGGTCGAGTTGATACCGTTAACGCAGGTTCTTATTGCTCATTCTTCCATACCATTTATTAAATTCCTTACTTTCAGGCTGCGGAAATGTATGTTTCTTCTAATCAGTATTGCCACTCCTCCATAACCTTCTGCTCTGTCATATCTCTCGATATTCTAGTCAGAGATGTTAAATTGTTCCTTGGGTTTAAGCCATGTTTCCGCAATTCCGGAACGCACACGTCGTACGATTTTAGGAGAGGGTGCAAAATTTCTTTGTTGGATCGAATCGAGCTTCCGATAATTTTTATAGTAAGAATGAGTTCATTTCGTTTTCCTTTGCAGGAGTAGTAAATCGCGCGATACCAGTTTCTATATCATTCAATGTACCAATAATAAAATGCTTAAATACCTTCTTGTTCTTAAATACGTTTCCAACCAACATACACCGAAAAAATAAGTTTGGAATTCAACAAAACACTGGCCTCTGATTAGAAATTTATTTATTTTTTGCTATAAAAAATAAAACTGTTTTGTTCAGGAGATAAGCACTGTTATCACTTGTATTTCGTACTTCATTGCAAGGTATGGCTTTCAACATTGACATAAATAGCTAACTGCGTACGAGCAGTTATGAGAATTGAAATTCACATCTTCAATCCATTCAATAATATTCCCACCTCTGTGTGTGGTTCTGACTAGAACGATCTAAGTACATCTGTTTTAGTATTCTCAGGTGTTTATAACGCAATAGTAACCGAAATAACTATTAATAATAAGTTAAATAGAAATGACAAATAGTGAAACTATTACAAAAATACAAGAAACATAAATAGTAACCACTTCCGGAGTATCAACTTTAATATGAAACAACTGTTCTTTATTTTACGAGTTACGTATGAGGGAAATAATATAAAAGATTTAAATAATACTTTCTTTTAAGGGGGAAGAACGGGAAGGAACTGAAGGAAATATCCCGGAATTTGCTCATATTGATCTCTGGAAACGATGGAAAACAGTAACCTTGATTGCTTTGCAGGGGTAATCGAACACGCGTCTTTCCAAATGCCTTACACTTTTCATCGACACAATGCGCAATCTTCTAGAATAGATGAGAAACGTTCCGCTATAAGAAACTGAATTCATTTGGAGAGAATATTCTGTTCAACAGACAGTCACCCATAACGCAATTGACTGGAAAGCAATACCTAGTTGATAAACTTGCACTGTTAATTACCATAGGGTCTACTCCATTTAAGACAAGAGAACTTGCGTCATCTGATTAACATTGTAGGTGAGCAGATATAGTCTGTAAAGTTAATGTAAAAAGTACAATTAGGGCTCTCTGACCACTGCAGTGCATATTTCAGCACGATTTATATTACCTACAATAATATGAAAAAATAAAAATATTTGACCCCGACGTGATTTGAACACGCAACCTTCTGATCTGGAGTCAGACGCGCTACCGTTGCGCCACGGAGTCAGCTGACAGTTATGTGTCTGGCAATACTACTGATTCACAGATGACGCAGCCTGTAACTTTCCTTGCGTTATCGATATTAACAGAAATTAGAGGTTCATATTGTGTGGAGGTTAATATTACTAAATAATAGCTGTCCCCTAAATTTTTTAGGCGAGAAGCATACAGAATATAGCTTCACAAATGAGTTTCGTCTCAACTTACAACGTCCAGAATACATGTAAACCATCTTTCTTGAAACTATCGAGGAAATTCATTGCCTACATGCTACGCTGCGGAAACAAGAACATTCTGAATTAAATGTCCATGTTATTGGTGACGGCTATAATGTTTTTTGTTCCCTGAAAAGTCTTCGATACGTAAACTTTGCGCTCACACGCAGTTCATATTTATTTTTCCAGAGATGTTTATTGAAACATTAATTATTTCCTTTGGTACCACGTATATTATAGTGAAAAGCAAACCAGTATTGACTTGAGACGTTTAAATAAAAGGTATGATACCTCAGGTGTAGCGCCCTTTGGAAATAAATCGTTATTCCAACCGTCTATTTTCCAATTTTACAGCACCTGTACTAAGATCTGTAAGAGAGCATATAATTTAATTAATAGTCAAATTTGAGTGTATCTTCTTACCCAGCACATACAGGTGAGAAGGGCTTGATCGTTACCAAAAACTGGTGTAATCGATTAAAATAATAGATTACCATGACCATATAATTTCATTTGATTTCAGACGCCAGTGAAGTGAAAAGATTTTATTTGTTCGTCGGGGAATCGGATTGGAGAAATCTTTTTTTTTTTTTTTTTTTTGTAACAGTTTAACGTCCCTTTTTTAACAACGTGGTCTTCAGAGACGGGAAAGGATGGGGGCAAGGAATGGGAAGGAATTCGGCCATGGCCTTTTGAAGCAAGCATCCCGGCATTCGCCTGGAGTGATTTGGGGAAACCATGGAAAACCCAAATCTGGATGCCCGGACGGGGATTCGAACCGCCGTCCTTCCGAATGCGAGGCCAGAACGCTATCCGTTACACCACCACGCTCGGTGGAGAAATCTTAATACCCGTACATGCTTAGTAGTATTTTAACGAAGTAAAATTCGGTAGGTAATGCAAAAGTAAATTATTACGGAAATTTTTAAGGACTAATAAGTTAACATTAGCAATTAGTAGATACGAAGATAAATAGAATTAATCCAGTCTCACCTGTTACTGACGTAGCATTAGCAAACCTACCCTTGTTCTCGAGCGATGGATGATTTAATTTTTAATTTAATTTAATTGCAATGGAGCACAGGCTCCGGTGGCAATTTCCCTACACCCCTATCTTCCCCCTATCCTGCACCCACCCACATTTGTCCTCTACAAATTTATCTTTAACTTCTTTCAAGGTTTTAGGTAAATTATTCATCATTTCTCTTAGTAACTCATGCCAATCCCTGACACCCTTACCTAAAAAAGAGAATCTTCCCACACGCTTGTGCCTGAAATCGCGTGCCAGCTTGTGGTCATGGTCATCTTTTCCCTTCCACGCACTACTTTTCATACCTACTGCAATATCTTTCCACGCCTCATCGCCCTGTACACTCCCATGACCCTCCTCATCCTCCTCCTGTCTTGCAATGAATCCCATTCAAAATGTATGCAGTCTTTTCAGCTTTTGAAAGCTTGATTTCATCACAGACGTGTCTTAAAGGAATAAAAATTCGTAAGAGACGAAAGTAGGCGAGTGTTTAAATTGCATTGAAAGAATTTAAGACGAAAATTTATGAAGTGCAAAAGTAAGCGAGTAGCGTAATTGCCACCAGAGCATATGCTCCGTTACAATTAAATTAGTTAATTAATGTACGTAACCAGACTTCCGATGATCATTGATTGGAATGAGTTACCAAGGGAAATGATGAATAATTTACCGAAAACGTTGAAAGAATTTAAAGTAAAAATTTGCAGAGGGCAAATGTAGGTGGGTGCAGCAAAGGGGGAAGATGGATATGTAGGGAAATTGCCGCCGGAGCGTGTGCTCCATTGCAATTAAATTAAACAATAAGTAAAAAATGGAACTGTCCGAAAGATCTGGTAACAAACAACAGTAAACTTTCACTACAAGTAGCTAAAAATAACGGAAACAGACCAACGGGAATGCAAATGATGGCAAGAAACTGGAAGTATTTAAGAACAAAACTTTCAGTATAAAATACTCCTTCCCTGCCTTACCTCAGATTAAAAATTAAGTACTTTGCAAAGCGCGTTTGCGTAAACATTGCATTGATTCTAATAACTTTGTCGTTGAACGTGTTCCATAGTTATTGCATAAATATTTTATATTGTACACCGTCTATTCACAACTATTTTCTTATTGTTTTTCACCGGAATGGTTTCGCCCTTTTGGAGAGGGGCATCGTCATTGGGAAGATTGTAGTAGCTGACATGTGATAGCGATTACATTCTTTCCACTAACGAGTTCCTGGTGAAAAAACATTAATAAAACAGTTGGTAATAGACGTATAATTCAAAACATTGCATTCATTTTATTCCACGTTCGTACTCCAGTCATATATACAATCGTAAATAGATTTATGATATCTTCTCTCTCTGTTTTATCATTATTTCTTGCTGTTTAATTCAAGGAATCAAGTCATACGTGTAGAGACGGTTTTCAAGTTTTGCTGGTTTTTTAGCCGTTGGTTTAAATTATTTTAATTTTCAGTTATGACATTTCATGAATACATTCCATGCATCTTTAAAACTGTTGTAGTTACCGGTCAACTTTATTTAGACCTAAAGATGCTTTCCTTAGACACGACACCGGAGCGTTGGGGATAACGCCCATGCCTTTTTGTTGCTAGGATTCAATTCCAACCTAGCTCCAATTAAGTGTTGTGTTTGTCTTATACTGTACATAGTATAGAGAAAAAGCAAAACAGAGTTGTACTCACGCTAAATGAAATATGGAAGTTGGCGCTGATTGTGTGGCTTAGAATCCGGAAGCAATTAATAGAAAAACAAGAGCGACTAATTTGCTGTCATCCGCATTTACACCAAACTTCATTATATGTGAGACTACTAGTGACAATGCTAAATGACTAAGTCCAACGTAAGTATGAAATGTATCACTGCCTAAGCATGCGTGAAGCTAAATGTGTGTACAGAGGACGGTCAAATTAATTTTTTCTGTCCACTGACCGTGTCTGACGCCGAACAATGGTAGGAACAACATTTCATTTCTTCGTGCGACACACCCCTGGCCTTTCCCGGCCGTATTTTAGTGTGGTGGTTCCATTCATGTGTCGCTGCTCCTCGGGACAGACAGTAATTTGGTCGTAACAGAACAGTTCCAAGCTATCTGGATTCCGCAAATTCCCCGCCGACAGTTTCAAACCTCCTGTCTGACCGATTCAAGGCAACCTAGTGCTTCGGCTGACTTTGTGGGAGGCTCCAACTAAGTGATTTGCGCCATGTTAAACTGACTGCTATTTTAGAGTGAGCTCTGTCCATTGCAGTAGAATATCTGTTATGTAATAATGAACAAAAATGGCTGGAAGTAGGAAATGTGAGTTGTATTGATTTATATCTTATCTTAACACCATGATACGGCATAAATTATGAGAACAAATTCCTCTACGCCTACTGTGAACTTATTTGAAGAAACCCCCTACTACTGCTTCTTGTGACACTGTATTTCAGAAAATTAAAGAAAACAGGATCAATAGAAATTATTTCCTTTTCTGTTGAGTTAAAACTTGTAACATGTTAAGTCTCACATAATAATTTTATATGAATCTTATGCATATGACAAACAGAACAGATCTTACGCTATCTTTCATGAAAAAAGTTACAGGCTTAATTTTTAGAGTTGCAGGAATGTTACAAGTATACAGCAACACATCGAAAAATGTGTTTGTATTAACATAGATGAAGTCTGATAAATATGACGAGTTACTAATGCGATGTAACTGTATTTATTTATCACTACAGTGATAACTTGATTTCAATAATCAACTCAGTTCGTGAGAGTCGATAGAGTAGGGAAATCCAACCATGACCTTTTGAAGGAACCATTCCGGCGTTCTCCGAATGCAAGACTTCAGGTTACCACTCACTCACCAGGATAGGTGTTATGCACGTCACACTAACTAGATTCAACTTCATCAATTAAACATTCGAACCAAACAAATACTGAACTCATGGAATGAAATAAATGTAATATTATTTCAACTGAAAGTTTGTTACATTATTACACTCTGCTATAAGTTTAACTTAGGATTAAATGCTGCACAGACATATTTGTATTTGGTAACTTATTCAGGTTCTGTTTATATATATACTGTAAACTTCAGGAGGCTACCAACCATTGTAAATGTTGAAAAAATTATTGGATCGGCAATTCAGAAAATAAAAGGAGTTTGATATTGGTATAATTTTTTCTGACAATTTATGTTAATCGTAGAGAAAAATGAAAATAGAAACATTTATTGAATCAGCGGGTTGCCGGTTTTCATTGGATGCCTATGGACAGAAATGATTTCCTTCAGGCACCTATTAAACCCAGTGTAGTTATTTTCATCCCCCCCCCCCCCTATGTTTTTTTCAGAATTTTGTGTTATAATCTTGCTAGATATTTATAAGTTAAAAGTTTCAGAAGTTATAAGAGCGTGACAGACAGATGGACGGAAGGCTGACAGATGTTCCGCTTAAGAGATCCCTCTTTCTGTTATCGTTGTTGCTATTGAGGCTTTAGGTGGCGTCGACAACGACGTCATTAGCGCCCTAACAACATCTTGTTTGGTAATGTTGCTTCCGTTTTGGGTACCGAACCCTATGAAGGAAAATAGAACAAAGTATATATATATAACAGAAAGAGGGATCTCTTAAGCGGAACATCTGTCAGCCTATCCGTCCATCTGTCTGTCACGCTCTTATAACTTCTGAAACTTTTAACTTATAAATATCTAGCAAGATTATAACACAAAATTCAGAAAAAAAACATGGCGGGGGGGGGGGGGATGAAAATAATTACACTGTGTTTAATAGGTGCCTGAAGGAAATCTTTTCTGTCCATAGGCATCCAATGAAAACCGGCAACCCGCTGATTCAATAAATGTTTCTATTTTCATTTTTCTCTACGATTAACATAAATTGTCAGAAAAAATTATACCAATATCAAACTCCTTTTATTTTCTGAATTGCCGATCCAATAATTTTTTCAACATTCACAATGGTTGGTAGCCTCCTGAAGTTTACAGTAAACTTAATGATCTTTCTACAGAGCAAAATTGATACTTGAACCGTATCTCTTGACAAGAAAATCATATGATCTTCCTACACAGCAAAATTGATACTTGAACCGTATCTCTTGACAAGAAAATCATATGATCTTTCTACACAACAAAATTGATACTTGAACCGTATCTCTTGACAAGAAAATCATATGATCTTTCTACACAGCAAAATTGATACTTGAACCGTATCTCTTGGCAAGAAAATCATATGATCTTTCTACACAGCAAAATTGATACTTGAACCGTATCTCTTGACAAGAAAATCATATGATCTTCCTACACAGCAAAATTGATACTTGAACCGTATATCTTGACTAGAAAATCATATGATCATTCTGCACAACAAAATTGATACTTGAACCGTATCTCTTGACAAGAAAATCATATGATCATTCTACACAGCAAAATTGATACTTGAACCGTATCTCTTGACAAGAAAATCATATGTATCATTCGATAACGGCTTTCCGGAAATGAATAGCAAATTTGCTGTAAAAAATACAATTTTTAAAGTAAAAATATCTATGACTATTTTTTCAGCTGAAATTTATTTTATATTTGAATAATATATATCAATTGGAAGGCAATTTCACAAAATAACAATAAACTCTATTTAAAAATCTTTTTTTATTGATTTTTTAAATCTAAATTTGTTTTTTAATGCGCAACATGTGAACGAAACCACATTAGGGTACACTTGAATAAAATGGAGTGCATAGTAGTTTATTATTCAAGATGCCTCTAAATGGAGAACATTTATACTTGATCATAACTGTTTAATTTGTGCAGAAGCAATCATCTAGTTTCAAAGGGTTCTGAAGACTACTGTTACAATACTTCGAAAACTTTGTCGATGTTGTTAAGAATTGCAGTGAAAGTCCCAGTTTCCAACGTAGACAACGCCCATTCCCACAGCAGAGCGCATTTTGGTTGTAGGTCAGATCAGCAGCTCTGCAGCTGCTGGGGTCACATAGTTGCGCTGTCCGGCGCGGCGTGCCTGTGGACCCTGCAGTTACCTCCGACCTTGGACTGCGCGGCCCACCTTCAGACAGCCCAGCCGCAAATTGCTTTCCCGGACTGACTCAAACAAGTTTGGCTGCTCGCTCATTCACGCTGGAAGCAATTTGCAGCGTCTAATTTTAGTTTCACTGCCTTGGGCAGACGGGCGCCCTACCTGTCCTGACGGCAGTAACAGTATTTAATTTGCTAAGTGATAACCTGTTCCAACTGACACATCATTATGTCAGAATCTTCTAACTGCTTTCCATATTAGACTGGTGGGTTAATTTCTTCAGTAAACGGTTGTTCCCGGCTTTTAATCACAGGCACGGAAGTTTTGTAATGGGTTGTAGCAAATGACACAGGTTTTTGATTTTTTTGTTTTGTTTTGTTTTTGCTTTTTTCGTGTTGCAACGAATTTCTGAAGGCCGAAGTTTTAAATATTCGTGTGACTTCCAGTAAATTCTTATATAAGTTAATTTTCATTCCTTTACTTGTTTAATAACTTTTTACTTTCACTAATACCCCGATACAAGTATAAACAGCTGGCCTCGGTAGCTTAGGGGCTAGAGTACTGGCCCCACGTACCGAAGGTCGCCGGTTCGAGTCCGGCCGAGGGCATGGGTGTTTAAGTGTTGTGTTGTAGTGTGCTTGTCGTGTCCGTCCTGAGGTGTGTCTGGAATTACTTGAAAGATATATATGTATATATATACACGTATAGAAACTGAAAAACACTGGATGAAATAAACACATACTTGAGCTGGCTGTATGGCCGAAGGAAGCCAAATGCCATTAAATACATATATATACGAATATATATATATATATATATGAACAGTTTTAATGATTGGAGCGTTACGAGTATCTCTGACGGTTAAGAAGTTCCAAGAGTACTGTTTCCTTGGATTAACGACCATCGGGAACAGGGATACAAAAACATATGGCATATGCCATTCACGCAATTCAATAAACTCAACGTGCGCCGGTTGCAGTCTCTACACAACATTCCATTACGTGAACCTAAATTTTAAATTCGCTCACTGTTTCACGTATAATTTCGCACAATAATTCATATCAATCCCTAATTCTTTTATCTAAACATTAAAACTTTGTTTCCTACAAATGAAAATGTTCCTTCTTCCTTATGATTGAAATTAAGTGCTACTTTACAGTCATCATCATTTCTTCCTCCCCACATACTTCTTTCAATTCTTGACCCAAGTCTCATCGCCAATGCCGACACTATACACATGCAATACTTCGTTCACCCGCCTTCAACGACTCCCAATTTAGCTTTTTTTTATATATAAAATCACTTACTGACGTATTCCACGGTAATTTACACAGACAGCTCTTCTTGTGTTTTAGACTCTTTCCAACTTCTGTATTTGATATCCACAATGTGGGTCCCGTAATATCCTACCATTCTCAATCAAGGACCTAACGAGGGATAAGCAGTTCTGTTCCCTTACTTCTGTGGTATTTTCCCACATTATCCCATTATACTCTGTAAACGATTACAGTACTTTAATCGGGCACTGCACCAATTTGGTAACCTTTCAGAAACTGATACCAACCTGTTGAAATTTACATCAGTCGCTGCGTCAACATGTCCTCTTCACGTTTTGCGATCATACATTGCGGAAAAGTCGTTAGAAATTTGATTAAAAATGCCAAAATATGAAAGGCTGAGCAACTGCTAAATGCTATCAGCACTGCTAAAATAACGTAAAAGTTATCGGTACAGGGATCATTTCAACCTAAACAGTTTCGTTTTGTCATAGAAATCATGGTTAGGTTGAAATACGGCTTGGACCAAGTGAAAAAAAAAATTACCAAATTTTGGCTATGCGGCATACAACACGCGATTGGCGTATTTGTTTACAATGGAAGGAATCGATTATCTCTGGTTGCTCGTTGCTATGTAAGATGGCGGGCATCACCGTATTACAACTCGGATAAATATTGCCTGTTTGTCAATTTTGTGCCACTTTTTACAACGGAGTAGAGCTGAAAAGGCATGAAAACATTACAACAAAGGATTAAATTAACATTTTCAGAGACTGTCACTGATTTTTTCAACGCTGGCGGCATGTAACGGTTGTGCGTCATGTTATATTTCGACTTTTGTAATTAAATTTCTAGCAACTTTTCGGCAAAGTAAGATCGCAAATAGTGAAGAGGACATATTGACAAAGCGACTGATCTAAATTTCAACAGGTTAGTACCAGTTTCTCGAAGGTCACCAAAGTGGTGCAGTTCCCCTTTAATCCTAGTGTCCATCCCAGCTGAGATTATTATTGTACGATCTGTCGATATATGTACATTCTATGCCATCAACGGCCAGTTCCCCATGTAAACTCAATTTTTTCTGTTTATTTCCTTAATAATCTCACTCCTTCTGGAACTTTTAATCAATCTAACCTAATAATCATTAAATTCCTGTCCGGATGGCAATTGGTTAGTGGAGTAGGAGACTTTGTGGTGCAACATGCCTAATAACAAGATTATGTAACAAAGGCCTGTTTTAGTTCAAACGCCTCCGCTTTACATTCCCGTGAAGACATACGACACTGTAGATGACGGATCCTCCTTCAGATAGAGTCAATAAACTTAATGTCCCTCAGGTTTCTTTCTGATTAGTGGGCCTGAATACAACACCATAGATTTTGACATCCTCGTTTATTTCAGCTACCATACACAACACCAAGGAAATTCGTTTAACACACCAGAGTGGTATGGTGGTTCCGTGGTTCAAGGCTTCTGACTGGCGGTCGAAACGTCTCTTGTTCGAATCCCTGTCTCGGCGGGTATTTTCATAGACACTTAACCTGACTTTCACCTCTGGCACATACTGCTGTGTAATGTGAAGTCCGCAGAACGCTTCCGCGGTGCGGATTCCACGTTAAACTGTAGGTCCCCTATACCCGGTAGAATTACTGGGTTACGCTAGGCGGCTACATGGGCTGATTGCGCAGTGGGTAAGAAACCCTGTCACCAGGTCATTACGACCACACAATTTTGATTTATTTAACACACCTACCCAAGCATTAAAATAATATTAAACATGCCAAGGAAAACAACGGTAGTTACGATTTTCATGGAATAGTTGATGTGAGTGTAAACATAATAACCGTAAACGTATGGATACCGGTTTCGGCTCGCACTTCTACTTTTTGACGAACTTAAGCAGTAATTTTGTTTTGAATTCAGTGATATTCATTCAAATGGCCAGTATCACGAGACTGGGTTCAGGCAAACGTCACCTTTGTCAAGCATTTTCTCCCGCAGGACAATCTGCTACGCATCTGATTGCACTTACAGCTGTCGGCTTTCTCACATTGATCCTGGCAATGGTCCAAGGGAATATGGATAATTTCGAACGTGTGTCAGTAATAAGTTTTTCTCTTCTGCAGTTCCTCAACGCCTTCCAACCAAAAACACCACAGAAATAATTTGCAAAGTATGGAAAATGTCAAAGAAATTTTTATCCGTGATTTTAATCGTGTACTTTCTTATTCCTGTAATGAAATTGGTTTACAGGAAATATAGAAATAAACGTTTCCGTCAATGACAAAAATGTTTACTTCAGTTTGTATAACCGTTTAAAGCTGATGGTAACTTTTAATATTTACAAAAAAAAAAAAAAAAAAAAAAAAAAAACCTGTTTAGAATAGAGATTAACTGGAAACTGGTTCATAATATCTTAGTAATAATTAGTTGTTTTTTTTAAAATTAGTTTACTATTTTCTTTTCTCTGGCTCAACTCGTGCATCTTCAAAATGTATTACGCCCCGCTCTCTCATAAGAGATTACGGGAAATTTAAGCGGTATGTCGTTTCGAGAGTTTGCTGAATTCTCATAAGAAGATTAACAATTTGAGTATCGTAGTGTTGTTTCACAATTGCTTTCTGTTCTATCATTTGACAATAAATTTGGCCGCCGCTGAAAAATTCTTTCACGCTATCTTGCACAATCCTACATCAATGTCATCCTAAGAAACAGTAACGCAATACTGGCTTGCCAGTATTGCATTACTGGTTCCTGGGATCAGATTGTGCAAAATAAGAGTGATAAAATTTTTCAGCGGCGGCCAAATTTATTGTCAAAGTGTGTACATCCTACGTCAATGTTATGAACACAAATATAATAAGTATGCACGATGAAATCAAAGTTAATGTTGACGTTGAATCAGTTCCTGGACTTGCCGAATGAATCATTTGTTAATATGGAAAATTCTCAGAATCGTCAGCCATAAGTATTTAAAACCATTTGACCTCACAATTGATTGTGAGTGATAAAATAGCTCATGTTTAGTGGTTAATGAGTGAAACAAGAAGACTGCATCCTAACACACAATCTGCTGTTACAAAATGTCCATGTCAATGTGCACCTGTTGTGTAACCAAATTTAAAATAAATTTTTAATCTAACAATTAAAAGTGATTATATTTCTTCATTTCACTGGAAAATTAACTTACGACGTAGAGAATCTGATTAAATAAAGCAAAAAAGAGATCAAACTCTAACGTATTATTCCTTCATATGTGACTACTACATCAAAACGATCATTCGGTTTCAGTTTAAATTAGAGCTATGTTGTTAACAATGATGACGAGGAAGAAGATATCATAAAATGCATGTGGAGCACACTAGGAAATACACTGAAGTGTCAAAGAAACTGGTATAGGCATTCGTATGTAAACACTCAGAGTAAGGCGCTGCGGTCGGAAATGCCTATATAAAACAACAGGTGACTGGCGCAGGCGTTAGATCAGTTACTGCTGCTACAATGGCAGGTTATCACGATTTAAATGAGTTTGAACGTGGTCTGCGCATGAGAGATGGGCCACAGCATCTCCGAGGTAGCGATGTGGTGGGGATTTTCCCGTACGATTGGAAACATGTTGCCTGGTCTGACGAGTCTCGTTTCCAATTATATCGAGTGGATGGACGTGTACAGATATGGAGGCAATCTCACGAATTCATGGACCCTGCATGTCAGCAGGGGACTGTTCAAGCTGGTGGTGGCTCTGTAATGGTGTGGGGCGTGTGCAGTTGGAGGGACATGGGACCCCTAATACGTCTAGATACGACTCTGACAGGTGACCCGTACGTACGCATCCTGGGTGATCACTTGAATCTATTTATGTCCATTGCGCATTCCGATGAACTTGGGCAATTCCAGCAGGACATTGCAACACCCCACACGTCCAGAATTGCTACAGAGTGGCTTCAGGAACACTCTTCTGAGTTTAAACACCTCCGCTGGCCATCAAACTCCCCAGACATGAACATTATTGAGCATATCTGGGATGCCTTGCAACGTGCCGTTCAGAAGATATCTCCACCCCCTCGTACTCTTACGGATTTATGGACAGCCCTGCAGGATGCATGGTGTCAATTTCCTCCAGTACTACTTCAGACATTATTTGAGTCCATGCCACGTGGTGTTGCGGCATTTCTGCGTGCTCGTGGCGGCCCTACACGATATTTGGCAGGTGTTCCAGTTTCTTTAGCTGTTCAGTGTAAATTTATGCTACTACAGAGGTTAGGTGATTTTTTCTCTTTCTTTCTTTATCGCTTTACGCCTAGTCGATATCGATGTCATTAGAGGCAGGAAAGGTTGTGAGCAAGGAACGGGAAGGAATTCGGCCACTGATTTTTAAAGGAAGCATACCGGCATTCACCTAGAGTGATTTGGGAAAACTATGAACAATGCGAATCTGGGTGCCCGGTCGGGGTTTCGAACCCCGATCTCCGGAATGTTAGGTCGGAGCGTTATCACTCACCCACCACACTCCAAAGATTGTTCACGTCTTTTTAGGCTCGTGTAAATAATTCATCCAGCACAATGTCCCACACACTCTCTCTTGCTTATGAAATGAAAATTCAAATGTAAAAAAGAAGATAAATAATTAATATCTAAGCACAATGTTAAAATACATGTGAGCCCTGACCTGACGGATGTTCTTTCTTCCCCCTTTCCCCATTTCCCTTTTTTTTGTTTTTTTGTTTTTTTTAGTATACTTCAAACTGGTAACACATGAATGTTTTGCTTTATTAACGGGAACTGACAGTAGCACTTACTCCGGGCATAGAACTGAAGGTGTTAATTGTTTTAGTACGTCACTCGAGGACACGAACAGTCTCCAAATAAAACGGAGAGTCCACCTAACCAAACAGACAAAAATGTCGTCAGGGCAAAACACAGGCTGCCAAATGAAAGTGGGTATCCGTTTATTCTACTACCGTATTACGAAAGACTAACTTACGGAGGTGAGGAAATGTTAAGAGAAGTCGTGTATATCATTATAGGCCAAAGTTTATATTTCTTTTCCTTGCAGATCAAATAAACTTCAACTAGGACTGTACTTGAAAAATAACACAAATTCTCTAAGAATACAATGAAGTAATGTACTGTCCACATCCGTGAAAGAACTTTTCAAGTAATTATCGATGTTAATCACTTACTATCACTCCTGACTCAATACTTGGCTTATTTCTCAGTTAAGGTATTCCTGGACTCTAAATTCAATGTAGAAATTAACTTGCATGTATCTTTTCAAGCTAGTTGCATATGGAGCTTGATTTACAACATGATTGTTCCCAATGTTTTATTTACTTTTTAGTACCATAAAAATAATGTTTTGTGTTAACAAAGATTTATGATAAATCGAAAACAAGGACACCAAAACTTGCGAAGTATTAACTTCAAGAAACGCGAAGGAAACCACCTGAATTGATTTCGAGAAACCATAGAAAACTGTAGTCTGGATGGTCAGACAAGTACGTTTTAAGGTCTGTTCCCACGGCGCGTGGTGTGGTAGTGCGCGCCTTTCATCTTTTACCGCCTGGCGGCGGATCGAGGCGCACCGTACCTGTCGGCAAAGATGAAAGTCGTCCACAAACACGCGCCGAGGGACGCGCGGTGGGAGCACGGCTTTAGAACGTTGCTACATCAGCTGATCATCTTCATAATAACAAAATAATAAATTTAATTGCAATGGAGCACTATCTCCAACGACCATATCCCTAGATACCTGCCTTTGTATTTCACTAATTCTTACTTTAAAGTCTATCACTGCTTCATACAAATTGTTCAGCGTATTCCACGGTAATTTATTCCATTCCTAACGGCTTTATTTTTTAAATCAAGTGCTAATTTAAATTCATGGTCATACTTCCCTTCCACGTATTAATCCCAATTCTGCTACCAATATTGATATAGGCCTAAACCTCCAGATATGTCTTACACACTCCTATCAATCTCTTCGGCCGCCTCCATTCTTCCAGTGACTTCCAGCCCACCTCCTTTATCATTCCGGTTACTGATTGTATTGTAATGTTTCACAACTTAATCTTTCCAACGGATATTAAACTAAATCTACACAAACATGTGCACACTACTGATCGGTACATACTAGCCAGCCGTTATCTTCAACCAGTAGGTATTCTCTCAAGATAAAACCTGTTGACATATTAGCATTCAGATCACTACCCCGAAGGTACTCCGACTGTTTGTGATGTTAAAACCTACCGGCTCTACTATCAAACCCCAACAAAGATTTAGTGGAGTCTTACATAATATCTCAATTCTTGCCGCAGGTTTTGCACTAACCTTTACAGTTATTCACTATTTTGAGCTCAAAGGTAGATAAATTCCGTATAATATTTTCAGTATAAAGAGGCTAAAAATCATGATTATTACATCGATTGAGCTCTCCGTTATGTATGGACTAAAATTATTTCTCTTCTCGCAATTTATAAAAATACTGAGATTTTGAATATTTTAAGATTTCAACAATATTTACTGAGTTTCACCAATTTCCTCCCGTTTCTTCGGACCTAAAATCTGAAGTTATCCCGTGACCCAGTCGGCCTTGACGTGGCTAATAAACTAAGACGGCCAATGCCGGCCAAGAACTTATCGCCTCCAAGGTTGACAACAAACTCGGTACTACGGATTATCGTATGAAGTTAACATTTATCACTGAATTAATGCCCACCTTTCTAGAATGATAACACGGTGCTGTAATAATGTAACTTACAAAGTGCCAGTTGTAATTCTCAATTTAGCTGCACAAGATATACTATAAGAGTTAATGCACATCACTTTTTTTGAATGGAGAAGATCAAAAACGTAAAAACAGATTCTTTACTGTCTTTTGTTTCGTGACCATTCATAAATAATTTTTCAGCGTGCTGGAGATATACTAATAGCACGGATACCTTGATGACCTTACAACAGTTCCCACATTAAACGGGGAACTATCTCAAGTGGTGCAAGGAAGACAATGCATTCGGACTGAATGAACAATAACATGAAGAATTAATCTCGAGCGTTCGTAGTTCTCAGAAACAAAAGCAGCATTAAGGAGAGAAGAGCATATTTCTCTTTTCACTTTCTTATACGAGTTAATAAAGATAGAAGAGAACAAACTGTTCCTTTGTTTCGAGGATGAATTCGAGTGCTGAAATTTATAGTAGTTTGAAAGCAGCTTAACAGGATTATATTCACTCTATTATATATATGAAACATGATCCATATATTAACCATAAAATTTTTCACTTCCCAGGAGTCTTTCCTACGTAGGAGTCTATGGATCAAGAATAATCTTAATAACAAGGGCCGTGTGTAGAATTAGTTCATATTTGTCATGTGGTTCTCAAATCCAGGACAGTAGTCTCAGATCTGCAAAGTATTGAGCTTGTTACTTTCGAAATTGAATCCACTTTGCAATTGATTATACGAGAGCGCGAAAGTTCGTTGCGACTCCAGAGACTGTAATATAGTGACAAACCAGTTACGAAAAGTAAAAGTAAAGTAAGAGTTAAAAAGAGTATATTTGAGAGCAGAAAATTCCTCTGCTTTTTACGCAAGACTGCTTCTCTCGCTTTAGCCACTGCTGCAAATTCCCATCTCTGCCTCACTGTCTAAAACCAGCATGAAGCGCTGCCGCTGTGACGCAAGGTTCTCGGAAAACCGGCTTTTAGAGACAATGTCACACATCTGGGAGGACGAAACATCACACACAACTAACTCCTTTTATTTACCACTGCGGCCGACGGCTCAAATATCTACGGTTAGTTTAAATAAGGTCGCCGAAGCGTGAAACACAATTCCGCTTAAATTACCTTTTACATGGCGGATTGTTACTATACCGTCCGATGGATTTTAATTTTTGTCTCTGGAAATGAATGAAATTTTCACCGTAAGCGTTCATTTGTTTTAGTCGCCATACTGCGTTAGCCAGAAATTCATACGTTTGCAGCTATCTCATGTGCATTATTTCCAAGAGACGGAAGTTGTTCTTGTATATGTCTGATTTGATCTTTTGTCAGAATGCAGTTATTTTCAAAATGTCTACTGAACTACTTTTCAGACCACCATGAAACAGATATTTGTTAGAAAACAATTTTCTTCTGATCTACTCCTCCGTTCATGAACAAGATAAACTCAGATATTTATTCCTAACTTTCTACTGAATCATCTCTGAAAAATAATAAAATCTGAGCCGTACTTGTTCGGTTGCTGTCTGCGCATGTTCTACGGTAGCCCGACACTCGCCCATTTGCAGTGACATTCCTATTGCATACTGTACCTAGAAACAGACTAATATACGTATATGTGATTTTATCTCAGGTTGTCAAACAGCTTGCCAATCTCTAATGACATAGACTTCCATTTGTGAACGCAAAAATTTACTTTTGTAGAAAAATTATTGCATTGATCTTCTTTAAATAGTCCATGAGCTAGTGTAGGTTGTCACATTACAGTAGGCTTGCCCCCTTCAGTACTTAACTTATTTTAATTATATTTATTCTATGCCAAGTACCGAATGCTATGTGTATCGGTGACTTACGAGACTGACAGTTGAGGAGCGGTCAGAGAGAGAGAGTGTGTGGTGGAGCAACAAACGCGTGCATATGGTTCCTCTTGTGGTTTTTTTGTGAAAGTGATTGAAGGAATTGTTGACACTCTAAGGAACCTGCATCTTCGGATCGTTTGTCACTATTAGTAATTTGCTTGTGTGTGTTATTATTATTTTTTCCATTGGTGGCCGGGTACTATTGTGCAGCATAGAACTCAGAATAAATCTTTGGTCTACATACTCGAAGTGATTCTTTGAAGAAACTTATAGTTATATTTGTTCTGGATTTGTACCCTTGCCAGCCGATGGTGGCGACCAATAATTAATTATAACGAAGTCTGATCGACCTTATCTTAGGTGTTCAAAAAACTAATTATAAAGGGGACTAATTAACAAGTCGGAAGGAACTGCTGTGATCATCCCGACACACTATTTCAAGCTTGTTCACCGACATGGCTTCGCGACAGGACAGTTTCCTGCTCTGACAAGTATTAGTGTGTGAAAAGAACGGCTAATCAAATAATAGTGACACTGCATTGTCGTCACGTATCAATATTTTTAATCTGACATTGTCGTACAACATTCAATCTGTTCTCCGACATGTCGACCGTAAATACAGGACTTGTGAGTTTAATAGACGGTTTAAGTGCTTAGAAAAGCCGTCTAAATCACAAAAGGAGTGTTAAGTGAGTAATATAAAAATAAACAGTTGAACAACTGTTAAGAATCGCGAAGCAGATTAAGACCAAAGACGGTACGCGCGAGAAGAATTACTCGACAAACAACAAGCTTGTGCAAAGACGGTAGCGCAAGAAAGTCAACACAGATAACCAGAGACGATTACTTCAGCAGTGGATACAGCGATGCAGTACCTGTGAACAACGCAAAGCAGATAGCAAAACATCAAATCGTGGGTCAGACGAGCAGTGAATACGTTGCAGAAAATAGCGGCAGGAGTTGAGAAGACACCTAACAGGCAACATTATACTATTAAACAACCGGGAAATATTTTTTTTTAAATAATAATTTTGACTAAAAGAATAGCAGATTAACGGGATTTTGTTTCAAAGATCTGTACCATCGGTTGTTATTTACCAGAGCTTCTGGAAAATTTATAGCCTAATAGTAAGAGTTTATACTCGCGGAAAATTTTATTTCGCTCTCCCATAACATTTTATTTTGTACAGAAATTTCAAATTTCAGTTCTACTTACGAATGAAGTTTTTTTTCCTTTCTGGAAAAATAAAAATAAAATAGATTGCAATTATTTACCTTTTTCAAAGACATTAATTGCGGGAGGAAGACGCGAAAACTTTTACGTTAACAAATATAACTTTTTCTGTGCATGACATTTTCAGGTGGCAGTACCATTGAGCGACGAGACAGTATAGTCTGCATATGTGGTTCGACACCAACAGTCAGCAGTAGTAAATAAAAGTATAATTACTGTATTATCTACATGTGTTTTATTTACAGCAACAGATTGGAGAAGTGAAATTAACTGTTTTAAGAGCCAGCCTACGTTGTTTCCTTTTTTCTCTTTGGTGCAAATCTGTTTTTGGTTGTGGAATATATACTGTGTTGTTTCATTTCATTTGACGAGTTATCACGGCGTTGTTGTGAGTTGATTTGAAACTGAGAGGATATATCTTTGACCTGTTTATCTAAGTTTGGGGAATAGGTAGCCTATTGCTAGAGTAACTTATTGTCCTCATATCCTCATTCAAGTTTGGTTTTGCTTTGATCTTAAAAAAAAAAAAAAAATGGAGACCAAGCAATCTGCAATGGAAGGGGTAGCAGAGCAAGGTGATATGCCACCCAGAACGGAAATGTTGGTGAAGTTAATGGAAGAGATGAATAAAAACTTTAAAGAACTTAAAGATGAAATAAATGGCGTTCAGGATAATGTGATTGCTCTTAAAGCTGAAATTTCTGAAAACAGCAATGCTCTTAAAGCTGAAATTTCTGAAAACAGCAATGCTCTTAAAGCTGAAATTGGAGTAAAAAGTGAAGCTCTTCGCTGTCAAATCACTACTCATTTTGATGATAGACTCTTGCAATTAAGGGGCGAGTTAGTGCAATTACGACAAGATTGTTTCGTGAGGAATGAAGATCAGTTCAAGGAGGAGAGTAATTTGAAACCTCTTAATGAGTCACAGGAGGGACCACGAGTACCAGAAAAGGATAAGAACATTGTTTTGGTCCAGGAAGCAACTCCGGTTTCCCATGATGCTTTGCGTATTGAATCCCAAACTAGTGTTCAAATGGAACCGGTTAGTCTTCGGTCAATTTTAGAAAGTCCTTGTTCAGTTACAGATATTCATGTAAGTAATATTCCTACACTTTCTCTGAAGGAGAGCAAGCTGGCTATGCCCAGAGCAATTTTCAAACTCCGCAAACTAACTTGTGTCACTAAGTTTGCGAACCACATTTATGATTTAATGTTTCCTTTCGGGACTGACCTTGTTTTCCCCACTCACCACAGTACTAAAGTATTGGCAAATGATATTCCCATTGGGGATAAGCAATTTGTGCACTTTGAACAGTACCTCGGTACTAGCCCATATGGTCATACTGTAGGTTTTTCAATTAACAAAATGAAATATTTCATTCTCCAATGTTCACTTGAGACTTTTGAAAAGTGTAATTCCACAATGCGAGGAAGGAAACGTAGGAAGAAGAAGAAGGATAGGAGGGAAGAACCAGGAGTACATGTGAAGAAAAAGGAAATAATCTCACTTTGGTCCAAAGGAAACTGGACTTATTTCATGAGGGCATCAACAGATTTAAATTAAAATATACCCATTCTTCTTTTAGCATAAGAGATTCACACTACTTATGTACTACAGTTTAATTATATTTTTAAGTAATTGATGTTGTGCACAGTGATTTTCACAAAGCTGAAGTATGAAGTGTCTCTTCAACATAATGGTTTTCTAGAAACTTTGATTTTCTTAAAAATGCCTTGTACTTTGTAGGGTTGTTTAGCTTAATATTTATTGGTAGATGTTCTCTTTTTGTTTAAGACAAATCACAAACATACTTGATATAGATAGGATAAGTTAGAGGATGATTGTTTGAGTTACCTTAACTGATTTATATCTGAAGTCAGTATAATTTTCTTAAGGCTTGGAGGGTGTGCCCTGGTGTGCTTAAGGGTAGTCCCTATCCCGAACACCCAGTAACCCCTCAAGGATATGTCGAAAGATGGACGTCTTTGTGTGTTAATAACAGAACTATAAATATGTTCTTTATTGTTTGGTGTAGTCTTAAGTCGATTTTCTTGGAAGGGGTAGTAAGTGATTAGACCTAAGCGCAATTTCAGAAGGCTAGGTTGACAAACCTTCAGGTCATTGACCCCATTTTTAACCGAGCATCTCCAAAGAAAGGAAATGTTACCTTCTCATGGGAAGCGCTGGTAATAACAATCTGGTGTTTCACTGACAAAGATGTATCCTGGATAGAGAGTGATGTACTATCCACAGAGAAAAAAATAATTATGACTGATGTATTGGTGTTAATGTTCATGTGCGTTTGAGTGAGGAACAGACGTTTAACCTCAAGAGATTATTATTTGTAATTTTGTGCTTTCTTTCCAGGGAGATACAATTGTATGTGAATGAAATTTTGTGAATATGTTTGTAATTTTGTTCGGTAGGGACCGGCCACCAATACTCTTGTATAGTAATTTAATTCATGGTGTTCTTGTATAATGTAGGGATTTTTTTTTGTGTAACTACCTACTAAAAACTAACCTAAAATATGTCCCAGGTTCAAATGTCTTGCCTGCGGCTTCACATTAGAACCGTGACATGGAAGGGGTTGTCACATTACAGTAGGCTTGCCCCCTTCAGTACTTAACTTATTTTAATTATATTTATTCTATGCCAAGTACCGAATGCTATGTGTATCGGTGACTTACGAGACTGACAGTTGAGGAGCGGTCAGAGAGAGAGAGTGTGTGGTGGAGCAACAAACGCGTGCATATGGTTCCTCTTGTGGTTTTTTTGTGAAAGTGATTGAAGGAATTGTTGACACTCTAAGGAACCTGCATCTTCGGATCGTTTGTCACTATTAGTAATTTGCTTGTGTGTGTTATTATTATTTTTTCCATTGGTGGCCGGGTACTATTGTGCAGCATAGAACTCAGAATAAATCTTTGGTCTACATACTCGAAGTGATTCTTTGAAGAAACTTATAGTTATATTTGTTCTGGATTTGTACCCTTGCCAGCCGATGGTGGCGACCAATAATTAATTATAACGAAGTCTGATCGACCTTATCTTAGGTGTTCAAAAAACTAATTATAAAGGGGACTAATTAACAAGTCGGAAGGAACTGCTGTGATCATCCCGACACACTATTTCAAGCTTGTTCACCGACATGGCTTCGCGACAGGACAGTTTCCTGCTCTGACAAGTATTAGTGTGTGAAAAGAACGGCTAATCAAATAATAGTGACACTGCATTGTCGTCACGTATCAATATTTTTAATCTGACATTGTCGTACAACATTCAATCTGTTCTCCGACAAGGTCTCCGAGGCTTTCTTACGCGCACTGAATTAAACTAAATCCACTAAAGGAGTTTTGTTGTGAAACAGTTTTCAAAAACCTTTAATAACAAGTGATGTTTTTAAATAGAGTTCCTTTCGTGAAATAAATTTATATATAAGCAGACGTCGGTGTGATCACATCTGACCTCGTTGTGTGTCTCATGTACTTCCAAGAATAAGGTTCAATACTGAAATATTGTGTTACATTTTCCCGCCGTGTTCGTTGTTCCCAGCCGCCGTCATCTATGGTAAGTGGTGGGTTGAATTTTCTTATCTATCCTTGAATAATACACACACATATATATATTCTAATTCATGACATTAGAACGTACAATTTTTGTACATAATTTTTTTAAGTGAAAGTTTGTTAAAATTTTACATTTAGTTACTTCACGAAGACCATTAACTCACAAAAATACCACTACAGTTTTCCCGTGAACTTTAGAAGGCTACGTATTATTTAAAACTTTCAAAGAATTTTCGTATTGATAGTTTAGGGAATAATGTGCGAAAATTAGATTTTTTTTACAGTTTTTTGTTAAAATATTTACAAATGGTAAAACAAAAATAGAAATTCAAACAATGTAAGATTCGGCAGCTTGCCACAATTTCATTTGATATCCATGTAGATCTGAATGAAATTTTTCTTCAAGCCGTTCATTCCGATGATTTTTTAATTTTTTAATTTGTTTTATAATCCTGTTAAGGTTAATAAAAATTAAAGTAGCGGTCAGTTGCAACAATCTAAGTTATATGGTTCAGACGTTATAAGTGCATGAA
Source organism: Vandiemenella viatica (assembly GCA_031002005.1). Classification (NCBI taxonomy): domain Eukaryota; kingdom Metazoa; phylum Arthropoda; class Insecta; order Orthoptera; family Morabidae; genus Vandiemenella; species Vandiemenella viatica. The sequence continues at coordinate 247,756,548 of CM061920.1, read as the reverse complement.
TGTCGGACAGAAAGACGGACAACCATAAGGGTGCAGTCTTTCATTCAGGAGAACAAAATCAAACAGATCTGATTTAGTGTGTAAAATCTGCGGTACTATCGTTCTGAGGCAGTAATGCTCCACTATAAAGATCCACGTATATTATTGTTGAAGAAACAATGTTTTCAGACTTTGCCTTGGAGAGTGACTTTTTATTTATTTTAATGCCGAGTAGGTGGAAGAGGAAAAGAGGTTAGAGAGGAGTGGGGAGGGGGGAAGTAGTGAGGGTAATGAGGTCAGGAGGAGGGGGAGGGAGGTGTCAAGGAATGTGAAGAATGTTTTCTGAAAATCATGGAAATCCTAAACCTAGAAGACCATATTGGTTATAGCACCTGAACCCCAGAACGACTTAGAGGGACATCACTCGCCTTGCTTCAGGATATCAGCGTTTGTTTCTTTCACGAGTAGGTAGAAGTATGGGTACTATGTTCCTGTTCACATTACGTCTGCATACGCTCACAATGCCTGTTAGTAGACACAGTCTAACAGCCAGTAACTTATGTAAAGCATATGAGTTCACTGCCAGACAGCGATGGACACGCCGTATCAGCTGTGCACTCTGCATTTAATATACAGACAGCACTTTTTGTCTTTCTCGGCAAACTGTCAGTAGACTTAAAAGTATCACTTGGCACTATTAGCTCGGAGATTCCGAGAGTATATTTTCACTCCAAGGGACAGTTGTAGTTTGCCACGAAATCTACTTCTGTCATGACCACCTAACTTATCCCGACAATCCAATTACGTGAAGTCCGAATCACGGAGCATTCTGGCATTCGTAACAAAAAGAAACCAAGCCTTGACGGAGGTGAAGAAAAGTTCAATGACGAGAAAAATTTTCAGCTGAGACCTGAATTTGAGCCAAGGTCTTCTCGAACCGAGTGGCTTATTCCTTGATTACTAGATCTTGAGTGGTCACTATTCGGAAGCCCCATGGATACGTAGTAGACCGCCGGGGAACATAAATCTAGAAATTATTTTGCACTTTTCGCAACTGTCATGCTAATACTTTAAAATACTTTGTAATATATGATATCGTTTCCTCCAACGATTTGATCTAATCTACGATCCAGTTCATTGAGCTACAAGTGATGAAGCTTTCCAGTCCGTAGATGTCAATTATAGAATTTCATCGACTTTTCGAATCTGTTGTTAAATACTATGAAATATTTCGATCATAATTGTCCTGCATGTACAATACGATTAGATTTAATATTTATGTAGATTAAAGTCTAGAATCATCTGAGGAAGATTCCAAGCTGTTACCGAAACAACTGGGTAACATGGTGTATGAAATATAACAGATGCAGCGAAACATCGTACGAAGTATTTTAAGGTAATTCTAGTTTTTACTACATAGTTTCTCTGACAACAGTGTTACTGAATCTCAATAAATTTTTGACATTCATATTATGCAGGTGGAGGAAATTAAACTATCGTATTATTTTTGACTTCATAAGTATAGTGAAATTAATGTTGCTGAAAATATTTTTGGTAATACGTTTAGGCTCGAAAAGGACGAAGTGAAACGGAGTCCGCTATAACTTTGTGACATTGTCTGCAAATCTTATCTAAGATTCTTCACTGAATAAACTAACCGGTACAAACAAGAGAAGAACTCCTTTCACTGGCTGTTATAAAGCGTGCTAAACTGTGAAGTGTCCTTCAAAGAGATTGTAATAGAAGATGTAGATAACAACCAAATAGTAATTAGATTGCTTGGGTAGAACGAAATGGAAGGATGAACAGTCCTGTATGCCAGAAATTACTTTTAATCACAAGTAAAGTCTGCTGCATCTCTCTTCCACAGCAGACCTTTATTGCGGTTGAAGCTTGATGAAATGTGATTGACGTCCTGTGACTAATACACGCTTTGAGAGTGTGTGGGATGCTGTGCGATATGCTAATGCGGCGACTTGGTCACGTATAACGATTTCATTGTGGTCTCCGTGGTACGGGCTCTATTATAAAGGATTCATTCCGTCGCCGCCTGCAAGCGCGTGCTAAATGAAATAATAATGGGTCTTAAGTGAGAAGCCCGGCTCACGTGAGTTATGGCCACGCGATCATGGATTTACCTTTCATGCAAGAGTACGTCTTTGGGGTTACACAACAAGAAGGCGTAATCAGTTTCAATACTGTTAGGGAATAAAATGTATCCAAGACGCATAAATTGATGGAACAGAAAGAAGCGTATTCTTGATAGCTACAATTTAGAATTAACTTTTCTGTAGGTTTAGATTAGCGCCATTAACCTAATACTAGATTTTTTAATAAAACTTCCTTCTAAAAACAACTGTTGACGCCAGTGAGCCAGAAACGCCGCTACTACAGAAAGGGCTAAAGCATAACACAAACACAACACATTAGGGCAAGTTTATTGAACACGTCATTACTGAATCAGAATATTTAAAGCACAGGAAGAAAAATCACAAAACTCATCACTAAACCCAGGCCTAACAAGAGAACTAATAGCAAATGAGATAAAACAAATAAACACAAAACTGAAGCAAACACACTATAAGTCAACAGTTGTTTCTAGACGGAAATTTTAATAAAAAAAATCTATTGATCAACAACTGAGGAAGGTGGCCTATAACCAGATTTGTAACCAAATACTAACTTGAATTCTTAACAAATAAATACCAATGCATTTTTTATGTTGTATTGTCGGTTGCTATTCAACTTAAAGAATCTGTGTTCGACCACTAACTCCGTCCAAGATATGTATAACCTGATATGCCTCGTCCTATTAATCTTAGATGTTGTGTGTTATGTGGCGCAGCAGTTTTTAAGCCACATCACATGTTTTCAGACCGTGAAATCTCACCCAAATCGTTTGGGTAGTTACTGCGTGGTGCGGTAAAAAGGGGACAGGCAGTTGCAGCATTTTTATGTGTAGAGATTTTCCTTCCTCGGCTATTATGGAACATAAGGCTGTACTACAAACTTATATCGAATGTCAGAGCATGAGGTTATTTGTACTTCATAAAATACAAAGCAAAGACTTTACAGAAATCAATCAATATAGTTGCGAACAAGCAAAATGGTTGCATCTATCGATCTTAAAAGAGGTATTATAAAACCAAGAATTAGAATACTCACAACTTTATTTTATATAGTGTTTTTAAATATAAGGCCCTTCGTGAAGGTGGGTAAACAGATGATCTAAAACAAACGAAAAAAACCAAATCAGATCATTTATTTATGTATGTGCCGGATGATGGCGGAGAAGATGTAGCAGTATATCAAGGCGACTCCACCAGCCGTGACTACGCTTGTGCCTCCCTCTGGGGGCCAATATCCAGGAGATACCCACCGACCACCACGATACGTGGACGGACTCCGAGACGATAGGGACCTGGCAGGGGCGAGCGGAACATAGTCCACAATCGCTAAACAGGCAAGGGCTGCATCTACCGCAGGCAACATACTCGACACACATCAGTGGTAATTGGTCATAACAGGAACAAGGGATTCAAACAAAGCTTCCACCTTCCAAACATTCAGAGCCGAAAATTCGCAATATCACTAAACTTTTTTAGTTACTCCGTGTCTGCGCAATAGAAAAATATGAAATATAGATTTCGTATGACTTCTTTTGCTTAGAGTCACAACTCAGTTTAATTTCTCCTGAAACTTCCCAAGTCCTGAGTCATTACTCTGCCAGCAATTAGCGGTTGATAATATATAAGTCCGTAAACCTGTTCAGATTTAATTTAATATAGAATTTTATAGTTAAGAAAAACAAACTTGGATCTCATAGGTACTAAGCAACTGATCTAATGTGAATCAGAACAGACTGTAATAAATATGAGAGAAAAAAATGACAGAATTATATATATATATATATATATATATATATATATATATATATATAGACGTGTGTTTCCCTATATTTCCCTTTTCAGCCACCACTACCTAGCACAAATCACTGGTGTTTGTGTGTGGAAGTAGCATGGAGCTTCATATCGGAACAAAGTTGGCCGAATGCCGAAAGCTGTGGGGATGTGGGAGATATGGTGGTTAAAAGTGGTCGATGCAGGGCATTTTCATATTGTGACCAAATACTTGTGTATCCTTAAACTTCTCTTTCCTGTCTCAACTACATAGGATAGACCATTGATGTTTGAATATGGTAACAACATCTAATCTCCCATCGTGCACTATGGTGGTTATATGTCGGTAGCTATGGTGGTGTATTTAGATATGGTGGTTAAAAGTGGTCGACCTGCGGCACTTTCATATTTCTACCAATAACGTATGTGTCATGGTGTATCACTTTACAGCCAAAACTATCTAGCGCAGATCACTGGTGTTTGTGTGTGGTAGTAGCACAGAGTCACCCGTCGATCCGAATTTCGGTAACTGTGGGACTTTGGGAGATATGGTGGTTGAAAGAGGCTGATCAAGGATATTTTCGTATTTCCACCAAAGACATGTGTCTCCGTATATGTCAATTTGTTGCCACAACTACATAGCGTAGATCATTGGTGTTTGTGTGTGGTAATGGCCTTGAGTCTCCCATTGTGCACTATGGTGGTTACATGTCGGTAGCTATCAATCCAAATTCTTTACAAACACGAACGAAGTCGTGGGCACCAGCTAGTAGTTTAATAAAACATATGGAGTTTCATACACATAAAACTTAAAGTATTGCAATTACAAGAATAAATACATTTCTGTAAACGTAACAATTTAATCAGAGGGAAAATAAAATTGAAAAGTGCTAAGCGCGAAGTTACCACAGAACTCGAACGATTTATATATCATAACGGTTAATATTAGCTGCCACTGAACTAGTGCATTCGTCTTAGACGGGTCGTCGCGTCTGACCCCTGAGTGGAGCAGTGGAATTCGCACAGTTAGAACTCTGTATTGTTTTTCTAGGACTCAGCAACAGAGATAGAACACCACGGACACTGCCAGGGCACGACAACTGTGGTGCATCTAATTATCACAACAACACCACACTGTTAGTAACTATTATCAAACAAACTTTGCTCTAAAGTTTCACCAGAATTTACCAAACTTTTTTCTTATACCAAAGCAACTTCTAAAATACAGATAAGAGTCATAACGCAAATTCGTAGTTTTCAAATTACTGTTACAGAAATGTCGTATCGGTCAAAAAATTCCTCAGATAGCTTTCCGAAAATTGAATCAAAAGACCGTGAAAGAACAGTTCGGCTTGAAACAAAACAAATGAATACCATAATATATGGGGCAGGCATTAAATGAGTATCAGGAAAAATAAGTTTTCAACATGGAACCAAAAAATATTTATGTAATCAAGCGAGCCCTTCAACGTGCTTATTAAATTTATGTGGATAATGAAGAAAATAATTTTCTTCGATTTTTTGTTTGTTTTTTTGTTTGTTTGTTTGTTTGTTAATTCTAGCAAAAAGACAGTTACGCTGAAAATGTGTTAGTCGCGGATTTCACTCTGGAACTGTTAAAAGATACCCCGCGTATGTTACAAAACCGAATTATTATTGTATTTTATCAGTACAGATGTTTTCAATATAGCCAGTCTGTACTAGTATTTCAAATACATCTGGTACACAGCTTGTGCTATCTTATCATTTCTCGTCCACAATATGTATAGCATCAGATCACTCCAGGCTAATGCCGGTATGGTTTCTTGAAAAGGCCGTGGGCTAATTCCCTCCCTATCCTTACCCCGAAAACTCTCCCACCTCTGATAACCTCGACGCCGAAGAGGCGCAAAACCATAAGCAATAATAATAATAAGTAAACAAAAAATAATTGCATTGATTTTAAATAATTTAAAAGAAGTAATGTTCCTACATTATGAATTTCCGGCACAGATGTGCCCCTTGCAGCGTTACAAAGTGTTCTTGGGACCAAGATCAGAATAAAATATGTGGAGTGATTCGTGAAATATAATAAATTGTGAAATAACAAGGTGATTACAGATTTTAATGCCTTAAGGTCTTTGTAAATATAAATTATTGTGAATTATACGTTCTGAATCGGTAGTAGATTAGGAAACGTTGCTCCATAGATAGAAAATAATGACGAAATATGTTGTTCACTGATCGTTTGGAAAGTCTGAATATCAGAATTACAGAAAATGTTGCATCACTTGTTCAAACAATGTCGTGATTGCAGAATGGAAGGTACAGATAGGCCTGTAAATTGGAGAGGGACGACAGACGGACAGTCAAACAGTCGCGTTTCGAAGGTTATCACCAGTCTTAGTGGTCTTAGTAACTGCAACACTGAATGATTGAAATTGAACAAGCCTATGAGTTTCATCTTCTTTTGACAGAGATTATTACAGATTTTTTCCTGGTAATTTTTCAGTTTTATTGATCAATTGTTCTATTTCTATCGTTTTTATTAAAATTGTATATGGTACATGTAAATCCGTATCTGACAATAAAAAGGAAGTTTATTGTGAGTAACAATTTAACAAACCATTAGTTATTAATAAATAAATTACGCCAAAGCAATTGACTTTTGTATTTATTGGTCTCCCGTACGCGTTTTACTTCTTTTTCAGTACAAAAAGTCAATTGCTTTGGCTTAATTTATTTATTAATATTATCAGCAATTGAGGGAAAAATGATCCACAACATCCAGATATTAAACCACTAGTTATTATCATCGGTATTATTTTTTCCTAAGTCAGTGCACCCCCTCAATATTGAGGTTTCTGCAGGAGGGAAACGACTAGGGTTCAGGAAGGGGAAGAAATTCTGTAATTTTTATAGAAACATCCAGGCATTCACCTGTAGTAATTTAGGAAATCATAGAAACCAAAATCTGGATGGCCGGACGGGGATTCGAATATGCGTCTTTACGAAATGAAAGCCAGAGCGTTTATGCTCACCGACCAAGCACGGTTATTTCACATAACAACCTGATACCTGCCACGACTGATTTCGGTATGTTGCTTGTCGTGAATATATGAAATATTGTTCTTTTTATTTTACCTTATACTTCCTACTAAAACTTCCCTTTTACATTTTCAAATTTTCTAACACGGTGACATATATCGAATATGTTGAAGTCTCAGGCAATCTAAATGCTTGGTGTGTCAGAATGTCAAGTTTTGCTGCAGAAGTTTCTACCATATCACTCACTGCCGGTTGTAGTGCTCGTAGGGCCTCTTAACAACTGCCCATAGAGGTCCCTACCGAACGAAGCAAGACATCATATCTAGCTGGACTTAGAACACGACAGTGATAGAAAAATCAAGCGTAGAAACGTAGCCTTAAGTCTAGAATTATTTCTTAGCAGAGTGTGAGTCAATATAATTTCTAAACCTTGGGAACTTTTATTCAGGACAACCACCATTTCATTAAGTACAATAATATTCTAATCAATATTATTTCTTAGTAAGTGCTCTGAGATTAAACGATACAGTAACATTCGAAGTAATGCACAAGTTTCGAAAAACGTGAGTAGAGGATTTATCTCCAGGACATCTGTGAAGCAATGCATCCCAGCAAACTATCAGGCCACTAGTAATCATTGTTCCATTAATTACTAATATCAATTGTTAACATTATCTGGATCCAATTTTTGCCATATATCCATACTACGAAGAATATTATAGACCACCTAACATTCTCCAGGGCATAACATCAGCTTTATTCATATTCAACAACACGATGTCATCAGAATAAAATGTTTGGCGAAGGATCTGTTGGAAATGTTAGAACAATTGTCCTGAATATACGATACACAGTGAAGATGCGTTCAATTTTACGGCGCGAGCTGCTAACAATTCAACGAATTATATGACGCTGATAATATTAACTTCTGAATGTAGCAATAGTAAAGACACCAGTAGGTAAGCAACAAGCAATTACAACACCGATTTAAAACGGGTTGTTCGCAGCCAGTCCTCAGAGTTTGGCTAACAGAGGGCGGGAAGTTCCCTCACCGCTTACTTTAGAAAATACTTCTATAAACATGGTGGCATGTCTACACGCTTGCATTCTGGGAAACGTTTTTCCAGTTTAAGACGTACCAACTTCACACAGGATAACAAACCGCTCGTCTTACTTTTTTTCTCACTTGTTATTCCAAGCAGTTTTACGTACGCTTTCCCTCTACAACTTCATAGGGAGCCAATACAAACTAGTCGCTCCTGGCAGTTCCCAAAGTTCAGTTACGAGGTATAGAAAGCAAGCTGTCTCATAACCTATTCACTTCCATAACACCGGAGAAGTTCTGTTGACTGAAGTTCTATTATTCCAATGCACTGGCGTCAGTTACAGGATGATATGGTTGCCATAAAAAAAAATAATAATAATAATAATTGTCGTTTCTTTCGTTGTTGAAATAAAATCTTGTTAAAAGAAGATACAAAATATACGAAATGAAAATTGTCATTAAAATAGAACTACACTAAACACTGAGGTCACAGCTGAGTATCAAAATTATTGATTCTATTTGCTTGTTAATATTTTATTTATTTTTAAGAAATTGCAAAGCACTGGTTAGTTAATATTTTCAGTTCACTTGGAATTTTCGTTGCAAACTTATTTCATTTATTACATTTTAGTACTAAATTAACTAGAGGCAGAAGGTATTACCAAATATTCGCCACGTTTGACCAATTGCTGGTGCACTATGTCACCAATAACGTTCGTTTATAACACTGTAATTAATCTTGTAAGATAGAAATAATAATATATCTCAATTTCTCCTGCATTACAGTAATATATTATACCTACTTCCTTCTTTGTGTTAACTTTGCTGACCACAAAAAACTGATGAGCGTACTTATTCCTAGTTGTTAGTATAAAGAATGTCATGCCTTTGTTCAGCAGAGTTTTTCATATCACTAGAGTTTACTGAGGGCGGACGAAATTGATTTCCTCCAAAGAAGGTGTTTGATGAGGCATCATTCTGTTCTTAGTAAGGTACGAAATCTTCCGCCATCTTACCACCTTTGTGAAAAAATAATTTTTCTTAGGGGTTTCCCCAACGACCTGCTACATGAGTTCAAACTGTGTTACGAGCGTTAATGGAGAGCAAAAGATGCACAAAATCGTCTCACTCCTCTTGGCAGTTGCTCGTTTATAGACTAAATTATCGGATCTTGGAAGCGAGCTGCAACATTCAGTCTTGACATTCGAGAGGAGCCGTTTCGATTCCTAGTTCTTCCCGATTAAGGTCTTTCTTCATTTTCCGAGTTCATGCCGGGTTTGGTTCTCTCGTAAAAGCAAAGAGAGAATTCCTTTTATCTTTCTGTCAGCCATCCTATCTCGGCTTTAATTATTTCCCTGTCGAATATCCGGAAATACATAATTCAAAAAACAATTGTACAAGAAATGAAATGATACATAATCGATCACACCATTCGGGAATCGTCATCCTTCTCAATGGAATCTTTCTAGAGTGATATTTGGAGATAAGAAAACCGGTTCCTTTCCTAGATTTTTCCAAGTAGCCAGGCATATCTGTAAATCAATGTAACGAGTTTGTTGAGAATAGTGTGTTATTTATTATTGTATATATTAGGATAAAAGAATTGAGTTCCTTAAACACGTCACGGCGCTTTGATGATTACTGTTCCCTTCGCGGCAACTTCCAACGTAACTGTTGACTGCGGTGGTTCTGTGTTGGTGTTCATTACTTTTGTGTATGTTTTTTTTTTTTTTTTTTTTTGCTTATGGCTTTACACCTCGGCGACAGCTAAGGTCATTAGAGGCGGGATGGGACTGGGGAAAAGGAACGGGAAGGAATTCGGCTATGGCCTTTTTGAAAGAAGCATCCCGGCATTCCCCTGGAGTGAATAGGGGAAATCATGGAAAATCCAAATCTGGATGCCCGGACGGGGATTCGAACCCGCGTCCTCCGGAATGTTTCTGTATGCGTTAAGAACTGTTTGTTTGTGTTGAGGATGAGAGATGAAGAAGGGAGAAGATAAAACCTGGTGGCATCACACTAAAGATTATTCCTCTCAACTACACCTAGGGGTCACAAAGTTCATCCTACGGACGAATCACCGTCTTCAGTATCGGACGTCCTGGGAAGATTAACGGTATGCTCTCATTCCATACCTGAGCCGTGCTCGGCTCGCATTTATTTATTTTCCCCGCCCGCGATCGTCTTCTGATGCTGAGCCCGCGTGCTAGTTTTACCCGTGAGAGAGCGCTGTGGACCGGTGGTGCCCTCTTCCGGCAGAATGAGCTGATATATTCGGGGGAAACGAGACCGGGAGGCGAGTCGGGCAGCAGCAGCGGCTTGGTTCGTTCGGCCTAATACTTTCATCAAGGGACTGCGACGTTAGAGGCCCGCTGGTATAGCGAGCTCTTGTTATTTGCCCTGGCAGCCTGGAAGTACTACTTGAGGTGGATTTGTAATTCCATCGAGACTGTTCCTCGCTCGCTTTAATCGAAGGAATTCCTCTGCTGCGCCCCATGTTCGTGAGCGGTTTTCCGCCGATGCGGGAGTACGCTGGTGGTCGGGGCTGGTGGTGACTTCGAGGCGATAAATTGCCATTTTCTAGCCCTGTTGGGTATTTGAGGTAGAATACCTGATAACTCCAACTGCAAAGTGCGTCGCGTACTGCATTCTTGTTAATTGTGTTACGGGAATGGACATAATTCCCCGATATTTGGTGCTGATCGTTCCAGCCGCATTATCAGTGTGTGTGAGTGGTAACGACTTATGCGCCGGTGTGCACACACTATAGTGTGTCAGAACCTTTTGGTAAAAACTTGATTCTTAGGTTAAATTGAAGGACGCTGAGGTGTATTTTGCCTCCTCTGTACAAATTGTGTTTGATACTAGTTGTAGATTTGTTACATGATGGTAAATTGGTGAGAGCCTGCCCTATTATATCACGTTTCCTAGCGCGTAAGGTTTTCTGTTTGGATGTTTAATGCAAGTGGAGATATTGTGATGAGGGATATTCTCATGTCTTAACCTGGTTGTTATTGCACTCGCTTATGTATTATATTGTATTATATTATTTGTGATTACAGGATTCATTAAGATCATAATCTGCAAGATCGAAGTTTCTTATGTATTATATTGTATTATATTATTTGTGATATTCTCTATAAGTTCAATCGTTGACCATGATTCTTGCAATAAAATGTTTGAACAAGGCTTGCTCTTTATAACCATGCTCCCATATGCTTCCCACTGAGTCCTTAGGGGCTACCACCCACTAAGGAGAGGTATTGAATTTAATCTTTGTTTTTGTTACGCATTCTGTAGGTTAGGAACTAGGCACCACTACCTCTACTACGCTGCTGGTCGGAAGATGAAAATTTCTTCTACCACGGGTTTTCAAAACCAGCTTAACACATTGAAAGCTACCGGCAACATGAAGAGTCCAGTCAGTGACTAACTCTGAATGCAAACCCGCATAACACGGACGTCTCTAGACGTCCGCCATCACTCTATTGACAATCTTACCTGAGACGGCAGATGATTTTAATTTTCCCCACTTTTATGCAGTTTATTTTACTTTTAATTGAAAAAAATGCAATTAGATAATTAAATATAATAAATAAGAGTTTAGGGGAAAAAATAGATCGGTAATGTCGTATCTACAGTATAGTAAATTATATTTGTTTTTGAAAATTGCCGTAAGAAAACAATTTTTCAACAAATTGCGAACTAAACCATCAAATAAATTTGATTTAAAAAAGATTGAAAGTTGTACGTAATTTTCTTGACGTAAGAACTCACAAACATTTCAACTCAATTTATATAAAAAAAAGTATATTTAATTAAAAATAATAATAAAACCGTTGTCAGCAAATATATTTAAACATTTATTATTATAAAAAGGAAAGTTAATCTAGAATGGAATTGCGAAACATAATAATTTAAGTTCAAGATTTGAGAAAAAAATTAAAATTTATTCCGAATTTTACAGTAAATGCCAAATTTCATATTACAAAGTAAATAAGACCTTAAATTCTTCTAATTATCAAGTAGATGGGAGAAACTAATCAATATTATTAATAATTAATAATATTTTGCACTTGAAAAAAACACCAGGTTTGAACAATTATTCAAAAAAACACCAGTTGTCCGATTTGAAAACACTCTTCGCTCGGTTGAAGGTAGGATTTTAATGAATGGCTGAGAGAAAGGGCGAGCTCGTAGGCCAGGTACTGGAATCACCATCCTTCTATACAATCCCATAGGGAAAGGACGTCTCAAGCCGTCCACCGTCACTAGGATGCTCCCTAGCGGACGGCCGAAGACGTCCTCAGCACTGAACGTGTTAACAAATGCCAGGTGTAGGACAATATGATGGTGTCCATCATCTTGCGGCCACAAACTGAGCCAATGGGACGTGCCATACTCCCAAACATTATATGCACTTGTGAAGAGGTTTGGGATTTGGCCGAGGTATCTAGCTAGATTCGCAAATGTTCACCGCAATCTCTTCTGATGGTAGTGTACTCAGGCGTGGTTCGAAGCAGTCAACTCCGTGTCCACAGGAAGACACTGTCGTTCATATAATTGAGTCCAAACTTCATAAATGCAAGAAAATAATGTTAGAAGATTCTGACAGAATCTTAATTATATAGAACTGGTCAAAGTAGACTGTGATTCGTGCTATATTTCTCCATTACGTCTCAGGCTTCTTCATCGCGGTTTCCTGTTTAAATTTCCCCGTAGAGCTACCGTCATTACGGAGATGGGTCGGAGAGCTAAATTAGGGAGGCAGACGTTCCAACAACCAGCAGGTAGCAGCTACACGTCTGTTAGGACCAGACTACTGTTTGGCATTCGCGCAGCCACTCATATTCGTCGCGGAATTCTTGAATCGGGCTGCCGGCAGCATGAATATTAAAATCACACCCGCATTATGAGGTCGCGGCGGAATGTCAAGCACTTCTCCATTTGCATAAATTTCGAAGTGGCGTCTTACAGCACACAACTTGAGCTCTCCGCTCGCGACGTGTCTGGGCAGGAATAGTCCCAACTTGACCTGCACACTGCTTGTCCTAGTTATACTAACGTAAAACATCGTGGTAGCTGAGAGGATAAGATATAATTGAGAGCTCACCAAAGGTGGATGTTGCTAGTGCCAGTGATTTCCGCCCCGCGGCACTTCTTTAATAACTTTAGCTCGTAGGTAACGATATATGCAGTTCCCCAAATTTACTTTTTGACTTAAATACTGCAAATCTTTAAATCAGTTTCCACACTGCAACGATCCCCAAAATACTCCAAGGACATTGTTTGGTATTACGGCTCCACATCTATTGTCTAAATCCAATTATTCTAATCAATAGACAAAGGATTAAGAATTTCTTGCATCGTTTGTCCCTTAGCGACTTAGGAAAGTGGGTAGCCGTCATTTTGGTTTCCTTTCCCCCGCACCTAAGAACAACCGTGCAGTTTAATTTATCGTCTGATGAAGCTACAATGTTTTTGAGGTCTCCTGTAAAACAATGGAAAACCCAATCCTGGGTGGCAGGACGGGAATTCGAACCGGCTTCATCCTGAATGTGAGAGCAGAGTGTTACCTCTAACCCACCATGTTGGTTAGGTATATGCAATTGAGACTTGTCACAAAGCCAATTGGAAATACAGAAGCGTATAAGATTTGAAAGAGTGTATTACTAAAAATTCTATTGATATCAGCGAGACACCATTCAAGAGATAAAAGCGTTGTCTGGAAAGCAATGTCGCTGGATCGTTGGTAAAACAGGTGACTTTACTGATCTAAAATCTTCACTGAGATCGGATTTGCCATTGGAACTTGCAGAAACAAGTGTCAATGGATTTTTTTTCAGATTTTAGTTACAGTATTCGCAAAGAACGATAAATATTTAAAAATTACTTTGTGAATTTTTAGTCAAATAAATTCTTACTATTCCAGAGTACCGCATCATATGGAAAACCAGTGCGACTAACATTGTAAAATAGACCAACTCGAGATAGATCCAAAGTTCCCCACACACCGACGGAAAGAATACGTGGTTACTTGTGATACCTTCAATAGATCATGGCAGCACGAAAGACATATTTACGTACAACTTTTGAGTCAATGTCTGTGGACGAAATCCTGTTGCATATTTTTGACTGGGGAATTAGGATACATTCACGACAAAATGACGAAATAATTAGAGTTAGCAGAGGATTTAAGGACAAGGAGCTGGAAAGAAATCATCATGGCCTCATTTAAACAACCATCCCTGCATTCACCTGCAGTAAATTCAAAGAACGAAAACGAAACTGAAACTTAAACGGCCCAACCGGGAGTAGATTCCGTGTGCCCCCAAATACCAAACCTAAACATTAGTGCTTACCAAGGATCGGACATAATCTCTTGTCGCCTACGACACTATCACAAGTTTCTAGTTTTTCCTCCTCAATTTATCACACTATAGAACATAAATTATTGTAAGCAATTCTATTAACCGAAGGGATAATAGAATGCTGTCTGGAAATTTTTTTATTATTATTTTCCTTTTGGCATTACCTTACATAGCAGTACAGGATGCACATCTGTTTCGTTTTTCTTACCTTTAACTTACATTTATACAATAAGTAGGCCAAGATCATATGACCCTTGCCGGTATAGTCCACCGAAAGAAAAGGATTCACGTCCATAGATCCAAAAACTCTATAGTAATGTATGAAAACCCCAAATTAATAGTTTAAATAGTAAAATGATTAAAATAAAGTTTGTCAAAATAGACAAAAACCTTTTCCTGTGGCTGTAAAGAGTAATACGATCTACAGCAGCCACCCCTGGCCTTCAGCCAGGAGAATGAAAGATAATAAAAAATAAAAAATGAGGTATACACATTCGGTGACGTGTCGTCGCAGTAGCATCTCCAACTTTCAGTTCATCTGAGGAATACAGCGGAAGAAGCTGTCGGAACGTCGTGTATGGCAGAAGAATTTATCAGGCAGAACAACCGGGAAGAATTTTTATCAATGTCTCCCGTTTCAAGACAGTGGGGCTGTAGCGTAGGATAATTCTTGAGAGGGGAAAAATTCTCTCATAGTGACAGATACTTTCAGATATCTAGAGCGCAATTCTGTCAATATGTTCTCGGCTATATTTCATAGGTTTACTCCATTTTAAACGCTTTCGTCTGAGAACGTTTCCTGGCCGAATAGTTTCGTAAGTCTTTTACAGATTTTAAATATTCCCACGTTTTATTTGGTATGAAATTAAATAATCTCATATCTGTAAACAAGTAACGCCGAACAATTGAAATAGTGTATTAACTGTATAACAACTTCTCGGGTCTCCCACCGGGGGATCACGTCACACAGATGCGACGTTTCGGGGCCGTTTCTCCGACTCTATCTTCAAGCTAAGTGTCAGGCTCATCACACAGCCACGCCATTTACTGCCAGTTAATCACAACAGAGTATTTTGAAGTGTTTTGTATATCGGCATTTACTTCTATGTAATCTACGTTGTGCAGCACTTCACTTTCGGTATGGCTTCTGTTTGTACTGTAGCTTCCGTGTTTTTCAGAATGATCAATACTTTCATATCTTTTTATCATTTTTCGGAACACTTCAGCATTTGTGGCGTGGTCTGTCCATGGTATTCTCAACATTCTTCTATAGAGTAGGACTGTTGATAATATATCGATATTATTTTTTGAAAATATCGAAATTTATGAGTGATATTTTTAGGGTGATACATCTATATTTCGATACTGAAATCTGGATATCGGCTTCGATATTTTTTAAAATAAGTTATTATTTTTTGTTTGCTCTGAATGACTCTATGTCCCTCTAAGTTCTGTTACACATAGAGATCAGCAAGCTTAAGTAAACCATACTACGTTTCTATAATTAATTTGGAAGTTTCAGGTACCAAATTTATTCATATGATGACAACAGTGAAGGCAAGGCATCGCTCGCCCAGCAAGAATCGAACGCGACCCCATTGTTTCAAATGATAATTCCCACTGTCCAGGGAACTCAAGTGTGTTAGCAGAAATAGTGGGAAGTATAAATAACAAATAGATGCTAATTAGAGAGAAAGAAAAGTAAGACAACTCTGAATAAGCTATCAACATACAAAACTAAATGAAATACCAAAAAAAAAAAAAAAAAAAATGCATGCTATGATAGCTAAATTTCTACCTAATTAAATGCCACAACTGTATTGATTATCAATCTTAAAAGTAAACAAAATAAGATTTGCCTCGAACTTCTTTGGAATTTTATAAATTTAATTAATTTTTATGAAAATTATGACACGCATAATGGTCAATTTTTAAAATAAAAAAAATCAACAATCATCATCACCAAGAGAAACCATTCGAAAGTGAAAAACTGATTAAGAACAAAATCACACGTCTATTTATCTGTGGACAACCTTATTTTTTTACAAGGTTTGATTTTATGAAATTGCATTTATTAAAGTATCGATATATCTATATTTTTTCCCAATATACCGACAGCCGATATTGATACTTTATAAAATATCGATATATCGAAAATCCGATAATTAAAAAAATATCAACAGCCCTACTATAGAGCCATGTTTCAAAAGCCTCTAACTTATTACTGACAGTTTCTGTTAATGTCCACGTTTCAACGCCATAGAGCAGGACAGAAAACACAGCGCACGCATTCATATCTGCTGTGCGACAATCTATCAAAACATATTGTAAACTAACCGGCACTAACCACCAACTGGCCACAAAATGATTTTAGTAGTCTACTCAACAGATGGAAAACTTTGACGACTTAGATGACTTAAACCAGAGACAATATAAACTTTAACAACTTGGTGCTAATTTTATATAATAAGATGTCAATATTTCGACAGCGAGAATCAACTTACCTTTCGTTGAGGACAATTCACCCAAAAATGTCCGAACTACTTTCGTGAAGCTTTCAACGCTGTGCAGCCCAGGATCCGAGAAATAAAATTATTTACTTTTGATCATCTGGCGAGGTTGGGAAGCTGTCTGTTTCGTTGAACGCGATTTCCGTAAAAACTGTTGGTCAGATTTTGTTGCGGACTGTGACAGTGTACAATCCATTGTACCTGGATTGATTTAGCAGGAACCTGATAAATTAAGAAGAAAAACTACCCGGATATTAAGTTCCATTTTTCTGTAGCGCGTGATACACATAAGAACTACTGGTCGAAATTTGAAGGAGATTAGATCGGTGTACAGCTTACGGACCCGGGAGAATAAAAGTAGCACGTTTCATTGTAAAAAAAAAAAAAAAAAAAAAAAAAAAAAAAAAAAAAAAAAAAAAAAAGACCTGGTGAGTTAAATAAGATCCTTTTCATTTTGGAGTTATGTCGTAGAACTGAGAAATTAGAATAAAAGTGCGTAGAAATTTGTATCCATTCAACGGCATGTTCCTTCTGGCAGTCAGAATTATATCCAGGAATGTACCAACGGCATGATGTTATTAAGAAGCAAAACAAAAGATAATAATTCGGAACTGAAACGTACAGTACATTCAACTCTGACACGCTCATGGTTTTGATTTCGCGTTAATCTGCATGTCCTCCTTACTTCGTTCGACGATCGGATAAGCAGAGACAAAGGACGATTGAACAGTTTGTAAGAAACATTGGCATGAAAATATTATTATTCAGTAAGAGTTATACTGAGAAGCTATCAACCCGGTGTCAACGAAAGCGAAGATAGAGGCTGTTGTTAAGCAAGGAAGTTTTGCCATTTTTTTTTCTACTGATGGTTCTATATGATTCTCGATGGTGTTCTTTTTATTGTGACTAAAAATCATAAGTCAGCTGTCATATAACTGTTATAACTAAGAATCATGACCCGTTGGATTTATAAATGCCTTTGAAAAATTCTTGATTGACTGTAAAGAAGAATGTCAAATCGTCGGTGAGAGTAACTTTGGTACAAGACCTGACTTCATCCCTGTGTAAAATAAAAAAAAAAAAAACCAAGTGGACGAAGTTACGGTCAACATGTAGTTAATAACTACAATCAAAGCAGAGTATTCGTCATGCATACTACTGGGTTGGATGGCGTTCATATTGTCATTACCTCGGTCAACTTTAGATCGCGGCATGGTGAATGTATTAATGCACGTTCGATAATGTTTGGATTTTCGAGCAATAATATTAGCAGAGTACTTGATCAGTATAAAATGCAGTCTGACTAAGAATGAAAATTAACATTTCGTATTAAAGGATAGACCTCAAGGAATTTGGTTTATAACAATAGTTTAAGTTGATTTTTACAGCGCCGTCTTGCTGACGTAATTATTTCATGAAAATGTAAGTAGTTCCATAATTACGTGTTTTGTGATCTATACTGTCTGAATCAGAATAAATAGGGGGACAGCATGAAGTATAAGATCTTTAGTATTTTATTTTTTAATTTATTTGCTTTCATATTTCTGTGGTAATTAATTCAACCACGTGTAATAACATCCAACTTTACCGTGATGTAAATTGTTACCGCTAATGCAGATGACTTGCTCTAGATTTCATACAAGCCCACAGCTGTACATTCCAATTATTCAAATATACGGTGATGATGATACTTGCATAATTTTATAAGGAGATGTATAAACTCATTTAATTACTTATCTTTTATTTTGTGTGCAACATTCAGTTAGAATTAATATCTTTGGTGTGTGCTATGGCGTCTTTGAAACATATGGAATATGCCTTGATTTGTGTGTTCTGTTATTACTGAACTGAGCAAGATGAACGAACACAACGAGAATAAAATCGGAATAACTACTATTACTATTACTCCGCGATTCACTAAAAGTGTGTGGCGGAGGGTGCATTGCACCTATCCGGGAAGGTAATGGTTTGGAAGGGATAACGGGATATGGCAGGAGGCGCCCATGGGCTATTGTGAGGAACCATCCCAGCATTCGCATGGAGCGATCTGGGAAACCATGGAAAACCCAGATCAGGATGGCCGGAGTACTTTATCGAAGCTACTCCTGTCGATTTTGTGTTTAGTCGCCCGGTAAATCTTTTCCTAATCGCGCGTGGAAAAAATGAGTACAGAAATGAATCGGTTCTGGCCCTGATTTCTCTTATCTTATTTTCGCGGTCATTCCGAGATATGAATGTTGCTGGTAGCAATATTTGTTTGCTGTCATTCCGAAATACGTCAGTCGAGAACAATTAGCTTCTGTCGAGAGCAACGCCTTCGGTGCTCCAGGTCTTCCCAACCTAACTCCTTCAACATCACTTACGCTTTCCCTCCAACTATATATACCTGTCACGAATCGGGCGCTCTTCTTTGGACCATCTCTAATGCCTCCATTAATCCCTTTTGATGGGGACCCCATACAGAGCAACAATATTCTAAGTGAGGCCGCACTAGTGACTTGTACAATCGATTTAACTTCCGGAGTGCATTGTTTTAAATTACGACCTAGAAATCGAAGCATACGATTTGCTTTCCCAATTACATTCTCGATATGCTCATTCCACGACAAATTATTACGAATTGTTACCCCTAGGTATTTAGCGGAATCTACCGTTCTAAGGACAGTGCCATTAATTGTATATTCAAAGCTAAATGGTGTCACCTTTTTACACGCATGACTTGGCACTTTTTAGCGTTTAACTCCAACTGCCAATCTTTACACCACGCAATTATTTTCATAATATCGTCTTGTAACAAAGCGCAGTCGTCCTGGGTTTGATTTCACGATAAATAATAGCATCATCGGCAAATAATCTTTTCATCCCCTTATTATGTCGCACAAATCATTAATGTATATGAGAAACAACAGAGGCCCTAACGCTTCCTGGGGAACCCCGGACCTCACTTCAAGTGATGAACGCTCACCGTCGAGAACTACACACTGTGTTCTGCCTTCAAAAGTCTGCAACCCAGTCGCATATTTGTCTAGATATGCCGTAACCGCGAAGTTTCCTAAGTAACCTAGTGTGAGGCACAGTGTCGAAAGCTTTTTTAAGTCTAATAGAACTAAATCAACCTGGGATTGCTCATCTATAATACGGCTCAAGTCGTGAATTAAAGGGCAAGTTGTGTTTCGCAGCATCGGCCTTTTCTGAATCCATGTTGATTTGGGTTTAAAAGCTCACTTCATCCAAAAACCGCATGACATTTGAATAGATGATGTGTTCTAAAATCCTGCAAAATATTGAGGTTAACGAGATCGGCCTATAATTTTGAGGATCATTAACATTCCATTTTTAAACACTGGACTTACGATGGCGGTCTTCCATTCGGCTGCTATTTTTCCTTGATCCAAGGATGCGGTATAAAATTTCATCAAATACGGCGCAATTTCCGTTGCTTACCTAGAGTAGAGGCTAACTGTTGAAAAGGGAAAAATTAAAGGGTATAACAGAAAAAGAAGGGGGAAAATACATAAAAATATTAAAGTACATTTGTTAACAAACATGTGAGAGATTTATTAAAAAATTACGTCATACATCAATCAAAATCAATATGCTCATACATCGATGAGCTAAAACATTAGTATCATTGCACATCATGAGAAACATTCTAACGACCATATGTGAGGCAGATAGGGAAATTTACTGAGATAAGTGACACAAAGAGCCGATTATCATGGCTCAGTGTCTCGGAACGAACATCTCGGAAACGGCGCGGCTGGTCGGTTGATCGTGTGCTATTGTAGTGAGCATCCAAAATGACTGCTTTATTGCATTCCAAAGTGGAACCAACACGCTATTAAACAGGTGGATATAATGTTTTGGCTCAGTGCATCACGCTAAACACACAATTAACTAAAACTGTCCCAAGTATTTTTAGTATCCATCCAGAAATACCACACTTAAAAAAAAAAAAAACACACACTTTGTCTCTACCCTTTTTGGAGTAGGAGACACCCCAAACATTTTCATTTATTTTGTTATCTGTTCACGGACCCGTTTGCGCTCAAATTTCAATATTCGCAGTCTGCCCGTGAATTCTTTGAAGTATTACATGCACGGAAAATATCAGTTCTTAAGTCGTCGTCTTCAAAATAAAACAAACATCATGAAAGTTTGAGATTCTCACATCGCAAAATTAGGACCCAAAAACAATTTTTGGAGGATCAAATACATAATCTGGTTAAAAACAGAACATTAAAGCATGCGTTCGGACAGTAAACTATACTGTACTTTCCACTACACCGTAAGTGGCCTCATTTGGTTTCAGTGTTTTCACAATGCTGTACGGTCTTCGAGAACGAGAGGCATATTTTGCTGTTGTCATTGCTGCTAAAGTACCGACAGCGTCAAGCTTTGCTGCATTCATTCGAGAGTTCGGTTCGGGTATAACGCTCGGCTGGTTAGGCTCGGCGTCCTCGTGGGCTGGAGTAGCTCTTCAGATTGGAGCATCTCGCCTCCTGTGATGGCGGTCGATTGCCTGCCGACACTCGAGTTCTCCCATGAGAGACGTCGTCTTTGACAACGCAACATCCCGCTAGGTAACCTGCCAGCCATCCTGGCTCTGGCACAAGCTAAAGAGCCCTCGAATGTGATATTCCATTAACTAATTTGCAAAAGTCGGTGTATCATCAATAGTAAGGTAGAACAGACGATCGGTCATTGGCCTCAAGCACACATGGCAACACTCACACGTTACCATAATGACGATTACCCTAATTCTATATATTCATGTCTCTCGACATGAAGCTGAAGTAAAATAAAACTCCTGTGGGTTAAACAACTCAGTCACAGAGTTACGATTTGCTGCTCATTGCGCTTTCCCCATGATTTACTGGTTTTTCTGGTGGGTAAATGACATCTACAGTTTATCATCGAATAAACACCGGATTGTGTAGCAAAATACTAAACTATTAAAACCCATACCTCTCCGCATTGCGTTTGGTGACGTTGAGATTGCCAGCCCCCTCTGCGTTTCAGCAGCCCTTCTTTCACCTCCGTGGACGTACAATGTATAAAAGTCACTGCAGTTCAATGCTGGTATGGTTCGTTAATTACTCGGTGGATTACTTACGTTCACTTCTTTTAGAATTATCCTAGCACAAGTGCAGTAATGATCATAACGTCCGAAAAAGGAAATCCGCGCCTGGCATCTGGCAACAACGTACCGAGTGTGGTGGATGAGTGGTTAAAGCTCTGGCCTCATATTCGGGAGGATGCCGGTTCGAATCCTCGTCCGGGCATCCATCGACGCGCCCTATAGCAACAAAAACAACCGAGCACCCAGATTTGAATTTTCCATGGTTTCCCCAAATCACTCCAGGCGAATGCCGGGATTCTTCCTTCCCTCGACGTCGAAAAAAAAAAAGAAAAAAACCCGGCAAGACGCGGTTAGAATTCCCATCCGGTGATCAAGATTTCAGTTTGTTCATGTTTTCCAGAAATCACATCAGACGAATGATGGAATGGTTCCTTCAAGAGGCCATGGCCGAATTCCTCTCCGTTTTTTGCACCCACTCCTTTCCCACCTCTAATGACCGCTATGTCGACAAGGAATAGTCAAAGAAAAATGTGCAAATCATAAAATTATTTTTAAAACTGAAATATATTTTGCAAAATATTCCAAACTGAGTATATTAAGTGCCACATCTGTCTGAAAATCGTCCTAGTAAAAAAAAAGACATGAATCAAGGGAAACGAATGATTGTATTTGGTTATTCGTGGTAAGAATATTTATTACCACCATATAATTTTATCAAAGTGAATAATTCCACATCTGATGTCAGTTAAGTGATGCTCATTCTGCAAACAGAAAGGAAAAAATTTTATCTCTTATTTACCACCTCTAAATTTTTATTACAACGTGTCTGAAAATAATGACGAGCTTAAATAGATGTCAGAATTGTTGGATGTTCCTTACCTGAAATTTAATCACGAAATACAAATTAGCAGGTATAGTAGAAAAAAAGATTCAGAATAAGTCTTCAGCAAAGCAACTGTACCTCGTTAAAATAAAAAATAAATAGATAATTTCAATGAAATTTCCTCGCACAGGTTGCAACTATTGGGTTGGATAATATGTGTGTTGTGAATGGTATTCATTGCCTCCTAAATTTTGCTTTGGAGCTTCCTGACGGTGCCGTAGAATGGTAGCGTCTTGATCTCAAGTTGAAAGGATCGCATTTGGCGCCTGACTTTAGAGTTGAGTGTCTTTAACTAAGAGTCGTGTTCGTGCCATTTCATCTTTGTCAATTCCCATAACAATCTTATGAACTAATATAATGGATATCATTTCCAGCTGTATGAATTGTTTCAAATATCAAAAGCAGTATCTTAGAAAAGCAAAATTACATGACGCTTTTCTGGCTCCATTACCTAAAAATATAATCACATTCACTCCCTTATGTTTGATATCTAGTGACAGCTTGTGGTCATGGTCATCATCATATCTTCCATTTTGAATCAAACAAGAAGATTCATATCTTGTGACAGTGAAAAAGTGACATGACGACTGAGTTACTCGAAGAGTTCCCTTAACATCAAAGATACTACGAGGCGTATTTTTTAAGTAAGTACCGGTTTGTCACACCGTGACTGCAGCGCTACGGTCGGCGTTCCGCGCATGCGCACTGGGTACCTGCATCTCTTGCCTAGGCACTGACGCCATTACAGTCTAATTCTTCCTTGTTTACGTTGTTCATTGAGTGTTTAAGATGACTCCGATAATCGTGAGTCCCTCCGACTGTGAAGTACGGGCTGTTATAAGATTTCTTTGTGCTAAAGGCCTAAATCCGATCGATATTCATCGGGAGATCTGTGCAGTTTACGGACAAAACATTATGAGTGATGGAATGGTGAGAAGTGGTGAGAGCATTTAAAGATGGCCGCACAAATGTGCATGATGAACAACGGAGTGGGCGTCCTTCAGTCGTTAATGAAAGTTTGGTGCAGAAAGTGGACAATAAGGTTAGAGAAAACAGACGCTTTACGATTTTCTCCTTGTGGGATGACTTTCCTCGTAGTGTTTTGTATGGAATTGTGACCGAGCAATTGAATTACCGAAAATTGTGCTCACGTTGGGTACCGAAAATGTTAACGGATATGCACAAAACCAAACGTTTAGGCAGTGAATTGACTTTCCTTGAGCGGTACCACAACGATGGTGATGATTTCTTAAGCCAAATTGTTACGTTCGATGAGACATGGGTGGCCTACGTCACACCTGAAACAAAGCAACAGTGCATGGAATGGCGGCATTCAGATGTTTGGGATCATAACTTTTAGGTCTAGTGGGACAACGTTAATAAAAAAGACTTCCTATCTCCATCTTTGATCTGTATCTTAACCAATTTCGTAATCTTTCAAAATAAATGAAACTAACAAAATGCTACAAGTCTTAGCACAATGCACGAAGTATTATTTGTGTTCTCAACACAATTTTACATGAATTAATTTTATAGCGGGCGCATGCTCCGGTGGCGATTTCCCTTAACACCCATCTTCCCCTTTTCTGCATCCACCTACATTTACCATTCACAAATTTTAATTTTAAATTCTTTCAACGTTGTTGGCAAATTATTCATCATTTGTCTTGGTAACTTATTCCAATTCCTGACACCCTTACCTAAAAAAGAGAATCTTCCTACATCCTTGTGCCTGAAATCGAGTGTCAACTTGTGGTCATGGTCATCTTTTCCCTTCCATGCATTACTTTCAATTCTTACACCAATATCTTTCCATGCCTCATCACCAATATACGCCTTGTACATTCCCATGACCCTCTTCACCCTCCTTCTGTCTTCCAATGAGTCCCATTCCAGCTCTTTTATCATATCTGTTACTGATTGGGTTCTGCGATAATAACGAAGTGTTTAAAACATAAAATACTCTTATTAATCCGTCTCGAATTAGCGAGTCACAGCACACAATACAAGGCAATTTCTACACAATAATACTTCTTTGATAAGTGTAACTCGATTAATTGAACGATTCAAAGTGAGTACATATACTGCAATCATATTATTAACTTCAGTGTAAAGATCATCTTTCTGAGAGCAGCTTATATACAACAATTAAGAGCGGTCCATAGCAAAGCAAAAGGTCGGTGATAGCATGGGAACTGATCATTATACAAAGTGGAACGCCTTTACAACTACAACGTGATCAGCGAAACTGAAGATACGTTGTTGCGAAATCTCTCTAATCGTAATGTAGCTGTAGCCCAGAATCTTGGCCCCCATTCAAGTGATTAACAGAGTGAGTCATTCCGAGAAGAAGCGCTGCCATTTAAGTCTCTGCCTTTCACTTTCACAACCATTTAATTTAATTTAATTTAATTTATTTAATTTAATTTAATTGCAATGGAGCACAGGCTCCGGTGGCAATTTCCCTACACAGCTATCTTCCCCCTATCCTGCACCCACCTACATTGGCCCTCTACAAATTTTTTCTTTAAATTCCTTCAAAGTTTTCGGTAAATTATTCATCGTTTCTCTTGGTAACTCATTCCAATCCCTGACACCCTTACCTTCACAGTGTTATCCTTGACTCAGAGAAGTCTCTTGAGATCGACAGCAAACTGAGTGACAAAGCCTAGTTGTGGTCCAACCAGAATTACTGCTAGACATAATACAAAGTTTCTACCAACCGTTACAAATAAATAACAGATTCATGCTCAATGCATACACTGTTCTCCAGTCTATAAGTAATGTTCTTATTAACTTTTTAATAAAATTGACATTATAGCTACTGAATTATATTTAAAGTTTTGTTGATTTTTTTGACAGTACTTTAAAAACGTCTTATCCAGTTTTTAAATTAATTTTGTTCCGATTTATTTTTTGTCGTTAGGTCGATTTTGTCGATTTATTTAAGTACAATGTTTCATCAGTTTCAGTATCGGATTTTAGTATCTTTTTTGCTGTAATACACACAGCATTGCAAACATATACTGCTTGAAGGCACAGATCATTATAAAAATTCAAACAAAACCATTCTATGCGAAATTTAAAACTAGAAAACATATTACAGAAAATAGTGAACGCTGATGATACCTCGACAAGAGAGAAACGCGTCTGTGAATAAACAACATCCAACAGCAGTTCCATTACCTATTTATTAAGTAATTTATTATTTTAAAAAGCAACTGCAGAAAAAAATGGCCTAATATGATTAGAAATTCTGTCTTCCTTTTTCATAGTTTCTTTAAAATGAATTTCGAATACTTATAATATTCTAAGTCAAAGTTTAATACGAGATTAAATTTGTTCAGAGAATTTTAAAAAAGAAGCTTATGGGAACATTTATTCATTTTCAACAATTAGAAGATGCGATACCGAATTTACAAGCTACGTATCAACCTGGAAGACGATCTACACGAAGTGCAACCAAAAACGTATAACACTATAAATCATGTAACAATTACTTACTGCAGTACAATATTTCAAAAGAACGTGTAGCACATATTTTCCCTAAAGAATTGCTCGTAAAAAGCTTTACGTGAATTGTGTGCTGTTTGGAGCATTGACAGAAATAAAGCAGTTTATCTGGCTCGATTTATAGCTATGAAAGAGATCAGGATAAGCCATCATACTTCATAAAGGAAACAGTAACTACATAGGTCAACGCCTCGGTCTTTTGGGTTAACATTTTTTCATAGATTAAAATCAGTAACCGAGCCACACTCTTACACTCATTGTTACACGTGGAAAGATATATATATATATCTACGTGTGTGTGTGAAATAATTTGCAAAAAAGTTTACCCAATCCACTCACAGAGCCTGGTGGGTAAAAGTTTAATTGTCCAGGGGTTGGCAATAAATTCCCGATCCTGATGACAGTTATTAATGCTTTTCCTAAATCCCCCCCTGGCGAATTCTGGTATGATTCCATTCCGTTCCTTACCACAAATACTAACATACTCGACGACGACGGAATGTAAATCGATACCAAACAGTGTTTTGATTATTATAAAATCAGAGGGAAATGATCTTCTATTCATGATAACAATCAGTATAACACTATGTTTTGTTTCTGTTGACGCTGCGTCATTTAACACTACTGGCGAGTCGATAGACAGGCTGGCATTTATGGGTGTCTCTGTACTGATCTGTACATAGAACTACCAGTTTTTGATTCTGTGAAAGTAACGCCAGAATTTTATCTTGGTACGATAGTGGACAGTCGTAGCTCCACAATACGCAGCTACATGTAGAATCTTGAAGGTTGAATACAGTTTTGAAAACGTACAGACAGGGGCGTAGCTACGCGTACTATGGGGCTAGGCAGTGCGGTGCACCGGGGCCCCCACGCTTAGCGGACCACCAAGCATACCTCTAGAGGCCCACGAGCCTTCATGACCTTTTTTTTAGGTCTACAGTCGTCTAAGGGGGCCCGTGAGACACAGGAAGCCCCTTACTAAGGGGGCCCTCTCTCTGCTCAGGGGCCCCCAACCACAGCTCAGGGGGCCCCTAAGCAAATCTTAAGGGCTCCATCCTCAGCTCAGGGGGCCCTTACCAGCAACAACAAAGCAAAAAAAGGTCGCCCATCTGGCCTGAGGGCCCAAAATAAATTTTTTGCACCGCGGCCCTTGTTGACCTAGCTACGCTACTGCGTACAGATGTAGATTAACTTTGAATTCCTATATAATAGTGGGTTCAATTATTAACTCTCGAGCAGATGTGAACGGAAAAAATCATCTAAAAGAATTAATATACGTAACGAAAAAAGAATAATTGAAATTACTCTGCTATGAATTATTTTATGTACCTTATTGACAACTATAATGACCGTGTGTAATTCTTATATATCGAGGTGAGCCACCTAACAGCCAACGGCTGTCTGCATATAAAGACGGATCCTCCAAGAGCAGCTGCCCAAAGAGTTTGCTAGGTGATTGATAACGCTCTAGCCACGCAAGTTCGAATCGCCGTCCAGCAGTCCTGATTTCGGTTTTCAGTGGTTTCCTGAAGCCACTCGAGGTTTCACATAGTCATGACAAAATTCCTTTCCGTTATTTAGCCTATTCTTTCCAGCATCTAATGATCTCGATTTCGACGAGGGAGCCATAGAAGGTATAGAAGAAACTTGCACATCGAATGAGGACATAAGCAGACGCCGCCTCTTTACAATGGCTGCTACAAAAATTTCCATTCTCTTTCGTAAATTTTCATAATATTGGTACTTAAAATTGCAATGTTTATACGTCTACAATTATATTAAATGTTTTGTTTTCAAATGGGATCAAGTATTAACAAAGACCCCAGAACGAATCTTCGTTATAGAAAGTATTTCCTGTCAAATGATGGATGAAATTGGTTGTAGATTTGTTTTTATTATACTTTCTGGAAAGCCACTAAAGAATGATTACTTCAGAATATAGCCAGAATGAATGCACCCAAAATAACAGAAACTGAATATGAGGGTATTTGACTTTAGGGACATAAATTTTTGAGTAGCAAAACGTAAGATTTTATCGAAAGTATCAAGTCGAATCCGTAGTGGACAGAAAAATTAAGTGAAAATAGAAAAATTTAGGTGTCGTACCAAATTTTACTACTCGTTAATCATAAAAAAAATGCAAATAGCTTTCATCAATCTTTCTGATATAAAGATTATCTGAGACTAGTTTGTATGAATAACTATTTATAGATGTTTCGGTCACATACACTCTGAGTAATGCATTCATCATTGATTTTTTTTTACTTAGGGTTTTACGCCTCGTCGACGTCGAGTTCATTAGAGGCGGGATGGGACTGGGGACAAGGAGCGAGAAGGAATTTGGCCATGACCTTTTGAAAGAAATATCCCGGTATTCGCGTGGAGAGATTTGGGGGAACCATGGAAAATCCAAATCTGGATGCCCGAAAGGGGATTCGACCTGGCGTCCCACCTAATTCGAGGTCAGAACGTTAACCGCTCATCCACCACGCTCGGTCTTCATCATGGAAGAATCGTTTCATCTCCTTTCCAAGTACCGACTTTGTATATCTGATTTAAAAGTGAAACTGTGTTTGAAACGATTAATTCAATCTGGATGTGCATAAGTTTAGTTATTCTTACCTCAGACAGAAAGATCAAAATTAATTTTTATGTGAATTCAAAGCTGCTAAAAGCCACCATGATTCCTTGGTTGTGAATAAAATGGAAATGAAATACACCAAGTTCCCACTTCATCGACGTAACGACGTCAGAGAAGAGACCGTTACCACATCAAACGAAGACTTGGCTGCAACAACGTCAGCACAGAAATCGAGAGGAGAGGGTAGCTTTCACCGCGACGCATGCTGCCAACTTGTTTATGCGTAATCTGTTGTCGGTTGGCGAGTGTTTCCCCGGCGCGGCGTCCGGAACGCACAGTGTTTGCCAGGTGCGGCTGGACGGTGCTAATCGCAGCCGTCACGCCCCCGCGATGGGATGCGAGCTTTACGAGCCAGTCTGCTTTATGACTCCGCCTGCAGCCTGCGCCAGCCGGGCCGTAAGGAACTGAGCCAAGAATAACAGCCTGCCCGCAAAAAACCGCTTCTGAATGGCGCGCGACAATCTGAGACCACACAGCTAACTCTTCTTACCATCACATCCGCACCAGTACGTAGCTTACTCCGCTTATTTCGCATTAATCTGATAATACCCCTTATATCAATTCCTAAAATGACCCGACGAATTTCTTACATTCAATGGCACCACATCTTACTCCCGACTCTTTTTTAATCAATAATGAAATAAACTGAATGGATAGGATTTTTAGTGCATTAAGAAATAAATATGTTGGAAGGCTCGTATAAACTATTGCTAAGTTGGAAAATACGATTCACAGGTCTGCACCGGGATTGTGTAATATAAACACCACATTTCGAAGACGTCCTCTACGTTCTTCATCAGGTGTATGCTTTTAGAAAAATCCGGCAGTGCAGTACTGGGGTGGACGGCCTTATCTGTGACCCTGGTGACTATTAGTGTACTCTTGGATTTTTATACAGCATACCTGACGAAGACGACAGAGTAAGTCGTCGAAACGTTGCGTTTATATGACACCATCGGGCTACAGACCAGTGAAGACTACACTGCACTGACACGTCGGAATAATCTCTGTTGACATATTGCTACATTGTTATTGCCAATATGTGTGAGGACTCATGCTGTATTATATAACATGTCCTCTTACGTCTTATGTAAGCCTCTTAGTGCAATACTAAATCAACAGACTACGAGCTCAAATCCCGAGAGTTTTTCTCTAAACTCAGCAGGCTTACAAGCCCCTTAAGTATGTGAACCGAGGACGCAGTAAACTCTAGACATCAGAGGGCGAAGACAGCTCTGACCACTTCACCACAATTTTTATGACTGGTCTTCAGGGGGAATGCAGGACGTTATCTCAGACAGTTCCATCATTTTGACATTAATACCCATTACGAAGAAGGCCTTTGCGTTTACACTTTCATAATACTTCTAAGGGCTAATCAGCAGTCACTCAGCCTTTTTGAAGGTCTTCAATGTCTTAATGTCGTGTAGAGATACACTGCTTTCTTTTGGAACGTCACCAGATTCGTAACGAGTTATTTTTGTTTTTTTGTTTCTTCAGAAATCTTATTATGATGAATAATCTGAAATTTACTGTCCTTTTACAAACTTCGTAACTTATTTTCATATCATGTCCTGCTACATTGTCGTCATTAAAATACATATCTGACTCTATTATTTTTTTAAATAATTGTTTTACTTAATTACTTTTACTTTCGTTTACTCCATTTCAAAACAGTGTCAAGAGTGTCAAGATTTGAATTGTCTTGTCTTGTGTACTTTGTATTGTATTTCCCTTTAGATAATGCTGTCATTCAGTTATTTTACTCTTTTTCCAAAATATTTTACAGTAAAGATAGGAAGAAGAATATGAAACATCTTTCTTATATCTGTATATAACAATTATATTACAAGATATTTTACAATATACTACTGTTACTTTTTGCGCACTGATTTTATTGTAAAAATAAAACAAAAAATAAAACAAAATAAAAACAGTATTTTCTGATTTTTTTCTTAAGACGTTATGCTTTAATGTGTGAAATATTTCAGAAAGGAATATCACATCAGTAGGTAACAGTAATATCCTTCTATGGCGGTCACGGAAAATAGAATTGTTTCATAAGATGAATTGTCTCCAGATACTTTTATTTTTCGTTTCTACAACCAAAAGTTAATGCATTACCTATATTATTGTGCTGCTATAAATATAGTTACTTCTTAAATATTGCGATTATTGATATTTTTCAGTCGGTGGGTTTCTTTTTCTTCTCAAAAGATCCATGATAAATATTAATCAGTAAATGTTCAGTTCATCCAGATACGATCGTAGTGATCATACTCGAATGGAATTTAGCCCGAAGATGCAATGTGTACATGGAGATACCGTTTTTACTCGTCCCTGAAGAAGCGATTCAATTCCAATCAAAGATAGAATAGATTGATGGTAAATAGCATTGATGCTAATATTAACTCGGTGGTCTCATGACAGAAGACTGTTTAAACTCTTCCCAAGGGTAGGAGGACATCTCGATTTAACATTTCAGAGAAAAGGGAAAGTCAGAAATTACATAAATAAACAAAAAATCCCAATACTCGTGGGTTTTAAGTAATATATTCTGTAACACAGTTACACAAATTCATCATTATTCACTTCCATTTTCGTATGGTGATTCAATAATGTCAGAATCGAGAAATTGTTCAAATTAAAACCAAATTCTATAGTTAACGGAAGATTTTATTCGAGCTGAACGGTAACAATAATAAATGAACGTAAAAGCCAGAAATAAATATATTTCGATTTTCTCAAGAATACAGATTCTATTTCACACATGCTATAAAAGAAAATGCATAGAAAAAGAAAGAATAAAATGAAAAAAAGTAGTGTGGACCACTTGAATTGAGGAACTGTCAACGCTTGTAATAGAAAATAAAACAACTGGAGTGTTACTACTTACGGCTATAGTGATCAGAGGACCCCAGAGTAACGGCGTAATTACGTGAGGATAAACAAATAACACACATGCGAGTAAACATTGACAGCCCAAAACATTACATACCGTCTAAATAATACGCGCCGTTTAGAGTGACAGTCCTCTAACTTGAGCTTTTGAGTCAATGCAGTTATGTCAAAGAAAAGAGACCCACGCACAGTCATCACACCAGAAATGCGTCGACCAACTGTTTACCACTGACACCAAGTGCGTTGTCTCACATATCCATTCCCTTTTCTATGCTATTAGGGATACATTTTCCAACATGCAACCTAATTCCCACGTTTCGAGCTAATTAATATCCACAACTGCTCCACATGCTCTATGAAAAACTGATTCACAGTTTCCATAGACGAACTAGTGTAACTGAATCTTGGGCTTAACTGCGACATCCATCCAGGTTCTAAATGAAAGTAACACTATTTTAGTTTCCTTTACAACATATTGAATTCAGTAAAACTTGTCTGTTCAAATCAGTTATACTCCTCGTAGTAAAAATTGCTAGAGTGTGCTTCGCGTGTGTTGGTTGGGGACACGGATTGATCGCTTAACTCACGACCTCTGACCTGCGTCAACAACTTGCCGAGTCGTCGCTACTTCCTTCTACACTGACCTTCAACACGGGGTCTCACCCAGTACAAACCTGCTGGTAATATCTGTCACATAGCAGAATTGCGCGGTTCTACTGGCTGCTTGACATGACGTTATGCTAATGAAATGCTTCATGCTTACTGATTTTTTTATATTATCAGTGTTGTTTTACAGGTAGTTAACGTTCGGATCGTTTGAATTGGAAGAGGATTGAGAGCAAGGAACGGGAAGGAATTTAGCTTTGGCTTTTCGAAGGAACCATGCCGGGGTTCAACTGGAGTGATTTAGGGGAAACGTAATTTGGATGTTCGGAGCTAACGCCCCTCCGAATCTCAGTCCCCAGCATTAATCGCTCAACCACCAGGCTAGTATTTACCGAAACTACATAAAACTAGTGCTAAAATTTTTTTTTCTGGAAATTTTTTCCAACGTTTCTGTCAGAATTCAGCCCTTATGATTCTCATACACGACTAACTACTGTCTGAGACTATCTAGATACGCAGACCTCAAGGAAGCGCTTTTTATGACGCCGAGACGTTATTAAAGAAGCAACAAAAAGAGTGTAGTAATCAGGAAAGTGAGTTGTTTGATATTTTGAGTATAATCTCAAAAGATTGAGATTAAATTAAACACCAATAATGTGATTTTAACGACTTCCTACCATCTTAAGAACTAGCTCACCCTGAATTGTTTTTTCTCGAGTAAACAGGCCATTGGTCTGTTAACATACATCAACGTGTTGTAAGTGATCTAAGATATTTTAAAAAAAGGAATACATGGTTAATTTACCGAAATTTATAGCAAATCTTGACTGAGATGATATCCATCTCACCAAGTGCGGGGGGTGGTGAGCGATAACTCTCGGGCCGGGCATTCGAAATGTCGCGGGTTCAAATCTCCTTACGGCCATCCAGATTATGATTTCCCGGAATCACGCCAGGCAAATAAAGTGACGGTTCCTATAAAAGGGCATGGCTGAATTCCTTCCTTTCTCCTGGTCCCTGACTTTCAAAAAAGATAACCACCCCTCAGGCTCACAGTGGTGATGAATCGAGTTAAAATACAGGTTTAATTTATAATAGTAGTTATACAATTTTTATCCGCGATGTTATCATTATGCCAAGGAAATGTGTAAACAATTCTGCCTGTGAAGTTATTATTATTATTTTAGCTTTTTAAAAATTATTTGAGACCTGTTTCAGTGAGACAATGGTTATACAAACATAAAGACGTAAATGCATTGAATATTTTGTAAGCAAAACTTCTGTTTATGATTCAATTACTGATTCAAATGACGGACACATTTCGAACTATTTCTTTAAAGACAGAGAACTAAAGCAGTACGAACACTTCGAACCGAGCTACAGTTCAAGCATTAAACATCTTAAGAACGAAGTCTTTCTCGGCGTTGAGAATGTATAAACTGCTCTCGGGTGACTAGCCGAGTCAAGAGTGCGTTGCTACACGATATTTCGGCGACTAGATTCATTGCCGCCATCTTCTGGTGAAGATGGCGGCAATGAATCTAGTTGCCGAAATATCATGTAGCAACGCACTCTTGACTCGGCTAGTCACCCGAGAGCAGTTTATAAATTAAACATCTTTCTAATTGTTACCTCATGCATTCGTCAGTATGCTTTCCTTCTTAAAATTACTACCGACGAAAATATGATTGTCCAGCAAAGATGCGTCAGATTCCTGGGCTGAATTAGGTTCTGCATCAAAACAGTAACGCACCGAGCAGATGACTGTTTAACAGAGGTGAGCTCACACAGTACAGCATCTCCAATAGCTACAGACTTAATCCCGAAGTAATGTCATTTGACATTTGTGTGAGTTTGTATGTAACTGCGCAGTCGCGATTTGCGTGTTAACTAATTACTGCAAAGTGTGTAGAGTGATACGAAGAATTTAAGCTGTGACTCTCAAATCCGTTTCATGAAACAATGATAAATGATACCCTTTTTTATCCACGTAGACGTCAGAGATTTAGTGATGGGTTTACAGGTTTCAATAAGGAAGGTTGCTTTACTGTAATGACACACTCGTTCCAAAAGCGCCATGAAAGCGTTGCCTTAACGTTGTAACCGTGCATACACTGCATAACTTAGCTACAATGTTTCAGTAAGGAAATTACGACTTATAAAATGCTGGTTGTTTACGATTAGCCCAGCTGAAACCGTGAACTCAGTAGTTCGCTTATGAAAGGACGCTGATAATTTGGCAGATATAAAGCTTTGTGCCCAAGAAGAAGATGTCTCACTATCGTTTCTCATCAGCTATTCGAGATGGTACCATTACCGCGAGCTTAAAACTCCTGGTGTACGCCGGCCGTCTTTATTACTCTTCATGTTTAATGGG
The DNA here is from genome assembly GCA_031002005.1 of Vandiemenella viatica. NCBI lineage: Eukaryota > Metazoa > Arthropoda > Insecta > Orthoptera > Morabidae > Vandiemenella > Vandiemenella viatica. The sequence continues at coordinate 247,721,710 of CM061920.1, read as the reverse complement.
TTGTCTGAGATTCTCTGCCACACAAAGTGTTCAAATCTTGTCGGTCGATTAAGCTTAGCTGCTTGTTCACCGTCGGGTGCAGCCAGTGCAGACTTTGTTAAGCAGAGATGACCGAGCGTGGTGGGTGAATGGTTAACGCTCTGACCTCGCATTCGGGAGGACGTGGGTTCGAATCCCCATCTGTGCATTCAGATTTATGTTTTCCATGGTTTCCCCAAATCACTCTACGCGAATGTCGGGATACTTCCTACAAAAGACCATGGCCGAATTCCTTCCCGTTCCTTGTTCCCCCATTTTTTTCCCGCTTCTAATGACCTCGACGTCGACGAGGTGTAAAGCTATAATAAAAAAAAGAAGAGACGAAACAACTGCTGGGCTCTTCTAAATAATTTTCTTAAAAATGAAATAGGGTCTCCTTAACACTTCAGCTGTGCAAGTATTTTATAATATTCAGTGTTCTTCTTCATTAAGAGATATTTAGATAACCAGAAAAACTATCAATGGCTATCCACAATAGGTGGGAACATGTGATTCTGTTAGTTGGAATGTTTCGGAAATTTTATTTCTGTTACTCTCCTTACCAGTTCCATATTTAGAATGTGCAGCATTTGTTGATGTAATACTCCTTTCATAAAAGTCTCAAAGCTTATTTATAGTTACATTTCGCTGTCCTTTAATAAGTCGTTCGTGAAAAATTGAAATACGGACGAATTGTTACTTTTTCTAGCCTTAACCACATAGCTGGTAGGAATAATACTCCTATAAAAGATGCAAGGCTCGTCCTTGGCCTTCGGTAACTCCCGCTTGTGTTCAGCGGAGTAAGGCGGGTATGCTGATGTTATTAAGTGTTACGGCTACTAAAATAAACCTCGCTGCGAAAAGGTATTCAGCGTAAACACCAGCAAACAGCCATCCACGCCACGTGAACATTAAATTAGCCAGCGTGCAGCGTCGTGTCATTACGATAGTGTTTAATATCTCCGTAACGAATATGGCTGTAAAAAAAAAGTTGTACATCGTCCTTCTACCGCCGTGTAAACTCGCTACTTCACATAAGCTGCAGCTGAATCTCGGAGGGAACAGATACTTTATGTACACCGTTCACAATGTATTTTTGATTCGTTAATTTTTTACTGGAGGAACAGTTGAAGGAACGAGTTGTATACGAAGACAAAGAGTAGAATATATGAAGCAGATAACTGACATCGTCTAATGTAAGAGGTGGGTAGAGATGAAGAGTTAAACTTAAGAACAGATGGATTTTCACATGAAACCAATCTAGATACTGATGACAGGGAAAAAAATTACATCGGAAGCATTTAATACATCAGTGCATTTACAGACGCCAAGTGAATAAACTAATATGGGTGACATAACTTTCAATTATTGAGCAAGTGTGTAATCCAAGTTTTAAAGATAGTGCGTGAGAGTTCTGATGACCACACTACCAACAAAATTTTTATGCCAGAGCATCTATATCCATACAACTGTTCACCACGTGCGTTAGGAAAAACTTCTGTACTGCCTCAAAGTTTTAGTCGTATATGGTGAATAATATTATCACCCTATAACAACCAAAGGCAAATCTAAATCGGAAACTATAAACAAAAAATAATAATAATAACTTCACCGTTGTTAAAAAATACCAACACAACAAACGGAAATATTTTTCATAAACAAAAAAAAAAAAAAAACTAGTTAGACTGACAATGTGCGCTGAGTTTTCTCGCCAGCTGAGTGACGCGAGTGGTTGGTTGAAGCCGATAGCATCTAGCGCGGTGGCGCGTGAGCCGGTAGCTATCGCCACCCACTCGGGTCCTGATGGACTGCTCGCTCGCTGCCTTATCGCAGCCTCGGGCACGCTACGACCCACATACCAACACCAAGGTGCGAGGCGCGTTGAACAAAAAGAAGAAACAACGCTATCTTACCTACTCGTCAAGAGAGTGAAAGTTTGAGCCGTCGGAAAGCGGTTATTGAATTCTTCCAGAAGGTAAGCTTTGCTGCGGAGAAACAACTTCTATCCCCGTCCGAGCATCCAGATTTGGGTTTTCGATGGTTTTCCCAAATCACTTCAGGCGAATGCCGGGATGGTTCCTTCAAAAAACCATGGCCGAATTCCTTCCCGTTCCTTGCCCCCAGTCCTTTCCCGTCTCTAATGAACTCGACGTGTATTTCTGGGGTTGAACGCCCTGTTAAATCCTAGGGTTATTAAAGATCATATAACCTAACGGATTATTACCATCTTATATCCAGCACTATATCATCTTTTAACAACGGTTCTATTTTCTTACACTGAACTCTCCTGTTCATCTTCCACTTATTGCTCTTTTCCTTTCTCCACTTACTTTTTTTCAGCACCCCTCGTTCCTCATTCTAACCTTTCGATTCGCTAGTATTCTTTATCCGCCCATTCTTCATTCATTTCCCCGCATTAACACATTGAACGCTACCGGCAACATGAAGAGTCCTGTCAGTGACTAACTGAATGTAAACCTGCATAACGTGGACGTCTCTAGACGTCCGCCGTCACGCTATTGACCATCTTACCTGAGACGGCAGATGATTTAATTTTCTGCCCTTTTATGCTGTTTATTTTACTTTTAATTTTAAAAAATATAATTAGACTAATTAAATATAATAAATAAGAGTTTAGGGAAAAAAATAAATCGGTACTTATCGTATAAATTAAGTTTATTAAATAAAAATTGTATATTACAAAGTAAATAATTTAAATAAGACTTACCTTAAAATTCTTCTAATTATCAACTAGATGGGAGAAATTAATCAATCGAATAATATTTTGCACTTGGAAAAAACACCAAGTTTAAAAAATTATTTAAAAATTATTTGAAAACGGTCTTCACTAGGTGAAAGGTAAGACTTTAATGAATGGCTGAGAGAAAGGGCGAGCTCATAGGCCAGGTACTGGAATCACCAACCTTCTATACAATCCCATGGGGAAAGGACGTCTCAAGCCGTCCACCGTCACTAGGATGCTCCCTAGCGGACGGCCGAAGACGTCCTCAGCACTGACCGTGTTAATAACAATGTGGCAGATCCAAACAGGAGCACGCTGGTCGATCAGATGTACAGAGTTTGGGTTTCACTGGCGATTAGAAGTTCTTCCTTTCTAATCCCGGCATCTGCTGAGTTTTTCCGAAGGTTCTTAACCTGCCTAAGTCTGCTTTGTGTAAGTCAAATACAATTGATTGTTTCAGTTGTTGAGATTTCACGCAAAATTGTAGGTTTATAGTTTATGTTAGGTGGTCAAGATTGAGACGAATGCGTGGTCATCTTAACGACTGTGATACCGTTCGCAGTGGAGCCATATTTTGCAACAGTCTACATGAAACACTTCACTAATATTATTCAGCGGTCTACACAGAACATTCCTTTTCTAACAGAACGCCATTATGCCCACACCGGCAGTTGTATTCCGTTTCTGACATTAATATTAATGTATTCTACTGTTTTAAATCATAAATATTTAAATATACGCGTGTTGTCGATTAGTAATCTTTTTCTCTCTCTCTCTCTCTCTTTCTTCTCTCCTATTAAATTTATGTTTTACGCAAACGTTCGGTGAATCACTTGTTTTTGCCACCCCGTGAAACTCCAACTAATTCGGAAGATTTTATGGCTGATGACCATCCACAGGCACACTTCAGAACTGCTCACATAGCCTCTATGCCAGCACACGCGCCTGGCGTGCGTACTAACAGATTTCTTTATTTGTATGTAACTAGGCCCTATATAAATTCACAGCGTATCGTTTTCATATCTAAACTTAACGTAAGCTATTACCTTGTACAATTGTGTTGAAATAGTTGTTTAGTGCTTGATGAGAAATTTCACACTGTGTCCCGTATATCATGGACGAAATATGTTACTAAATGTGGATAAAAATTATTCTACATATGAATTGATGACATAAACCAACACTATGCGTATTTATATTGGAATACAATCGTTAATTTTTGTGTCAGACATGCCTACACAGACAAACATTTGAGAATTTAGGTTTTAGGCCTCTGTATCATCGAGAACCACGTTGTTGATCTGCATAAAAAATACCCAACATATTAACTAATCAAATAAGCTATTACTGTGAGAAGTTTGGTTGAAATGTGTTCATTAGGTTTTGGGAGATGCATGCACAAATAGACAAAATGTTTCAAATTTATTATTTTGGACCAAACTATGTTACTAAACTGGATAAAAAAATAACATACACGTTACGCGGTTACATAAGCTATCACTTTGTGTAGTTTGGTTAAAATACAATCATAATTTTTGTGTGTAGCGGTGACAAAGGAAAAAAAATCCAAAATATACGGTTTTGGGTTGTTTTCGCCTCTGTATCAACGAGAAGTAAATTATTAATGTCGATAAAAAGTATCCTATATCATAACCAGTGACATAACCAATCACTGCGTGCAGCTTTGTTAAAATCTGTCCATTAGTTTTTGCGTCGTGCGCGGACATACAGACAGGCGGGGCGTTTATAAGCGTTTTAAAGTATATGAATGTTTCTCCGGAAACCAGACGAGTAATACTATTATTTACACACAATATTTTGGCTACATAAGTCTTCATCGCCGTCTTATGTCGCAGAAATTTTATCTATAAATAATAGAATTACTCGTTTGGTTTCCGCAGAAACATTCATAAATATACAATGCCGAAAAAACTTCGTTCATTTACGTATCCCTGCAAAGTTATGTATATCTATCTTTCTTTGACCAGCTCAATGGATTACTTTTTCTCGCAGCCATTTTGTGTACAAATGTTCTATAAATTTCATGCGAAGGTACATTTTTTTACAATATAAATAAACTTCTTTTGGTATGTTGATTCCAAGGGTGAATTCAACTTCAATTATTTGAAAATATTTCACTTATTTATTTCCTTGTTATCTCTTTCATGTAGACGTTAAACAAGACGGTACAGAGTCATCAATCCTTATTAATTACATCCTGAACTGTCAGCTCTGCTTCAGCCCTCATCATTCTTTTAATATGTAACTAACTGCTGCCCACGACTTCCTTCGTGTTTGAAAAGAATTTTGATTGACAGCTTCCGACATGTAACCACCATAGTGCTCGATGGGAGACTCGAGGCTAATATCAAGCACAAACATCAGTGATCTGCGCAAGGTACTTATGGCTGCAAAGTGAAATATAGGGACACACATGTCTTTGGTCGAAATATGAAAACGCCGCCCGTCGACCAATTTCAACCATCGAATCTCCCACACGCCATAGCTACCAACATGACACCACCATGGTGCACGTTGGGAGAATTAAGGTTAATGTCACACGCAATCACCAATGGACTGGGCTAGGTAGTTTTGCCTGTGGAATGAAATATAGGGACGCATGTCTATTTTTATAACAGGTCCACCACTTTAAACCACCATATCTACCACGTCCCCACAGCTACCGACATGCAATCACCATAGCGCACAATAAAAAACTCCAGGTTACAACCACATGCAAAAGCCCATGGTCTGCACTTGGTAGTTCTGGCTGCAAGTTGAAACATAGGAACCCAAATTTCTTTAGTAGAAGAAGGAAAATGTCCTACGTCTAACTATCAACCACCATATCTCCCACATCCCCATACGTACCGACGTGTAATCACCATAGCGCACGATGGGAGATTTGATACTACTACCACACACAAACACCAGTGGTTTGCGCTGTATTGTTGTGGCAGCAAAATGAAACCAATGCCTTTGGTCGAAATACGAAAATATCCTTGATTGACTACTTTCAACCATCGTATCTCCCACACCCCCACAAATATCGAAAATCGGCCAACGTTGTGCACGATCGGTGAATGTATGCTACTACCACACACAATCACCAGTGATCTGCGCTGGATACTTTTGTCTAAAACGTGATACATAGGGACATACACATCTTTGGTCGAAATGCGAAAGTGCCCAGGTCGACCACTTTCAACCACCATATTTCCAACACCCCCATAGCTACCGACATCTAACCACCATAGTGCACGAAGGGAGACTGGATGCTACTACCACACCCAAACATCAGTGATCTGCGCAGTGCAGTTGTGGCAGCAAAGTGAAATATACGGACACATATGCCATTGGTCGAAATACGAAAATATCTTTGATCGACTTCTTTCAACCACCATATCTCCCACACTCGCACAGATATCGAAAGTAGGCCAACGTTGAGCACGGTCAGTGAATGTATGCTGTTATCACACACAAACGCCAGTGATCTGCGCTGGATACTTTTGGCTTGATCGAAATAGGAAAGTGCTCCAGATCGACCACTTTCAACCACCATATCTCCCACACCCCCATAACTACCGACATCTAACCACCATAGTGCACGATGGGAGACTTGATGCTACTACCACACACAAACACCTATGGTCTGTGCTATGTAGTTGTGGCAGGAAAGAGAATTATATGGACACACAAGTCTATGGTAGAAACATGAAAAAGCCCTACATTTACCATCTTTAACCGCCCATACCCCCACAGCTAACGGCATTCGGCCAACGTTATGCATGATTGGAAATTCCATGCTACTGCCACATACAAACACCAGTAGTTTGTACTAGGTATTGGCGGCTGAAATGCAAAATTTAGTGAAACTCACATCTATTTACATATATAAAACAAGATTTCTTGATCAGTCTCCTCTCGTTCCAGACAAGTACATTTTTTGGGTACGTTTATTCATCTTTTCTATTTTACATGTTCAGATTCATCGCTGAACAGTTCAGCGATGAATAGTGGTTCTGCAATACCTCGTATGACCATCGTCGGCTACCTTGGGAGAGGTCGCGTTCTACCAATGTTCTGGAGAGGCACAACGGTATTACTACTGGCGTCAAGGTGTGGGGAGTCATCGGATATGACTTCAAGTCAAGGGTGGTAGTGACTGAGGTAACTCTGACGGCACAACAGTACGCCACGGACATCCTGCGTCCTAATGTGTTACCGCTTATTCGACAGTATAGCGGTGCCACTTTCCAACAGGCCAATCCTTATCCACACACGCCACATGTCTCTATGAACTGACTGAATGGTGTTAAGGAAGAATTCTTTATAAATTACATAAGAATCAAGTGGCTGTAATAAAAGTAGAGAATCATGAGAGACATGCATCAGTAAAAAAGTGTGTGAGACAAGGTATTAATCTTTCCCCGTTAATATTCAACTTGTATGTAGAGGAAGCAATAAAGAAAGTAAAAAAAAAAATCCATGTGGCATAAGTGTTCAGGGAGAAAAATTCAGTATGCTACGATTTGCTGATGACATTGTCTTGTTAGCAGAAAGGGCTGAGGATATTGATAAATTACTGAATGGCATGAACAAAATACTGAAGGAAGATTTTCGCCTGAATATAAGACAAAGCAAGACTAAAGTGATGAAATGTAGCAGAAATGATACCAATACTAGCAGATTAAATATAAAAATAGGATTGGATGCAATTGGAGAAGTAAGTGAACTCTGTTATTTGGGAAGCAAAATCTCAACCGATGGCCGAAGCAGGAATGATGTTAAAAGCAGAATATCACTTTCAAAAAGAGCCTTCATGAAAAAGAGAAATCTTTTAGTTTCAAATATTGATCTAGGAATTAGAAAAAACTTTTTAAAACTCACTTTACGGTAGTGAAACATGGACTTTAGGAATACCGGAAAGAAGGAAAATTGAAGCTTTTGAAATGTGGTGCTACAGAAGAATGCTGAAAATTAAGTGGACTGACAAAGTAAGAAATGAACGAGTTTTTGAAATGATGGGTGAGGAAAGAAGTTTGTGGAAGAAGCTTACAGAAAGAAGAGACAGGCTGGTAGGTCATATTTTGAGACATGCTGGATTGGCTAATTTGGTGGTGGAGGGAATGGTCGAAGGTAAGAACTGTAGAGGAAGACAGAGATTAGAATATAAGAAGCAGATAATTGAGGACGTAGGTTCTCAGGGATATGTAGAGATGAAGAGGTTAGCACAAGATAGGAAAGGATGGAGGATTGCATCAAACCAGTCGAAAAACTGATGACAGCAAAACAAAAAGGAAGTCCCATGGCCAACAAGATCCCCAGATCTGTCCCCGACAGAACAAGTGTGGGACCAGTTCAAACGTCAATTCCTTCCTAGTGCCAGTATCCAGTTTGATATGAACCACTTACAACAGTTGTAAGCCAGGTTGCCTCAGGAGATGATACAACGGCTTTATGACACGCTTCCCAAAAGAATCAGTGCATGCATCCAGGCCAGAGTAGATGCAACGTTATACCGATAAATGGCCTGATGCTGCTAAGTTTGACGATTCTGCAATTACTGAAATAACATCACAGAAGAACCCCAGAAGTTTCATTTCGTTTCCTCCACCCGCTTTGGGTGCTTCACTTTTTTTGCCAGGCACTGCAAATTCGTTTCACTTGTTATCTACATTACCGACGTTAAATACCGTTTCTTTAACTTTCCTTTCGGATCAATATTTTGAAAAATAATTATTTATATATAAATAACTGCGGCGAAAACTAACACGAAGCTCCTTGAGAATAAGCCGGCATATGTCTCAGAAATGGGAACATTCAAATTGTAAACAAACTGTAGTAAATTTTATTTCCAATCCTTTCTTTTCATGAATTTATTTCCTTATTCCCACCGCATTTCCACACACAAAAACATTATATTTGTTTATTGCGAACAAGAGAACAATAGTTAATTAAATTCACTCGGTGCGTGACTCATATTCGAAGCGGTGGTCTGTCGAGTGAGATATTACGGGGCGCCGGAAACACAGCCATGAGGGTAGCAATCACTAATGGTTTACCAGGTCTGTAATCTGAAAATCCTTCGCTGTGACGTAGTACCGCAGTATATTCAGTGCGATGATGTGATTTGAGGCAGGATAACACCAGGAAAACTTTGACATTACCCATGAAAAATACAGTTTGAAAGGCAGTCGAATTGAATGTCATTTTTGTGAAACATAATGCAAAATACAATTGTTTAATATCATTTTCCACCTGATGATTTCTTTTTACTTTGTGTAAAACTATGAGACACCATCATACTTGTAGCATGGCAGTTACTTCATGAATACCCAATAATTTCTTAGTAGAATTTTTTTTTTAATTTACTGAAACATTTTATTTTACTTATACTCAGCTTGTCTCAAGTATTCATTCGTTGAATAGTGTTCATTTATTCACTGACCATTTTCACTTGACATAAGAAGTAAGGGAATTGGGTTACAAAACGTTTGCCAGACCATTGCTTTAATATGGTGGTGTAGTAAGGGTTCCACATTTTGAGTATCAAATACAGGAGTTGGAGGGGTGCAGAGATGGACTGCTAGATTTGTCTGTGGAAATTACTGCAAAACATAATCAGTAACTGATATGATAAAGTAGCTGGAATAGGATTCATTGGAAGACAAGAGGAAGCAGAGGAGAGTCGTGGGAGTGTACAAGGTGTATATTGGTGATGAAGCATGGAAAGATATTGATGGAAAAATTTGTAGAGGTGTATGTAAGGGAAAAGATGAGATGATGAATTATTTACCATAAACTCTGAAAGAATTTAAAATAGAATTTTGAGAGGATAAAAAGTAGGTGAGTACAGTAAGTGGGATAAATTGATGTGTAAGGAAATAGCCACCGGAGCGTCCGATCCATAGCAATTAAATTAAATTAAACTTCTGTTTATTCATTTAGGATGATCACGTCTGAATTCTTTCCATGTCCTGTTTCAGCAATATACTTTATCGATAAATAATTAACTCCTCTTCCTTACCGCATGGGATATATTTTGTCCCCAGTGGGGACATGTACAGTAAAATCATAAAAAGACGTTCCATTATATCACATCGAAAGACAATTCATACCATAGTGTAATTCACTGCAGTTTTGTTTCGCTGAAACTCTATGATTATTGCTTCATGTTTAATATTCTTAATTCAAATACAATACAAAAAATGTAATGAGAACATTTGCTGAAATGACAGTGAATTACAATACTACGGAGGAAGTGAAACAGCAAGAGTGATTTATGTAAAACATAATACTGTATATTGAACGAAATTACGTAATTTTGTCGTCATAATTACCGAAATAAAGTCGCAGTTTTAGTAACAGTGTACGGTATCTTGATTTCCGTCCCGTTCTGGTCGAAAATTGATAATAAATTTCGCGTAAAGCATTATATATTACCAAAAAAAAATGCATTGACTTACTTACTGATTCCACTGTTGCAAAGAAACAAAGGTCAGTTAGCTATTTTCCATAATTATGTAATAATAGAAGTATTAATAATACTATTTTAGTGATTGCTAAAAGGAGAAAGAAATTTATGTACCTAACATCAACAGTATTATAAAACTCTTCTAAACCTATGAAATATTGTAGAGGAAAAATCAGTAGCCGAAAAAATGGGAGAAGAAAATAGAAGAGACTAAAAATTGAGGGAAAAAGAGATATATAATATTTTTTTTCACATATAATTATCATCTTAGTCTTTTTAAATTATTTCCGGTTTATAAGAAATTAGAAGGTAGTGAAATTGTACCGGGGGATAAAAAATATCGTATTTCTAAATCCTTTGGTCCGAGAATTATAAATTAACCATCACTGCTTATACTATAACTTTGCATCGAAGAACTATGGTATTGCTCAATTTGATATGAGAAATAGACTTCTTGTCAACGGGGGCTTAACGATCTATTAATACTGCAATTAGATTGATTTTTGTGATGAGTATCTTGGCTGGTTATGATTTGAAATAAGTATTACAGTGATGAGAAACAGTATGTACAATCTCAACAGAATACCTCAGATTCGCAGTCTTGATGTCACATATTCGGTTGGTACACGATGAGGGAATACGGCCCATCACTCTGGATCAGTGATTCTCAAACACATGAGACACGTAGGATATTAACATTTAATTCTAATTCAATTAAAGATATCATAACAAAAATTAGTTACTTTTTTAAAAATAAAACGGATACCTTCCCACAGTGGTACCCCAATTAGTGCTACGCCTATTCTCAGGGGGTACGCGAGGTTTCTTAAAGGTATACGCGTGGTAATCTGTTGCCTGAGGTAATCACTAAGATAATTAAAGAAATCAATTACTCAAACATTACTAAAACCGAAATATACTTTACAAACTGTGTGTGAATTATATTTCTGTAATGTTGTGGTTGTGCGTAGCTCTTGACTGGGGGGAACGCAGCGGCACAGGGGGTACGTGTAGTTGAGATCTTTCTTGCAGTGGAACTCGGAACCACTGCCTTACTAGTACCGTATACGGCTAAAATAAAGTATAAGCCTATAAACTAATTTTTTTTGTTTATCTGCTTTACGTCTCTTAACAGCGAGGTCTTTAGAGACGGGAAAGGATGGGGGGGCAAGGAATGGGAAGGAATTCGGCAATGGCCTTTTGAAGGAATCATCCTGGCATTTGCCTGGAGGGATTTGGGAAACCATGGAAAACCCAAATCTGGATGCCCGAACGGGGATTCGAACCGCCGTCCTCCCGAATGCGAGGCCAGAACGCTAACCATTACACCACCACGATCGGTCATAAATTTTCTAAAAACTCTAATATTTCAACAACCAGGAAAACATCTGGTATTTCCGGGATATGACTGCATTTATGATATAATAAAATCATGAAACAGAGCGGCGTTCTTTTAAGGATTAAGTTAATGGCCGTTTTATGAGGGTTTTGTTGTAAGTGTAGCTCTTAAGGGTCCACGGTACACGCTAATAACAAAAGGTAGGGTTGGTTAATAATATACCCGTAGGTAAAAAAATTAGGCCCAAATAAGCGAGTGGGTCGTAGAATTATTTCTTAAATTTTACTGGCCTGCTGGGTGAAAAATGTTGAGAAACGCTGTTCTAGATGAAAGAACTCAAACCACAGGTCAGCACAGGAATGTAACTAATCTGCCAACACTCGAGTACAAGCGGGAACTCATCTAAGGGGCTTCCAAGGGCGAAATATCCTCCCTAAAGTCGACTTTCGCCTCACTTGTTCACCTTTTTCCTTAGCTCTACAGTCCTTCAAGAATTTCAAAACCACACACCTCACGTGAGATTTCCGTTGAGTCCCATCCCCCTCCCGCTTGGCGAGGTTTCGTGAGTTTTCGCCGGACCTCTCCCCCCCCCCCCTAGTTCACCTCACATCATTACCCCCTAACTCGGTTCGCACTCCTCTGCTCTCAATCCTACGGCGCTCTTCATTCTTGTCACGGCCTGGGGGGTAGTTTCGTTACAGATGAGATGGCTAGTTTACAGAACATGCACAGGCACCTCCCTGTCGCTAAAAATAACTGAAGGGGTTCGGTGGCAGTCGGCAAGCGTCACCAAAATAACTGAAGGGGTTCAGCTGCGAACTGGGAGGCTTATCCAGAATGTGAAGGCAAACAGGTTTTCGTTTGTTGGTACTGAGCAATCTCTATTCGTTTAATCTTGATAAACTATTTTGGTGAGAACGTGATCCTTAGGCTTAGAATATTTGCACTGATACAGTAAATTATAGGAAGTTAGACAGCAACCTATAAAAGTGGTATATTTACACACAGTTAAAACAACAGTCATTCGGTTATTATAATGATATAAATTTTAATGGCAACCTGAAAATACATGCAGCTATTCCGCAGTAATATACAGGCAGTAATATACAGGCCAATCAGTTTGACATCAGTGGTAGGTAACTTAATGGAAAGATTGATATGCAACCACATCAGAAATATATGTGAGGAACGTAATTGGTTTTCAAGCAGGCAAGATGGTTTCAGGCAAGGATATTCATGCGAATCTCAGTTGGTGGGATATATGCAAGATATTTCAGATGAAATGGACAAGGGAGGCCAAATTGATAGTGTAGCACTAGATCTGTCTAAGGCGTTTGACAGAGTAAGTCATAAAATGGTAGTAAATAAGGTAAAAACCATTGGAGCGGATAAGAAAGTCATTTGCTGGGTAGAAGAATTTTTAAAAGGTAGAAAACAGAAAGTTAGGGTAGGAAATGTAGTATCAAAAGAAGTGGAAGTAAAAATGGGTGTGCCACAGGGTACGGTATTGGGACCATTGATATTCATTATTCTAATGAATAATTGTGTTGATTGTTTACTATCTGAAATTAGATTGTTTGCAGATGACATAATGCTGTATAAAAGAATCAAAACGATAGAGGATTGTAAACAGTTGCAGGGTGATCTGGACAGGATATCTAATTGGGTTGGTAAACATGGAATGAAGATAAATGCAAAGAAGAGTCAGCTTATTAGATACACAAATAAAAAAACATAAGGTTAATTATGAATATAAGGTGGGGAAAGAATTGCTTGCTGAAGACTTGAAATGCAAATATCTTGGAATTACTTTTGATAACAAACTTAACTGGGCAGGACACATAGGACAGGTGGTAGGAAAAGGTTTCAAAGTTCTGCACTTGTTGGAGAGAGTTATGAGGGGATGTACGAGAGAAGTCAAGGAATTGGGTTACAAAACTTTGGTCAGACCATTGCTCAAATATGGTAGTGTAGTGTGGGACCCTCATTTTACGTATCAAATACAGGAGTTGGAGAAGGTGCAAAGAAGGGCTGCTAGATTTCTGGAAATTATCGCAGAATGCAATCAGTGACGGATATGATAAAGGAGCTGGAATGGGATTCATTGCAAGACAGGAGGAGGATGAGGAGGGTCATGGGAGTGTACAGGGCATATACTGGTGATGAGGCATGGAAAGATATTGCAATAGGTATGAAAAGTAGTGCATGGTAGGGAAAAGATGACCATGACCACAAGCTGGCACTCGATTTCAGGCACAAGGGTGTGGGAAGATTCTCTTTTTTAGGTAAGGGTGTCAGGGATTGGAATGAGTTACCAAGAGAAATGATGAATAATTTACAGAAAACTTTGAAGGAATTTAAAGATAAAATTTGTAGAGGGCAAATGTAGGTGGGTGCAGGATAGTGGGAAGATGGGTGTGTAGGAGCCTGTGCTCCATTGCAATTAAATTAAATTAAATTAAATATTAAATGGTTAACTAACTGGTACAATCTGAATGATAAAAGCAGAAAAATAGTTAAAAATCGTTTATTGACAGTTTTTCCAACACAAATGGAAGTAACGATCATTGAAGAGAACCAGAGAGTTAAAATCTCACCAACACGCTTGCAAATATTTGATCCCCATTACGTTTAGTTGGACGAGGGGAAATACGTCAAAGAAAATTCCCTCAATGATACTTTATTAATTTTTAATTGTTATATTGTGAAGTGTTAAATTAGTTGTACACCAATGTACGAGTAATTAGGTAACGAAAGACAGCCAGGTCCTGTGTCCTCTTTTAGTTCTGGCTGTAATAGAATATTATAATCGCGTAGTAATTTGTATTGTAATGATACTAAGAGATACAATCCAAGACATGTACAAGGAGAACATCTACAGCTACATTCAACAGTTTATTCAAGGAAAACAGTGGTCACCCACTATTTCAATTATACTGCTTATAAAACACTGTGTTAGAAGAATACTAATAGTATAAATTATCCATTTAGGAAAGTCATTTACGGGTGTGAGAATTAAATTTTTCCCGGCGTACAGTGTGGTCGCAGTGGTAGCTTCGCTATGGCATCTCACCTGATGATGACAGCGAAGGTTGCTACCGAAACGTTGAAAGAAGAAATTATCCGGCAGAATACCCGAGAAGAATTCTTGTCATTTTCGGGTGTTCTAAGCACACTTTTATTTTAAATACTGTTTGTAACACTAAATATTGAATATTTCTTTCAAACGGAAATCGTGAAAGAACGAGAGAAGTATTTCCATTCATTGCATTATAATTATAACAATCAGTCAATATACGACTAGCGTTTCGTTACATAATTTACTCCTTTAGCGATTTCTCTAACTTCTGATGATCGGTTAAGCTCAATAACACTTATTTCAAACCCGAGAATTAATTATAAATAGAAGCTACAGGAACTGGTAGAGCATAAAATAATTTTAAAGATTTTTTTTATGACAATGGCTTTATGCCTCGTCGATGTCGAAATCATAAAAGACGGTGAAAAGGACCAGGAAGAAATTCGTCCATTGCCTTTTGAAGGAACTATCCGGGCATTCGCCTGGAGTGATTTCGAGGAACCAAGGAGAATCGAAATCTCGATGGCAGGATGTGGATTCGAGCCCGCAGCCTCCCGAATACGAGGCCAGAGCGTTACCGCTCACGCCCCATGCATGGTTACAGATAAAGAGAAATTTTAGACGTCAATTTAGATGTCGTTGAGACATAACCTTACGGCGGCCATTTCAACTGATTTTTACGAATTAATTAGAAACGTATAAGCGTTACTCTATATTAAGCAATTTGTTTTCATTTAACTGACCTGCGATAAATTAAGCGAAAAGGAAAGCTGGAGTACGAGTTAATGACTTGTAACTTGAGCCTTTCCAACAGCTTAACCTTAGCTCCACACACAATTGTTTGCGGTGTAGGGATGTTTGTACGAAACTATTTTGGCCTCGTATTCGGGAGGACGCGGGTTCGAATACCCGTCCGAGCATCCAGATTTGGGTTTTCCATGGTTTCCGCAAATTACTCCAGGCGAATGCCGGGATGCTTCCTTAAAAAAGGCCATGGCCGAATTCCTTCCCGTTCCTTGTACCCAGTCCCATCCCGCCTCTAATGACCTTAGCCGTCGACGAGGCGTAAAAGCAGTAAGGGGGGAAAAAAACGAAAAAAAAGTCGTAAGGAAAAAAAAACGAAATTGTTTTCAGTTTTGATGGTTCAGTACCGAAGATGTTACATTATCTTCCAAAACGTAGCTGAACACTTGTGAAGACAGATAATTCAGTACGTCAGTTAATATGTGTGGACACCATGTACTGCAGGCCTGTATAAAATCAGTTGACAAGGAAGTGGCACGATGTACAGAGATATCCGACTTCGATAAGGGCTTTTTTGTGGGCTGCCGTTTCAGTGGGCCGTCTAGTCGGACGATAGCAGTGAAGATTAACAGACACAAATCAACAATTGCATTCGTTGTGCAATAGTGGGAGATGGATGTTGATTGTGTCAATGTTGCCCACTCTGGGCGAGCACTAATTTTGACCTACAGATGTCACAGAACCCTGAAACGGAAAACTGTTTAAAATATGACAAACCCGTGGCTACCATCCAACAGGTGTTTCTTTCTGCAATAGGAGTATCGGTTTCCATTAAACATTGAGTACGGATGCCCACCGACATGGATATTTCGGAAGAGCGGCTGCACACTAGTGTCACATCACGAGAAGCAATAAAGCTCGGCGATTCAAGTGGTGTTTGGACCGTCGTAACTTTACATTGGTGCAGGGATATCGGTTCTGTGGAGGGATGAGTCGAGGTTTACATCAATTCAGTCCAATGGAAGTGTATGTACGTGGTGTCTACCAGGGGAACGTTTTGTGTCGGAGTGTACAACTAAGAAATTGGGGGTGGTGGAGTCATGGTGAGGAGCTGTTTCACAGCCGTCGGTGTAGGATGGCTTTAACGCCTCGTCGACTTCGAGGTCTTTAGAGACGGAATGGGACTGGGGGACAAGGAACGAGAATGAATTCGCCAATGACCTTTTGAAGGAAGCATCCCCGTATTTGTCTGGAGTGATTTTGGGAAACCATGGAAAACCCAAATCTGGATACCCTGCATGAGATTCGAACCGCTGTCCACCCGAATGCGAGACCAGAACGATAACAGCTCACCCACCACCCTCGATCTGGTGTAGGAACTCTGGTGTCCATTGTAGCATGAACACAGAGGCCTATTGTAACAATCTGGATAATGAAATGCTCCCAATATTGTGGCATTTTTACCGAAAGGACCCGTGTTACTTCTAGAATGACAGTGCCTAATACCACTTTCAAAGCTATAATACAGTGGTAGGCGTCACGAAGTTCGCCTATTGGACTGGCCCGTCCAAAGCTTCGATCGCAACATGTTTGGGACTAATTTGATCCCCGGATGAGAACTCGTTAGGAGAGGCTAAATATTCCATTGCTCAGCTCGTGGAATGGATGCGAGAGGAACGGTGTAAAATCCCATTGGAAGTCCTGCAAACATTCGTAGAGAGCATGCCAGATGGGTTGGCTGCTGTTATAGCCGCAAGAGGTGACAACCACAAAGCGAACTTTTTGGACAGGTGTCCAGTTACTTTTTGGCAGATAGTGTATTTGTTGGTCAATTATTAGTTTCATCCTCGGTTGTGTACTATTGGTATCGTCTGTTAGTGAATCATTATTGTGTGCGCGCAGTGTGTTGAGTAATATTGGCTACTGACACCAGCACGCGCCAGCGTTTTGTGGTATAGAGAAGAACATGAAAGCAGCGAACCAACGGCGCGTCTCGGTGGACGGGCTTTGTGCTTGACTAGCCGCGGTCGTTTGTCACGGCTGGACTATGCTAATTGAGCGATGGACGGCGCCTCTATTTATAACAGCACCAGACGGCATAGCTGCTCATTAATGCGTTTAACGCAGTCTGCGTTTTGACACTGGCCATCTGACACCCAGCTGCAGTAAATTACCTACACAGTCACAGTCTCGTGTTACAAAAGGCAACATCATATGGTATTCAAATCATTAAACAACATACCACATATTATCAAGCCAGTAAGAGACAACTGCAAGTTTAACTCGGTGTTAAAGGAGTATTTGCTCGAGCACTATTCCTGCAGTGCTGATGACTATCTTTATTTCAAACCAGGTATTAATCTTAATTAATAACAGTGTGAACTGTTCATATGGCCGCCACAATGGTTCAATCAGCTGCAACGTCGTGATGGTGTCCAGCGCTGACACGGGGTTACCAGGATGAAGTAACTTTCTTCATCAGGACATGTCCGGCAGTATAGGGTGAACAATTCATAATCACCAGATAGTGCACCAAAGCCGTGCCTTAAATTCCAAAGGTTTTCGCAGTGCGTGTGAAATTTAGAGCATACGACACTGCTGTCGATGGTGAATCGTCCGTCGCATGGGAATGTTAAGTTTAGCGGTCCCAAAGGTATATTTTGAAAGAGTAGTTCTGAAAGATCCGGAACCGGGTTTCAACATCTCTCTTTTTTTCATCTCTCACCCACAACACAAACAACACTCTACACTTTCGCAGTCATCAACACAGGGGAAGACAATGGATAACCACCCCAGTTCATCTTCCCAGATGTTGCCATAGAGGGCAAACATCAACCAATGGTAGCCATCTACGCCCGGACAAGGGCCAGGGGTTCATAAATAGATGTATAGGATCCCCGTTTTCCGTATCAAATATAGGATTTAGAGGGGATGCAAAGGAGCGCAGATAGATTTGCCTCTGGAAATTACCTCCAAATAGAATCAGTAAACAGATATGATGCTGTAGCTGGGATGGAAATCATTGAAAAATGGGAGGAGGGCGAAGAGAGTGCTTAAATGACTAAGGCGTATGTTGTTTATGAGGCTTGAATATTAGTAGAAGAATTAGAAACATTCGAAGCAAAATGAAAAAATTTCGTTAGTGGTATTGCAATCAACGAATTTTTAGATAAAAAAAAAAAAAAGGAAAGTGGTAGAATAAGAAAGCAGCTGTGTAGAGAAATTGCCACCAGAGAAAGTACTCCATATAAAATCAAAAACAAATCTATGACCAAAGGTTATTATTATACATTCTTGTAAACTCTTAGATCACTCTGGTGAGTATCCAACGATTTATCAAAAACTTTCTGAAGATATTACCGTAACATGCCGACATTCATTTCGAGAAAGTGTTAAATTCTGCTAAAACATTTTTATTCTTTAAAGGTATTTGGAGAAAATGATTATAGTGTTATTATTACGGCTGCAAAAGTTAGCCAGATTTGGAGTTTCAATATAAAGATCAAACTTTTTACTGATACATTTCTATAAACTATTTGTACATTTACAAATTAAAGGTGTTATAAATTTCCCAAATTATTTATAAATTATGCAGTTTCGATTGAATCATATTAACACGGCCATTTTATAAAGTGTTTGAGGAAACACAATATCGCATCAAACTTGTATCAAAGATACAGATTGTGCCAGCCGAACGCTCACACGCATAAAATTTAATTAATCCTTTGAGATGAGGGAGCATTCCTTCTTGACTCTGCGTGAGTCCCAAGATGTAATCACTAAGTGCTTGTTTGATGGGTTAATGGATCCTAAGCCAGTGTATAAGCCGTAAGGCAGATAGCAGGTTCTTTATCGCCTGCATTGAGAAACAGTTGAGGCATGCTGGAACCCACGTTTCTGGTGTTCTTCAGATTCTATCAGCTGAAAAATGAGAATAATGAGGATCAGAAATTCACAAAGAGAAAGAGTTTGCGTAAACCGAACGAGCTTGAAACGAAAGAATCATCCCGAAATGACGAAAAATAGGAAATTCGTTTAATAAAGTTCCGTCGGTCTGTACTAACAACATTACATTCAATTACATAAGTAACATCGTTCAGCAATTTTCCAAGAAACATACTGTGATCGTTTGCCATGAACCGGTGATATATCGTTGATTTTATTAATTATTATTTTTTGATTCTCCAACTAATAATAACATGCAAAATTCTGAATTAAGCTCCAAATATTATTCCACAAACAAATATACTGTTTCGGGCTTAATTCAAAATGCGACGAGTCTGAAAGACACAGTGCTCTCACCACCAGCGGCCATTCACAACAGAACAAAGTCTGCCCGCTTGTTCTGTTAGAGAATTTAAAACTATGACTAAAGGCTGGAAAAATACCTATAATAAAATTGTTTGATAACAACAATCTATATGTTATTTCTAATCAGAGTTGTAACGTAATGGTTTTACTGGTTAATACACATAATTTAAAAACTATGAATATTAACAATCGGAGATGTAACAAAAAATCAGTAGCTGCTCGTGTCCTCAATTATACCTTCAAGTTAAACATTTTAACTAAAAGAATTCACTCGGTATAAAACAAAAAATCAGTTTTCATTACAATCAGATCTTACACTCCGATGATACAGCTGAATAAAGGCTAACTTCATTAAACAAACTCATTCAAATTATAGGCTTTAAATTAATTAATTAAAAAATTATACTTTAATTATAGATGAAATGTCACTTCTTCTTCACAATATTTTGCCGACATCAGGGGTTGGCTGCTTTTCGATGATACTTTTACTCACCGTTTGCATGGTCAAATATGGAGTACGCAGTTACGCTCTTCGGTAATTAAGTAATTCACCCTGTTTCCAATTAATGATGATCACCTCAATTACGTCGTCCTCCAATATACAAGTTCACTGTCGTTGATCGCCAGACGGTTTCGCCTTCCTCCAAAGGTTAAATAACAACTACTTTGAATGGAATAAATAGTTCCATGAAACGACAACACCGACGAATCACTTTTCACTTCATAATTATTCCGTGGATAAGGTGATAGATTTGTCCGAAATACTAAAGCATCAGCTGAAGAGCCAAAGAAACTGGTATAGGCACGGGTATGCAAACACAGAGATATGTAAACACTCAGAGTACGGCGCTGCGGTCGGCAACTCCTATATAAGACAACAGATGTCTGGCGCAGGCGTTAGATCGGTTAATGCTGATACAATGGCAGGCTATCACGATTTAAATGAGTTTGAATGTGATGTTATAGTTGGTGCACAAGAGATGGGACACAGCTTCTCCGAGGTAGCGATGAGGTTGGGATTTTCCCGTACGCCAATTTCACGAGTGCGTTCAGGTAAAACATCAAATCTCCGACATCACTGCGATCGGAAAAAGATCCTGCAAGAACGGGACCTACGACGACTGAAGAGAATCGTTCAACTCGAAATAAATGCAACCCTTCGGGGGCGTCCATAAATTACGTGAGGTGAAATAGGGGGGGGGGTCCGGCGAAATCTCACCAAATCTCACCAGGGGGGAGGGGGGGGTCTACGGAAATCTCACGTGAGATTTTGCGAAAAATTTGGGGATAGTAGAGCAAAAAAAAGGTCTACAATTTGCGCCTAAGTCGATTTTAGGAGGGTATTTCGTGAAAAAGTTAGGGTGTGACCTAAAAAAAAAAAAGGTCTACAAAAGTTTCGAGTGCGATTTCTAGGGGGGGTTCTCACGGACCTGATCTCACCAGAGGGGGGGGGGGGTCCGGCCAGATCTCACGAAATCTCACCAAGGGGGAGGGGGGGGGTCCAGAAATCCGGAAAAAACACCTCACGTAATTTGTGGATGCCCCCTTCCGCAAATTGCTGCGGACTTCAATGCTGGGCCATCAACAAGTGTCAGCGTGCGAACCATTCAACGAAACATCATCGATAAGGGTTTTCGGAGCCGAAGGCCCACTCGTGTAGCCATGCTGAGTGCACGACACAAAGCTCTATCCTCGCCTGGGCA
Source organism: Vandiemenella viatica (assembly GCA_031002005.1). Taxonomy (NCBI): domain Eukaryota; kingdom Metazoa; phylum Arthropoda; class Insecta; order Orthoptera; family Morabidae; genus Vandiemenella; species Vandiemenella viatica. The sequence goes on along the minus strand of CM061920.1, from coordinate 247,700,296 downwards.
CATCAACACCGACATTGGACTGTTTATGATTGTAAACATGTTGCCTGGTCTGACGAGTCTCATTTCCAATTATATCGAGCGGATGGACGTGTAGGGATATGGAGACAACTTCATGAACCCTACATATCAGCAGGGGACTGTTCAAGCTGGTGGAGGCTCTGTAATGGTGTGGAGTGTGCATTAAAATAAATAAATAAAAAAAAAAGATAGACTCTGACTGGTGACACGTACGTACGCATCCTGGCTTATCACCTGCATCCATTCATGTCTATTGAGCATCACGACAGACTTGGGCAATTCCAACAGGACTATGCAACACCCCACACGTCCAGAATTGCTACAGAGTGGCTTCAGGAACACTCTTCTGAGTTTAAACACCTCCGCTTACCACCAAACTCGCCAGACATGAATATTATTGAGTATATCGGGGATGCCTTACAACGTGCCGTTCAGAAGAGATCTCCACCCCCTCATACTCTTACGGATTTATGGAACGCCCTGCAGGATGCATGGTGTCAATTCCCTCCAGCATTACTTCAGACATTAGTCGAGTCCATGCTACGTCACGTTTCGGCACTTCTGCGTACTCGGGGGGGGGGGGGGAGGGGTCTACACTATATTAGGGAGGTGTACCAGTTTCTTTGTCTCTTCAGTGTGTTCCAGGGATTAAACTCACAAACGACAGCTTGACGAAACACAAAGATTCTTATAACAACTGGCTGTACTCGCCATCTACAGGCGTTGAAATAAGCGTGGGAGGAACACCCAGAAGATCACAAAGATTACCGACACACGTTTCTCGAGCGTTAACAATACGTTGAAAATTAAATCCATACAAAAATAATTAAAAATTGTAAATAATCACTCACAATCATTAGAAAACACATTAAAATGAAAGTTAAATCTTTTTACATGCATAAACACATAAAATAACCAGTCCAAACCGTTGAGAATTGTTCCTCCAAGCAATGTGTCCGACATCAACGCTTACAATTACAAACTTTTAATTATTTTTTCATACATAATATTGTCTCTGATCGTATTACAAATCGTTTACACATTTTCTCTACATAAAAGAATGTTCGTTTACATGACGACTACGCACAAATTCACAATTAAAATACACAAGCCCACAATTAATCAACTCCAATCTTGTTATACATAATCCTTAAAAAAACATTTCATGAAAGCCAATCATTTTATACCTACTGCCCTATCGTACTACGTTCTAATTGGGGAAGTCAAGTGTTGCTAACTGCCTGTGAAATGTGTAACTATGTTCTGGGTGTGATGTCGTGAAACATGTATTTTATGAAGTGGAGATTGGGGACAGTCTTGATATTAGCCTGCAGGTAGATGGAGGTCGGAACGTGGGGGCTTCAGCTGGCGACTGACCACATTGTAAATCCACGATCCAGTGCGTGGCGGTTCAGCGCATTGAGCCACACTACTCACTAGATGAAATACCACTGTTACGTTATAATTTCAATTAATATTATCTCCAATAAGCGATCATTACCGAGTAGGAAAAATAAAAGTAATGCTGCAGGTACACAGCGATTTTCGACATGAAACTTTTACGTTAAATGAACAGAAGTTTCAGACGTAGTAATACCATACAATGGAAATTTAGTAAGGTAGAAGTTAAGCAGTTGTTGCTGATCTGAATGACTACGGTATTTTCAATGTATTTTAACTCAGCATCTACCAATTAAACTGCGTCGCTGAGTGTCATTCACTCAAAAGTAAATAAAAAATAACAATATAGCCACCCGGCTTTCTATATTTGCATTAGTAATAAGGAAAATGTAATAAGCAGTGATGATAATTTCAAGAGAAGAGACTGAGTTCTCTATTAGAAACCGCCTGAGTTTGCGCTTCGCTGATAGCTGACGCAGGAAGTAACGTGAGCTAGAATGGCAGGTAGTAGACAGACTGCAGCTGCCGCTGTTGGTGACGTTTATTTATGGTAGTTTGCTGGTGCGGCAGCCGTATCGACTTGACTGCCACTCCGATGCTTTCCGCTGCGCCTGTTTCGTTTCTTATCCGACAGAGGATTCCGCTGGCTGCAGGAGACGCCGCGCCGTCTGATGGCCTTGTCGATACGGTTAGGCACCCCAGCCAGCCTTCATACGGCAATACCGCCGCTTCCTCTACCAGCGAGAGCAGCTACACGAAGCTGTTAACATTTCACGCATATTGCTATATAAATATCGAAAGTGTGACCAAGGAATATACAGGGCGTTCCCCGGGAAACGCTACCCACTGTTAGCGCTACAAGGAAGAAACTGCTCCCGGCGAGCGAGCGGTCAGCTTCCGGCATTGTTCGACCGTCGGCCGCGGACTATTTCATAATAATTACGCTTCATAAACTTGTATGTGCTAAGCATTTAAATGTGACGTCAGTTGCGGATCAACAGTGCCATCGTGGACACCCTGCAGGTACCAGTTGCAAAATCTAATCCTAGGCCCCTTGTCTATTTCTGTAATTTTATGCTCCACAATTGTTTTGTACGGCTTTAAGTGAACTAGCTTTGTTACTTTCCAAGCTGACGTCTTAGATACGCCTGCCTGCTGCCCTAACTGACTTAATGATTTTTTGGGTGACTGTTCTAGTCGAAAAGCGATATCGTCAATTTTCTCCTCTGTGAGAATACGGTTGACCGACAGTCTCTTTTTGTTAAAAAATGAACCCGTTTCTCTTACTTTTTTAACCAGACGCAGAATTGTTGATTTAGTTGGCAGTAAAGCGCCAGGATATTCGCGACGAAATTTACTGCGACACTTTTTAAACGACTTCTTCTTCACATATGTATCGTAGAGAAATATTCTTTGTTGCAAACTGTAACGTACCATAATTTTACTCACACTCAAACACGGTACAGATTAGTAAGAGTATGAAGCCCCAAACCAGCCAAACCGCAAAGAAACGTTTATTCACAACACTGTTGGGGCAGCGGAGGTGTTAAACAGTGCGGTGATTCACGGCGCCGTGTGGCGGGAGTTGCTGGCCCACTGTCCCAGCAAGTTGCCGACGGCAACAGACTGGGAGGGTAGCGTTTCCCGGCGAACGCCCTGTATCTTCTTATAACACTTAGATTATTAGTCACATAACCATCAGCTGGAGCAACGAGTTAAGTTCTGGAATGGTATACTGTTGTTGCCGCTACAGGATTTGGCCAGCAGGGTATGAGTTTTGTCCATCGACAATTTGTAATCACCAAGTTGTATAAGTCCTGCCTTAAATCCAATCGTGTATCCGTAGTGTATATGGGATGAGGGCATTTGACACGGCGTATGGCGATTCGTCTATGGAATGCGGATCCATTTAGTGTATTTCCGCAGAGTTGGAATGAATATGCTGGCACCTGATTCACCATCTCCCTTTCTTCACCTTCAAATATGCAACATAAACAGCACGCCGCACAAATTGTCTGCACACATAAGACACTAACATACGCAAAGGACAGAAACTGGTCATCCTAACTTCGCCGGGCCCTACTATAGTTCTTATAGGAGTCTCGGACCTGTTCAGGGCAGAATGCCATTCTTATTTAATAACCGTCTGTGTTTGGTTTTACCGAGCGTGGTACAACTGAAATTAGGGCACATTTGCAACTTTATTATCTCCTCGTCAAATCTATTCTTCACAACAGAAACAAACTGCCAGACACTTAAACTAATGTTCTTATCCGAAGATTGCAGGTTCCTATATTTTTAAAGGTAGGAAACCAGTAAATAACTACCATACATTTAACCTTACAGTTCTTCGTTGTTTGCCGATCAACATCTCAATTCAATCCACACAACATCACTCGTCAGCGATAATAATACAATGCCTCTAACTTCAGAGAGCTTATATAACCAACTTATCCACATCCATAAGTTCTATTACATTAAATAAAATTACATTAAAGTCATTATGCCTGTTCTATTACAGCGGGTTCGAATCCCGGTCCGGGCATCCAGATTTAGGTTTCCCATGGTTTCCCCAAATCACTTCAGGTGAATGCCGGGTTGCTTCCTTCAAAAAGGCCATGGCCGCATTCCTTCCCGTTCCTTGTCCTCAGTCCCATCCCGCCTCTAATGACCTCAACCGTCGACGAGGCGTAAAGCAATAAGAAAAACAGAGAAAAAAAAGTGTGTGGTTTTATTCTGTTTTCCATGTTTATATCACTTAAAAGATTAGCTCATTCGTATTTTGTCTTGAAACGTAAATTTTCGCATTGGATACTCGCCCCCAATTGCAAGCATGCCGGCATCAGTTTGCAGGGAGAGTCACTTCAGTTCCGAGGTGTATTTACTCTTTGCTTTGGTTTAGGAAACTAACAATAACTTATAATAGAAGCCGCACAAGCAGGAGTATGAAACAGGCTATAGAAGAGATGAGCTACACATATAATGAAAAATTTCATTCCCATAACTGGTTAAAAAGATTCCGATCATGTCGCTGACAGAAAGTTTGTTGATTTAATTACGCTACTGAACCTATACATATTTATTGTAGAACTGTACCAAAGATTTTCTAAAATGCAACAAAAGATACACAGAACATAACCATGGAGGAAGGAAATATATGGAGGAGAAGTGACGTTAAATTCGTGAAGCAGGCTCGCGCATGCGCAGTGGCGGCAGCGGCGATATTGCGCTTCCAAACAATTGCGATGTTCCCAGTATATCCCGAAAACTAAGCAAGATATCGAAAAATTTTATTCTTTATTTTCGATTTGTCTCGTCGTGTTACATAAGAATCGATCATTAAATTTGACTTTTGTGAAATTTTTCTTCTCCATTTCAATTCAAGACACCTCACTTTTGATACAGTGTATCTCTAGATCTAGGTGAGATATCGAACATTTTTATTCTTTATTTTTCATTTGTCTCGTCTTTTTAAATAAGAATCCATCATCAAATTTGACTTTGACCAATTTTTTCTTCTGCATTTCAACCAAAACCATTTCACATTTGGGACGGAATATCTCGAAAACTAAGCAGGATATCAAAAAAAATTATTCTTCATTTTTTATTTGTCATATCGAGTTACAAAATAATCCATCACCAGATTGCGACGTCACCTTTATCCTACAGTCCCCTTGAGGTTTTTGTACATATTCCCCGTGTCTGTATGGAGCGGCCATGCCCCCTCCACTCCGGCCATGCCCCCCCCCCTCCTCCTCCACCCTGCTTCACTTCAATGCGTGATGAAGGTCTCTTGCGTCGTCTCCATATATTTCCTTCCTCCATGAACATAACAGACTTCGGTACAGCTATCATTCATTTATTTTTTATTTAAAAAATTAATGGCATTTGTCTTCGAGGCCATAAAACCAGCTCAAGTGTATTTCGAATCATCCAGCGATTTTTCAGTTTCTCCATAATGTATTATTATCCAAGTGGCTCTAGACACAAAAGGACGGACACGACATATACACACACACAAAAACTACACTAAAACCCCATACCCTCGGCCGGACTCGAATCGGCGACCTTCGGCACATGGAGCTAACATTCTAAGCCCCCACGCTACCGAGGCCGGCGTACAGTTATCATCTAAAACTAAATTCTATGCATATCTTACCAAGCGTGGACTTGATCTAAGTTCAATTTTTCTCTCTCCCATCAGGGCAACTAGGGTCCTCAGTAAAACGCACTACCACGAATCAAAAATTAAAGAGGAGCTATATGGTAAGTCGGATCTTCTCAATATAACCTACAGGATTTACTGATAACTAGATTAAGAATAATTAACTTGAGTAGCAAGCAGTTTTATAGCAGGCAAATCCATAGTCTGTAACAAACTCATATTTAGAGTAGCTATGGGAAGAAATTAATAGATCGATATGCTGAAAATTCACAACAATACCGCAGCTATAGACGTGATAAGATATTTACGAGACGCAGCCAATTAACATATGAAACACGACATCCCATTAACTACAATGAAGCAATACTTAAGGTGGAATCAAAAATTAACAGGTATAATAAAATCACGAAGAGCTAAAGATAGGGAACTGAAAATGCAGTAATAAATTAAAAAATTCTGGATAGACCTGTGGTTAGATGAAAATAAGATTTAAAATTGAGATAATAATTCACTTTATGACCTCTATTATCCTACTGAACAAGTGTATATCAGAAGATGAATATGAATAAGAAGACTTCTCTATCAACATCAACAAGTGTTGGCTATTAATGATGGGAATTAGCCAGCAGTTTGTAATATAAAAGAAGTTCAGAGAGTTAAATACATTTGGTGGTTCTTAACAAGCAAGATAATAGTAAACATGAAATACGGCAAAGGATAAACAAAGAAAAAAAGAACAATACTACAGCTGGACTCAGTTCTGTGGAATAAAGATAAAAAAAAAAAATAGCTTAAAGATGCGTAAACAATATTGTGGAAGTGTCATATTGAGTAGAAATTTGGAATCTAAGAACAATAAGTTGGAAGAAACTATTAGCTATAAAAAAAGACTTCCTGATTAGTAGCAGCAGGCGATCACTAAAGTGAAAGAATGAGAAATGAAAAATTGGTCAGGAAAATACAGTATGAAATTAAACTGAGACATAATAACCAATATGGTATCGATGAACCAGTAGGATATAAGGCACTCTCTAGTGAAAGAAAAAATAGTTGGAATGGAGTAATCGAATCGCTGGAAGGGAATCCAATCAATACAATAATGATAATACATATGGAATTCTGGTATATAAGATCCAGATAGGTTATGCGACCATCGAAAAGGCATAGCTTTGAAGTGGCCACTCTGTGCACATTTTTACGGAGTAAAGAGGACCTACAGTATAAAGTTGAATACACAAAATTGTCCTGGAGTACTCTGAAGAAATGCTAAGTAAGAATTGCGAGAGGTGAAAGACTCTTCAATGGTCATTCAAACTGCCCAACCGCGAGCAGGATACGATCCGAAGTTTTCTCAATCACCAAACACCTTACTCAGGAGTAATCAGAACGCAAAGATTAATCATTAAAGAAGTGGAATTATCAAGTTAACGAAGCTATAAGGGTGACAGGACATAAAAAGTTGAATGACAGACGGAGAATAATGGAAACAATGGATGGAGATGACTTAGCAATCGCAGAAATCCGATCGATTATGGTCGAGACGTGACGTGTTTCATCTATATCGATTTATCTCTTCCATTCTCTAATTAGCATCGACAAAGATAGGCTACAATTTTCTCATGACTCAATGATCTACCACTCTTTATTTTTGGGAGCGGGACTCTAGTTAATGACCCGTCTATTACAACGCTATTTCAGTGACAGCGACACACCGAAGACTGACCTAGATCCCTGCTCCGTATGGGCGCAGGTCTAACAGACTACGTTCCTCGCTTTTTATTCTTTTATCGACGCCCACTGCTGTTAATGAGCACCTGTGCCGCTAAATAATTTCCATCGCCTCTCCATATAAGACATCGCGTGTAGCAGTAATTATGGACCGACACGAGGGATATCTGGCTGGCTTCTCTCATGTAATGGGTATTTCGACCTGTCCGTTGCGGACTTAACGACTGCCTAAAGCGACAGTCTTTAAAATACGGAAATTTCTTTAATGCTGCTGTCGTATCATTTTCCATATTTGGCGCTAACCGTATGTCTTTTATTGTTTTCTGCGTACTCCGATTTTTTTTTTAACAATCGGAATACCAGTCAATCATCTGTTAAATAAGCAATTACATTCATATTCAGTGTGTCCAGTCAATAAAAGGTTATTGTTAGCTGTTAACTGGTGTCATAATTTGTGTACCTGTTTGCCATCAAATTTAGCTACACCTGCAGCTGAATATCTTGCAACTTGGTCTGCGTTGACAATTGTAAGTAGAAAGAAAATTTCTTATCAAATGTAATCACAAATAAAAAAATGTACTGAGGTGAAGGTCAGTTAAATGAGCAACTACTAACAAAATCTTAATAAATTCCTAACAGTAGAGAGCTATTGCTCTCGAATAGAGATCAGAAAAGTCTTTGACATGCAGATAGTAATCACAGTAGGCAAGAAGATTTCAAAGTAGTGAGATCTATTGAGTTATCAAAATTAAAATCATAATCGATTTTTTTTCCTGAACTGTCGTGTATACAGAAATCGACAACTAGGTTTGAAGCACCAATTGCGCTTCCATCTCAAAGAGGTGACTTCAGGACTACAGTTACGTCACCGATACGATCACGTTCCACTTCCGTAGAGCAGGAAACTAACCTCTCACGTGTCTATTTTTGTCCGTGACAGCATCGTCGTTGTGGAATACTCGTTCGCTATTATCTCTGATTTGATGCGGTCTTCCAGTCAAGATCAGTATTTTAATTATCTTTTATTAGAAACAATTTCGATTTAATTAGTCGTTTCAAAATAGATTTTGTACGGGTACAACGTGAAATATTTTAGCAAATTAAGAAAGATCATTGAAATTATCTTCAACAAAAGAATGAAGTTGATGGAAACAATCAATAAGAAAACGGGTAAACTTACTTCTTCTCCGAACCAGGTGTGTTTCAATTGGAACTAATTTCACTATTCTCTCTCTTTATCCCGGTCGTTTCCGAACACACACATATCTTCGTAGTTGTCAGTTCTGAATGATCATTAGTAATACGTCCAGAATATAAAAAAAATAATAAACTAACGTATTATTTGGATTAGAATTACTCTAAACTAAAAAGAAAGACACCGAATGGCCTTTGGATTTAACGTCCACATCCGACGGTTGTATCATACTCAACAATGTTGAATGGCCTCAGTTTATACGTACTATGGAGTAATTTGGTAGTGCGCAGGCCTTTGATACACTAAATGGTAATCGAACATTACCATCTCTCCATTAGTGTAAATCTGATTAAAGCATTCTAAATTTTGATGATCATATAATAAATATATGTACAAGTTAACAAACGTTACCACATTTTTTTCTCTTTTTGCTTGCGGCTTTGCTACTCGGATATCATTAGAGGCAATAAAAGACTGGGAGTAAAGATCGTAAAGACATTTGACCATGAGCTTTTAAAGGATCCATCCCTGCATTTGTCTAGAGAAATTTCGGAAAACCATACAAAACAGAAATCTGGATGGTCGGATGGGGATTTAAACTCACGTCCTTCCGAATGCGAGGCAGGACCTTTACCGCTCACCCACTACATTCGGTGAGTTACTATTTCACTTGCCAGTGGCACCTCTCTAATTGTAAGGAGCTATCAATGTCGCTTCATAACTGGTCAGGTGAATCGTCTGTTTAACACTTGGAAAAATTGTTCCAGATATTGCCTGCGATCATTTAACCCATTTCAATTTTTATTAAATCTGACATGATTAAATGTCATATTATTGTCATAATAAATAGTTATAATACATGGTATGTTAGTGACATGCTAGCGCAACTTCTTAAGATAACTGGTTTTACTAACATCTAAAAAATCATAAAATTTAACCTACAAAATGCTTATGCAAGTTTTTGCGCATTTCTCTTCTCAGTAACAAACTATGGCACAGATATTTCCATGTAATCGGTGTTCTCTTAATTAGTAATATACTTTCCATAATACCTAATACTTGTTTCTCTTTGTTCTATTAAGAGGCTAAATAAACTTTAGGTCTCACGACTTTTTCAACGTATTCAAACATTTTTTAAATATATCGCAGTACAGAGGAGATTCTGATTGATAAAGTAACAAATTAATTTATTAAAAATCTCTCAATGTAAGGCGCGGCTTTCTGGTTTCCGACGTATCTTGAATGATTCTCGACTTCTTTAAAAGCCAAAGAGGCTATCTACTACAGCCATTTTAAGGGATGCTGGCAACTGAAGAAGGTACACACCATTCAAAAGGATGTTTACGGGCTTAGCGTCTCTAAGCCTCCTGCCGTAGAGACGTTTGCTAAGCATAGACTTACGACTGAATAATATACCGGACTGTCAGGATTTGAACACATGAGCGATGTGACATAATGTAAGCTCCTCACAATTGATGGTTCATCAGCTTCACTACACACGTATGGTACGTGGCAAATGTCCAATATACAGCTTTCTGGTGGTGAAGTACAAGTTGAATAATGTCTACATGTTTGATTGCTCATTCTCACGACATGATTACAGGAATTAAACCATTGTAGTGGTAATACTAGGACCTGGTCTGGGCTCGAATACCCGTCCAATCGATTAGGATTCGGAATTCCATCGTTTCCCGAAATCACTCGGGGTGGATATATCGGAATGGTACCTTCAGACACGCCATGTCCTATTTCCTTCCCTTTCCTAGTCCCCAGCCCACTCTCTCTCGTAATGACATCGACGCCGACGAGGAGTGAAGCACAAAAAGATATATTGTAAAGGCAATTCTACAAACTAATAACACACATCAATGCAACAATACTTCCACAAACTAACAACACACATCAATGCAACAATTATTCAGAATCACTAAACTGACTCAAATTCCTCGCCACTCGCATTACTTCATAACCGCCAACGTTCTGGAAAGTTACACACGTAAAAACATCGCACGAATAGCACGAATTTCTTGTTAAAGTTCTGTTTTCAGCTCATCAATGGCGCGCAGATTCCGAGCGTTAATATTCTCCATAAAATATCCCCTCAACCAACAATCACAGGCTGTGAGACTCATACTATTCCATGCATCCTCATTCAGTTCGTGATCTCAGAGTGGCTATGAAGTTACGTATTTCTTCCGTCTCAAAGCACGAGACCCGCCCGACTGCCTACTATCAAACTCACATACACATTGACGGGTTGATCTTTGCGCTAACGCTTCCCCAATCCTTCCTGCTGCTACTGCGACATGTTTCGCTTTCCGAATTCTTACCAGTCGCTGTCTCCATTTCCTCAGTCGACACAGCACTATCTGGTCTCGTTGTTGGATGTTTGGCGCCGTTTGGCCTATACGAAGCCGAGGCACTTACCTGAAATGAAACAATCATGTTTTCAGTACTTTACATACATTCCGCCGTAATATACAGTAACATACTGGATTTATTTTAAGCTCTTAGCCATATTTATGGCTGACCCTGTGTACATGAATCGACCATAATCAAGCATATAGCGAATGAATTGTAAACCTGAAGCACAATTGCAATCAGTCAGAGAATATTTTAAACCATCGTCAGAGTTATCAATGGAGACAAGGAACGGAATTTGTCGCCGACCTTTTTGAAGTAACCGTTCCAACACTCGCCTGGAGTGATTTCGGGAAATCACGAAAAACCGATATTTGGACATCCGGTCGGGGATTCGAACCTATGTCCTGCAGAATGCGATACCAGAGCTTTACCGCTTAAACGGTCCTCTCGACCCTGAGATCATTCACTTGTGACAGTCAACGGATTTATTGTTAAAAAAAGAGGCTAAGAACGCAGACGGCTGGTCTTTGAGCGAAAAACGCTTGGGGCTGGTATTCGGTAGGAAGCGGTTCGGTGTACTGTCCGGCCTTCCTGAACACAGACAACAACGCCGAAAAAAAAATGCGAATGCCGGGACGGGTCCTTTGCAAAATCATCATCGAATTACTTCCCGTTCCTTGCCTACATTCTTCGGAACCGTAAAACCCTAAGTAACCTGGTGCTGCCCAAGAAGATTTCATAGGAAAAATTCCGCACCTGGTTTAGGTGAAGAGAAACGAAAATCACTCATTTATGTCCTTTTATCCATCCTTTCCCTTCATGATTATAGTTATAACTGTAAAGTAAAACAATTTCCCAAAAATAAAATATAATTTCTATATACGTTTTTAAATTGCTATTTCAATTATTGTATGCGGCAAAATAAAAGATCTAGTAATTTAATTGTTTTAGAACTACAAATGGATAAATTTAAGTACGCTGACACCTTGAGAACCAACTGATAAATATGAAATTGTGTGGGGATTTGACCACCATGGTCAGTCGTCGAGCTCTCGACACTACCACACAACCGCCTCTTAACGAAGACATGCTTACCAGTATCATACCAGATCTGATCGTTGAATACTGTCAGCTGTTTGTGCTTTCTGAGAACGTGGGGCGTGTCGCAACAAAGTATAACTGAATTACGTCTTCCCTTTTTATAAACGACCCTGGAAACGGCGTTAGTAACAAGTCGAGATTCTTTTCTGACGATGCAGTTAGGGATGTAATGAATTTTTGTTGATTGTTTAAAGATTCAGTGTGATCTTGGCATAATTTAGCCTTGGTGCGTAAAATAGGAGCATAAAGGAAATTCTAAAGACTGTAAAGTAATGTATATAACGAACCAAACGATTCCTGCCACGCGAGAGTACAATATAAGTTTACCTTTTTTTTCTTAAGGTTTTATGCCTTGTCAACGTCGAGGTCATTACAGGTGGGATGGGACTGGGGACAAGGAATGGGAAGGAATTCGGCCTTGACCTTTTAAAGAAAGCATCCCGGCATTCACCTAAATCTGGATGCCCGGATGCGGTTTCGAACCAGCGTCCTCCAAAATGCGAGGCCAGAGCGTTAACCGCTCTCCCACCACGCTCGGTAATATAAGTTGAGGTTGAATAATCAAGCAGAAATAACATGAAGTGGGAACAGCACATGAGCTCGGTTGTAGGTAAAGGGAATTCTAGTCTACGATGAAAGGTCGAATTTTGAAAAACTGTACCGCATATACAAAGAAGATATCGTACGAAACTCTCGCGTGGCCTTATCTTGAGTCCTAGCATTGACAAAACTAAGATAATGTTAACAACACGTAGAAGAGGTTGACATGGGATTGACTGACCAGCCACGTAGTTTCCTACAGATTTTTTTTAACAAACACGCTAATACCTACCTTTCTCTATTATTGCAGAGAAATATTTTACCCTCTAACATATCTGGGTAGTCATAAAAGGAGCTAAGATCAGGTGCCATACTAATGCTTATATTATTTCTGTTTTCAATCGTGCCGTAAAGGATTGGAATGGTCAAAGAGGAAATTAATTTTTGTGTCAAGAACCTTCTGCCACCAACAGTTTTCTCAATGGCAGAATATAATTTACATACAAATTGTATGTTTTTATACTGCTACAGTAAGCAAAATTTTATATCTTCTTTAGACACTTCCAAAATTTACGTTAAATCACTGCAACCGAAATTTGCTGCAGTTTTATAAGAAAAATCCTAGAACAAAATAACTATAATTCAAGTATAAATGCACATTATACCGAACCCTAACAATGTTGTAAGACTTCGTTAGAGAATATAACAAGATTTCATGTAACTGACTGTAGAAACTAGTGTTTATTTATTTATGGATTATTATATACATATATTCTGCCAAAGTTATTCAAAACATCTTCAGAGCACTTAGAACATTGTGAGAAAACTTTCGAAAAATCAGTACAAAGTTTTACTAGCATGAATTAAAAGAAGAACACAGAATAACTTATACCGTCCAATGAAGATTCAGAACAACGTGTTTAAATTAAGCCTTTTTAAATTTCCCTTGATTTCAGAGATAATTTTTATTTTAGGTATTCTGAAATTTCATCAAATCATAACAGAAATAAAAGCGAAGCTTTTTTCTTGTTGACGTCAAAGCTCTAAGAGCCGCTAGATATGGGGCAATGCACCCTCTTGCACGTTGTAAGTGACGAACAAAGTCACAATTAGGTTCACAACAACATTCTTCATTCAAACAGTAATTGCACTTCGATTCCAGGAATAAAACCACATAGAGAAAACAACTTAAGTTTACGCAGCTGTTGTCAGTTTTATTTGAGTCTCCAAGTGGATCCGTCGGTTCGTTGAAAGGTATTGTTTCAGCTATGTGACAGTGAATGTGAAATTCGCAGAAGGTTTCAATAAACCAACGCGTCTGCTGGAGAACCGAGAAAACAGCGCTGTATATTGAGCTGGCGTGTGAGAGCGTCTTCCCTCTTGAGCGTGCCCTGCTCTCCAGGCACGGTGTTTATCTTCACTCTGGAGGGGTCGCCCTGGAGGGCCCGCGCGTCCATCGCCACCACTGGAACACCGCCACCGCAGAGGACCGCCCCGAATAAACAAACACAGGGGAGCGAAAAACCATACACTGTTTACAACGTAAGGAAAATTTGTATCACTAGCTGTACATGCTGCTGACTCATAACAGGCAACAACCAAACTCAAAAATCTTAATACATAAATACTGGAAAATCGTCGAGAACTCTAGGCAGTTGCATTTTTCTGTCCTTTGTTTCCCGGATCTAACGAAAATGATGATTCATTGTACTTCCTGCAACGGTATGGTCTTTGGCTTTAGAGTTTGGAAAAATCACACAATGCAAGAACCGCCTTAAAATGTCGAATCGGTTGGCAGTTTTCATAAAACTCTTCACCACCTAGTTTTACCTAGTGACTTCAAAATAATTTTACAGTCTTGCTTTAGCCGGATTCATGGTAATAAACATACTTGCAAATCATTGATTAAACATTGGGTAACGCTCAGAAACATTGCCTCGTTTAGAGTTGTTAAAGGATCCATAGATTGGATTCTATAAATACATATTTTCAGTGACAACGATACGGTTACGGTACAAGAAATAATTTTTTACATTATAAAGTCATATCACGCTACCCATCACAACCGTCTCCAACGATTTCTTTTTTTTGATTTTTTAAAAATAAAACCGTATTATATTCGGCGTATGCCTAGTTACAGACTAGCACTGCTCCTATTCAAAATCACAAAGAAGAAATTTTAGTATCTACCAAAATTATTTATTATCAGCATCAACGGCAAAACACTGAAACATTCTGTCGATTACTGTTGAAGAAAACTAAGTAATATTTTTTACACAAAAGCTTATACAATGCAGGCAGGACAAAATACAGTACCATACGATATATAGTGGAAACATTAGACAACTACTAAAGTAATTTATAATTTGATTTTTGTATTCAGCTTGCTGTTTCAGTGCTTAGTAATTTCATATAAATTAAATATTTTATCACAACATCCTCTCAACCGTTTTACTAAAACGTTTAGCTCATTTAACATTAAAAAGTATAACACTTTTTAAAAAGAAATGTAGGTTGAACTAATCCACCTAATGTTGTTTAAGGCACCGCAAGTCTCCTTCAAAAGTGACATCGCACACTTTCTCTGTAATGATGATTTACGAGCGCCTCTAATTCATTTGCTACACTTTTTCCCTCAGTCAACTTGTGCTACGTCAGCCACAATTCGGGCAATACGGACTTTCTCAAGCGACACAAATAATTCTCATCGGTTCGTTCTTTGCTTGTGAGGTTTAAAGTTCTTTACCAACTTGCCATCTTTGTTTATTGTAAATACAGAGCGATAAACACATGACAAAGGTATATATGAAACAAACGACTTTCATAGCAATCTACACCGTTTCAACTCGCTCTGGAAAATCGAACTCTGAACCAGAAGCTATTACACCAAATATAGTACCATAGCTGTTGGGTAGGTTCCCACCTGACAAAAGGAAAACAAAATAGGTTTACCATATATCCGTTCACATCGTTACGCTACAAGGGAAAAGGCATGTTTGTGTCAAGCGGTTTCTTCGCATAAAGAATTCTGCTTGCCACCAATGAATACGAAACTCTGTGAAATCAAACACACCGTTAAGTACATGTTACAAGAGGTAATATCTTTGGAATAATCGAGTCGTTGTCACAGTATCAACAACTTTACGTAATTACTGTGACCCTGCAACTAAAAAATTTATTTAAAAATAATAGTGTATGAATAAGTGACATTTTCTAAAAATCTTCTTTAGCGGGCTTGGTGCTGTCAACTAGTACGACATTACTATTTGCTTTTATTAGAAAATTATAATTACGTGTTTATTTCAGAATCAATGAGGACATTTTACAGTTCTGATAAAAATATCAAGATTTTTAAGATTCCCGTTAAGTACTCATAGCCAAGATGAAAGCTGTAAAACACAAACAATCATTTTTTAATTAAGTCTAATATTTAAAAAAACCGTAAAGGCTATCATTTTCAATCATTGGATAAAAATGTATACATTAAAAAGCCATATAAGTTGCAGATACTCGCACGTTTACCTGTATTAAATCGCTACCCCAAATTTTTCATTACTATGCGTGAATAATATTACCAATATACAGGCGCCTTAAATGAAATTTCTAAGTAGCAGCACAGGGGTGGTAAGAATTGGCAGACCGAGCGTAATGGATGAGCGATAACGCTCTGGCCTCGCATTCGAGAGGACGCTGGTTCGAATCCCCATCCGGGCATCCAGATTTGGGTTTTCCATGGCTTCCCAAAATCACTCCAGGTGAATGCCGGGATAGTTCCTTTAAAAATCCATCGGCGAATACCTTCCGTTCCTTGTCCCCATTTCCTCCTCACCTCTAATGATCTCGATGTCGACGAGGCGTAAAGCCATAAGTAAAAAGAAGGGCAGGATAAGAAATGAAAAGCGTAGGGACACTTTCAAGAGAGAATAGAAAACTTTGTTTTTTTATGGCTTCACACATTGTTAACGTCGAGGTCAGAGGCGGGAAAGGATTGGTGCAAGGAATGGGTAGGAATCCGGCAATCAAGGTGAATCACTCAAGGTGAATGCCGGGATGCTTCCTTCAAAAAGGCCATGATCAAATTCCTTCCGGTTCCTTGTCGCCAGTTCTTTCCCGCCTCTAATGACCTAGACGTCGACGAGATGTAAAGCCATAAGTAAAAAAAGAAGTAGAAGAATTCCAAAAGATAGACGGCTGAGAGAAGTGGGTGCAGCAAAGAGGAGAGTACTAGACCAAGGTGGGGAAGCCTGCGTGCTAACCAGACCCCCGCCAGTATTTGAAAACTGTCAATTGAGGTGATGTATATGCCTCTATTCCAACTGATATAATGAGAAAAATCACAATAAAACGTTTATGATAAGGTGGTCCTCAGTAACTGAAAATCTAATGGCTCTTAATCAATCCTGATTCCCTGATAATCTTGAAATAATATATACATTTTCCAACTTAGGGCAAATACTTTAAATACAAACAGACATGTTCGATAAATTCGATTAAACGGCGCAACTACAAGCGAATATCTTTATTAAATACTTGACTGGAATATTCTGATACGACGAATAGAGACACAAATTGTTAAATAATGATTTCTGAAAATGTTAGAGAAAATCATGTAAAAGTTTAGCTGATATAGCGTCTCAGAAATGAACATGTGAGGGCTTCTTCGTTTAAAAGAATTACGTTTGGAAAAATATGTTCCACTATGATAATAGCTCCAATTATGCTATTTTCTTAATTCTCTGAAATTAGTTATTCATTAGGTTAGTGAAGTAAGGGGTTTGAACGCAAGGAATGGAAAGGTTTCTGACTTTAATAAACATCCCAGTTTTGGCATGGAGTGATTTCAGCAGACAATGTCAAACCGATATCTGGACGCCTGGTAACCAAGCCCGCTTTCTCCCATAACGTTGCAGCTCACCCACCAGGTCAGGTACTTTGTCTAAAGGTTGCCTGACAGGTGCACATTGTAGAACACATTAACCAGCTCCGTCAGTGATGAAAGCGATCTAAATTCGATAGTGACACCTGTCAGCTTAGTATGTGACGTCATGAGGCATGTTTAGGCACAGACAAACTGAGCGACAATAAGGCAACATTTACTCTCATTTACGATTAATATAGCTTCTGGTTTTGCATGAGATGATTTTAAAGATACGAGACCAAAGTAATTATCGAGATCTGCTCTCGAATTTTAAAAGTGTTTGGATGATTTCTGATTGTTTTGATTTTCTTATTGGTGAGAAACAACAGTGGATGCAACCAATAGCATTCGCTGATCTACCCCCTGTGTATTTTGTTGCACCGAGTTGCTCCAGTGGGTTAAACAAAAATATTTGCTAGTGTTTTTTTTTTTTTTTTACTCAAGTCTGTGAGGAGAAAGTACCCTTAAAACTTAACACGGAGGTCGATTAATACGTAAAAGTTCCGATCATTCTTGAAAAAGTCACCATCATTAAGGTTAACAAGCAGAATTTTGAATGGTAGGTAATGAAATCGCTTAACCTATTCCATACTGCTGTGTCCTGGACCTCGTTAACAGAGAAACACCGAGCGTGGTGGGTGAACGGCTAATGTTCTGGCCTCGCATTCGGGAGGACGCATGTTCGAATCCCCGTCCGGCAATCCAGATTTGAGTTTTCCAAGGTTTTCTCAAATCACTCCACGTGAATGCCGGGACGGTTCCTTCAAAAGTCCAAGGGCGAATTTCTTCCCGTTCCTTTCCCCAGTCCTTTTCCGCCCCTAATGACCTCGACCAGGCGTAAAACCATAAGGAAAAAAAAAAAAGATAAAGAAAAAGTCACCATTAAGGTATGACTAGTAAGCCTATCTGCTTTCGTAGGTTATCAGAGCATTGAGGTGGCCATTGGTCTTTTAAAGCATATTTTTAACGGTGTTTCACGGATCGGATAACATTACCTTACGACAAACTATTTCGATTTTCCTATCATTTGCCGAAAAAAGTCTCATCTTTTTTTGGGTAGTACAAGTGTGGAAATAAATTGTAATGGTGTCTTATTTTCAGTCAGAACCATATCTTCCTATCATCGTTACTGCTCTGTCCCTACTAGAAAGATGTAGAAACAAGTAGCGTGAACGCTGCTAATTATTGTAAACTGACATCAACAAGAACTCTGACATATTTAAAACATTTATTTGTCATTGGTTTCCTTTGAGAATATGTATATGATAGTGAAGCCTCGCCCAAATTAGAAAAATAAATTTTAGAAGCAGTTTTAAAAGTTATTTTGGTGATACTTTGGAGATGTTATTTCAACATATGATACATGTTCCAAAAGATTTATTGCTTGATAGTTTCGTTACTTTAATAACGGACGCCGACTGTGTCTCTCGAGGTGTTGGGGACGTACTGCTGCTGATGAGAAGAACAAAGAGTTACCAGCTGTTACTCATGCTATCTGCGGCATCAGTGGTGTAAATCACGCGGAGTAATGGACGTGTTGGCGGGACCAGCGGGGTGCCCCGGCGAGACGAGAGAGCCCCTGCGACTCTCATCCCAGTATCAGCTTGCACGACAACACCGCCGTCGTCGTTTACGATGAACTACGACCACGAGAATGTAATAATTAGTCTGAGGCGAAAAACTCAAAACACAATAAAAATAATTTGTTACCTGGTGGTGTCAGAGTTTCCAGTTGCCGACCATTTCGCCTCTGTCACAGCAAACCTTTAGAGCTACCGCATGAGAGATGTAAGTTATAGTTTAATGCAGCATGCGGACGACTGAACGTCCTTGAGTACGAAATGTAATGTTCTCAGTGAATATTTTGGCATAGCCCGGGGCACAGTGTGTTATTCTAGAGCGACAAAAGTCAATTTCGACACTAGTCTACACTGGCCAAATAATGGTTTATATTTTAAGTAGACAAACTATATTATTAGGAACAAAGGTTTATTTCTCACGAATCTGCGCCTAACAATAGAAAAAAACAGTTTCAACAATGGGCTTCCTGTGACCCACCGATCAAGCACTCCATTCGGCCGCGCCGTTCGACGGAGTTTGGTCGATGATTACGCTGTGTTTCTGTGTGGTGTTAGTTATTTGTGTGTTGCTATTGCTTTTGACGAGTTTAAAGGTAAGCTTACGCATGATTTTTCCGTAATACGTTTTAAAACTTAATCATGAGCCTCATTAAAAGAGAGCGAGATTATTTTGATAAAGAAAAACTACTGAGCCAGTTTCATTTTGAGTTTTAGTTCATTATACCAATCTCTTACTATATTTATTTGAAAGAGCTACTTATTAACTAAAAGAATTACCTTCATTTGTTTGCGCATGTTTGCGACACCCATACAACTTTTCCTCATTTTTAGAATGACTACATAAATTTCGTGTAGAGAATTTTTCAACAAATGGTTTGCTAACACAAAACAATCAGGGATACGTGCTTTGTTACAGTTTGTATTGCAATAACTAGGTGACACATCGGTTTCAGATGACATTATAAGGAGTTTAAAAGCTACAATCAGAATTGTTTCTATAAAAATTGAGCAAAAATATTCTAAATCAGGAAGACATAGAGACCGCTTCCTAAACACATATTCTAAGTGGTTAGAAGGAAACGTTTCATTACCTGATACTGTCACCAAAACTGCACTGCCTGAGACTAGTTCAGGCTCATATGGAAGACCATAAAAAGACTTTGAGAGTTTAAGTATTAAAACAAAAAGACGGCGAATCAAGAATGACCTTGAAACGGCAAGCCGAGAAGAAATTTCGATGGTAACCCAAGTGCAGCTTCGCAAGTCAGCTACCAGACTGGAGTTTACACATAAACACTTGTGGTTAACTTCATCTTGGTTGGATACGTGACTGATGTTTTCAGAATTTCGCGCATTCCACAGATAGCACATTCTGTTTCAGAGCCAGAAATAGTGCAGGTAAAACTGGAGAACAAGCCTTGACGGGATTATTGGTTAGTTTCCTTTCCGGATAAGTAATCAGTTTCCATTACCATGTTATTTGGATACTTTCATAATTTACTTCAAGCATGTAATCATACGTACGCGACCCGTCAAGATCAACAGGTGTTCATTGTTTTGAACCAGCCAGCACTCACAGTCTGTCTCTATCGCAGAACTCCCACTGTGAAGCTTATATCGGCATGTCGAATTCCAGGTACTACAGGAAAAGTGTAAGTGAAATACCAAGGATTTTAAATGTAAATTTGGTTATAATCTGAGTTCAGATCTGAAACCCCGTACTCAAAGTAATGTGATGCTTCTTCACATTTTTGGTTAGCAGATGGCTTTGACTATGAACCTAGTTTAGATATTACCTATTGTTAAATGCTAGGTATTCGCTTCAACACGTCTGCAATTTTGAAGAATTAATTTTTCTTAAAAAGTCTTATGAAAAAGTATTCTACTTCCGGAACCAGCTTAGAATATTTAAATGACTATTAATTTTCGGTAAAATTAATGTGTAATAAATCTCTCGTGCCAGTAACAATCTGTCAGAGAATGATCCCATTTTCAGTGCTCTAATAAGTGGGTTAGTCTGGCTTTTTTTTTTTTCATTATGTTTTATCGGCGTCGAAGTTATTGGAACTGGGACAGGTTTGAGAGCGAGGAACGAAAAGTAATTCGGCCATGACCTTTCTAAGAAACTTAAAATGATTTCGGGAAAAAATTTAAAATAAAAATGTGGAAGGCCGAACAAGGATTTGAAACCACGTTCTCACAGATGCCAGGTCCAGGCCTACCTGGGATGGAAGAAGGTTCATGTAACTGAATAAGAAAATTATTAGATGCAGTAGCTAGGAGAATATAGAGCCATTACTCGTCTACAGACTATTTTGCGGCATACTGACATTAATCTTTAGCGATCTTCAAAAGTCGCAGCAAACCTAATTAAGTTATGGAAACAGGATTCCAGGCTAAGCTTCCGATTAACTGCTACTGTTTCACTGTCTCATTAAGCATGGTTATCATATAGTAGATTCCTGTGACACACTAAATGTCACAATTCGTACAACTTAAATAAGTGATTACTGTTTTAAATTATAAACGTATATGATAAAATATTTCTTTCAGACCCGCCAGTGTAACTGCAGGCGTGAACTCGCCACCAAACTGGATTGGGAAGGAACTACGGACGAGTCCTGGTCTCCACGATCACCTGTCCACAATCTCCGCCTCACAAATTACACATTTCACAAACAAAAATACTCCTTTCATATAAAACATAGGTTACACGTAGGGCAGACAGGTGGCCAAACAAATATTTCACCTTTATGATAAACGCTTCAAATCTAACAGATCTGATTCAACTTTGGCGAAACTACTGCCTCAATCCCTTCCCTGTTTGCATTGTTAGCAGACGTCTACTTAATCCAGATTGGCTGTAACAAAAGAAAACTATATACGAGATTTCCATTATTAAATGTCATCAGTTTGTTGACAGTAAGGGAAATTAGCCTCCCAACGTTAGAAAAAATGTCATGTTAGCAGACATTCCAAGAGATTTATTTATGTGAGCGTCAAGGAGAGATGATTGTGGTCTCAAACAGAACTACTACAGATACAACATAATCACTGGAGAAAGCAGTAAATGTACAGTACATAGCTGTTACAAATCGAAAATAATCTGAAATAATTCTACTTATGTATGGAACTCGAGGATGTTTCACTTTTGGTGGGTGATACCAGATGCTCTGATTCGAGTGTCTTAAAAGGTATCTCAAGCTGGAACAGAGGATGTTGATTGCAGTCTAAATAGTCACATTTTTGGAGTATAAACATTTGTCTTATCATAACATTCTAAACACAGAGAAGGTAATAAATCTCTCTTGATGAACTGATGGCGTTGTACTGTGTTTGAGAGAGAGAAAAATACTAAATACATGATAGAAGTAAGCAGTACGATGGATTAAAACAGTAAAATTCTGTCTCCTAATTTTCTGTCATAGAGAATTGACGCAAACAAACCTTATCTCTCAGAACGCGCGTACTTATGAGTTAGGATAGTTATTGTTTCATACTTTATGGTATTGACTTGGTAATGCCAAGCAGTTGCTAGTGGATACTGCAATTATACAGCGACATTCCAAAACGGTGTAGGGTCTCTTCTAACTCGAGGCGGTGTAGACTCATCTAATCCGTGCAGTCCCCTGGAGGGATCTGCAGCTATGCTGTCTCGACAGCCGCTCACAACTGCTTCGTCACGGTAGAAGCTGAACCTCGATTACGAACGGCTCTGTCGATCACATCCCACGTATTCTCTATGGAGTTTACTACTGGCTATCTTTGTAACCAAACCGTATTTTGCAATTGTCAAGAATCCTGTTGACCTTTTTTCCCCTACTTATGGTTTTACGCCTCGTCTACGTCGAAGTCATTAGAGGCGGGATGGGAATGAGGACAAGTAACGAGAAGGAATTCTGTCACGGCCTTTTGAAGGAAGCATCCCGGCATTCCCCTGGAGTAATTTGGGGAAACCATGGAAAACCCAAATCTGGATGCCCGCACGGAGCTGCTTAATGAAATTGCGTACACACTATGCCTGGTAACACATGCTGGAACATTCACACCGTTATCAGGATACTTGAATTCCATAAAGAGCTACGAATGGTAAGCAAGCACTAGAGCACAGCGATGGCCTGTCATAAACCAGTTTAGGTTGCTCAGAGGACCCATTCCAGGAAAAATGAGCAGTTTCCACTCCAGTGTGCAACCATCACCAGCTTGCATAGCTGCCAATCCGAACATTTTGTACTAACTCATCGGACGAAGCAACCCCCTTCCAGTCATCTGGATCCAGGAAATTTATTAGGCCAGATGAACTGCTGACGCCGATGTTGTGCTCTGAATAAATGCTCCAAAGTAGGTCATCTGGTTTCATATACCGTCGATATTCATTTTAATTTTTTTTATTATTTATTTATGGCTTTACGCCTCGTCGATGTCATTAATGGTGGGATGGGGCTGGATACAAGTAACGGGAACTTTCTTTTGAAGGAAGCATCCCGGGATTCGTCTGGAATGATTTGGGGAAACCACGTAAAACCCAAATCTGGATGTCCGGACGGGTATTTGAACCGGCATCCTGCCGAATGCGAGAGCAGAGCGATATCCCGTTTACCCATATTGTTACTGCACAGACAGTTAGTTCATGCAGTACCTTTCTTGTGTTGAGAGCGTTGCACCTGATCATCTGTAGCTGGTCTTGACCATTTAAAAGATGTATCCGGTCATTAAGATATTCCATGTGCGGAAATGAGCAATACTACAAGCCATTGATGTTGTGGAACGCGGGTTAATAATTAACCTAACCATTTCTAATAAGCTACGACCCCTTCGCCGGACATGAAGTATCTCCATTATGTTTGCAGGTTGGAACTGAGTCAATTTCCTACAGTGTGGCCGCGTTAGCGCCACCTCAACGGATTGAGGAGGTTTTATGGGCCCAGGCCCTGAATGGCGTACTGGATGTTCGCTGGAGCCGAATAAGCCATACGCTTTCAAAAAAATACAAGTCACGTCGGGTAGCCACGTTATTAAAAGTATTTGTTTCACAGAGCTCTCACGAGACTAGCTGTCAGTACTGACAATCATCTGTTTAATTACACCTCTGTGACGCGATATCTGCCAATAAACCTCCCCCTCTCCCCCTGCAAATTTCCATGGTGCTATTCTACAACTTTTGGTATTTCAGTGTTTTCACAGGGTAACGATCCCAATCGGCATCGATTTAGTATGCACCAGAAATCAGTAAAGCCTGTAGCAAGTGCCTCTTTGCTCTGGATGCTGTGTGTCCGCTGAGGGCCGCCGATTTTAGCCGTTCGGCCGCAGCACGCTGAGTCAGAACGACTGCCGGCGCTAAAACAAGCAAACACGAGACCACACCCGACGCGTCGGCACAGAGATCAGCCGCGCCACTGGCTAAGCACAAAAAACGGACGCAGCAGCCACAGGGCTGGCGACCACTCAGAAATGGAGACAAAAGTAATTACGTGCGGGAAATAATGAAGACGAATATATGAATATAGGTTAAATCTATCGTAAAATATATAAATGGGAGACGACGGGAATATATTATTTTTTAAAATTGAAGTAATTAGTGATACAAAACAAAACAAAAATTTGAACGATAGTTATTAATAACTTCACAAAAACAAAAGGAGTTTTAAAAAATACGACATACAGATAAATCTATCCGCTTGTAGGATAGAATACGTTCTTCGACACAATTACCACGTAAACTTTCTTGCTTCCCTATCCAGACTGTAATTTTAGTAGTATCGTTCAATAATTCTTACCTTTATTTACTCACAGCAGAGCCTTAAGGTTCTAATTACTTCCTGTTCTCCACCACCTTTAACCAACATTTTGGGATCGACTGCCTTCAAAGAGTTTTACTCACCGTTGGCATGGCCAAATTTTGAACTATGGTTTAACTACCACATGCCCTTATTGACACCACGAATTTTATACCTACTGCCAGGTGGTACTAATCATTAATGGGAGAAGTTAAGTGTTGCCATCTCTCTGTGAAACGTGCTACTAAGTTCAGTAGTGATAGATATATTCTTTGTTTGTCAAATGTGTAGTTTATGAGGTGGAGATTTGAGACCGTCCCGGAACTCGCCTTAATGGCTGCCGGAATCCACCTGTAAACCGTAGTCAGGGCGGCCGGTACGCAGACTGCTGGGCTCGTGGCCGTCCAGATGTACCTCCCTCATCAAGTGTGCGGGGCCTCAGCACACTGGTGAATCTCGCAAATATTACCCTTCCAAATATTATATCTTGCAACTAAATTTATGTTACTAGCTGTCCGACCGCTAAACTATCTCCTGTACCGCCATAAATGACGTCATCTCCTACTTCATGCCATAGATCTCGAATAAAATTATGGAACTCTACATCTGCGAATTACCTTCCAGACCAGGGAAGGGACCACATTCATTTGCTCCTGTGTGTATATATATATATATATATATATATTCTACACTGTGATCTAATTGCTGCCTTGGAATCTTCATAGTCTGTTTCATTGACTTACAAAATTATTTGTAATTAATGTATTGTTAACAAGTTGCTGCCCGTAACTTCATTTACTAGGTTTCTCATTTTACAGAGGTTTATAAGATGAAGTCAGGTTTCCTATCGACGATACTCGCACGGACGATATATCATTATTGGTAGTCAACGATTAGTCATGAATGTTTCACACGCATAGAGAAACCCAGTGGGTTACAACTCCAGAAATAAGTCAAGCGACTGACGATGACAAAACGGAAAAAAATCATCTACCACCACCTACTGTATATATACGTCCGAAGAAGAGACAAGTAAGTCAGACGTTTCGTAACGATAGATTTTACCTACACCACCCCTGGTGACGCTGATAAGTATTGAATATAACTGTAATTAAATGTTAATAATTTCTTGATGTCTTAGCAAGCTAGAGGTAGTTTCTTACCTGCTGATAAATCTTCCTCTGTCGTAGTCATCTAAACCAACCTGATAGTCCTGCTAGGTAACGGATACCTGGAGCTTAACCTTGGAGAAACCTCAGCACGCAGCGTGCCAGTGGTGAATATCACTATGAATACCGGACAATTTCCATTCAGAGTAATTCAAATCCTTCAGCAAGTATCCCAGTAAACATTATTAATAAATGGAGTTACTTGTGTTAATAAGGGTGGACGTTCCAGCACTATTTTGCGCCAGCTAAGAAGGCCAAACAACCCAGACTTCTCTGTTTTTCTACTTTATTTTCTAAGAGTTATCTCCGTTTATGGGCTTTCTTAATATGCCATACTTGATCTCTAATTACATTCTTCTTTATAGTGTAATTCATTACACACATGTCTCTCCGAAATGGCTATCTATAGATTTAGGAGTATATTGCTGATGGCTCAGAGATTTAAATAAATTATTAAAGAAATTTTAAGCAAATTTTACAGCGTATAGTTCAAGAACATCTTTGAAATATAATGTCGCCAACTGTAAAATATTTTAATTAAAAAACTTATCGCTTCTGCTAAGATCTCGTAATCTGCAGTTTTGCTTATGAAATCGGTTAGGACGATAATTTTTTGAATGTTCTAATTGGATATTTCATCCAAACTGTAACGTAAAACACGAGACAGGTGCCATGCAGAAAGCCAGCTTCACGAATGCGGCCGCTTCGCAACTGGGAATTCCAAAAATCAGCTTTAGCACTTCCGTCACCATTAACATCGCCTCCAAGAATAAGCACGTGCCGAATAACTTCAAACACTGTGACAATCGGCTTCCGGGATGAGCAACATCAAAAGTCTGCATATAGTCTGATGTACCAAAATTATTCACCATGCACGATTGGCGGAGGAAGAATATACCCCTGTTCTGACCTTGGAACTACACAGCTATCTGTTAAAGACGATTTGATAAATGTGATCCCAGCAACGCAATTAACAGTGTGATCGACCCGGCACTCTGGAATCTTTACTTTCCAGGAGATTCTTAACTGCAATTGATTTCACGAGAAGCCTGTAGAGCCGTTCCAGACGCTTGGTTTCAACGAAAAGCTTCCAACCTAGCCGACATCTGAATGGCAATACTTTGCAGTCAGCCGTGACATATAGAACCACTCCAGTTTTCCAGTGAGTGGTAATTTTTAATCTACATCGGTACCGAGTTCCTATAGTAAAAGTAAAAAAATTTGAGAGATGGGAATTAGTTAAAAACATGGTGGGAAAGAGTGTGACAATCAACGCTGTGTATTATATACTTACAAGAAGAAGAAGGAAAGGAAGTGAAGGAAAAGCTACTATAAAGGTTTTGGAAGAAAGAAACAATTTGCTACTATTTGCTGCAAATGACGTTATATTACAAATTGTGACGAGACTATGAAAATATTACTGAATCTTACAAATAAATCATTTGGAGAGAAATTCACATTAAATTTAAATCGAAGCAAGAAAATTCGCGAAATGCAGCAGAGATGATAACTACAACAACATACTGAATAGGAAAATATTTAGTAGTAAAAAAAGGAAATCCTATTATTGAGAACATAAAATTGAGTGTTGATTTCTATCAATAACAGGTGGAAAACTAAGTTTGCGTAAGAATTTCACAAGAAAATGAAATAAAAATCTGATCACATTTTAAGACAAACAGGATTTGTTAAATTATTAGTAGATGAAAATGTTCAGATGAAAAATTGTAAACGTATAAAAAGATTGTAGGACATATTAGTTAGAGGTCCTTGAAGATAATCAGACTGGGCCCGTCAGGAAGCTACCACCATTGAAGTACATCACATTGGGCTTTTCCTTCACTGATAGTTAGCCACAGGTCGTAAAGAATCTTTATTAATTTTTTTACCTTCAAATCAGAGTGCCATTTATCTTTCAAACAGGACATTGTGTTTATTTTATTCAATAAATCATTAAGGATTAAGCAGAAAAAATGTGAAAGACACAGAAAGATGTATAGAAGATACAACGCCGATACCGATCGTTAGTAACTCGGCTGATGTCCCGACAACAAAGAGGAAGGTTTTAATGTTTGCCTTCGAAACTTCAAACAGTGACTGTTATTTGCTCTGGACGATTCGCTAAAAGTGCTCCCAGGAACGCAAATAACAACGAACAATTGTTTCGTTTTTCTTTTATACGAAACGACGACACTCGCTGTAATTCTGTTCTGACATTCACAAACGATTTTATCAGTTAACATTTAAATAAAACATCAAATTGTAACAACGTTTCCACGATATGTGGAACATAGGGATGATAAACAGTATTAGATACACAAATAAATGTAGCGTGAATAAATTATGCTGGTAGGTACGTTGTGTATATAATGACATTAAAGTTAGGATCTAAATGCAAGATGCTACTAGAAACAGTGACCTGCAAGGAAAATAACATCTGTGTGCGTGCGTTCTTTCATTCATCATCCTATCAGAGCGAGAAAAAGCAACTAATTATCGTATTAGTTATTTCCTTTCCTGCCTTCTAATAAAAGCAGTAATAAAAAGTTTATAATAACACATTTGTTTGTAATACATTTAATCTTTTTTCTGTGCACAATTAACTATGTTTATGTAATGTACAGTGCGGGAAGATTCTGACAGTTTAAAGTAACTTCGACAAGAGTACCCGAATGTGTTGAACGTGTAGATAAATGAATCCCCTGGAAAGTTTTTAATCGAACAATAATTTCAATTTCTAACATATTAAATCGAACAATAATTTCAATTTCTAACATATTAAATCGAACAATAATTTCAATTTCTAACATATTAAAAACTTTATTTCTATATCGGCTCTAAACTGGAACACACTAAACATTTTGGAATTAACTGATTTCTGAGTGGTCCATATTTTGCCGCTTAACACATAGTTCTAGTGAATATTGTAAGAGATGACTTGTATGTTTATTCTGAATCCGGTGGTGATAGGTAACGCTCAGGTCAGATTTCGGTTTTCCATGGTTTCCCGAAATTACTACAGACAAATGCCGGGATGGTTCCTGCAAAAGTCCATGGCTGAGTTCTTTCCCGTTCCTTGCCCCCCAACCTTTCCCGTCTCTTAAGACCTCGCTGTTAAGAGACGTTAAGCAGTTAAAAATATATATATTTAATTGAAGTTCATACTTCATTTTTCAAATAACTTCATAGTTTATGGCTAAATGTTGTTATCAAAAAACGACTTAAAATTGTTTTATAAGGATTCAAGTAGATCGGAAATGGAACATGGTCATGAAGCACTGAATACAAAATTGAGCTAAAATTAGATTAATATCAACAGCCGTCAATCACCATTGTTGTATATGTCGTTTATTCTTCAGTTATTTGTAAACTTGCAACTGTCACTTATCTAGGGTATATGGTGCTGAATAGTTTTGCTTGCATTAATATACTTTATATCAAGTTATCAAAACAATAATCTTTTCGAAGATCGCTTATGTTAATGACTTTAAAGAGGCACAGGTATTTAAAAAAATGTGTCATGCAGACACTTTAAAAGAGGAAGACATGAAGAAAATAGAAGGTAATTTTACAGGGGAAACTTGTTGGAGGCAGCAACTCGAAAGTTGAATGATTGTTGCATGTAGTTTACATAGCAGAATATAAAGCTTATTTGGATGTAACACTCGCGAAGTTATCCTAAAGAAATCTTATCCTGCTTCAGGACGTCAAGGTAAATAAACTGTTGTTATTACCTGTTCACCCTCAACTGACGGCTCAAGGTCGTACTGCCCTTGCCCCACTCTTCACCTCACCGCCCCCTCCAGTTGCCTCCCATCCAAGCACACCGCTGTATCGGTTCATGTGTTTCGCAAATTTGTCTTCGGGCACTCTTTATTCCTGTACAAGTAAGGCCGGCGTAGAGGAGATAAATCATAGTGACTTTCAGTCGCCTCTGTTAAATGAATGACAAAATAACGAATGCTCTGTTGAGCCTTTTTTTAAAAAAAAATTAACTGCTTTACGTCTCTCAACAGCGAGGTCTTTTAGAGACGGGAAAGGATTGGGGGCAAGGAATGCGAAGGAATTCGGGCATGGCCTTTTTAAGGAAGCATCCCGGCATTTGCCTGGAGTGATTTGGGAAACCATGGAAAACCAAAATCTGGATGCCCGGACGGGGATTCGAGCCGCTGTCCTCCCGAATGCGAGGCCAGAACGCTATCCGTTACACCACCACGCTCGGTCCTCTGTTGAGCCGAATGTAAATGACATACCAAATAGGTACCATACATTTTAACTAAGTCAATACCTACGGACTTGATTTGTTGGAGACTCTGTACCTAACGGCATTAAAATAGAAATACTATAAGCATGAGAGAAGATATATGGCCTGTCAGCGTAATTTCTTCAATCAGCGCTTAACTGGTTGTTGAGGACTTTGCTTTATATAAAACTCAAACGTCATTCTGTGTTATTTGTTCTACGTCTGAACTGCGGAGTTTAGGATAAGTTGCAAATGATATAGACTTAAAGTGAGTAAGAATTCAGAACGAAGCATAAAGCTGAATAATGATGAGATCAATACACTTAGGCTGGCAAAGGCTCCACTCTTTCGACAATGTCCTTTTAAAGGAACCGTCACGGTATTCATCTGAAGTGGTTTAGGGAAACCATCGAAAACCCAAATCAGGATGGCCATACAGCGATTCGAACCCCCGTCCTCCTGAATGCAAGGCCAGAGCGTTACCGCTCACCCACCACGCTCGGTCTATTCAGGATGAAGTATTTTCCCGGCAAGGGTTACCAGAACGCCCTCGGATCGCTTTTAACTCGTTGACGGGCTGACGTTCGTGAGGACTATTTTTCAAACACGGGGAGGTACGACACCGCGGTAAAAAACAAGGACTTGTCGCCGACGGCTGGAACAACAAGACACGGGAGTGGAGAAGCGCTCGGAAATAGACATGTTGCGGCGTTCCTGGAGCGTTCTCACATTACCCGGCTTACTAATCCCGGAGGCAGACAAAGGTCATTGTCTGCGGTAGTGGGCGTGACGAGGCTGGCTGGGCTCGGCTCTTGAAAGCCGGCGGCAGCCTTGGCGGCCGCTCATTCACAATAGTTGCGTCTCCAAGCTCAGCCACGGGAAAATGAGCTTCACTCCCGTCAATGTCTTAATCTTACAACAGGTAACTATCCGTAAACATGTCCAAACAATAACCTCTTCACCACATCGCATGGTAAACTTCTCTGTGTGCGTATGCGGCATATATTACCAGTTATTTTAAACGTCAGCACAGTTATTAAAGAAGCACCCCAAATTAAAAAAAAGAAACAAATAGCCCTATATATATGTAAGCTATTAATTAGCGCCAAGCTTTAAAGAAAAGCAAGACAGTCTCACTACAAACGTAGCCATCTGTTACACAGCTGCTCTTGCCTATTTCTAAAACCGTTTAATTGGCTTCATGTGATTCTAAATGGACACGATTATCAGTTTCCAAACCCAAACATTGTTTGTTCAATACATTTTTTTCCACACCCTCTCATTGGACAGAACATAAAAGAATATTTTAATTCTGCTAAGTTCTAGTTGCGTCGCATACATGTCATCATCTCAGTAAATTTTTGTTTTAATATCCCTGATCCCAGTAGCATCAATAACATTTTTGTCCGTTACACTCATAAATTTCTTCCACTGTATTGCATCCATGTATTATTTCGAAAAATGTTGACCATGATATTACGACACACATTTAACACACTAGATAAAACATGCTGAAGAGCTGAAATTAGAATTCATGACCTCATTTCTATAAATCGCGCTATTTGTCGTTGTTACATGTTATTTTAAATACGCTCGTTCAGAATTCGTTGACACGCTCATTAACATTGCACACAAAAATTTCCGATTAATTGTATTTCATACATATTATTACTGTTATTATTATTTTGTTTATGGTTTTACGCCTCGTCGACGTCGAGGTCAAGGGGGAAGGATTTGGGGCAAGGGACGGGAAGGAATTCCGCCAAGGCCATTATGGAGGAAGCATCCGAACATTCGGCTGGAGTAATTTGGGAAAACCATTGAAAATCCAAATCTGAATACCCGGACGGGGATACCAAACCGCGTTCTACCGAACGCGAGGCCAGAGCGTTAACTGTTACCATTCACACTAAGTTATCATAGTAAGGGAGAGTTATTAACAGATGTAAAGAGATTTTAAAACCAGTACTTAATATGGGATGATGACAATGACTATACGAGATTATGAAGTGGGAATAGATATGTTTTTAGACGCATAGAGCATGTTTCCACAAAATACTAAACTCATTTACGATAAATGTTCAATTTTAAACAATTTGTCTGCAACTAAGGAGAATTCCAAATTTACTTGCGTATTACTCAATTTTTATTTTGTTGTCACTAAAAATATTACGAGCTAACTGACAATTTCATCATAGACGGAATTAAAACGTCTTAACCTAATAGGAGAAGTAGTTGTGAATTGTCTATTAACCAACAAGAGATTGGCTTTACAATTAGTGAAAACTGATATCGATAGCCGATTGTACCTCGCAGACCACTATATGAAAATAAATTTTCCTATTCCAAAGGTCTTGAATAGGAAAGAACTCGACTCGAAAACGAACTCTGATGGCAATGTAAATAAATTTAACTTCTGTGAAGGTAGAAGGAAGAAACACATTTCAATTTTAACACTGGTAACACGCTAAATAACAGATCACGGTTTCTACCAACTGATAACCAGATACACAGATTTTATGATATCGAGCCAGACCAATGATGTTGGGCATTGTTCACTTTAGGAGAACGAGAAAGCAACTATGCAGCTCAATCGTTTCCCGATTGCGTGGGATATACATCGGATGTTAAATGGTAAAGCACCTGGCTCTTTTGTATTTGGAAATTCTGTTAAGGATACCCGTTTGATACACATGAAAGTCACTTGCTCATTATATGGAACAATTTAAATCAAATAATTTCACATTCAAGAGGTAAGGAATTTTGCAGAGTTTTTTCTCTTACATGGATCATCGTTCAACGACTTCCATAATGAAAATTTCTTCACATCAACATTTTTATTTATTGTGTGGTGGTATCTCGAGAAAGTAAAAAACTCAAACCGAACGTATTAAAATATTTTGATTCGCATTGGGATCTATTCCTCCAAATAAAGACAAAAATAGATACATCGGCTGCTTGAAATGATATATTTCATTCAGTACGCAGAGTTAAATAAAAACGGTTTTAACTCGTTTATATTATGAGGCGCTCCTTAACTTCCCATGTTGTTTGTATTCCCTCCCTCCAGAATATTATCTCGGCAAAAATACCTTCGATTGAAATATAGTTAATGTAGTCATAGCTACTGAAATGGTTTTGGAGAATATTTAGGCGCGAAGAAGGAGGAGAGTCACAAAAGAAAAGCTGGTTAGTGTGGAACATTACTATAGTCAAAGTGTCTTTTACATTAAAACCAATTATGTTAAAGAATGAGTTAGTTATTTAATAGCACCTGTTTCTCGTCTCTACTATAAAATGCGTGTATGTATTGAATTAATGTAAAACTTGTAGAACAGGATATTTGCGTCTGTTCCATACGAGATATAATTGTAGAAATAAGTGTTGCATTTTAATAAATTATAACACCAAGTCTCATAATATCAGAACCTGAGTGAAATATTGGTCTCTTCAGTTCTACTCTACCAAGGTAATGACACAATGTTTCTTACCTGGAAACTGCTTTTCAGAAGAAGAAAAAGAATTTGTATTTTTTCATTCAAGCTCATTTGAGTTTTACTCTATTTTCCACACTACAGTAAACCAAATATCTCACCTCCGACACTCCAGATATTAATACCAGATTGGGGACACAAATTCGTAGCACTTTACTTCCTATTATAGAGGTGGCAAAATTATTGGACTAAAGATTTAAAATTAAATATTTTATATTGAGAGTACCTTAACAAGTGAAAATTGAGCCTCAATACTCCGCGTGTATTCCCTTATTGCATTTTCACTCTGTTAGGCATACTTTCAGTCAGTGTTTGGCAGCTTTTGTTAATTCATTGTTGTGGTGCCAAATCTTCATCAAATTTACAGTGAACCACATTTTATAAAAGAACGGATACTTTCCCGGCGTATGCTTGCAATGAAGTCTCACAGGTGTACCTTTTTTTTCTACTGTTTTACGCCTCGTCGACGGCTAAGGTCATTAGAGGCGGGATGGGACTGGGGACAAGGAACGGAAAGGAATTCGGCCATGGCCTTTTTTGAAGGAAACATCCCGGCATTCGCCTGGAATGATTTGGGGAAACCATGGAAAACCCAAATCTGGATGCTCGGATGGGGATTCGAACCGGTGTCATCCCGATTGCGAGGCCAGTACGTTAACCGTTCACCCACCACGCTCGGTCACGGGTCTACCGCCGGATTTTGTTTTGAAAACACGATATTTTGACGACTAGCTCCGTCAGCTTCATCATCGGAGCTAGTCGTCGAAATATCGTGTTTTCAAAACAAAATCTGTTAGTACACCCTTGAAGACTTCATTGCAAACCGATTTTAGTTATAAATATGGTTTTCTTGATTTTACTCTTAACAGTAACCCACAAATTCTCAGTTGAAATCGTATCCAGGCTGTTTCCTGGCCATTGAAGTAGACAAAGATTTATGTCATTAAGGAATTGTGTCACTTTCTCGGCCATTGTTAGCCAACCTAAGATATACAGTAAACTGCAAACCATTTCAAAATGTCACCATACCATTCCTATAAGAAACCAGTTTGTAAGGTATTCAGCAAAATTAAATATAAATTTTCAGACCTTTAGTCTACTAATTTCGCCATCCATGAAAATGTAATGTCGCGAACTATCTTTCCTTTTCTTTCCTCGTATACTTTCATTCTATCCTCTTTTTACACGCACACATCCAGTCATCTTTTTTCAGTGCTGTTATAAACCTTTTGAAATTAAAAAAAAGGTATGAGATAAATATATTTTGCGTTCGACCACAGCAATGCCATCCTCATTCATGATATACCGCAATATGTTTCGGAAAAACCTCATCCATCGGAATGAATTGAGTGATGTTCGCTACAACATTACGCGAGTTAACTTCGTTTAGCCTGCCGATAATATGAATGGATTTAACCTGCTGACCCGTACGATATCAAGCACAATTAGTTCGCTATAATCGCCTTAAATATGTTACGCAAATCACTGGAATAACAAGTTTATCGTTTCCCATATTCCGCTAATATATCGCGTATTACGCTTGAACAAATTGCATATAACTGGTTATCTCGAGCAGTTTCACTGATGCAACGAGACCATGGTAAAGTCTGTAAGATTCCTGCCTTATATATTCTACTCACTGCAGGTAATACATACACAGACGGAAAAAAAAATCCCAACACCAAGAAAAAATTATTGTAGAGTAATGAAATTTGGACAATGCATTTGTCAAGTTAACATGTTTAATTGATTAAATTTTCAAGATCACAGGTTAATTTAAGCTCAAGAAAATGCATTTCAAATGTGAAATACTGTTAAATTAATAGCCGGTGTAACCTCCAGAATTTTGAATGCAAGCCTGCAAACGTGAATGCATTGTGTCATACAGGTTTCGAATGTCACTTTGTGGTATGGAGTTCCATGCTTGTTGTACTTGTGCTGTCAATACTGGGACGGTCAGTGCTGGCTGTGGATGATGCTGGAGTTGTCGTCCAATGATATCCCATACGTGTTCAATTGGAGACAGATCTGGTGATCTCGCAGGCCAAGGTAACATGTCGACACTCTGTAGAGCACGTTGCGAGACAACAGCGGTATGAGGGCGAGCGTTATCCTGTTGAAAAACTCCCCCTTGAATGCTGTTCATGAATGGCAGCACTACAGGTTGAATTACCAGACTGACGTACAAATTTGCAGTCAGTGTGTTTGGTATAACCACAAGAGTGCTCCTGCTGTCATAGGAAATTGCTCCCCAGACCATGACTCCAGGTGTAGGTCCAGTATGTCTAGGCCGCAGACAGTTTGGTTGCAGGCGTTCCCCTGGCCTCCTTCTGACCAACACTCGGCCATCACTGGCACCAAGGCAGAACCTGCTTTCATCAGAAAACACAACAGATCTCCACTCCGTCCTCCAATGAGCTCTGGCTTGACACCACTGGAGTCGCAAACGGCGATGGCTTGTAGTCAGTGGAATGCACGCTACAGGGCTGGAGTCATGGTCTGGGGAGCAATTTCCTATGACAGCAGGAGCACTCTTGTGGTTATACCAAACACACTGACTGCAAATTTGTACGTCAGTCTGGTAATTCAACCTGTAGTGCTGCCATTCATGAACAGCATTCAAGGGGGAGTTTTTCAACAGGATAACGCTCGCCCTCATACCGCTGTTGTCTCGCAACGTGCTCTACAGAGTGTCGACATGTTACCTTGGCCTGCGAGATCACCAGATCTGTCTCCAATTGAACACGTATGGGATATCATTGGACGACAACTCCAGCATCATCCACAGCCAGCACTGACCGTCCCAGTATTGACAGCACAAGTACAACAAGCATGGAACTCCATACCACAAAGTGACATTCGAAACCTGTATGACACAATGCATTCACGTTTGCAGGCTTGCATTCAAAATTCTGGAGGTTACACCGGCTATTAATTTAACAGTATTTCACATTTGAAATGCATTTTCTTGAGCTTAAATTAACCTGTGATCTTGAAAATTTAATCAATTAAACATATTAACTTTTCAAATGCATTGTCCAAATTTCATTACTCTACAATAATTTTTTCTTGGTGTTGGGATTTTTTTTTCCGTCTGTGTATTACGCAAGTACGGATTTAACAGTGGTGTATAAACACCTCTGCAAGACGTAAGAAATAATTAGCTCAGTAGAAATAAGATAATTTTCAGTCTGGCCTGCATAGAATCTCTGAATATCACTTTTTTCTACCTTAGCTAGTCGAGTTAATTATCTTAGTAAATGATAAGGTCAACACTCAATGAACAAGAAGCTGTTTCTAACGTGATCATTTAGAAATGATGGGTGAAAAAAGAAGTTTGTGGAGAGGCCTACATAAAGAAGAGACAGGCTGGTAGGTCATATTTTTATACATGCAGGATTGGTTAATTTATTAGTGGAGGGAGCAGTCGAAGGTAAGAACTGTAGAGGAAGACAGAGATTAAAGACTGATGACAACAACAACAACAATGAATGTTGAGTAGTTGTCGTAATCTGAAATTAATTTCTCCAGGCAGCGAGAGATTACTGCCATCCTGCACTCCAACTTTGGCTTTTCCGTGATTTGCCACATTGCCGGAAATGAAATGTCTATATCCATATACGTTTACCTTTGACATCCCAGATGACAATATCAATTAAGCAAGGATATTTTTCGTACTTCGTCGTCTATTCTAGAGACTGAGCGTGGTGGATGAGTGATTAACTCTGGGGTTTGACGTTACGTGCGGGTTCGATCCCCGCTCAGACCTTCAGAATTTAAGTTTACTACGGCTCCATGAAAAGGCCGTCACCGAATTCCTTCACATTCCTTACCTCCAATCCTCTCATGCTTTTAACGAGGAAATAAATGTATTCTCTGAATGGAATACGATATTGTAATTTCATAACTTATCACCGCATCTTTTACTGATACCCTCTTCACTTCAATACATTTCTATCAATCGTACCTGTGAGGCTTCTTAAAACCTTTAAATATAAGATGAAGGTGTTTTTGGTGTTCTCAAACTTTTCAGTTAGTTTTCACAAAGCAAATATTTTGTATTAGTGAGTCATGTCTCAACCTTTTATAAACAACTGGTTTCTCAGAAAAATTTAATAAAATTATGTTAAATGATGTCTTTTAATTAAATGTTTTATTTTCCTAAAAATAATCTTAATTTTTGTAAACCATTTTTTCAACATTTTGAATACTGTTCTGAGAATATTCTTGGGGAAAAAAGTTTTGAGTGTTAAATATTATAAATACGGAAGTAAAATCATCAATGGGTAGTAGCAGTTATTTTGACAATATCTAAAACTGAAGTGCAAGAAATGGTAAGCCCTGCTTAAAAAATCTTTTTATATTTGATAGTAATGCAATTGGCTCATTTTTTTTTTAACTGCTTATGTCTCTTTTTAACATCGAGGTCTTTTAGAGACGGGAAAGGATGGGGGGCAAGGATGGGGGCAAGGAATGGGAAGGAATTCGGCCATGGCCTTTTGAAGGAAGCATCCCGGCATTTGCCTGGAGTGATTTGGGGAAACCATGGAAAACCAAAATCTGGATGCCCGGACGGGGTTTCGAACCGCCGTCCTCCCGAATGCGAGGCGAGAACGCTAACCGTTACACCGCCCTGCTCGGTGCAATTGGCTCAGTCCCCGACATATGAAATCAGTGAAATGGTGTCGATAATTGCAAAGAACAGTAAAAATTAGATCACAATCCAATATCTTTTTAGAAAAGGAATTAATTTAGAGGAAAAATGTATGTAGCGTATAAAAAATGTAGAGAACACACTTTAAACAGCGTAAGTGTGTGTCACGCACATATTAGAAACTAATGATTTAAAATATTTAAATACTGAAAGCTGGGTTCCACATTTTAAAACTTGTTACGAAAGTTCGTTCAAGAGTGGTTCCATATAGCATATGTATATTTTTTTATTCTTTGATGTGCTGATGACTTGTGGGCGTCGATGATATTAGAGACGGTGGATCATTGAGGACAAGAAACGAAGAGGAATTCACCATGACGTTTTAATGAAATTATCACGTTTCATTTGCAGTCAGCGATTTGTGAAAATCATGGAAAACCTAAATTCGGATGGCTTACGGAAATTAGAAACCTCTCCCTTTAGGATACCTGGCCGGATTTTAACCGTTAACGCTTCAAACTCTGTTACTGCTTGGGGCAACGGCAAAATAAGAGAGTGATATTGCTGTAAAATGGTTTGATTTACCATCATCGATCCAGACTACAACAAATCAAGCTGATGTTTTTAGTAAGATTAACAACAAATGATGTTACAAATTCTAATACATTTATTGTTTCACCCCTTCACCATTCATCTACATTAGTTCCTTAAAGCCTCGGCAATATTTACACTTGCATCTGGTGGACGATAGAAGGAGCCTATCACAAGTTTTGTCCTAGCTACGTTGAACCATTACTGATTCCATGGTTTCCCCAATTCACTCCAGGCGAATGCCGGGATGCTTTCTTCAAAAAGGCCATGACCGAATTCCTTCCTGTTCCTTGTTCCCAGTCCCATCCCTCCTCTAATGACCCAGCCGTCGACGAGGTGTAAAATAAAAAACCATTAAAAAAAAGTTAGCTGATAATATTCTGCTAATACATTGTGAGAAAACAATCTGTTCCCTTCTGAAGAAATAGATTTTAGATAATTGGTTAATACAGTGGCAACGAGGATTGTCGGGATTAGAGGATACACACCAGAAAAGGTGAACTCTGGTTGAATGGAGACCCGCCCGCGCAGAGATATTGTTATGCGCTCCAAACAGAGCGCATCTGATTAGTCAGATCTGACTTGTTGCTCGGAGGAGCTGATCCGTGTTGTGTCCGGGCCAACTGCGATAACGGCCTAGGGGCATGACCAGCTCTAGGCTCAGCAGAGGTCAGCTTTGGCGAATGTGCCGAAGTAATCAGGTAGAGTTTACTGCAGGGATACTTAATTAAAAAACAACTAGCGACGAATGCACGACTTTCTCCACTTCACAAACAAATAGGGATGATATAGTACATATGTATATTCGTTGAGACCAACTAGGACCATGTTAAGCCTTCTTACAATTGGCAGTGAGTTTGATTTTCTTTTGGGCCCAGAAACATCTCATTCATTTTTAGGGTGCCTGTTTCCGCTCTTCTGTCCAAGGATTACCGCATGTTCTTTTGCAGTGTTCGTCTCGGTTTTTCCCATGTGTCAACCAACTTCTTCCGAAAAAGATCTCTATCGAGAGAATCTCAGGATTTAAATCCCAACAAATGAAGGTTTTCTTTGATGTTAACAAACCAGGTCCTTACATTTTTGGGGTTTGAATTAAATAAGTTAAAGATTTTTTAGTCAGTATATTTTATTCCATTCATTTGAGGTGACCATAGAGTCGTACCCGTCTTTTGCGGATGTTTTCGGTGATATTATTTACTTTGCTATAGACTTATTTGTTGAATCTCTTTTTGAGCGCCATTCTTGATGTTGGACCGATAATTCCTCTAATTTTTCACTATTTTTTCTCCAAGAAAAATTTTGTGGTATTATTAAGTTTTGTAAACATTCGGTGGATCTGTAGGATTTGTGTGAGAGCATGACGAAGTAAAAAAATGTAGCTAGTTAGGATACTGCACAACTTTCTCCATCTGTCCAAAAATCCTATTCAAATTTGGATTAATTGTGTTTCGATATAATATCCTCTTCACCTTCCACTCTCAAAGTCGCCACAACGTAAATAAAAAATGTCGAAATAAGAGACGCTGCGCAACTGCGAAATTACAGCAGCAATGCAAAAATTACCGATACAGGTATCACGTCAACCTAAACTGTTTCGTTTTCTAATAGAGGTTGTGTTTAAATTGAAAAGCGCCCTTGAGGAAGGAAAAAAAATCTGAAATTTTCGTTCAGTTGCAGCCATTTCGAAAATGCCATATTTTATTACAACGCAATCGATCGATTGTCTGTGACTGCATGTATCGATATAACATTGCGCGCGTTGCTGGATTACAGCTCGTACATGTATTTTCTATTTGTAAATTTAGTGCTAATTTTTACAACGAAGAGAAGCTGAAACGCCATTAAAGCAATAAAATAAAAGAATTAATCAACATTTCAGGATATTTTTAATAATTTTGCAGCCCTGGTGGCATCTGATAACTGGAGGAAACTCAGATATTTCGGCATTTTTAATTAAATTTGTGGTGACGATTCCGTAAAATGTAAGTGTGTGAAGAAGATATTACATCGAAGCAGTTAATTCAAATTTCAACAGCTTAGTATCATTTTTGGGTTGTGCATTATCCCAACTTGCTTCCTGATATAACTTTAACATGCTCTCACACAACGAATTTTCACAAAACTTAATAATACCATAAAATTTATATTATTTCGTCAGGAACCTAATTTCTAAACATAGTAGCTTGTACATTTCTTGCGATTTATAGCTTTCTGTTTCTTTACATTTATAGTGCTGTACGTTTCGTTGACGACAACGTAATTAAAACAGAGAGTGGACTGGACGCAAAAACTGGAAGTAAAACGGCCAGAATTTTATTGAAGGAACCATGCAGACATCCTCCTGAAGTTACTGGTGGAAATCATGTGAATCTAAATATGAAGTTGTTGTTGTTGTTCGGGTTTTAGGGCGCGTCACTAAATATGAATCCCTGTTACGATCCCACTACATTTCAGATGAGAGGCTCTAAACCAGTGGTGGCCAACCTTTTCAGCAGCCGGGCCAAATTTTAGAAATAGTATTTTCAATAGGGCTGCACGTACTACTTTCTTTGGAAAAAATACTTGAGTATTTTTATGTAGGAAAGAAATAATTAAAAATGAAACATACATATTTAATGAAGTATTAAAAATATAATTATTTTGATGCTTTGAAGTCTAAAGGCGTGGTTGCTGAGTGTTGTAAGGTGTGATATCACCGTTTACAGTTAATGTTTAATGATCCTGCTCCGATAGCCGCATGTTGGGCCGCGGCTTGGCTACCCCTGCTCTGAACGTAACCACTGATCCACCATGCTTTGTTGTTTGTTCAGCCTCTGGCTGGTTTTGTTCTTTCTAAGCGCCCTATACTTTTTAAAACCAACGACGTACCGATATTCATTACGCCATTCTCAAAATAGGCTTCCTTTTTTTACTGAACTGCAGCAGCTACACCTTTCCCATATTTTACTGAAGTAAAAAATGGAGCGACTAAAGAATGTTAATAATAGCAAGTTATATTCAAGGTTTTTTTGTTCTTATTTGTTCTATATTACACTGTAGAAGAATGGGATGTACAGTTTGTAAACTCTTTGTTGTTTCGCTGCAGTACGTTACGTATGCTGTACGTAATGGAATCGATTTTAACTGAAATAATGTTGCTATAATACAGTTAAACTTTGGCACTGAGATTAAACACCGGCCATACCACTGTATTCAAACTTTCGGATGGTACTTGTACACACAAATGCTGCAAAAACAGTAAGGTCAAAGCGATGACAGGAATTGCCGGAGGAACATCTTTATCATTAGTGCCTTATATGCTTTCTTCAAAAGTAAAAAATGCAAACAGAAGTCATCTGTTACCACGCAGCGCACTGGCGAAATATCAAGATAAATTATACAAAGCGGAACTAAAAACAAAACAAAAATACAAATGAATGTAATTTTTCTCGGCGTTGTTTATTTATAAACGTTTCTCGGGAAACAAACCGAGTAATATGCCATGCCAGTTTACAAACAACACGCTCAAGGCTGACTTCAAGGCAGACTTCAAGACTTGCAACTGCACCTGAAGATGGCGACGGAGAATAAAGTGCATTAATAACAATATTACTCGGTTTGTTTCCCGAAAAAACGTTTATTAAAAAAAAAAAAAGTCCATTCAGGAAACAAAAAGTATTTCTTCCTCGCGCTGTACACTGTATATTTGTGTCTATAAAGAAGTAGAATAGGAAAGGAGTCGTAATTCAAGCACCTCCCGACTTCCTGACTCAGAACATTTCTGTAGTCATATTATTTGTTTGTTATTTATGTCATTTTAAACACACTCTACTGATGTCACCTTGCATAACCTGATGCCCTTATCCACTGCCCTCTGTTTCTTCGGCTTCTCTAGATAGTAAGGAGACGGTCGGCAGAACCACCATTGAACTGTAACACTGTATTTATAGCAGGAGTTGTAATGCATCGTGGTGTAACGAATCGGAAAATAAAAATGTTTCCTGTTATGAATGGCATTAAATATATTGATCGAACCTCTACCGTTATTGTTACTATGAGAAATGTTACCAGACAAAGGCAGAGAGAGGTGTTCGTAGAACTTCAAATAAATATCCACACTTCAAAATCTGATCAGTAGCAGATTTTCAGAGTGTGCTGAGAAGCAGTGAAAATTTTCTGAGTTTCAATTTAATATGGATCTATGGTTCTGTGACAGTTTCTCTACACAACCTGTTATTCTAGCTGTCGCCCACACGGCGGTACCCACGACATGACAATACTTTCAACAATAGTATGACACAATCTCACTTCATTTGTTTAAATAAGAAAATTGTCTAGTTTCGAAGAAAACCAAACAATTAATCTATGTTATAATTCTAACGCGTGGACATTATTTCTCCTCTTAACGCGTTCAGGTGACCTTATTTACTTAAAAGACGTCATGAAGTAAATCCGCTGAGATGGCACTGTGCTATACTCAACGTTCATATATCAAATGTACTTTCCCTATTAAACATTATTAATCATTAAACAAATTAAGATAGTCCAAATGTTTAAAAAAAAGGCATACGTGACTCTAGTTACCATATTAACAGTAATTTGATATCAATTATCAACGAAGGTTAGAGAAAATTAGTAGTGATTAACTTCTAATAGTGATAAACTAATGTCGAATTT
Source organism: Vandiemenella viatica (assembly GCA_031002005.1). Classification (NCBI taxonomy): domain Eukaryota; kingdom Metazoa; phylum Arthropoda; class Insecta; order Orthoptera; family Morabidae; genus Vandiemenella; species Vandiemenella viatica. Next base: position 247,656,702 of record CM061920.1, on the reverse strand, counting down.
ATCGTAACAGAGATTCGAATAGGAATTCTATATCTGAATAAGATGGATCCTAGGCTTTCAGGAAAAGTAACTTGGAAACCATGCAACTTCTATTACATTATGCACAAAAGGAAACAACGTAGCTGTATTCACGAGCCATTTTAAACATGTCATAGACACTACAGGATTAAACACTCTCAGTGAGCATGAAGATCTTTTAAAAGCGATAAGTAAAATTTTTCCCAATTTACAATCTTTCTTTCAGCTGTTCCGTATGGAGATGTTCATAAAATTGAGAATGTGGACTGTTGATGAAATTGGTGTTTTCCTCGCTGGAGGGGAATTTAGTTTTTACAGGGATAGATTCAAAAAAGAAATTAGTAAGCAGGTAAAAACGTCAAACATTTCTTGATCCTGGTTGATGTTGATAGTGGTGTCTTAATAAGAAGGTAAATTATAGAAATGTTGAATACAGAACAGATTTCATGAAATAGTGAAAAGATTCTTAAGGCGATGAAGAAGAATGTCAAACATAATAAGAAATAACTTTACTGAAAATAATAACCAGCTCACTTAGGAAGATTTCACAAGCTAGGTTTGTAGCTCTGGTTTCAGATCCCAGTCTAAAAACACTACTTAAACGTTTCGACTTTCAATACATAACAAAAAAAACACAATCAGAATTTAATATTACCAAGTCTAATCCAAGTGTGCACATGTTTCTTTCTCATTCCCTAACATCGAACACATGTCTACAGAAATCATACGGAATGTAAGAAAAATAATGACTAAATATGTATCTAACTGTAAAATTCAATACCGATTTATAGGCTGAAATATATTTGGCGCTATTTGTAGTTGATTGGACATGTTATTGCGTTGTGAAAATCAGTGCTTGTATTTAATGGCGGTTAATTTTCTAATAATTTATCTCTTTCACATACATTATATTAAATGAAAAATATGTTATTAAAGTCTCAGCTGCTTCTCTAAATTCCACTCTTAATAATCAACACTCTTTTCACTTTGTTTAAAATCACCATTATTAAAAAACAAATTCTTATTTGGAGATTACAGCAACTATTCGAAGACAATATATTTTCTCACACCCATTTCGCCAAATTCGAAGACAAATAAAAGTTGTATGAAATGTTCTCTTTATCTTATATTCGTGTTTTGTGGTTTAGTCGATTTCTCAAACATAAATTAAATGTTCATTCATTTGTTATGCACCGTTTAGCTCTTATAATCTCTGCGAATTTGAACCTGCGACAATGCTTTTAATGACATATTACGTAGTTCAGAGATTTATTCTGCTGTAACTCCTCACTGGTAAATTTATGTGGCTTGTGTAATAAATTAAATCAGGAACTTGAATAACGCAGAGTGACCAGGTTCAAGGCGCCCAAGAGCATGCCCACAACTCGTTAGGGGAGATTAACAACTAACTGAAATGCTGTCGTGAGTAGTCTTTACCATTCCTGCAAGGAATTGGGTATTTTTAATTTTGTCTCAAATGAACCAGCCAGTAACCAAACTATAACGTTAGATCTTCAGAGAAAACATCTTAAAGTTACCAGCACTGATTTTATTATAATTTGATTCGTTCAGGATATTCGAAGTATTGGTTTGATTAATTAAAATGTTTTAACGTATAATAAATGAAATTAATATTTCCTTAACAACTGGAAATGTTATAATTTAGCATAGTTGTTTTTTTGAGAGAGATTCGCGACAAGGATTTCATTAGAGCCGAGACAATGAGCGTTAAGCAAGTATAAGTGATTTGCTGTAGTAGTAAATTATGTTTCCTGTAACCTGTAGATACGGAAAAGTATTATTCAGAAAAACCAAAGTAAAAAGTGAATCCCTTGTACGAATTTAATTACAGAGGACTTATCTAGTCGTATATTGAAGAACTGCAATGCATCGCATACGTAAGTGTCTCATTTTGCAGGTACCACCCGTTTGTGGTAACTTCTTATTCCTTTCGTAAATGTAATTTTATGTTACTCTTTTTGTTTAACAAGTGCTTCAAAAATCCATTACAAGGATTTTTTATTATTATTATTATTTAAAAGATGACCCAGCGCATTTAATCCATCTGCATTGTAGCTCCACAAGTCAAATATGACAGTATTTTAATAAGCTTTGTTAAACTGCCTTTTTCATTGATAATTAAACACTTACCTTCATGACGGTATTATCAACAGAATACGCAGAACCACCTCCCCTTTCTGGCTGTCTCCAGTAAACTGTCAGCTTGACACGTAAAAAACCTGGTGTAACACCTGTCAGACAGTAATCCTATCCTACAAAATGGTTCCAGACAGCTCGAATTCTGCTCACTGAAAAACTTCATTGTGGATAAGAGGAGCTCTATTTATCAGACGTTTATCTGTACGCCAGTCCTAATTAGAGCAAGCAGCCATAAAGTATGTATTTTATGCCGCGCGTCATGCCACACCCGATAACACGGTCAAAAAGCTTATTGTGCGTATCTTGTCCTGCGTGGTCAAGGGCACGGTGGAGAGAGAGCGTGAACGACCAGAACAGCCACCACGAGATCGAATGCTGCTCCGAGTCAACAGAATACGTAAGTCGCGATACACTTTCGGATCTGTAACTGGGCATACGAGGCCGTGCTACGTTTGCTTCGTGTGGTAATTACTGAGTCACTGTCCAGTGCAATTGCTTTAAATACATTGACAAAGGCAGGGGCGGATCCAGGGGGGGGGGGGACTAGGGGGCTCAAGCCCCCCCTCCCCAAACGTATCTAGGTCCACCCCTGACATTGTAATTTCGAGACCTTTTTGTTTTTTTGTTTTTTAGCTCTACGGATTTGAGGCCCGAGGAGGCTATAAATACTACCTTTTTCCCGACTCAAGCCCCCCCCCCCCCCCCGAAAACCAAAATCCACTGAACGCAAGCCCTCTGAACCAAAATTCACTCAAGCCAAGCCCCCCAAAACAAAATCCTGGATCCGCCCCTGGACAAAGGATTTCTTCCATCACTGTACCTTTTCGGTGTATGAGTGTCAGGAAAATGACGTGCAACAATCAGATTTGTTAGAAATTTACGTCATTTAATTTTAGTACTTTTCACACGTAGTCGACGCAACAGATGGAAAATACTTTGCTATTGTGAATAACGTACACATTTATCATAAAATATTGTTCTTCTTCCTTGCACTTATCCCGCTATTGCAGTATCAGCTTTTTTTCAGGTTTGTGGCCATTCATATATTACGTTAAGGAGGAGGGAGGAGGTCGACAGAGTGTGACAAGGGCGGATGGGTGACGTCATATGTATGTATAACTTGTGTCACTTTTTGGCACGTGGCGACCGAGCGGATTCACGCTCGCTGTTCCTACTGTGTCGCACGTCAGTCGGCTTTGACATACGCCGAAGGCCAATACGGGTACTACGAAGATTCATCCTGAAAGAATAGCAGGTAGACGTGACAGGGAAGCTCTTTGTCTGATGAACGATGACGATGGGTTGGATGAAGAAGGTGTTGACATATCGAATGTTCCTAACATTATCCAAATGAAGAACTACGTGGCTGCTATGCCAGTCATCTTTACATATAAAGATGAATGTATGTTTGTTTGTTCTTCATACAAATCCACAGTTTTCATCCGATCTCGATGAAACTTTGCACACTTATCCTTTGAAACAAGGAGAAAAATACTGTCTACATTTGGTTGAAAAATTATTTGAATAAATAACACATGTTGTCTCATAACTTCGAAATACGGCGAAAGACAGACACGTTGGATATGGTCGTCTCCGTACCATGTTTCCGTATAGTGGGCTGGCAGCTTAGTGGTTGCCGGCCCTGGTAGCGTAGCGGCTAGCGAGCTTGCCTTGCGTTGCCAGGGTCGCCGGTTCGAATCCGGCCGAGGGCATGGGTGTTGTGTCCGTCCTGTGTTGTCCGCAATGAGAAAACGATAATATAGTACAGACAAAATTCATATAAACAACGATAAACTTACAGATGGCTAAGATGGAAAAAAAGAAAAAAAGTGGTTAAAGAGCTTGCTTACGAACGTCGTGGTCTCTGGTTCAAATCTCCGTGGAGGCTAAGATTTTTAAAAATTGTTTTTGATCGTAAGAGTCACGCCTGGACCGTCAGTTATTCTAATTGAATGTTAAACTGTAGATATCACAAATTTAAGGGTTCGATGCGAGGCAAATCGTAGGTAGTCTTGCAATGCTGTAGGTGTACGCTTTTTTACGTTATATTGATCCCTCAAGTGTTGTTCGCAGTCAGTGTGTGAGTGTGAACCACAGTAATATTATTATAAATAAGGAAGTAAGTCTCTGTCTTTTTGTTACGTTTTGACGACTAAATGGCTATATCGTTGTGATGGAATTTTATAAGGAAATTCGTATGAAGGGCACAGGATATTTTTTCCAGTATTATTAACAGTTGTTGTCACGAAATTTTGAGACCTTATCGAATGGTGACAGAAATATGTTGGAAATGATTCTCTTCAAGAGACAGGTTTGACGGTACAATGAAATAGTGATAGCTTTCCTGTCATATTATTCCGACTAGATATTGTTTGGGACCAATACTTCGTTACCAACAACTTTCTATATTTAATTCTGGCAAAAAAAAACTTCTTAATCCACGCGTACGAAGTCGCGGGTACGGCCTAGTAAATGATATTAAAGAATGGGTTCAGGGTCCATGGGCACAAGATGACTGAATTTTGTATCATTCATTTGATTTATGCTTTCTCAATTTTCTATATTGTTTGATTTATGCTTTCTCAATTTTCTATATTGTTTGATTTATTTGTGATTTTATGGAAAAATATTTTAAATGGAATACATAAATAACTTTGAAAGTGCTGTTTTAATTTAATAGTTTCTAAATTTAAAATTGCAAAAAAAATGACGTCACACTAGGGCAGGGGAGGGTCACACAAATGTGACCACCTGAGGGTTCTAAAAATCATTAAATTCGTGCTACGTAATTTATGGACGGCCCCTTTGGGATTTGGCCGGCTTGTCGCTGAGCCTGATGGGGATGGGGAAGTTGTGTTGACATCTATCAGCGAAACATGTAACTATGTTCCGTGTGCGTTAAGTGTATTTTTTGTTTGCGTGATGTGTAGTTTATGGGGCAGAGATAGAGGAACGTCCCAGCATTCCCCTTGTTGATGGCGCAAAATCGCCTAAAAATCGCGATCAGGACGGCCAGTACGCGGGTACCAGGACTCAAACCCGTCCCACAGTACCCGCTCAATCCAGTGAGTCATATTTATGGTTATTTAGCACAAAATATTATTCAGATTAAGCAGTCGGATTATCAGTTTATATTATTACATTAAAATACATTGCAGACACATATTTCAATATATACCCAGCTATTACGATCAGTAATATTCAGAGGTTTCAAAATATCTGTATTAGCTGTTAAAATAATTACATTATTATTTAGAGCAAGACTAATATCATAGATTGTTACAAATTAATTTCAAAATGCTAGTTCTTTGTTGCGGCATTTAGACGATCAGCCATAAAGTTTGTGGGCGTACACCCATTCTCAATGCCAGAGAATTCTTGTTGACTTTCAGTGTACTCAGGTAGAGACAGCAGTCTTTCAGTGCGAAGTGTTTTTAGATCGAACCTCCTTGCATTAATTTTCGTGGATAGTTCTTATAGAAGGAATTAAACAACAAAGTGTTTATCTTTGGTGAAAGTCAGAACCATTTGATGATCGAAATTCTGCAGTCTTCAAGTTTACTTATCACAACATTCCGATGCCTCACCTGTTGTTACATCACAATATTAAGATTTTACTTAAAACCTGGTCGTTCAATCTTCTGCGGTATGACTGTGACATAGTACTATAATATATCAAAATAGACAAATTGTTGGAATTTAAAGTTTTCATACTTTTAATAACAATTTTTGCTGAAAACAAAAATCTGCGACAAACCACTTATTGATTTTTAAGTTTAAATGCCATGCCTGAAACCAAGCTCGAACAATTGACACCAGTAATTCGAAGTGAACACGCTAACCTGCTGGCCGCGGTAGCGTAGGAGCTAGAGAACTAGCTCCACGTGCCGAAGGTCGCCGGTTGGAGTCCGGCCGAGGGCATGGATGTTTAGTGTAAGTGTTGTGTGTGTGTACATGTCGTGTCCGTCCTGTGGTATCTAGAGTTACTTGTAAAATAATAACGGAGAAACTGAAAGCACTGGATGATCTGAAATCACACTTGAGTTGGCTGTATGGCCTAAAAGAAGCCAAATCCCATTTAAATAATAATAAAATACGCTGACCCATACGCAACAGGCCCGGACTTCGTTTCACGGGCGTCCGCTACCACTCTTTGTCCAGACTCGCGCTAGCAGAAGATTCACAGAGCAATGCTAGTCTGCAGTTTTCAAGCTTGAAACCAAATCCCGTACGAGAAACAGTTTGATAGTGACACAGGCGCCACCGGGGGATATATACGGTAATTTCTTGGGCATTGCACTATACAAGTACTTTGTACAGTGTTCATTGACGTCAAGTGTCTGTGAATGGAAGACAGACCAGCGCATATTGCAGTAATCTCATCCACCAGATTGGATAAGCACCTTAAATAGCTAAGGTACAAATCTCTCAGCCTTTGATCGCTTGGTTGACGTCCAAACAGTCCTGATTAATTTTTGACAATTTTCTGTATTAAACTTGGTGAATTCCGCAAAATTACAAATACAAAACTAGCATTTAGCATATCGAACATTGCAAACATCATTCACCAAAAAGTGACGTTCTGGCACTATTTCTTAACTAGTGCGAAAATACATCTTAGGTTCTCAATTCTCCAGAAAACCAACTGGAAATTACTTTCCAAAGTGAGTTTATCTTATATTGGATAGCAAAGAAACATGATTTTATATCGATGTGATGCTGTGTACGCTGAATTTCCGCAACACAACAGTATTTTCATTTCATTCATGGCTTTGGGCAGAAGATCTGTCACCAGATTTACAGATGAGTAAGAATTGGTCACTGATGGTTCAATACACATGGTGGCCATGATTCTTGGAAATTTAAGCAAGAAATGGAAATGATGTCTCATGCAAACATACGACAGTGTAGAAATATTGGTGCTGCAGTTAGTTTTATTAAATAAGGTAACGGAAAAGACAGCAAGTGGCCATTCCTTTAAGAGTCAGAATAGCAAGACGTTTTTACGATTGTCGCCGACCTTGTGTGAACGCGAACAAGCCCCTCCCATTGGTGCCTGACGTAAACCAGCCCATTGTTCGCCAACCCCTCCCAGTAGGACGATCAGCAAACATCGCCTGACCGAATGGGAGAGGTCATTTGCAATTCGGTCAATGATTCACCAAGAGCAAGCAGTGCTGACAGTTCTAGCGAGAGAAGGTCCACAAGCGGAAAATTCTCAGGTACTAAAACTGTATTCGCTAGATATAGGCATTACATTCTAACAAGAGATAGCGATAAATGAGTCATAGTGTCAGTGTATTCCAATGCAAATGAGACAAAACTGCCAGGCTCTATGTTGAAACTGGATTATACTTGCAGATGAGATAATTCTCATGCCAGCTACCAAGCAAGTATTCTCGCTTACAAAGGTTATTTTATTTCATTCCTTCCTCCTTATGCGACACTAGACACATATCTAATAACAGAGTGAAATTTCTTTTTGAACATACCAACGATTGTCATGTTCTGAGAGTATCTGTGAAGTGGTTTAGACTCCTACCAGCTGTTGTTCACCTGTCAGCCATTTTATGTTGTTATCCATAAAAACCAAATGATACAAGTGATGCATGGTATCTATAATGCCATATATTGCGGTTTCTTCGTCATCTCGTCTGAAACTGGAAAATCTGCATGAAATAATGGAATTTAATACCAGAGCTGAATTAACAATCATTTTTTACGTTTAAACATCGTGTTTAGTAGTTTCACACCTTCATTTCACTTAGAAAAAATTTTATGTTGACCAGATGACGAAAACTTCTACACTGAAACTTTTATCATCCGTTAAGCCAAATTATATGAAATAACAAAACAATAAACACTGGTCGCAAAATTCATAGACCACACCAACAATACAAACCCGACGAAGGAAACTATAAGATGTCATTGGAACAACAACCAAGCAACATAAGGCAGACGAGTATCTTTTATAGCCTTAGTATTTTCACATTGTGGTAAAATTTTTACTTTTTCGTTTCCTGAGACTTCTCTTAAATTATGTGAGGCAAGAAGCAAGCTGCATCAAATGTACCTTCATTTGCAAGGCATAGGATCTTTGAAGGATGAAAACATTCTGGCGGTTGAATGTAGACACTGCTCAGGAAGCTGATTCTAAATCTGACTCTGTTTTTATATTATTCTGCACCAAAGCGAACTTGTCATTCATCGAAAGTTAGCTTGTACGTTTCAGCGGTTTCAACAGTTGTTCTGCAGTTTCTGAGTTCATCACCTCAGATGCTTTGTTGATGTTATCTTTTAGGGTAACATTCACACAGCCTTTATTCAGCACAAAATCAGATCATTAAACTGGCTGCATTTTTGGTGTCTTCCGATACAATAAACCTGAATGGGGTCGTCATTCTTTCATTTCTCATCAGCAACGAGAACAACATGCTGTACATTAATTAATCCACACATTAAATGATCTTTAGCAATGCTAACCAAATGGTCTACTCGGGTAAAGCATAGCACAAATACTCCAGCTCATCTTTTCTTAACCTTTTTTTTCACTCCAAGAACCAATAAAACGTCGAAAATAATTCCACAGATCACTAATAACCTAAGATGCGGCTGCACGATTTCTACGTCCATCTGTTATTCATCTGTTTTATTATGATCATTAGTAGCAGAATACGATTCTATCGGGTTGCCTAACCAAATTTGACAGCAAATATTTTTAATTAAATTTTCAAAAAAATTCGTTCACTTTTATTAAAAAAATAAAATAAATTGTAATTCATTTCAAATAGTGACATGTAAAGAACATAAAACTTTGGGTTTCCTGTGTAGAAGTGGCCATAAGTAGGGATTTCCAGCTGTTACATATCCTTAACAGCTGGCAATCCCCACTTGCGGCCACCTTTACATAAGCAACCAAACTTTTTATGTTCTTTACATATCTCTCTTCGAAACGAGACATAATTTATTTAAAAGACAACTGATCAATTTTTTTAAAAATTTAATTAAAATGTCTTGCGGCAATATTTGGATAGGCAACCCGGCAGAATCAGATCCTGCTACTAATAATTACACATAAAAACTGAATTTGAATCAAATAATAGATGGACTTAGGAATCATGCACCAGATCTTGGACTATACCTTCTACGTGTCTCTTATTTTTACCAATGTATGTATTATTAACTAACCCTAGCAATTGTTATTGGCATGTACTGCGGACCTTTAAGGCATACACCGACATCAACGGTCGTTAACTTAATCCTTAAAGGGACGACGCTGTTTTATGTCAACTGGAACCATATATTACTATAATAAGAATGCCGTGATATTCTGGAAATACCATATTTTTGCCTGGTCGTTGAAATATTCATGGCTTTTAAAAAGTTTGGATTTTAGGCTAATAACTTATACTTTTTTTAGTATTACAAGGTACTGATATTGTGCCAGTTTCATGTAAACAATTTTTATATATATATATATATATATATACTGGGTTTTACAAAAAGGTACGGCCAAACTTTCAGGAAACATTCCTCACACACAAACAACGAAAATATGTTATGTGGACATGTGTCCGGAAACGCTTACTTTCCATGTTAGAGTTCATTTCATTACTTCTCTTCAAATCACATTAAACATGGAATAGAAACACACAGCAACAGAACGCACCAGCGTGACTTCAAGCACTTTGTTACAGGAAATGTTCAAAATGTCCTCCGTTAGCGAGGATACATGCATCCACCCTCCGTCGCATGGAATCCCTGATGCGCTGATGCAGCCCTGGAGAATGGCGTATTGTATCACAGCCGTCCACAATATGAGCTCTAACATGGGAAGTAAGAGTTTCCGGACACATGTCCACATAACATATTTTCTTTGTTTGTGTGTGAGGAATGTTTCCTGAAAGTTTGGCCGTACCTTTTTGTAACACCCTGTATATATATATATATATATATATATATATATATATATATATATATATATATATGCATGTCATATAAAACCTAAGTTACGTGTTTCGCAGACAGATGACAACACAGACATTCCTTCTCTCGAGTTAAATGCTCCAGAATTTACATATCTGCTTCTCACTAACCTGGGCGTTCACGTGGTCGATAGTAGGTCTAACGAGGAAGAAAAAAAAATTAAAAATAAACAAACTATATTTCTGTTCCAACCTATATGCCAACAAAAGTTTGGTGTTATCAGTTACTAAATTTCCATATTAGTCGTGATGACATATAAGAGACGCGACTGAAAACAATCACTAAACATTTATTACTGCTGATCTAATATTACACATTACATCGCATGTTTCGGAGCTGTGGTGTGCTATATTTATTTCTAAACGGTTTTAAAATGCAACGGTTGGAAGTACAGGACAATGAACTCCGTTAAGCACGAAAGAGCGCTTGTTTAAACTGCCTTGAAGCCCGATTATGCAGTGAAATGGCCATTAAATGAAGCGTGGTGCTGGCAGCCGCCCAGCCAGACAGTAAACATTCGTTGCAGATTCGCTGCTCATCACACAGACAGCCTGCAATATTTATACCAGCTGCCACGCACGTCTGTTGCACCCTCTCAGAGGGCCGCTGTAAACTCAACCAAGTTTAAACTTGTAGGATACATGTGTCACACGTGCTAAATCTCTCGAAAACTTTTGCAGCTGCTGGGCAACAGTTGCGTCTTTAACGAGCTGTGCACAAAAGCCAGACTTGATCTCCAAAACCTTTCCAGAGTTCGTTCATCTCTTCTGCAAGTTCAAAGCTCTCATTATCCTGCAATCTCTCCCAGTCGTTTGTTGGTCCACCTTATTCAAGCACTTTTCCTCGTACTAATTACATTACGTTTACGCTTCTCTACAAGACTGTGGAAGTATAACGAAAAAATTTACAAGTTTTGGTTGATTACTGTTTATTACTTGTTAATAACAAAATAATTTTTGACCTGGGGATAATTTTCCTAAACATACAACCAAACTTTATTTGCAACCGAGCGTGGTGGTGTAACGGCTAGCGTTCTGGCCTCGCATTCGGGAGGACGGCGGTTCGAATCCCCGTCCAGGCAACCAGATTTAGGTTTTCCATGGTTTCCCAAATCACTCCAGGCAAATGCCGGGATGCTTCCTTCAAAATGCCATGGCCGAATTCCTTCCCATTCCTTGCCCCCCATCCTTCCCCGTCTCTAAAGACCTCGCTGTTAGAGAGACGTTAAGCAGATTTTAAAAAAAAAATTATTTGCAATTTTATTTAAATTACGTCGCTGTTACGTCTCTCTCGACAATTTATTTCACCTGCAAAATAAAACTTTCCTTATTCCTTATGATTGAAATAGATCGCTAATTTGTGACACTCTTTCCATCTTGACTTCCGCATACTGATTGTAGTTCTTTGCCCAATATTTATCAAACCCTCATCAGAAACGTATGATCTCCTATACCCATTGCTCTGTTTAATGACATACTGTCTTCCAAAGATAATTAACCAACCTAGCTCTTTTGTCACATCAGTTATTTCCAAATACAATTCTAAATGCCTTCCTTTGCACCAACTCCTACATTTAGTACGTATACTGTCCTAACGTAATCAAGTACATTTCCCATTCGCTTCCTTCCATGATACATCCTATCCTACCCCTCTGTACAGATCGCGGAGTTTCAAACTTTTACCTGTCACGTCACAAGGCGCTAATAATAAAATGCCAGACAACATATTTACATTTTATTCTTCCATCAGCGATTCGCGCTACACCACAAAATCATGCAAAGCCTTGAATTTTCTACATGTATGTCTAAAAATCTGTCTCTTTTTTGGGATTTACCCTGACTGAGCCACTAAATATGCCACCCAGATCACTGTGTAGCTGCTCATAATTATCTCAAGATATATTTCTGGTTCAAAGATTATGTTATTTGCATACAGAGTTAGTTGTGACTATAACCTAGCAAAATCATTCATTAGAATAATGAACGGCAATTTTCCAAATACACCATTCTTTTACAATCATGTCCTCACCTCCGACGCCTCTGATTGAGCTGGTCACCATTTAATTTTTGTGTGTGAAGTGGTGACTGTTGTTTGAACTTTAATATTTGACGATGCCACTTTCTTTATTGCACAATACATTAGCTGAAAAAGAACAGCGCTTACAATTTTTTTGTTACATGTGATTTAGGGGACATTGATTCGGTCCGACTACACTATAGAATGGAGAGAATACAGTGGAAAAATTCTCTGTCAATATTTCCACAGAACTTCGTGTTTTTCGAATAGTCTGGACCCGTTCATGGATTTCTAGCATATGCGTGGAATGATCCCATCTTTCCGCGAGAAGGTCTCGTTCTCAACAAGGCCAGAATGCAAGGGACTCGGTCCCTTGCAAAGGTATTCGGTTGGTCATGGTATCTTCTTCTGCTGCTGCGGCGTGTCCTCTTACGTTGATAGCTTCGGCGAAGCTGAAAGCATTAACTCAACACGACAGCTTTACCTATGTGCCCATTCGCAGTTTTATACATGTCCATTTAGCATTGCACGAAAATGAGCACTGTTGTATACTTTGAGTTGTATATATATAAATTACACGAGTGTGTAACCAAGTACCTCGCGAAGACCACTGGTGTTTGTGTGATAGTAGCCCCGAGTCTTCCATCGTGCACTATGGTGGCTGCATGACGGTAGCTGTGGGGAAGTGGGGGATATGGTAGTTAAGAGTGATAGACCTAGGGCATGTTCATATTTTGAACAAAACGTTCTAAAAATGTTTTGGAATCTTCTATAAAGTAATAGAATGTTCGTCAATGTGCTAAAATATTCTATTATGTTTTTGAATGAACTCTAATATCCTAGAGCACGATACATTTTTCAGCTTTTTCAGCTATTAACAAGTATGAGTAATTTATATGCCACATATTTAGTGTGTGAACCGATTTTGACGGGACTTTCACTGGCTGGTTGCTGATTTGGCAGGGAGTGTCATATACTATTTTTTATCTTGCAAACATTTAAGGTTCCGTGCAAAAAGAAAAACAAATAACCTTCAAAATTCATAACAATCACGAGGCAAATCGTGGGAACCAGCTATCACATTTAAAAAAAAAATCTAAGCTTGGTATTCAACACGAAAGTTGGTTGCATTCTACCGAACGAGGTAGACAGGGCCTGGTATTGGAAGTAGAATGACCAATTTGTTTCTTTCTTACCCAACCTAACTTGGTAATCCTAAAAGAGTCCTACAGTTTAAAGGAAGCTCTCTAGAGTATTTCCCATTATACATCAAGCTGTACCATAGGTGAAGGCCGGGGTTAGGGTCTATGATATAATACATTAGTACAATAGAAAACTAAGAACATTGCAGCTCAGTGCTAAAACTCTGGCATCATCCTTCTAGCTCTATTCACTAGTGCTGATACACCCAACCACTTCCCAGCGCAACACGCTAATTTCAAACTCCCAAGAAGACTACTCCATCCTTATACCTTGTAAATGGAAATATTCTTCGCATTGACTGGCTGGCCTTTGCGTACCAGTTTTAATTTACCTGCTATTGGCCTATCCTTATCCTAAGGTCATAAAAATTCCACAAAATTATGTAGAATTCAGCCCAAAGAACACACCCAATAACGTTATTGGCTCTGGAAAATTCAGCAGCCTCCAACAGCATCTCTAAATGCCGCCGACAGGTCAACGGCCCCTATGCAGTCGACTCCCCACAAAGCAGTCGTCTCCCTAGAAGGTTGCGCAGCCAAGCAGTCCAACGAAGCAGAGGAACCAGATGGGTCCGTTGAAACTATTGTCTGCGAGATCAGCTGTTTCCCTTCATTACTTTCTATTACTACTACTGCTTTTATTATCAATACTTTATAATCTCACTGTGATCTACATAATTTATCTACTTAATTTGTTTCAGTTCGAGGAAATTTCTAGAAATCTGGAAACAGTTAATATATATTTCACTGAATGGCAGCGCTATGTTTAATTATAAAATTTGCTAAACGAAATGTGGAGAATGGTGCTGTAAGTTTACCTGGGTGCAAGATAGCTGAGTAAACACAATCTGCAGCTTTAACCATCTGAGTCAAGTTACCTGGACTGAAGTCATCAGCTGTAGGTGACTGCTCTGACATTAGATGCAAAATGCAGTATGGCTGGCGGCTTGGAATCCTCCTAGATCTGTGGGCCTAGCAAACATCGGCCTTCATTCAAATATACATGAGATTAATGCATACATCAGTTAAATGTCTCTATGTCTCTTTTAAGCGGTGCTCTTTAGTCATTTGACTTACATAAAATCAATTACTGAAGTAACGTTTATCCAGCATGTGTATTCCCTTCGTCTATAGTTTGACTTTACATTGTATTCACAGAACAATTATAGATTTTTATGTCAAATTCAGTTGTCACCAACAAATTTTCTAAAAAATGTCGCAAAAAAACTATGATATACTCATACCAAAAACTTGTAACAAGTGATTGTCACAAATTCTAAACAGTGAAAATTGCGTATTATGTAGTAAACGGCTAAACCAGGTGCAATTTGAAATAAAATAAAATGATTGGAGAAGGAAACAAGCATTTTTATTCGAAGTGTTCAAAGACTAGACACAGATATAAGATTTAAAGAAATTTGAAACTTTGTATCGATAAATCGGTGTACATACTACCGTACTCAACGTAAACGGTAAGTATGTTCCATTAAGTTCACCTATTCCGATTGTTGTTAAATCTTACGATTATTATTTATAACTGAACAGGTCGTGAAATAGTTCTGCGTAGGGGTATTCAGTTCATAGAAAAGTTATTAAATATGGGTTGTAAAAAATACAGCAACCAGTCACACTATGATGTTGTTTATTAAACCATTACCGGTTTCGAGCTATACCTGCTCATCTTCAGATGGTTTGTAAATTTTACATCAACAAATGCAATATACAGGTATGTATGGTTGTCCTACAGTAACAAAAGAAGTTTTTGTAAATGTTTACATCAACAAATGTATGGTTGTCCTACGGTAACAAAAGAAGTATTTGTTTATTGAGCATAAATTAATAAGGTATGATGAAGAAGATTATAGTTTGTTATTACTTACATTTTGCATCTGAATATATCCGAAAACCAAATTAAATCACTATAAATGCACATATTTATAAACATGCACTGCACTAGCACTGATGGATATGGATTTGAGCACACTGTGTTTGCCACCATTTCACACATGATATACAAATACACAGGATATACAAAGCAAAGAGAACATATTACAAAGAAACAATATATAGCAAAGATGATTATATACAAAGAAGTTTACATAGTGACAAAGGTAAAATTAGACTGAATGTTATTTCGTTAAAATTATAATGTGATAAACCAGGATTTATAGATATAAAACACTAAAGGTTAATTGTACCATGATATGTATAGTATAAACAGAAATAATATATTTATTGATACAAATTAAATTTTACATTTGAGTATATATTATTATATTTTAAATTTAGTCTGTGTTGGGTTTAACAAATAGTTCTAGAAAATTATATAGGAATGTTTTATTAGATAGCTCTATCTGTTCATTTAATAAGTGGTTAGGCATTTTCTTGGCATGGATGTAGATTTCTATTTCTTCAAGCAGATCCATTTTTCTACCTTTATCAGCAATATGTATTATCTGTAGGTTGTCATCTAAAGATGGTGGGGAATGTTTATCTTTAATAACATGGGCAGCAAAAGTGGACTTTTCTATATTTCCTAATCTGATGGCATCTAAATGTTCTTTAAACCTTATGGAGAAGTTTCTGCCCGTTTGACCTATATATGCCTGAGAGCATGTAGTGCATGTTATTTTGTAAATGCCAGATTTATTGTAGGGGGAATTATACAGTTGTGTGTTGTGGATGAGCTTATGCTGTAGCTTATTATCTGTATTGAAGCTGATAGTTATGTTAGTCTTACGAAATAGGTTTGCAATTTTATAAGATACTTTACCTAAGAATGGGATGCTGGAGTACCTGGTTTTCTTGTTCAATGACTCGTGTGGCTCGCAGAAAGGGGATTGGTATGTTTTTTGTGCATTGAAGAGAGTGATTTTATTTTTAATTTTGTGGGATAGGTATTCAACTATTGATGGTTTATATCCATTATTGTAAGCTATAGATTTTATTGTTTGTAATTCATTAATAAAGTCTGGTGTGTCCATGGGTATTTTGTGTGCGCGGTGGATAACATAGTTGAAAAAAGCCATTTTATGTTGTGTAGGGTGGTAAGAGCTACTGTTTATGATGAGATCAGTGGTGGTGGGCTTTCTATAGATTTGGAATCTATGCTTTTGGCAAACTTGGGTAATCTTTAGGTCAAGGAAGTTCAGGCAGCCATTATCTTGGTGTTCCACAGTAAATTTAATATTTTTATGCATATTGCTCAGACCTTCAGCAAGAGCTTCAATCTCAGTATCTGTTCCATTATATAGAAGAATCGTGTCGTCAACATATCTTTTATAGTAGATAATTTTTGGTATAAGGTGCCTGTTATTATTAAAAAATTTATTCTCAAGGTGGTTAATATAAATGTCTGCAAGTAAACCTGAAAGGTTGTTTCCCATTGCAAGGCCATCAGTTTGTATGTATATTTTGTTATTGAAAGTGAAATAATTGTATGAAAGGATCAGAGAGAGTAACTCAATAAGCTCGTGTATTTCAGGTAGGGGTAATTTCTTGTATTTCAGTAGGTTGCTTTTTATAATTTCAACAGTATCTGTAATTGGGATATTTGTATACAGATTGACAATATCAAGGGATGCAAATCTGGCAGTGGTAGGTATGGTGATGTCTTTGATATTTTCTATTAGTTGATAACTGTTTTTTACTGTGTATGTTTTTTCAAATGTATAGTTGTTTAGGAGGAGATCATTGAGTTTTATACTAATTTTGGATGCTGGACTATTTTTAGAGTTCACAATGGGCCGTATAGGGTGATTAGCTTTATGTATTTTTGGTTGTGACCTTAATTTGGGAGCTGTGGGGTTCATGACAGTACATTGTTGAACTACATTGTCAGATAGAAGGAAAGTGCTTCTTTTGAGGAGCTTTTTGATTTCTTTTTGAAATTTAGGGGTAGGATCCTTTTTTATCTCTTGAATGGCATTATTATTAAAAAAGTCAACTGTTTTATTAACATAGTCTGTCTTATACATGACAACTGCAGTATTACCTTTGTCTGCTTTGACAACAAGTGCATTATTATTATTTAGTTTTCTGTTAATATTTGAGAGGGTTTTATAGTCATTATCTGTCTTGTGTGATGAATCATTATCTACTAACTCTTTGTTAGTGCATGTTTATAAATATGTGCATTTATAGTGATTTAATTTGGTTTTCGGATATATTCAGATGCAAAATGTAAGTAATAACAAACTATAATCTTCTTCATCATACCTTATTAATTTATGCTCAATAAACAAATACTTCTTTTGTTACCGTAGGACAACCATACATTTGTTGATGTAAACATTTACAAAAACTTCTTTTGTTACTGTAGGACAACCATACATACCTGTATATTGCATTTGTTGATGTAAAATTTACAAACCATCTGAAGATGAGCAGGTATAGCTCGAAACCGGTAATGGTTTAATAAACAACATCATAGTGTGACTGGTTGCTGTATTTTTTACAACCCATATTTGACATCACAGTCGCGGAAGTTCCACCAATCCATCATGGATAAAATATGAAAAGTTATTATTTGTGACTTTGAAAGTATCATTCGGAGAAGGGTATACTCATGTCCATGGGAAAAAACAGCACTGTGATAATGTATGCATAGAAAGGGGCCCTGGTTACTAATTTGACTAGTGAACACTGCTGCTGATACAACGTATACAGGGAAACCAGACGTGGACAGTGGGTGGGATTGACCGTGTGTGGTGTCCCTCCGCCGGTGGGATCCTGAGTGATTTGGGAAACCATGGAAAACCCAAATCTGGGGCGACAATAGCTCCTGACCCACCTGGCTTTGACTGTGTCCCGTCTCTTATCAATCGATGATCCGACCATGCTAAACGTCATCCAGATGTGTTTGTGTGTTACGCAGCCCCAGTACAGCCACACAGTACCGCCATGACGTAATGATTTCTCGTGGATCTAGAAGATCACATAACTCATGGAGGTGAATGTATTATTATTTACATCACTTACCCGTACATTCAGAGCAAGAATTAAATATTTTAGGTTATTTTCGGATCAGACTATTGCTATTATAGCAGCCATTAAATTAAATCATAATATTGTTAAGACAAAGCAACGTTAATTTTTTTCATGTGATGTGCATTGCTAATCTTCGGGGGGGGGGGGGAATTGGTGTACCTTTTAAATGTTTTCCTTAACAAAAGTGAGGCTAAATGTATCGTCTGCTTTCTCATTTAAAACTAACCTTCATCACAATTGAAAAAGTTAAAAAAAAAACAAACCTTTTGGTAATACCGACTTTACAGCCGAATCAACCTGCAATTCTATAACTTTAATAAGATTATTACGCATTAAAATTCCGAGTACTATTATAATATTGCTTCAAAGTATTGTGCTTACATCGGCTGTTCCTGTTTTTTCGATGGCGATGAGGTCTGAATGGAACAACTGAACAATTAAGTTCTTCTACTACATCTTTCCAGTTAAGCAGTGAGTAGCAATTAACAAACCACAATTTTGAGAAATGCAATGTTGTTGCAGGACAATTTTTTTCGCAGTTGCTTAGTTAATTACTAAGTGAAAGAATAACGCAAATGCAACTGTTTAAGTTTGTTTATTGTAGTATCGTACGCATTTTAACTCTCTTCGAGGCAACATCAGCGACGAATTATTTACATTGGTTAGTTACTGTATGCAGCTGCATTTAACAAGCTGAAATGCACAGCTGCATACCGTAACTAACCAATGTAAATAATTCGTCGCTGACTATACCTCAATGAAAGGTGAAAAGCGTACAACACAACACTAAACAAATTAAACAGTTGCGTTGGCGTTATACTTTCAGTTAGTAATTCAAAATTTAATGCATTCAAATGTATATGAAGTTTGTTTGGTGTAGAACTGTTAAAAATCACTACAAATATTTAAAAAGATTGACAACATATTTTATGTTATGTCGCCTATGGACAAACTGGTAATCATTACGTTGGCAAATCCTGCTATTGTGTCTGATTCATATTTTACTGTCTACCGTATGTTTCTAAACTTACCGAATACTCTTAATGTGAGATAGGCAGTATTACCGACCAGATGCTATTTAACATACGGAGATGGGCGATATGCAGAGGCAATTTTGTTTGCTCGCGCCCTGTTAACGAGACCAAACTCAAGGTGAGATAAGACTTGTGGGTGGAGCCCACATATTAACATTACAGGCAGTACGCCTAACCTGCAAGAAGAACCTCTTCTTTGATTGTACAAAGAAAGTACCAGCCTGAAGGTTTAATTCATGCATAGCTCAGGATGAAACGAAAAATTACCAAAAAAATAAAAGTTATTAAACGACAGCCACGTCATTGGTGGCGTGGACTTACCCATAGATTAATAACTTGAACCTTAGAATATGGGAAATGGGGACGTATTATCATACTGACACTTTTATCTCTCGATGGTCGGAGTAGAGGAATCACGATTGATGGATAATCGTTATCAACAAGCCACGTTTCTCTGTCTGTTCTTTCCAGCAGTGAAGATAAATTTATGACCGAACGTGGTGAGTGAGCGGTAACGCTCTGACCTCTCATTCTGGAGGTTGCGGGTTCGAATCCCAGTCCAGTCATCCAGATTTGGGTTTTCGATGGTTTCCCAAAATCACTCCAGGCAAATGCCGGGACGGTTCCTTCAGAATGCCATGGTCGAATTCCTTCCAGTTCCTTGCACCCGTCCTTTTCCGCTTCTAATGATATCAACGAGCCGTAAAACCATAAGCAGGAAAAAGATGAATTTGCGAACGTGCTTGCAAGATTGAGGAGCGCAATTTGTATCTATGGATTACAGATCAAGCTTAACAGATCCAAACTAGCCGAGAGAGACAGGTTCTGCTAGCATATCTATTTAAAGAACAGTAGGCAGTAAATGATTTTGTCTATCTGTGACAAAGGCATTTCTGAGGGAGAAATAAGGAGCGAAAAGTTGTGATAGACAAGCTTACCGAGTTTTGGCAATAACAAATGTCACAAGCACATGGCTCGTGTCCTAAGGCTGTGAGACCTGGACACTTAAGGATAGAGTTTAGACGCTTCGAATATGTTGTGTTGGCGCAGAATGCTGCGTGTAGTTTAGATGATATGAGAATCAAAACGTCTATTATTCAGGAAATTTATATCTCCAAATGTCTCAATTCCTGTATCAGTCAAAGAATGCTCCCGTTCTTTGCAGAGATGGGGAACATTTAGAGAAATTGTTCTTGTAACGGAAAGTTGATGACAGAACACCATGGGAAAGCGTAGCGAGAAGGATCATTTCCAAAATATAGAGGACTTACCTGTATGCCAGGCTCTTAGCAAAGCTGAAAACCGTCCAAGGAGGCAGCCCTTAATCAAGAATTTTGCAAATTTATTGCAAAATCCAGTGGGGTCACAATGCTAAAAAATCAGTTGGACGACTAACACAACCAAATGACTTCTTGATAGCTGATTCTTGTTTCAGTAAAAGGAAGAAGGAATAGCAACTCGTCAACCAGCATCAACCGTGAACCAGCAAGAGCGTGAAATTTTTTTATTTTACCTACACTGTAAGTTAATGTGTGATATGATAAAAAAAAACACCACATTATCCAACCTTGGTTTATCCATTGAACATCTCAGCTTCCGTCTGGTAACACAGCATCTTCGTGTGTGATATAAGAGGGAAATTCCAAGATAAACAATTATGAAAACACTTTTACCTCTTACAGATTCGCTGAAATGATATGAATATTATTTTAAAACTAAATTCATCATTTAACATTTTCGTCTCTTTCGATTATTTAAATTCTACAGTTTCCTGATCCTGTTTTTTTCCATCTGACAATTCAAGCTGATGTTTAGAGAATACTTAAGGTGATAACGTCACAAGAAATCTCAGTTTCGCCATTCATTGCGAATAGTGAAAATTTCAGACAATTTCTTTGCGTCAACCTGTTAGTGAAATATGCTGGTCTACCCTGCTATTTTTCCATAATAATTAAGCAAATGTCAATCACAACAGTTCCTGCGCTAGTAGGGCTGTATGAGGCTGAGCTAGCCACATCTCAACGTTTCAATCTCATTGGTATCTAAACTCAATGTTACGAAACAGCAGGAAAAGAAATTATACACTGTGATTCTGTCGCTGACTGATTCAAATGCAAGAACTATGTTGCAATTGAAATTCTGTTAATTTTTACTTAGCTATTGAGTAAACGTAGGTATTCGTTCACCTATTTTGTGCAATATGAACGTTTCTACAGTGAGTGGCACATTGATTTTCATCAAAAAAGGTTTCTGCGTAATTTATAGTACAACTTTCCTCCCTTGAAATAAGGCTAAAATCAATGGTCGGAGGATATGAAGGATATCATCATTCACATTTAACTGAGGGAATATTTAGTACCCATAGCTCACAGAATGACGAAGTACGTGCTATCTTTCCTTCGTTGCTTTTTATTTTATCAGAAAAGGAATGCCTTACGTAATGTACTAACAAATAACACTCATTTTTGTAGAAACTATCTAGGGTCATATATTTTCAGCTTTTAAAATTATCTTAGTAAATAATCAGTATCTAAGAAGCGGGCTGCAAATACCAGAGATTTTGACTACGAACTGCTTGACTATAGTCCCAATTCCATACAAGTTGCATTTGAGGCTTCACAGCTAAACTTCTGTAGCCTGCTTCCAAATGATTACTCGAGTCTCATTCGAAGTTAAAGTGATCGGAATGTGATGCAAGAAGCACGTTTTAGAGCCTTCCCAGGTCCACAAAACATATATTTGGGACAAGTTACCTGTTTAATAATATTTTTCTATTTGTGTAGATCTCCTCTCAAAATAAAGACACGGGATTTTTTCCTTCTAAATGATTGTAATCGCTGGCTACATCATCGGCCGCTGTGGTGACACTTACAGGACTAAGACATTGTACGCAACGTGTCGAGAATGAATCAAAATTTTGTAGATGTTTATTCCTAGCACAACCAGTGACGCATCTGCACCTGGCCACCCGCATGCTAATATACGATTCGTAACCGTCCATGTGTTCTATGAAATACGATAATAATCCGTTCTCAAACGCTAATAATCTTATACATCCTGGAATATTGTCAGCAGTGAATTATCAGATGCAAATATTGACAAAACTATATCTAAAATTCCTCCTTATGAAGTTTTGTTCGGAAAGAGCCTTATTGTCGGACTTGGCTGATATAAACATTCTGCAAAAATGTATGATACATTGGTATTTTAAGATCCTGAAGTGACGGCTACAGTTTTTTAAAAGATGAAATTTAGTGTTACAAATGTGACGACAAATGCTCAATCATGTTTGGCACATGACGGCACAACATACCTGGATTCATTCGTTAGTGCCTACCGTCAGTTCTGATTATTGTGTTTAGGTAATAGTTTTCGTAGTCACTAAGGCAAGAGCTGATATCGTACCCATTCGTCATCAAAAAACTATATTGAACGGAAACACGTTTACAGAAAAGAAAGAAAAAACTTACACGATTCACCAACAGCACCTTATGTAAGATAGCTCTTGATTATATCGACATGTGAAGACCAAATAAATAAAGACATTCACCATCACCCGAAACCCAACCATATTTCAACGCCGCCGTGGCAGATGTATTGCATGGTGCGTATACGTTATCATTGACTGTCACAAAGGGGGAAGGTACTCGTAACAAATAATATTTGAATTAGCAAAACTGAGTATTTATAAATCAACATTCACGCACACAGTGTTTGTCACTAATCCAAGTTGTTAAGTTCATTGGTTCGTTAAAAAATTAAATTATCTTCCAAGTGTATGACTTGAAGTAGTGTTTCCAAAAGTAGCTTGGCGTCAGTTGTTCAACCTTGACAACTTTTGTTTGATTCAAATTTTAAAACGTGGATTTCAAGAATCTGCCGTCACACGTCTGAGATTTCTTCATAAACAACAGTGTAAAACAAGACCATCTAAAAACATCTGGGATTGTCCTTTCTTACTCAGACAAATCAAAACTGACATGATATATAAATCAAACTATCGTGCGGCATTGTTTACCGAACGATTATGACAGTTTTTTTCGATTCTCTGTAGAATGCGCCTGTTGTCGTAGTCATCTAACATCACTCAGTAATCTTTTTTTTTTTTACTTATGGCTTTATGCCTCGTCGACGTCGAGGTCATTAGAGGCGGGATGGGACTGGGGACAAGGAACGGGAAGGAATTCGGCCATGGCCCTTTTGTAGGAAACATCCCGGCATTCGCCTGGAGTGATTTGGGTAAACCATGGAAAACCCAAATTTGGATGCCCGGACGGGGACACGAACCGGTGTACTCCCGAATGCGAAGACAGACCGTTGAACTCGGTAATCCTACCCGGTAAAGGGGACCTACAATTAAACGTGGAATCTGAACCATGGAATTGCGTACTCCACATAACACAGCTAGTTGTGTTAGAGTTGAAGTTCCAATTAAGGACCTTTAAAATTCTCAGTCGAGGACGGGTACCTTTCGATCGCCAGTCAACCGCGTTAACTACTGAGCCACCAGACTATTCCATGCTTCATAAAAAATGGCAAACCAACTAAAATATTTTACTTACAGCACTGAGGAGATCATGCCACGTTGAGTTTACATGATTGTATGAACATATATTTTTATCGCAAGGGCTTTACGGCTTTTCGACGTCGAGCCCATGAGAGTAGCGAGAGGATGAGGGGTAAGGAACGGAAAGTAACTCAACCAATATCTCTTGAAGAAACCATTTCGACATCCGCCTTGCGTGTTGTCGAGAATACATCGAAAACCGAAATCTAGATGTCTGGACCGGGAATCCAACCGGCGTGCCACCAAATTCCAGGCCCGAACTCACAACGTTTGGTTACGCATTAATTTTGAGGAATATCTCAGCAATATCCACACACACACAAGTTCATCCAAAATCACACACAGATACGCAAACAGATTTTTCGTTAAAACTTTGCATTGATAAATAAAAAGTAAAATGATAATAACGTAAACGAGGAAAAATAAATCGTACCGTTATTGAATAACACACGGATTAAAACGGTAATGTTATCTAATGAACATAACTCTGCGAAATAAATACACCACCTTGTCCATTACGTTACGATGGGGCAGGAGTGGTACAGAGTTCACCGCGCGTGTGGATGCGGACGGGCCCAGTGCTCACCTGTGGCATGCCGACGCATGGCGTCCGCTGGCGGCGTGGTGGTCCATGCCGGCGCGCCGCGCAGCACGTGGTACAGAGCAGAGAGCGGCGGGCAGACACGTCTGCACGGCCTCACGCTGCGGCCGCTACTGCTGTACCAGCCACGCAGCACCGAGCCGGCGGGATAGGCAACCCGCGGCACGCCGGCACGCCCACCACGCACAGTAGCTGTGCTGTGTAAACAGTACTACTGAACCACGCTCTGTGCGAAGCAGCACAAAGACGCGCCTTACCATCACTAATGCACCAAATTTTTGGTCGGCTCATTGTTTCTTGGTTGGACGGTCGGTGTGAATTTCTGTTGATGGAATGCCTGCAGCTAAACTGAAGTCAGAATAGGCATAGTGCAGTATATACCAAACTCGCGTGATTAGACTAAGCTCAATATACCAGATATATGACCTTCCCGCTGGCTCGGTTGGTTGCCGTGAGGGTGTCCGGCACTGACATGAGGTTTGCTGATTCGATTCCTAGTGGTGGAGGAAATTTTCAACAACAGGTCTTGGCCGACAGAGTAGCAGAAGCGGTGGTACACGATTCGTAATCACCAGATTGTGCACCCAAGTCTTGCGTTAAATCCCAAACCACTCCACAGTACGTATAAGTGAGGGAGTACGGCACTGTTGATGATGATTCGTTCATCTGATGGGGTCATTAAGCCTCGCGGCACCCACGTTGTCTTTCTGAAGAGTAGTCCTGAAAGGACGGTAACAGAGTTTCATCATTTCCCTTCTTGAATAAAATCTTCTCTGGTAACTAGCCGAGTGAGTCCATCGATAAAACTAGACGTTTCGGAGTTAGTAAACCTCTGCCGCCATTTTCAAGTGACTGCTGTCGGTGGAATCTCCCTTCTTTCATCTCTCATCTACAACACAAAACAACACTCTGAAATGAACATGCACGTCATCACAGCAGTACTTACAATAACACTTAAGAACATTGTCACAGTGGGAAACGCCACAGGAAACCATCCCATTTCTCCTTCCCCGGGTCGTTAATCATTCATAGAAGAAAACCAGATATATCTGTCTGTTAAGTTAATACTTTAGTTGTCTTCTCAGCTCAATAAATAACAATTTACTGGGTGTATTTTTTTAATTTATTTTTTACTGCTTTACGCCTCGTCGACGGCTAAGGTCATTAGAGGCGGGATGGGACTGGGGACAAGGAACGGGAAGGAATTCGGCCATGGCCTTTTTGAAGCCATTCACCTGGAGTGTTTTGGGGAAACCAAGGAAAACTCAAATCTGGATGCCCGGACGGGGATTCGAAACCGCGTCCTCCCGAATGCGAGGCCAGTACTGGGTGTAAAATGAAAACAATTCCAGCCTACTGAAAAAAAAGGATAGAATAATCGTATTTTTTTTTTTTTTTTTTTTACTGTTATGCTAAGTTTACCCATGTGTAACCATGGACTTCTATAAAAGCAGTTTTTTACAGAGAGAAGACACTTGTAGATCGAACTTTACTCAGCTTCGAGCAACACGGTGGTGCACGGGGCCCTGCTACTGATTATTGAGTCCCAGTGGTAGAAGAAATTTTTCACAACTGAGGAATTGGTCCGCGTGGTAGGAGAGGTGGTACAGGATTCCAGGTTCAATACCTGGACTCCCTAAACTCTGCGTAACGTGTGTGGAAGGATGGAATGCGACAGTG
>CM061920.1:247456751-247629449 GCA_031002005.1 Vandiemenella viatica | reverse complement strand
ACAAAGATTATCGACACATATTTCTCGAGCGTTAACAATACGTTGACAATTAAATCCATACAAAAATAATTACAAATTGTAAATAATCACTCACAATCATTAGAAAACACATTAAAATGAAAATTAAAACTTTTTACATACATAAACACATAAAGTAACCGGTCCAAACCGTTGAGAATTGTTCCTCCAAGCATTGTGTCCCACATCAACGCTTCCAATTACAAGCTTTTAATTATTTTTTCATACATAATATTGTCTCTGATCATATTACAAATCATTTACACACTTTCTCTACATAAAAGAATGTTCGTTTACATGACGATTACGCACAAATTCACAATTAAAATACACAAGCCCACAATTAATCAACTCCAATCTTGTTACACATAATTCTTAAAAGAAAATTTCATGAAAGGGCTGCGTTTGAGGGCTGTCCTTGCTGTAGTCAATCATTTTATACCTACTTCCCTATCGTACTACGTTCTAATTGGGGAAGTCAAGTGTTGCCAACTGCCTGTGAAATGTGTAACTATGTTCTGGGTGTGATGTCGTGAAATATGTATTTTATGAAGTGGAGATTGGGGACGGTCTTGATATTAGCCTGCAGGTAGATGGATGCGGAGAACCGTCGTCAGGGAGGCCGGAACGTGGGGGCTTCAGCTGGCGACTGACCCGATTGTAAATCCACGATCCAGTGCGTGGCGGTTCAGCACATTGATCCACACTACTCACTAGATGAAATACCACTGTTACGTTATAATCTCAATTAATATTATCTCCAATAAGCGATCATTACCGAGTGGGAAAAATAAAAGTAATGCTGCAGGTACACAGCGATTTTCGACATGAAACTTTTACGTTAAATGAACAGAAGTATCAGACGTAGTAATACCATACAATGGAAATTTAGTAAGGTAGAAGTTAAGCAGTTGTTGCTGATCTGAATGACTACGGTATTTTCAATGTATTTTAACTCAGCATCTACCAATTAAACTGCGTCGCTGAGTGTCATTGACTCAAAAGTAAATAAAAAATAACAATATAGCCACCCGGCTTTCTATATTTGCTTTAGTAATAAGGAAAATGTAATAAGCAGTGATGATAATTTCAAGAGAAGAGACTGAGTTCTCTATTAGAAACCGCCTGAGTTTGCGCTTCGCTGATATCTGACGCAGGAAGTAACGTGAGCTAGAATGGCAGGTAGTAGACAGACTGCAGCTGCCGCTGTTGGTGACGTTTATTTATGGTAGTTTGCTGGTGCGGCAGCCGTATCGACTTGACTGCCACTCCGATGCTTTCCGCTGCGCCTGTTTCGCTTCTTATCCGACAGAGGATTCCGCTGGCTGCAGGAGACGCCGCGCCGTCTGATGGCCTTGTCGATACGGTTAGGCACCCTAGCCAGCCTTCATACGGCAATACCGCCGCTTCCTCTACCAGCGATAGCAGCTACACGAGCTATTAACATTTCACGCATATTGCTATGTAAATATCGAAAGTGTGACCAAGGAATATATCTTCTTATGACACTTAGATTATTAGTCACATAACCATCAGCTGGAGCAACGAGGTAAGTTCTGGAATGGTATACTGTTGTTGCCGCTACAGGATTTGGCCAGCAGAGTATGAGAATTGTCCATCGACAATTTGTAATCACCAGGTTGTATAACAAAGTCCTGTCTTAAATCCAATCGTGTATCCGTCGTGTATATGGGATGAGGGCATTTGACACGGCGTATGGCGATTCGTCTATGGAATGCAGATCCATTTAGTGTATTTCCGTAGAGTTGGAATGAATATGCCGGCACCTGATTGACCATCTCTCATTCTTCACCTTCAAATATGCAACATAAACAGCACGCCGCACACAATTGTCTGCACACATACAACACTAACATACTCAGAGCACAGAAACTGGTCAACCTCACTCCGATGTGCCCTACTATAGCTCTTATAGGAGTCTCGGACCTGCTCAGAGCAGAACGCCATACTTATTTATTAACCGTCAGTGTGTGGTTTTATGCTGTTTTCCATGTTCATATCACCTAAAAGATTAGCTCATTCGTATTTTGTCTTGAAACGTAAAGTTTCGCATTAAATACACGGCCCCAATTGCAAGCATGCTGACATCAATTTGCTGGGAGAGCCACTTCAGTTCCGAGGTGTATTTATTCTTTGCATTGTCTTTCATGTTTAGAGGTTTAAGAAACTAACAATAACCACACAAGCAGGAGTATGGAACAGGATACAGATGAGATGAGCTACACATATAAGGAAAAATTTCATTCCCATAACTGGTTAAAAAGATTCCGGACATGTGCTGACAAAAAGTTTATTGATTTAATTATGCTACTGAACCTATAGATATTTATTACAGAACTGTACCAAAGATTTTCGAAAATACAACAAAAGGTACACAGAACATAGCATTCATCTAAAACTAAATTCTATGCATATCTTCCCTAAGCGTGCACTTGATTTACTTTCAATTTTTCTCTCTCCCATCAGGGCAACTAGGGTCCTCAGTAAAACGCACTACCAGAAATAGAAAATTAAAGAGGATTTCCAGTAATCGCCGCTATAAGTCGGAACATCTAAATATAACACACAGGATTTACTGATAACTAGATTAAGGATAATTAACTTGAATAGCAAGCAGTTCTGTATCAGGCAAACCCATACTCCGTAACAAACTCTTATTTAGAGTAATTTTGGGGAAAGAAATAATAGGTCGATACGGAGAAAACTCACAACAGTACCCCAGCTATAGAGGTGATAAGATATTAATGAGACGCAGCCAATTAACATATGAAACACGACAACGCTTTAATTACAATGAAGCAGTACTTAAGGTGGAGTCGAAAATTAACAGGTGTATTAAAATCACGAAGAGCTTAAAATAGGGAGCTGAAAATGCAGTAATAAATTTAAAAATTCTGGATATATCTCTCGTCAGATTGAAAAAAGATTTAAAATTGAGAGAATAATTCACTGTATGACCTCTTTTATCCTAATGAACAAGTGTGGATCAAAAGATGAATATGAAAAGGAAGACTCCTGTATCAACATCATCAAGTGTTGGCTATTAATGATGTGAATTAGCCAGTGGCTTTTAATACAAAATAAGTTCAGAGAGTTAAATACATTGGGTGGTTCTTAACAAGCACGATAACAGTAAACATGAAATACGGCAAAGGATAAACAAAGAAAAAAAGAACAATACTACAGCTTGACTAAGTTCTGTGGAATAAAGAAAGAAAAAAACATAGCTTAAAGTTGCGTAAACAATATTGTGGAAGTGTCATATTGAGTAGAAATTTGGAGTCTAAGAACAATAAGTTGGATGAAACTATTAGCTATAAAAAGAGACTGCCTGATTAGGAGCAGCAGGTGATCACTAAAGTGAAAAAATGAGGAATTAAAAATTGGTCAGGAAAATACAATATGAAATTAAACTGAGACAAAGTAAGCAGTATGGTATCGATGAACCAATAGGATATAAGGCACACTCTAACGGAAGAAAAAATAGTTGGAATGGAGTAATCGAAACGCTGGAAGAGAATCCAATCAATACCACAATGATAATACATATGGAATTATGTGATACTAGCAGTTACCCGCGACTTCGTCCGCGTCGAAGAGTGTTGTAATATAAGATTTTCTTGAGAGGTATGGTCGCTCAGTGATTAGGGCGTCCAACTGGACATGGAAAAGTCCCCAGCTTGAATCCCAGTCTCGGCGAGGATTTTCATAGGTCCTTAGCTCGACCTTCACCTCTGGCACAGGTTGTTGTGTGATGTGAAGTACGCCAGAATGCTCACGTGGTTCTGATTCCACGTTGAACAGTAGGTCCTCTATGCCCAGTAGGATTACTGCGTTAGGTTAAGCGGCTACGAAAAGGGCTGATTGCGCAGACGTAAAGAAGCCTTGCCACCAGGTCAATACGACCATTTAATTTATTAAAGAGTTATTTTTATTGGTGATAGTAGTAATAAATATTGCAATAAAATAACAAAACTTTATTTGTTTCAAACAACTTGATCGAACTTTTAAAACAATAAAAGTGTTATGTATGTTAGGAGTATTTTCAGTTTAATACATTGGTATATACAATATTGTATTACTTGTTATTTTCTGAAAAAATATGTAAATTTTTTGCACTCGATACCCGCGAGCAGGCAACATATAGCTTAACAAAGGAAAAGCAGGGAGTATCCAAGTGTATTCCCACCAATTTCAACGTTTGACCCTGCGATTTATTAATTGTCATTGAAAATGCAATTTTTAATGGGAACTGTAATGTTTTAAAGTGAAAGGGAATATTACTGGGAATAATTGGGATACGTGGAATTATAACGGCTTCCCCTTTAGATGCATCGGTAAGAATTGTCGCCATCACAATGTTTCTTCCTAGTTCTGTGATGCGTAATCTGGTGCCATTGCAATACCTTGGGGGGGGGGGGGGAAGAGGGGGTTGAGATTATACATCAGGAGAACTCGAGTGCCAACCTTAAGCTCGAGTTTGTGGGACGGTAGCCCAGATAACTCGAAGGAGTTTAAAAACTCGACGGGGTAGGTAGCAGCATCGTCAGTTAACATTACTGTATCGATGGAAGAGTTTGTTGTCACTTCCCCGACTATTTCCTCTAATATTTTTTTTTTTATTATTATTTTAGCTCTAGATTCATTTTTCGGGGCAACTATTGACCTCTCACATAATCAGTTTTCGTCAATGATAATATTTAGCTTAATGCTCGGGAAAACATTAGTAATGAGCTCGCGTTTGTTCAGGTATTTCAGCTACTCGTTTCAATGCCAAATATGCGGCGTATTGTTGTTGCCGTCTTTTTGTTTGCTTCGGTGTTTCAGAAGCTCTTGGGATCGATTGCCATTCCGCTTGCTTTTTGCACCGAGCTCGCGTTTTTCCGGTGTGATCGTCCAGACACCAAGTGTTCAGTTTGGTGTCGTCGCCCAACTTGCAACTGCTCCGGCAATTCAGCATCTCCAGAAGCCCCAAGACGTGCGAAGTGCTCTAGCCTTTGCAGCTCTGCTAGAGGATTTATTCCTGGGTTTTGGCTATTTTCATAGCTGTAGTTTTCTTACATTACACTGAAAGATTTGACTTTCGTTTACCCGGCATCTCTTAAAATGACTAATTTCAAGACTTGCGAATAAAAATTAATATAGTTTTTAATTAATTGAAACTCAAAACGTCAAAATATGATGGAAGCAACTAAACATAAAAAAATTACTAACATTCAAAGAGCAAATAAATACCTAAGTGGCCCAAGGACGTTCATCTCGTTAAAAAAATTGCGAAACTACAAATGAATATTTTTATTTGCGCTGAATATCTGAAAATTACAGTTTTTTTTTTTAACTAAACTTAATTTCCTCTCTGAATATTGATTTTGTTTTGAGGATATATGGGTTCCATCAATTAATTCTGCTTTAAAATAGAAATTTAGGTATATAGTAGTAATTGATTCTTTTATTCATAATGATCAGTGTTAATGTTGGTTTCTCTATCTGTGGGAACAGTTGACTGCATGTAGATCAGTTTACTATAGTTCGTTCGTTTCGATTCATTAATTCTGCTCTGAAATATAAATTTCAATGTTAAAGTAGTAATTGATTCTTGCTTCATAATAGTTTTCTCAATCTGCAAACAGAATTGAATGCCTACCGGCAAATCACCACTCTGCTTGTCTGACACTCCACTATCTGAATAAAACATTTATAAATTTCAAAAATTTACTTTGGGCAATGCCTAGTGTTATGCTAAGTTATCCAAGCTTATTATAGATCTTTTGATACAATATCATTATAAAGCGATACATGATGTCAGTAAAATGGTGCTCGTGAAAGAAGCTTAAGTAACTAATAATGTTTCAGTTCTCATTTTGGCCCAGGCTGCATTTCAACCAAGTCACAAACTCCGCTAATAACACCGCTAGAAAATCAAAGCTTCTATCTCTCGCACATTAATACATTAACTATATTGCATGTTCGTAACGCCATATAAGACTTGACTTATTATTTCAGATCGCGATACTAATTGAACACGAATAATGACGCTGAAAATGTGGCGCTCGTAAAAGCGCAGTAAATTAAATACTGAATACATCTGAAACATTCAGCCGCATGAACAATGTTGTCAGCATTATGACAATTATTGCAGTAACGTAATTAAAAAATTTATTCTAAAATGCTTGTAATTTACAGTGTACAACGGAAAGTCCATAATTCTCTTCAACTTTCATTAATATTCCTGGTCAAATTTACATCGCGATAAAGTGACTGTTACTGCTCGTGATTTAGTAAGGTGTATAATGAAATTAAATGTGACGGTAATTTATGCTACACTATTTAGGAATCTTGATACAGAAAATTCTGTTACTGCTCCAAATGCAGTTCTAATGCATTTAATGTGTTTGAGGTGTATTCGTGTCGTTTGATTTTATATCAGCAATATTAGTAGAGAGTGGTTGAGTAGAAATGCTGCCTGTACCAGAATGTTTTTGTTACAGCATAAGGCAGAAGGAATTTAGTTATTAGTAATAAATACGAACCTTTCATAAGCTCCGTGAAAATGAGGTGTATCGTGTTGTAAATCTTCCAATATTGCTTCATGAAACAATTAGTTGCTACCTTAGGCCATTGAATACATTCGTTTAAAGTGAAGGATTTATTAGATGTTTGTAGGAATTGAACATTAAGTAAAGAGCACTGTTTCGTGAATCATAATCTACTGTTTGTATTGATTTATACAAAAAAGTCTGAACAAAAAATAAAAAAGGGTTAGTTAAGTTTTAAAGTTTGGTAAAAATAATTGATAATGTTGCAGAGTGTATAGTAGCAAAAAAGAAGACACACAGGAAATAAATTAAACAGAGATAGAATGGAATCCTTTTCATTTTTATAAATACGACATTTCAGGCACGACAATTTTGCACTTTTAGTGAACCGACTTTCATGCTGGTATACTTATATCATTTTACGTTTTTTTTTTCTTTTTTTTTTTTCAAGCTTTAATTTTCCCGTTTATTATGACGCATATATTGCGAACGAAATTATGGTGTAATATTTGAGATGTCATACTATTTTATGTACGCAAATGAAGACATCTCTTTGCGAACTTAACAACTGTACCTACCTTTTTTTCAAAATTTGAGGTTAAGTACAGATTTATATTTCCTGCTTTGAAACTATTATTTGTCAAGTGCATCTGTTTTATGGCTTTTAAACTAAACACAAACTTGCATATGTAAGAAGGTTCTTGCTTTTATTTCTGAAAAGTAGTGTTTGCGATTTGCGTAAAAAGCAAAGAGTAAACGTGGCACGGCTGTCTACGAAGTAGGAAACATTTGTTGTTTGCGAATTAATATTAATGGCAATTTCTAAAAGAACTATGCGTTTTTGCGGGATAAAATCTATCCTATGTCACTTCGACACAGTTAACTGATTTCATGCCAAATTTCATTTAGTTATGTTGAGTTATTAAGGCGTGATTGATTCCAGAAGTACATCCAAACTTTCTCATTTTTTCGTTTATATAGATACAGATAAACCCAGACAGGTTATGCGGCCACCGAAAAGGCATAGCTTTAAAGTGTCCACCCTGTGCACATTTTTACATAGTAAAGGGGACCTACAGTTTAAAGCGGAATCCACAAACTATTCTGGTGTACTCTCAAGAAACGCGAAGTAAGATTTACTAGTGATGAAAGGCTCTTCAATGGTCATTCAAACTTCCTAGCCGTGAGCAGGTACGATCTGAAGTTTTCTCAATCACCAAACACCTTACAAATAAGTAACCAGAACTCAAAGATTAATCATTAAGGAAATGCAATTATAAAGTTAACGAAGCTATAAGGGTGACAGGACATAAAAAGATGAATGATAAATGGAGAATAATGGAAATTATGGATGAAGATGACTTAGCAATCGCAGAAATCCGATCGATTATGGTCGAGAGGTGACGTGTTTCATCTATATCGATTTATCTCTTCCATTCTCTAATTAGCATCGACAAAGATAGGCTACAATTTTCTAATGACGCAATGATCTACCACTCTTTATTTTTGGGAGCGGGACTCTAGTTAATGACCCGTCTATTACAACGGTATCCCAGTGACAGCGACACACCGAAGACTGACCTAGATCCCTGCTCCATATGGGCGCAGGTCTAACAGACTACGTTCCTCGCTTTTTATTCTTTTATCGACGCCCACTGCTGTTAATGAGCACCTGTGCCGCTAAATAATTTCCATCGCCTCACCATATAAGACATCGCGTGTAGCAGTAATTATGGACCGACACGAAGGATATCTGGCTTCTCTCATGTAATGGGTATTTCGACCTGCCCGTTGCGGACTTAACGACTGCCTAAAGCGACAGTCTTTAAAATACGGAAATTTCTTTAATACCGCTGTCGTATCATTCTCCATATTTGGCGCTAACCGTATGTCTTTTATTGTTTTCTGCGTACTCCGATTTTTTTTTTAACAATCGGAATACCAGTCAATCATCTGTTAAATAAGCAATTACATTCATATTCAGTGTGTCCAGTCAATAAAAGGTTATTGTTAGATGTTACCTGGTGTCATAATTTGTGTACCTGTTTGCCATCAAATTTAGCTACACCTGCAGCTGAATATCTTGCAACTTGGTCTGCGTTGACAATTGTAAGTAGAAAAAAAATTTCTTATCAAATGTAATCACAAATAAAAAAATGTACTGAGGTGAAGGTCAGTTAAATGAGCAACTACTAACAAAATCTTAATAAATTCCTAACAGTAGAGAGCTATTGCTCTCGAATAGAGATCAGAAAAGTCTTTGACATGCAAATAGTAATCACAGTAGGCAAGAAGATTTCAAAGCAGTGAGATCTATTGAGTTATTAAAATTAAAATCATAATCATTTTTTTTTACCTGAACTGTCGTGTATACAGAAATAGACAACTAGGTTTGAAGCACCAATTGCGCTTCCATCTCAAAGAGGTGACTTCAAGACAACACTTACGTCACCGATACGATCACGTTCCACTTCCGTAGAGCAGGAAACTAACCTCTCACGTGTCTATTTTTGTCCGTGACAGCATCGTCGTTGTGGAATACTCGTTCGCTATTATCTCTAATTTGATGCGGTCTTCCAGTCAAGATCAATATTTTAATTATCTTTTATTAGAAACAATTTCGATTTAATTAGTCGTTTCAAAATAGATTTTGTACGGGTACAACGTGACATATTTTAGCAAATTAAGAAAGATGATTGAAATTATCTTCAAGAAAAGAATGAAGTTGATGGATACAATCAATGAGAAAACTGGTAAACTTACTTCTTCTCCGAACCAGGTGTGTTTCAATTGGAACTAATTTCATTATTCTCTCTCTTTATCCCGGTCGTTTCCGAACACACACATATCTTCGTAGTCGTCAGTTCTGAATGATCATTAGTAATACGTCCAGAATATAACAAAAATAATAAACTATCGTATTATTTGGATCAGAACTACTCTAAACTAAAAAGAAAGACACTGAATGGCCTTTTGATTTAACGTCCACATCCGACGGTTGTATCATATTCAACTATGTTGAATGGCCTCAGTTTATACGTACTATGGAGTAATTTGGTAGTGCGCAGGCCTTTGATAAACTATATGTATATGGTAATGGAACATCACCATCTCTCCTACCCTGCCAGGCAATTCTCGAATCGTGGAACGTTCTTGTACACTATCAGGATTTTTACATTTCATTAGTGTAAATCTGATTAAAGCATTCTAAATTTTGATGATGATGTAAAAAATATATGTACAAGTTAACAAACGTTACCACATTTTTTTCTCTTTTTGCTTGCGGTTTTGCTCCTCGGATATCATTAGAGGCAATAAAAGACTGGGAGTAAAGATCGTAAAGACATTTGACCATGAGCTTTTAAAGGATCCATCCCTGCATTTGTCTAGAGAAATTTTGGAAAACCATACAAAACAGAAATCTGGATGGTCGGATGGGGATTTAAACTCACGTCCTTCCGAATGCGAGGCAGGACCTTTACCGCTCACCCACTACATTCGGTGAGTTACTATTTCACTTGCCAGTGGCACCTCTCTAATTGTAAGGAGCTATCATTGTCGCTTCACAACTGGTCAGGTGAATCGTCTGTTTAACACTTGGAAAAATTGTTCCAGATATTGCCTGCGATCATTTAACCCATTTCAATTTTTATTAAATCTGACATGATTAAATGTCATATTATTGTCATAATAAATAGTTATAATACATGGTATGTTAGTGACATGCTAGCGCAACTTCTTAAGATAACTGGTTTTACTAACATCTAAAAAATCATAAAATTTAACCTACAAAATGCTTATGCAAGTTTTTGCGCATTTCTCTTCTCAGTAACAAACTATGGCACAGATATTTCCATGTAATCGGTGTTCTCTTAATTAGTAATATACTTTCCATAATACCTAATACTTGTTTCTCTTTGTTCTATTAAGAGGCTAAATAAACTTTAGGTCTCACGACTTTTTCAACGTATTCAAACATTTTTTAAATATATCGCAGTACAGAGGAGATTCTGATTGATAACGTAACAAATTAATTTATTAAAAATCTCTCAATGTAAGGCGCGGCTTTCTGGTTTCCGACGTATCTTGAATGATTCTGGACTTCTTTAAAAGCCAAAGAGGCTATCTACTACAGCCATTTTAAGGGATTCTGGCAACTGAAGAAGGTACACACCATTCAAAAGGATGTTTACGGGCTTAGCGCCTCTAAGCCTCCTGCCGTAGAGACGTTCGTAACATAGACTTACGACTGAATTATATACTGGACTGTCAGGATTTGAACACATGAGCGATGTGACATAATGTAAGCTCCTCACAATTGATGGTTCATCAGCTTCACTACACACGTATGGTACGTGGCAAATATCCAATATACAGCTTTCTGGTGGTGAAGTACAAGTTGAATAATGTCTACATGTTTTATTGCTCATTCTCACGACATGATTACAGGAATTAAACCATTGTATCGGTAATACTAGGACCTGGTCTGGGCTCGAATACCCGTCCAATCGATTAGGATTCGGAATTCCATCGTTTCCCGAAATCACTCGGGGCGGATATATCGGAATGGTACCTTCAGACACGCCATGTCCTATTTCCTTCCCTTTCCTAGTCGCCAGCCCACTCTCTCGTAATGACTTCGACGCCGACGAGGAGTGAAACACAAAAAGATATATTGTAAAGGCAATTCTACAAACTAATAACACACATCAATGCAACAATAATTCCACGAACTAACAACACACATTATTCAGAATCACTAAACTGCCTCAAATTCCTCGCCACTCCCATTACTTCATAACCGCCAACGTTCTGGAAAGTTACACAAGTAAAAACATCGCACGAATAGCACGAATTTCTTGTTAAAGTTCTGTTTTCAGCTCATCAATGGCGCGCAGATTCCGAGCGTTAATCTTCTCCTTAAAATATCCCCTCAACCAACAATCACAGGCTGTGAGACTCATACTATTCCATGCATCCTCATTCAGTTCGTGATCTCGGAGCGGCTAGGAAGTTGCGTATTTCTTCCGTCTCAAAGCACGAGACACGCCCGACTGCCTACTATCAAACTCACATACACATTGACGGGTTGATCTTTGCGCTAACGCTTCCCCAATCCTTCCTGCTGCTACTGTGACATGTTTCGCTTTCCGAATTCTTACCAGTCGCTGTCTCCATTTCCTCAGTCGACACAGCACTATCTGGTCTCGTTGTTGGATGTTTGGCGCCGTTTGGCCTATACGAAGCCGAGGCACTTACCTGAAATGAAACAATCGTGTTTTCAGTACTTTACATACATTCCGCCGTAATAAACAGTAACATACTGGATTTATTTTAAGCTCTTAGCCATATTTATGGCTTACCCTGTATACATGAATCGACCATAATCAAGCCTATAGCAAATGAATTCTAAACCTGAAGCACAATTGCAATCAGTCAGAGAATATTTTAAACCATCGTCAGAGTTATCAATGGAGACAAGGAACGGAATTTGTCGCCGACCTTTTTGAAGTAACCGTTCCAACACTCGCCTGGAGTGATTTCTGGAAATCACGAAAAACCGATATTTGGACATCCGGTCGGGGATTCGAACCTATGTCCTGCAGAATGCGATACCAGAGCTTTGCCGCTTAAACGTTCCTCTCGATCCTGAGATCATTCACTTGTGACAGTCAACGGATTTATTGTTCAAAAAAGAGGCTAAGAAAGCAGATGGCTGGTCACTGAGCGGACAACGCTTGGGGCTGGTGTTCGGTAGGAAGCGGTTCGGTGTACTGTCCAGCCTTCCTGAATACAGACAACAACGCAAAAAAATAAAAAATAAATAAAATAAAAAATAAAAAAATAAATGCGAATGCCGGAACGGGTCATCTGCAAAATCATCATCGAATTACTTCCCGTTCCTTGCCTACATTCTTCGGAACCGTAAAACCCTAAGTAACCTGGGGCTGCCCAAGAAGATTTCATAGGGAAAATTCCGCACCTGTTTTTTTTTTTTTTTTTTTTTTTTTTTTTTTTTTTTTTTTTTTTTTATGGCATTTGGCAACGGAGGCCATACAGCCAGCTCAAGGTAATCATAATTGCTTTCAGTGTATAGACGTCACAGGACAGACAGGACATTCACACAGACACACAACACTTAACATCCATGCCCGCGGCCGGATTCGAACCGCTACCCCTACGCTACCGAGGCCGGCGCACCTGGTTTAGGTGAAGAGAAACAAAAATCGCTCATTTATGTCCTTTTACCCATCCTTTCCTTTTATGATTTTAGTTATAACTGTAAAGTAAAACAATTTCCCAAAAATAAAATATAATTTCTATATACGTTTTTAAATTGCTATTTCAATTATTGTATGCGGCAAAATAAAAGATCTAGTAATTTAATTGTTATAGAACTACAAATGGATAAATTTAAGTACGCTGACACCTTGAGAACCAACTGATAAATATGAAATTGTGTGGGGATTTGACCACCATGGTCAGTCATCGAGCTCTCGACGCTACCACACAACCGCCTCTTAACGAAGACTCATGCTTACCAGTATCATACCAGATCTGATCGTTGAATACTGTCAGCTGTTTGTGCTTTCTGAGCACGTGGGCGAAGCCTTTAATAAATATGTTACATCAGGCGTGTCGCAACAAAGTATTACTGAATTACGTCTTCCCTTTTTATAAACGACCCTGGAAACGGCGTTAGTAACAAGTAGAGATTCTTTTCTGACGATGCAGTTAAATATAGGGATGTAATGAATTTTTGTTGATTGTTTAAAGATTTAGTGTGATCTTGGCATAATTTAGCCTTGGTGCGTAAAATAGGAGCATAAACTAAATTCTAAAAACTGTAAAGTAATGTATATAACGAACCAAACGATTCCTGCCACGCGAGAGTACAATATAAGTTGACCTTTTTTTTCTTAATGTTTTATGCCTTGTCAACGTCGAGGTCATTACAGGCGGGATTGGACTGGGGACAAGGAACGGGAAGGAATTCGGCCTTGACTTTTTAAAGAAAGCATCTCGGCATTCGCCTAAATCTGGATGCCCGGACGCGGTTTCAAACCAGCGTCCTCCCAAATGCGAGGCCAGAACGTTAACCGCTCTCCCACCACGCTCGGTAATATAAGTTGAGTTTGAATAATCAAGCAGAAGTAACATGAAGTGGGAACAGCACATGAGTTCGGTTGTAGGAAAAGGGAATTCTAATCTACGATTAAAGGTCGAATTTTGAAAAACTGTACCGCATATACAAAGAAGATATCGTACGAAACTCTCGCGTGGCCTTATATTGAGTCCTAGCATTGAAAAAACTAAGATAATGTGAACAACACGTAGAAGAGGTTGACATGGGATTGACTGACCAGCCACGTAGTTTCATACAAATTTTTTTTAACAAACACGCTAATACCTACCTTTCTCTATTATTACAGAGAAATATTTACCCTCTAACATATCTGGGTCGTCATAAAAGGAGCTAAGGCTAGGTGCCATACTAATGCTTATATTATTTCTGTCTTCAATCGTGCCGTAAAGGATTGGAATGGTCAAAGAGGAAATTAATTTTTGTGTAAAGAACCTTCTGCCACCAACAGTTTTCTCAATGGCAGAATATAATTTACATACAAATTGTATGTTTTTATACTGCTACAGTAAGCAAAATTTTATATCTTCTTTAGACACTTCCAAAATTTACGTTAAATCACTGCAACCGAAATTTGCTGCAGTTTTATAAGAAAAATCCTAGAACAAAATAACTATAATTCAAGTATAAATGCACATTATACCGAACCCTAACAATGTTGTAAGACTTCGTTAGAGAATATAACAAGATTTCATGTAACTGACTGTAGAAACTAGTTTTTATTTATTTATGGATTATTATATACATATCTCCTGCCAAAGTTATTCAAAACATCTTCAGAGCACTTAGAACATTGTGAGTAAAACTTTCGAGAAATCAGTACAAAGTTTTACTAGCATGAATTAAAAGAAGAACACAGAATAACTTATACCGTCCAATGAAGATTCAGAACAACGTGTTTAAATTAAGCCTTTATAAATTTCCCTTGATTTCATAGATAATTTTTATTTTAGGTATTCTGAAATTTCATCAAATCATAACAGAAATAAAAGCGAAGCTTTTTTCTTGTTGACGTCAAAGCTCTAAGAGCCGCTAGATATGGGGCAATGCACCCTCTTACACGTTGTAAGTGACGAACGAAGTCACAACTAGGTTCACAACAACATATTACACCAACTAATAGCCGCCGTAAGCATGAAACATGAATTTTACATTCTTCATTCAAACAGTAATTGCACTTCGATTCCAGGAATAAAACCATATACAGAAAACAACTTAAGTTTACGCAGCTGTTGTCAGTTTTATTTGAGTCTCCAAGTGGAGCCGTCGGTTCGTTGAAAGGTATTGTTTCAGCTATGTGACGGTGAATGCGAAATTCGCAGAAGGTTTAAATAACCGACGCGTCTGCTAGAGAACCGAGAAAACAGCGCTGTATATTGAGCTGGCGTGTGAGAGCGTCTTCCCTCTTGAGCGTGCCCTGCTCTCCAGGCACGGTGTTTATCTTCACTCTGGAGGGGTCGCCCTGGAGGGCCCGCTCGTCCATCGCCACCACTGGAACACCGCCACCGCAGAGGACCGCCCCGAATAAACAAACACAGGGGAGCGAAAAACCATACACTGTTTACAACGTAAGGAAAATTTGTATCACTAGCTGTACATGGTGCTGACTCATAACAGGCAATAACCAAACTCAAAAATCTTAATACATAAATACTGGAAAATCGTCGAGAACTCTAGGCAGTTGCATTTTTCTGTCCTTTGTTTCCCGGATCTAACGAAAATGATGATTCATTGTACTTCCTGCAACGGTATGGTCTTGGGAGTTTAGAAAAATCACACAATGCAAGAACCGCCTTAAAATGTCTAATCGGTTGGCAGTTTTCATAAAACTCTTCACTACCTAGTTTTACCTAGTGACTTCAAAATAATTTTACAGTCTTGCTTTAGCCGGATTCATGGTGATCAACATACTTGCAAATCATTGATTAAACATTGGGTAACGCTCAGAAACATTACCTCGTTTAGAGTTGTTAAAGTATCCATAGATTGGATTCTATAAATACATATTTTCAGTGACAACGATACGGTTACGGTACAAGAAATAATTTTTTACATTATAAAGTCATATCACGCTACCCATCACAACCGTCTCCAACGATTTTTTTAAATAAAAGACAATTAATGACTGAAACCGGATTATATTCGGCGTATGCCTAGTTACAGACTAGCACTGCTCCTATTCAAAATCACAAAGAAGAAAACTTAGTGTTATCAGGGGATAGTATCTACCAAAATTATTTATAATCAGCATCAACGGCATAACACTGAAACATTCTGTCGATTACTGTTGAAGAAAACTAAGTAATATTTTTTACACAAAAGCTTATACAATGCAAGCAGGACAAAATAGTGGAAACATTAGACAACTACTAAAGTAATTTATAATTTGATTTTTGTATTCAGCTTGCTGTTTCAGTGCTTAGTAATTTCATATAAATTAAATATTTTATCACCACATCCTCTCAACAGGTTTACTAAAACGTTTAGCTCATTTTACATTAAAAAGTATAACACTTTTTAAAAAGAAATGTAGGTTGAACTAATCCACCTAATGTTGTTTAAGGCACCGCAAGTCTCCTTCAAAAGTGACATCGCACACTTTCTCTGTAATGATGATTTACGAGCTCCTCTAATTCATTTGCTACACTTTTTTCCTCAGTCAACTTGTGCTACGTCAGCCATAATTAGGGCAATACGGACTTTCTCAAGCAACACAAATAGCTCTCATCGGTTCATTGCTTCTGAGGTTTAAAGTTCTTCACCAACTTGCCATCTTTGTTCATTGTAAATACAGAGCGATAAACACATCACAAAGGTATATATCAAACAAACGACTTTTAATTTAATTTAATTGCAATGGAGCACACGCTCCGGTGGCAATTTCCCTACACACCCAACTTCCCCCTATCCTGCACCCATCTACATTTGCCCTCTACAAATTTTAACTTTAAATTCTTTTCACGTTTTCGGTAAGTTATTCATCATTTCCCTTGGTAACTCATTCCAATCCCTGATACCCTTGCCAAAAAAAGAAAAT
The DNA here is from genome assembly GCA_031002005.1 of Vandiemenella viatica. Taxonomy (NCBI): domain Eukaryota; kingdom Metazoa; phylum Arthropoda; class Insecta; order Orthoptera; family Morabidae; genus Vandiemenella; species Vandiemenella viatica. The sequence goes on along the minus strand of CM061920.1, from coordinate 247,612,693 downwards.
CTTCCCACACCCTTGTGCCTGAAATAGAGTGCCAGCATGTGGTCATGGTCATCTTTTCCTTCCATGCACTACTTTTCATACCCAGTGCAATATCGTTCCATGCCTCATCGCCAGTATATGCCCTGTACACTTCCAAGACCCTCCTCATCCTCCTCCTGTCTTGCAATGAATCCTATTCGAGCTCCTTTATCATATCTGTCACTGATTGCATTCTGCAATAATTTCCAGAAACAAATCTAGCAGCCCTTTTTTGCACCCTCTCCAATTTCTGTATTTGATAAGCAAAATGTGGGTCCCATACTACAATACCACATTCGAGCAATGGTCTGACCAAAGTTTTATAATCCAATTCCTTTAGTTCTCTCGTACATACCCTCATCACTCTCTCCAACAAGTTCAGAATTTTGAAACCTTTTCCTACCACCTGTCCAATGTGTCCTGCCCAGTTAAGCTTGTTATCAAATGTAATGTCAAGATATTTACATTTCAAGAATTCAGCAAGCAATTCTTTACCCACCTTATATTCATAATTAACCTTCCTTTTGTTTTTTATTTGTGTATCTAATAAGCTGACTCTTCTTTGCATTTATCTTCATCCCATGTTTACCAACCCAACTAGATATCCGGTCCAGATCACCCTGCAACTGTTTACAATTCTCTATCGTTTTGATCCTTTTAGGCCTATATAGCATTATGTCATCTGCAAAACAATCTAATTTCAGCTTGCTCTGGAAAAACGAACTCTTACACCAAATATAGTACCACAGCTGTTGGGAAGATTCCCACCTGACAAAAGGGAAACAAATAGGTTTACCACATATCCGTTTACATCGTTACGCTACAAGGGAAAAGGCATGTTTGTGTCAAGCGGTTTCTTCGCATCAAGAATTCTGCTTGCCAGCCCCGTTATTGTGAGGCTAGTGAGCTGACTTCGCGTTGCCTGGGTCACCGGTTCGACTCCGGCCTTGGGCACGGGTGGTTTTAATTAAGTGTTGTGTTGTCCTGTCACCTTTTACCATCGAAAATTACACGAGAAGATTCTATATATATATACTTAAGGAATAAAAGGAACAACCGCACAGTTGAGGATGTGTTACCTAACAGTATTCGTGTAACAATGAATCTCTTTACTTGAGTTGTAACAGTCACTTAAATAACAATTTTGCACTGTTATTCAGTTTCTTGCTGCTCCAGATGAGGCGCAATACTCAATGTTATGTTGCATTAGGTTTTTTTATACGTCACTTTTGTATTTTTGTCACATGGTTAAGAAGTTTGTCCCGTGAATTGCAATGTATGTTTAGTTGTAAACAATTGTACTGTTAACAGTATAACAGCTAACAGAGTTTCTTGGTTACCAAAAGTTGACTTGGAATCCCTACAGATCATATTTCGTATATTAGGAGCAGGAACTGATCCTCAATTCATACAGTTTCGAAATAACACCTGTGCTGTGTTATATTTATACTAACGTCTGCGACCACTATTTTCATAACATATAGCATCGCCATTATTGAATAATTTCGATCTATAGTATGGGTATCGTCAAGATCATTCATAAAAATTAACACAGAATTAGTCCAATTTGTCTTTAACACCAGACCACTAATTAATACGAAGGATTCCATTAGCTTTATCACTCTGTGAAATCAAACACACCATTAAGTGCATTTTCCAAGTGGTAATCTTTGGAACAGTCGAGTTTTGCCACAGTATCAACAACTTTACGTAATTACTGTGACGCTGCAACTAAAAAATTTATTTAAAAATAATAGTGTATGAATAAGTGACATTTTCTAAAAGACTTCTTTAGCAGTCTTGGCGCTGTCAGCTAGTACGACATTACTATTTGCTTTTATTAGAAACTTACAATTATGTGTTTATTTCAGAATCAATCGGTAGATTTTTCAGTTCTGATGAAAATATCAAGATTTATACGATTCCCGTTAAGTACTCCTAGACAAGATGAAAGCTGTAAATTTTGTAACAAACACCAACATTCATTTTTTTTTAAATTAAGCGTAATATTTAAAAAATCGTAAAGGCTATCAAATTTGCTTCACAATTTATTTATTTTTTTAAATCGTTTTCAATCATTGGATACAAATGTATACGTTAAATAGCCATATAAGTTGCAGATACTCACACGTTTACCTGTATTAAATCGCTACCCCAAATTTTTCATTACTATGCATGAATAATATTACCAATATAACTTAACTTAGCCCACAACCCGAAGGTTGTTGGTTGGATCCTCCCAAAGGAGGCATACTAAGCCATCGTGTCAGAGGTGGGACGGCCAGTTCCTTTCCTCTGGGACCTACGGTTTAACGTGGAATCATTACCAATATACAGGCGCGGTAAATGAAATCTCTAAGAAGATGCACAGGGGTGGTAAGAAACTGCAGACCGAGCGTAATGGGTGAGCGGTAACGCTCTGGCCTCGCATTCGGGAGGACGCCGGTTCGAATCCCCGTCCGAGCATCCAGATTTGGGTTTTATATGGTTTCCCCAAATCAGTCCAGGCGAATGCCGGGATAGTTACTTTAAAAAGCCATGGTTGAATTCCTTCCCGTTCCTAGTCCCAGTACCATCCCGCCTCTAATGTCCTCGTAGTCAACGAGGCGTAAAGCCAAAAAAAAAGGCAGGATAAGAAATGAAAAGCTTAGGGACACATTTAAGAGAGGATAGAGAACTTCGTTTTTTATGGCTTTACACATTGTTAACATCGAGCTCAGAGGCGGGAAAGGATTGGTGCAAGGAACCGGTAGTAATCCGACCATGGCATTTTGAAAGAACAACTCCAACTTTCGCCTGGAGAGATTTCGGGAAACCATGGGGAACTGAAGTCTGAAAGGACCGCACGTAGATTCGAATCTGGGTCTTCCCGAAAGCGAGACTCGATCACCAGACTCGGTAGGACGGAGAGAACAATACTCGAAATGATATACGCATGTTAAGAAAATGGAGTAGCATAGAAAAATAAGTTACATGAAACGATGATACAAGGTAAACTGCCTAGAAGAAGTCACCGAACTTGCTGGGTGAGCAGTTAACGCTCTAGTTTCACATTCGGGAGGACGACGGTTCGAATCCCCGTCCGGGTATCTAAATTTGAGTTTTCCATGGTTTCCCCAGATCACTCCAGGTGAATGCCGGGATGCTTCCTTCAAAAAGGCCATGGTCTAATTCTTTCCGGTTCCTTGTCCCCAGTCCTTCCCCGCCTCTAATGTCCTAGACGTCGACGAGGCATAAAAACATAAGTAAAAAACAAAACAAAAAGTAGAAGAAGTCCAAAAGATAGATGGCTGAGGGAAGTTGAGCAGTGGGTGCAGCAAAGAGGAGAGTACTAGACCAAGGTTGTCACGCAGAGCTGGCAAAACGAGAGAGGAAAATGGGGAAGCCTGCGTGCTAACCAGACCCCCGCCAGTATTTGAGAGTTGATGTATACTTGTATGCCTCTATTTCAACTGATATAATGAGAAAGATCACAACAAAACGTTTGTGATTAGGTGGTCAGGACGATATACGTATTTAAGGCCGCAGTAACTGAAAATCGAATGGCTCTTAGTCAATTCTAATTCCATGATAATCTTCAAATAATATATACACTTTCCAACTAGGGCAAATACTTTAATTACAAACAGACATGTTCGATAAATTCGATTAATCGGCGCAACTACAAACGAATATCTTTATTAATTACTTGAGTGGAATATTCTGATACGGCGAATAGAGACACAAATTGTTAAATAATTATTTCTGAAAATGTTAGAGAAAATAATGTAACAGTTTTGCTGATATAGCATATCTGTAATGAACATGTGAGGGCTTCATCGTTTAAAAGAATTAGGTTTGGAAAAATATGTTCCACTGTGATAATACCTCCAATTATGCTATTTTCTTAATTTTCTGAAATTAGTTATTCATTAGGTTAGTGAAGTAAGGGTTTTGAACGCAAGGAATGGGAAGTTTTTGAGTTTGGTCTTTGAGAATAAACATCCCAGTTTTCGCATGGATTGATTTCAGCAGACAATGGCATACCGATATCTTGACGCCTGGACCTGTAACCAAGCCCGCTTTCTCCCATAACGTTGCAGCTCACCCAACAGGTCAGGTACTTTGTCTAAAGGTTGCCTGACAGGTGCACATTGTAGAACACATTAACCAGCTCCGTCAGTGATGAAAGCGTTCTAAATTCGATAATGACACCTGTCAGCTTGGTCTGTGACGTCATGAGACATGTTTAGGCACAGAGATACTGTGCGACAATACAGCAACATTTACTCTCATTTACGGTTCATATAGTTTCTTGTTTTGCATACTTGATGATTTTAAAGACACGAGACCAAAGTAATTATTGAAATCTGCACACGAATTGTAAGGAATTGTAAAAATGTTTGGATGATATCTGATTGCATTACATGTATATTTGAAACTTAATGACCGATTGTCTTGATTTTCTTATAGGTGAGAAAAAGAATCTATCTGTAAAGATGGTTAGGACAACAGTGGAAGCAATCAATAGCATTCGCTGATCTATTCCCCTGTGTATTTTGTTGCACCGAGTTGTTCCGGACTTAACATGGAGGTCGAATAATACGTAAAAGTTCCCATCATTCTCCAAAAAGTCGCCAAGATTAACGTTAATGAGTTGCAATTTGAATGGTAGGTAATAAAATGGCTTAACTCATTCCATACTGCGGTGTCCTGGACCTCGTTAACAGAGAAACACCGAGCGTGGTGGGTGAACGGTTAACGTTCTGGCCTCGCATTCGGGAGGACACGTGTGCGAATCCCCGTCCGGGCATCCAGATTTGGGTTTTCCATGGTATCCCCAAATCGCTCCAGGCGAATGCCGGGACGGTTCATTCAAAAGGCCAAGGGTTAATTTCTTCCCGATCCTTTCCCCAGTCCTTTTCCGCGTCTAATTACCTCGATGAGGCGTAAAGACGTAAGGGAAAAAAAAGATAAAGTCACCATTAAGGTATGCCTAGTAAGCCTATCTGCTTTTGTAGGCTATCAGAGCATTCAGGTGGCCATTTTAAAGCATATTTTTAACGGTGTTTCACGGATCGGATAGCACTACCTTGCGACAAACTATTTCGATTCTCCTATCATTTGCCGAAAAAAGTATCGTCTGTTTTTGGGTAGTACAAGTGTGGAAATAAATTGTAATAGTGCCTTATTTTGAGTCAGAACTATATCTTCCTATCATAGTGACTGCTCCATCCCTATTAGCGTGAACGCTGTTAATTATTGTAAACTGACATCAACAAAAACTCTGACATATTTGAAACATTTATTTGTCTTTGGTTTCCTTAGAGAAAAAGTATATTGATAGTGTAGCCTCGCCCAAATTAGAAAAATAAATTTTAGAAGCAATTTTAAAAGTTATTTTGGTGATACTTTGGAGATGGTACTTCAACATATGATATATGCGCCAAAAGATTTATTGCTTGATAGTTTCGTTACTTTAATAACGGACGCCGACTGAGTCTCTCGAGGTGTTGGGGACTTACTGATGCAGATGAGAAGAACAAAGAGTTACCAGCTGTTACTCATGCTATCTGCGGCATCAGTGGTGTAAATCACGCGGAGTAATGTACGTGTTGGCGGGACCAGCGGGGTGCCCCGGCGAGACGAGAGAGCCCCTGCGACTCTCATCCCAGTATCAGCTTGCACGACAACACCGCCGTCGTCGTTTACGATGAACTACGACCACGAGAATGTAATAATTAGTCTGAGGCGAAAAACCCAAAACACAATAAAAATAATTTGTTACCTGGTGGTGTCAGAGTTTCCAGTTGCCGACCATTTCGCCTCTGTCACAGCAAACCGTTAGAGCTACCGCATGAGAGATGTAAAGCTTAATGCAGTATGCGAACGACTGAACGTCCCACACAGGGGTATTTGACACAAAAAGTCGATCAAAATTATTTCTTCATAATTTTGATTTTTGTTTCGCTTCTTTTGTGTATTAGAACTTATAACTGTGAAGCAGGAATAATTATAAAGAACACGTACTATGTTCATACACTATATAACATATTAAGCGAATATTTACAAAATACCTAAACAATAATCATATATGTACACTAAAAAATCATTCTGACGAACCGTCCCATCCTTCGTCGTTGGAACCATCACCTTATGGCTAGTTCTCTTCTTGAGTACTCGGGTCCCATTAAATCAATATTTTAATAGTTTCTGGATTGAATTATTTAGATGTTTTGGGAGTTTTGTGCCTGATAAAGCTCAAATATGGATCCTAAGTTAATGAAAGCCTATTAATGACATCTGTGTTGCACTAAACCCAACTAAGTTTTCTGGAGTGTGTCTCCCTAAATCGTCGAAAATATTTGTTTTCTAGCTTCTTCTGCTGCTTCTGACAGATTGCCTATAGGCAAAAGTGCATACTCTATTATAAGTGGGCCCTCAATAAATAAGTGACATTGGATGCCACGAGTACAGTTCAATGTACAGTACATCTAAATTTTTCGTGGTGGTGGGGAATATTTTTTTTTTATGTCTATCTTGTGCCCACTATATATCATTCACATAATAGTATAAAATCTGTCAATTAATGTTTTGTTAATACCTATTATCTCTGTGGACATCATTGGCCAAAATCGGTCAAATCATCGAAAGATTTTCTAGGCCGACCCACGTTGGTCGGATTGGATTTTATGGGGATTTCGATACATTTCTTGAACCAATCATGGTATTTCTTTAAAAATACACTCTCAGTACTCTTAGCAGCCTGCCATTTTCTTTTAATTTCCAATTTAAGCCTTGAAAACTTTTGTTCGAACTGTTGCGTTTGTTCGACCGTGAATGTCGGTTGATTTAAAATATTTTCCTCGACTAATTCCAACTTTTGCACGAAATCATTTCCTTCTTCGTGTTTACTCATATCATAAATAACTTTTCGGGTCATGAGCATGATACCAGAAGAGCCTATAACAAAGAAAATCTTAGATGAATTAATGTGACGGAAAAAAGTAAGTTTGTTTCGTTGTAAATAATCTAGAATTTTTTTCGAATAAATAGACGTTTGGCACTTTTTGGCACCTAATTTTCAATGAAACACCAAGATAGTACACTAAACTAATACCATATAAGAAATCAGACTCGGGAAAGGTCCGGAAACATAACAAAATCACTCTTTAATACTTTTCGTAATAAAAAAATCAGTACAAAATGAGTCAGTTTACAAAAATGTTCAGAAATAAAGTTGCACGATACCTTTGGATGTATGTTACTATTATTTCAATTCTAGGTACCTGGATGAAGAATATCCATGATTAAAATCACCACTACTATCTTAACATCACTCACAAATTAAATTGGTACAACTTATAATCTTCTTGTATTTGCTTGGTAAAAGTACGTGGGTCTTGGAATGTGCTCAGAAGATGAAAGTTCATGGGGTGGGGAATGAAGCTTATCTAAAAAACATAGCTGATTTTTATTCTATAGACATTTGACTAGAGTCAGGTAGATACAAGTTCTTGGAATTTGCTTAAAATTTTTTTTTGACTTTTGATCGGCTTTTTGTGTCAAATACCCCTGTGTGCGTCCTCGAGTACGAAATGCAATGTTCTCAGTGAATATTTTGGCAGAGACCGGGGGTTCGAACCATATGGGGATCCAAATTCACCTATCAGACTGGAGTTTACATATAAACACTTGTGGTTAACTTCATCTTGGTTGGATACGTGACTGATTTTTTCAGAATTTCGCGCAATACACGGATAGCACATTCTATTTCAGAGCCAGAAACTGGATAACAAGCCTTGACGGGATTATTGGTTAGTTTCCTCTCCGCTTAAGTAATCAGTTTCCATTACCATGTTGTTTGGGCACTTTCATCATTTACTTTAAGCATGTAATCATACGTACGCGACCCGTCATAATCAGCAGTTGTCCATTGTTTTGAACCAGCCTACACTCACAGGCTGTCTGTACCGCAGAAGTCCCACTTGTGAAGGTTATATCGGCATGTCGGATTCCAGGTACTACAGGAAAAGTGTAAGTGAAATACCAAGGATTTTAAATGTAAATTTTGTTATAATCTGAGTTCAGATCTGAAACCCCGTACTCAAAGTAATGTGATCCTTCTTTCACATTTTTAGCTAGCGGATGGCTTTGACTATGAACAGAGTTTAGATATTACTGATGAGCTGTAATTTGCAATCATACACGAAATTGTTAAATGCTAGGTATTCGCTTCAACACGTATCACCTTATACAATGTTTTCGAATTAATTTTTCTTAAAAAGTCTTATGATAAGGAACCAGCTTAGAATATTTAAATGATTATTAACTTTCCGGTAAAATTAATGTGTAATAAATCCTCGTGCCAGTAACAATCTGACAGAGAATAATCCCATTTTCAGTGCTCTAATAAGTAGGCTAGCCTGGATTTTTTTTTTTCCATTATGGTTTATCGGCGTGGAAGTTATTGGAACTGGGATAGGTTTGAGAGCGAGGAACGAAAAATAATTCGGCCATGACCCTTGTAAGATACCTAAAATGATTTCGGGAAAAAATGTAAAATCAAAATGTGGAAGGCCGAACAGGGATTTGAAACCACGTTCTCATATATGCCAGGCCCAGGAATAACTGGGATGGAAGAAGGTTCATGTAACTAAATAAAAAAATTATTAGATGCAGTAGCTAGGAGAATATAGAGCCATTACTCATCTACAGACTATTTTGCGGCATACTGACATTTATCTTTAGAGATCTAGAAAAGCCACAACAAACCTAATTAAGTTATGAAAACAGGATTCCAGGCTCAGCTTCCGCTTAACTGTTACTGTTTCACTGTCTCACTAAGCATGGTTATCATATAGTGCATTCCTATGACACACTAAATGTCACAATTCGTACAACTCAAATAAGTGATTACAGTTTTAAGTTATAAACGTATGAGATAAAATATTTATTTAAAACCAGCCACTGTGGCTGCAGACGTGAAGGAGCTACCGCACTGAGTCGGGAAGGAACTACGGACGAGTTCTGGTCTCAACGACCACCTATCCACAATCTCCGCCTCATAAATTACACATTTCACAAACAAAAACACTCCTTTCATATAAAACATAGGTTACACGTATGGCAGACAGGTGGCAAAACAAATATTTCACCTTTATGATTAACGCTTCAAATCTAAAACTACTACTAAAATCCCCCCCCCCCCCGCTCCCAGCTACCTGTTTGCACAGTTGAGCTGGCGTCTACGTAATCCAGATTGGCTGTAACAAAAGAAAACTATATACGAGATTTATATTAATAAATGTCATCAGTTTGTTGACAGTAAGGGAGATTAGCCTCCCAACGTTAGAAAAAAATTCGACATTCCATGAGATTTATGTGAGGGTCAGGGAGAGATTATTGTGGTCTCAAACAGAACTACTATAGATACAACATAATCACTGGAGAAAGCAGTAAACATATGGTACATAGCTGTTACAAGAAGAAAATAATCTGAAATAATTCTGTTTATATATGGCACTCGAGGATGTTCACCTTTGCTGAGTGATACCAGATGCGCTGATTCCAGTTTCTTAAAGGTTATCTCAAGCTGGAACAGAGGATGTTGATTGCAGTCTAAATAGTCACATTTTTGTTTAGTATAAACATTTGTCTTATAACAACATTCTAAACACAGAGAAGGTAATAAATCTTTCTTGATGAATTGATGGCGTTGTACTGTGTTTGAGAGAGAAAAAAATAATAAATACATGAAAGAAGTAAGCAGTACGATGTACTAAAAGACTGAAATTCTGTCTCCTTATTTTCCGTCACAGAAAATTGACGCAAAAGCACCTTATCGCTCAGATTAGGCGTACTTTTGTATTAGGAGAGTTGTTGTTTCATACTTGATACTCCTGACTTGCTAATGCCAAGCAGTTTAGTGGATACTGTAATTATACAGCGACATGCCAAAACGGTGTAGGGTCTCCTCGAACTCGAGGCGGTGTAGACTCGTCTAATCCATGCAGTCCCCTGGAGGGATCTGCAGCAATGCTGTTTCGACTGCCGCCCACATCTGCTTCGTAATGGTAGATGCTGAATCTCGAGTACGAACGGCTCTGTCGATCACGTCCCACATATTTTCCATGGAGTTTAACACTGGCGATCTTTGTAACCAAACCGTATTTTGCAATTGTCCAGAATGCTGTTGAACCTTTTTTCCCCTACTTATGACTTTACGCCTCGTCTACGTCGAGGTCATTAGAGGCGGGATGGGACTGACGACAAGTAACGAGAAGAAATTCTGTCAAGGCCTTCTGAAGGAAGCATCCCGGCATTCCCCTGTAGTAATTTGGGGAAACCATGGAAAACCCAAATCTGGATGCCCGCACGGAGCTGCTTAACGAAATCGCATACACACTATGCCTGGTAACACATGCTGGAACATTCACACCGTTATCAGGATACTTGAATTCCATAAAGAGCTACGAATGGTAAGCAAGCACTAGAGCACAGTGATGGCCTGTCATAAACCAGTTTAGGTTGCTCAGAGGACCCATTCCAGGAAAAATGAGCAGTTTCCACTGCAGTGTGCAACCATCACCAGCTTGCATAGCAGCCAATCCGAAAATTTTGCACTAACTCATCGGACCAAGCTACCCCCTTCCAGTCATCTGGATCCAGGGAATATCTTAGCCCAGATGAACTGCTGACGCCGATGATGCGCTCTGAGTAAATGCTCCACAGTAGGACATCTGGTATCATATAACGTCAATATTTTTTTTTATTTTTTTTACTTATGGCTTTACACCTCGTCGACGTCGAGGTCATTAGAGGCGGGATGGGCCTGGAGACAAGTAACGGGAAGTTCCTTTTGAAGGAAGCATCCCGGGATTCGCCTGTAGTGATTTGGGGAAACCATGTAAAACCAAAATCTGGATGCCCGGGTGGAGATTTGAACTGGTATCCTCCCGAAAGCGAGACCAGAGCGATATCCGTCTACCGGAATTGTTACTGCACGGAGAGTCAGTTCATGCAGTACCGTTCATGTGTTGAGAGCATTGCACCTGATCATCTGCAGCTGGTCTTGACCATTTAACAGATATATCCGGCCACTAAGCTATTCCATCTGAGGAAATGAGCAATACCGCACGCCCCTGATGTTGTGGAACGTGGATTAATAATTTACCTAACCATTTCTAATATGCTACGACCCCTTCGCCGGACATCAAGTATCTCCATTATTATTGCAGGTCAAAACTGAGTCACTGTCCTAGCAGTATAGCCGCGTTAGCTAGGTTAAAACGCCGTGATTGGCGCACTGGACGTTTCACTGGAGCAAAATAAGCCATAAAATACAAGTCACGTTGAGTAGCCACGTTATTAAAAGTTTTTGTTTCACAGAGCTCTTACCAGACGAGCTGTCAGCACTGATAATCATCTGTTTATTTACACCTCTCTGACGCGATGTCTGCCTACCAACCTCCCCCCTGTAAATTTGCATAGTGCTATTCCACGACTTTTGGTTTGTCCGTGTTTTCACTGGGTAACGATCCCAATCGGCATCGAATTAGTGTGCACCTGAAATCGATAAAACCTGTAGCAAGTGCCTCTTTGCTCTGGATGCTGTGTGCCCGCTGAGAGCGCCGATTTTAGCCGTTCGGCCGCAGCACGCTGTGAGTCAGAACGACTGCCGGCGCTAAAACAAGCAAACACGAGACCACACCCGACGCGTCGGCACAGAGATCAGCCGCGCCGCCGCTGGCTAAGCACAAAAAACGGACGCCGCAGCCACAGGGCTGGCGACCACTCAGAAGTGGAGACAAAAGCAATTACGTGCGGAAAATAATGAAGACGAATGTATGAAAATAGATTAAATCTATCGTAAACTGTGAAATATATAAACCGAGCTTGCTAACGGTTAGCGTTCTCGCCTCGCATTCTGGAGGACGCCGGTTCGAATCCCCGTCCGGGCATCCAGATTTGGGTTTTCCGTGGTTTCCCAAATCACTCCAGGCAAATGCCGGGATGCTTCCTTCATAAAGGTCATGGCCGAATTCCTTCCCATTCCTTGCCCCCCATCCTTTCCCGTCTCTAAAGACCTCGCTGTTAAGAGACGTTAAGCAGTTAAATATATATATATATATATAAATGGGAGACGACGAGAATACATAATTTTTCATAATTGAAGTAATTAGTGATACAAAACAAAATAAAAATTTGAACGACAGTTATTAATGACTTCACAAAAACGAAAGGATTTAAAAAAAAAAAGTCATACAGATAAAACTTTCCGCTTTTATAATAGAATACTTTCTTCGGCACAAATACGCGTACCACGTAAACTTTCTTGCTTCCCTATCCAGACTGTAATTTTAGTGGTATCGTTCAATAATACCTACCTTTATTTACTCAGAGCAAAGTCTTCCACCTTTACCAAACACTTTGGGATCGATTGTCTTCGAAGAATTTTACTCGTCGTTGGCATGGTCAAATTTTGAACTAAGGTTTAACCACTGCATGCCCTTAAGAACCCCACGATATTTATACCTATTGCCAGGTCGTACTAAGCACTAATGAGGGAAGTTAAGTGTTGCCATCTCTCTGTGGAACGTGCAACTAAGTTCAGTGAGTGATAATGTATTGTTTGTCTGCGAAATGTGTAGTTTATAACGTGGAGATCGGAGACCGTCCCTGAATTCGCCTTGATGGCTGCTGGAATCCACCTAAAAACCGCAGTCAGGTGGCCGGTACGCGGAATGCTGGGCTCGTGCCTGGTCCCGTTGTACTTCCCCGCTGCAGTGTGTGTGGCGCCTCAGCGCACTGAGCTGCACTGACGGTTTTAAAGTCCTGGTTACTCTCACAAATATTATTTCTTGCAAATAAATTTATGTTGCTACCTGTCCGACGGGTGAACTATCTCCGGTACTGCCATAAATGACGTCATCTCATAATTTATGCCGTAGATCGCGAATAAAATTCTGGAACTCTACATCTGCGAATTACCTTCCATACCAGGGAAGGGACCACATTCATCTGTTCCTGCAGTTTTTTATATATTTGTATACTGTGATCTAATTGCTGCCTTGGATCATCATAGTCTGTTTTATGGATTTACAAAATTGTTTGTAATTAATGTATTGTTAACAAGCTGCTGCCTGTAACTTCATTTACTAGGTTCCTCATTTTACAGAGGTTTATGAGATGAAGTCAGGTTTCCTATCGACGATACTCGAAGGGGCGATATATCATTATTGGTAGACAAGCGACTGACGATGACAAATTGCTCTCACAAAAAGGGTGAAAAAATCATCTACCACCATCTATATACGTCCGAAGAAGACACAAGTAAGTCACGTTTTGTAACAATAGATTTTACCTACACCTCCCCTGGTGACGCTGATAAATTTTTAATATAACTGTAATTAAATGTTAATAATTTCTTGTGGTTTTAGAAAGCTAGAGGCAGTTTCATACCTGTTGATCAATCTTCCTCTGTCGGAGCCATCTAAACCAACCCGATAGTCCTGCTAAGTAACGTGCAGAAATATCAGCACGCAGCGTGCGAGTGGTGAATGTCACCATCAATACCGGACAATTTCATATCCATTCAGAGTAATTCAAATCTGCTAGCAAGTATCCCGTTAAATATTACTAATGCAAGAAGTTACTTGACTTAATATGGGTGAACTTTCCTGCACAATTTTTCATCGGCTAGTAAGGCCTAGACCATCCAGACTTCTCTGATTTTCTACTCTATTTTCTAAGAGCTAATTCCGTTTATGGGCTTCCTCAATATGCCATACTTGAGCTCTATCTACATTATTCTTTATAGTGTAATTCATTACATACATGTCTCTCCGAAATGGCAATCTATAGATTTAGGAGTATATTGCTGATGGCACAGAGATTTAAATAAATTATTAAAGAAATTTTATGAAAATTTACAGCGTTTAGTTCAAGAACATCTTTGACTCTGAAATATAAAGTAATGTCGCCGACTGTAAAACATTTCAATTAAAAAACTTATCGCTTCTGCTAAGACCTCGTAATATGCAGTTTTGCTTATGAAATCGGTTAGGACGATAATTTTTTGAATGTTCCAATTGGATATTTCATCCAAACTGTAAGTAACACGAGACGGGCGCCATGCAGAAAGCCAGCCTAACGAATGCGGCCGCTTCGCAACTGGGAATTCCGAAAATCAGTTTAAGCGCTTCCGTCACCATTAACATCGTGTCCAAGAATAAGCACGTTCCGAATAACTTCAAACACTGTGACAACCGGCTTCCGGGATAAGCAACATCAAAAGTCTGCATATAGTCTGATGTACCAAAATTATGCACCACGCACGATTGGTGGAGGAAGAATATACCCCTGTTCTGACCTTGGAACTACACAGCTATTTGATAAATGTGATCCCAGCAACGCAATTAACAGTGTGATCAACCTGGCACTCTGGTATCTTTACTTTCCAGGAGATTCTTAACTGCAATTGATTTCACGAGAAGCCTGTAGAGCCGTTCCAGACGCTTAGTTTCAACGAAAAGCTTCCAACCTAGCCGACATCTGAATGGCAATACTTTGCAGTCAGCCGTGACATATAGAACCACTCCAGTTTTCTAGTGAGTGGTAATTTTTAATCTACATCGGTACCAAGTTCCTATAGTAAAAGTAAAAAAAATTGAGATACTGGAATTAGTTAAAAACAGGGTGGGAAAGATTGTGACAATCAACGCTGTCTATTATATACATATAAGAAGAAGAAGAAAAGGAAGTGAAGGAAAAGCTACTATAAATGTTTTTGAAGAATGAAACAATTTGCTACTATTTGCTGCTAATGACGTTATATTACAAATTGTGGCGAGACTATGAAAATATTACTGAATCTTAAAAATAAAACATTTGGAGAGAAATTCACATTAAATTTAAATCGAAGCAAGAAAATTCGCGAAATGCATCAGAGATGATAACTACAACAACATACTGAATAGGAAAATATTTAGTAGTTAAAAAAGGAAATCCTATTATTCAGAACATAAAATTGAGTGATTGATTTCTTTCACTGATAGGTGAAAAACTAAGTTTGCGTAAAAATTTCACAAAAAAATGAAATAAAAATCTGGTCACATTTTAAGACAAACAGGATTTGTTAAATTATTAGTAGATGAAAATGTTCAAATTAAAAATAGTAAACGTATGAAAAGATTGTAGGACATATTAGTTAGAGGTCCTTGAAGATAATGAGACTGGGCCCGTCAGGAAGCTAGCTACTACCATTGAAGTACATCACATCGGGATTTTCCTTCACTGATAGTTAGCCACAGGTCGTAAGTAACCTTTATTAATTTTTTTAACTTCAAATCAGAGTGCCATTTATCTTTCAAACAGGACATTGTGTTTATTTTATTCAATAAATCATTAAGGATTAGGCAGAAAAAATGTGAAAGACACAGAAAGATGTATAGAAGATACAACGCCGATACCGATCGTTAGTAACTCTGGCTGATGTCCCGACAACAAAGAGGAAGGTTTTAATGTTTGCCGTCGAAACTTCAAACAGTGACTGTTATTTACTCTGGACGATTCGCTAAAAGTGCTCCCAGGAACGCAAATAGCAACGTACATTTGTTTCGTTTTTCTTTTATACGAAACGACGACACTCGTTGTAATTCTGTTCTGACACTCACAAACGATTTTATCAGTTAACATTTAAATAAAACATCAAATTGTAACAACGTTTCCACGATATGTGGAACATAGGGATGATAAACAGTATTAGATATACAAATAAATGTAGCGTGAATAAATTATGCTAGCAGGTACGTATCGTATATAATTACATTAAAATTAGGATTTAAATGCAAGATTCTTGTAGAAACAGTGAACTGCAAGGTAAATAACATCTATGTGCGTGCGTTCTTTCATTCATCATCCTATCAGAGCGAGAAAAAGCAACTAATTATCGTATTAGTTATTTCCTTTCCTGCCTTCTAATAAAAGCAGTAATAAAAAGCTTATAATAACACATTTGTTTGTAATAAATTTAATCTTTTTTCTGTGCACAATTAACTACGTTTATGTAATGTACAGTGCGGGAAGATTCTGACAGTTTAAAGTAACTTCGACAAGAGTACCCGAATGTGTTTAACGTGTAGATAAATGAATCCCCTGGAAATTTTTAATCGAACAATAATTTCAATTTCTAACATATTAAATCGAACAATAATTTCAATTTCTAACATATTAAAAACTTTATTTATATATCGACTCTAAACTGGAACACACTAAACATTTTGGAATTAACTGATTTCTGAGTGGTACATATTTAGCCGCTTAACACATAGTTCTAGTGAATATTGTAAGAGATGACTTGAATGTTTATTCTGAATCCGGTGGTGATAGGTAACACTCAGGTCAGATTTCGGTTTTCCATGGTTTCCCGAAATTACTACAGACAAATGCCGGGATGGTTCCTGCAAAAGTCCATGGCTGAGTTCTTTCCCGTTCCTTGCCCCCCAACCTTTCCCGTCTCTAAAGACCTCGCTGTTAAGAGACGTTAAGCAGTTAAAAATATATATATTTAATTGAAGTTCATACTTCATTTTTCAAATAACTTCATAGTTTATGGCTAAATGTTGTTATCAAAAAACGACTTAAATTGTTTTACAAGGACTCAAGTAGATCGGAAATGGAACATGGTCATGAAGCACTGAATACAAAATTGAGCTAAATTAGATTAATATCAACAGCCGTCAATCACCGTTGTTGTATATGTCGTTTATTTTTCAGTTATTTGCAAACTTGCAAACTGTCACTTCTCTAGGGTATATGATGCTGAGTAGTTTTGCTTGCATTAATATACTTTATATCAAGTTATCAAAACAATAATCTTGTCGAAGATCGCTTATGTTAATGGCTTTTAAGATGCACAGGTATTTAAAAAAAAGTGTCATACAGACACGTTAACAGAGGAAATCATGAAGAAAATAGAAGGTAATTTTACAGGGGAAACTTGTTGGAGGCAGCAACTCGAAATTTGAATGATTGTTGCATGTAGTTTACATAGCAGCATATAAAGCGTATTTGGATGTAACACTCGCGAAGTTATCCTAAAGAAATCTTATCCTGCTTCAGGACGTCAAGGTAAATAAACTGTTGTTATGACCTGCTCACCCTCAACTGACGGCTCAAGGTCGTACTGCCCTTGCCCCACTCTTCACCTCACCGCCCCCTCCAGTTGCCTCCCATCCAAGCACACCGCTGCATCGGTTCATGTGTTTCACAAATTTGTCTTCGGGCACTCTTTATTCCTGTACAAGTAAGGCCAGCGTAGAGGAGATAAATCATAGTGACTTTCAGTCGCCTCTGTTAAATGAATGACAAAATAACGAATGCTCTGTTGAGCCGAATGTAAATGATGTACCAAATATGTACCATACATTTTAACGAAGTCAATACCTACGGACTTGATTTGTTGGAGACTCTGTACCTAACGGCATTAAAAGAGAAATACTATAAGCATGAGAGAAGATATATGCCCTGTCAGCGTAATTTCTTCAATCAGCGCTTAACGGGTTGTTGAGGTCTTTGCTTTCTATAAAACTCAAACTTCATTCTGTGTTATTTGTTCTACGTCTGAACTGCGGAGTTAGGATAAGTTGCAAATGATATAGACTTTTAAAGGAACCGTCACGGTATTCATCTGAAGTGTTTTAGAGAAACCATCGAAAACCCAAATCTGGATGGCCATACAGTGATTCAAACCCGCGTCCTCCTGAATGCAAGGCCAGAGCGTTACCGCTCACCCACCACGCTCGGTCTATTCAGGATGAAGTATTTTCTCGGCAAGGGTTACCAGAACACCCTCGGATCGCTTTTAACTCGTTGACGGGCTGACGTTTGTGAGGACTATTTTTCAAACACGGGGAGGTACGACAGCGCGGTAAAAAACAAGGACTTGTCGCCGACGGCTGGAACAACAAGACACGGGAGTGGAGAAGCGCTCGGAAATAGACATGTTGCGGCGTTCCTGGAGCGTTCTCACATTACCCGGCTTACTAATCCCGGAGGCAGACAAAGGTCATTGTCTGCGGTAGTGGGCGTGACGAGGCTGGCTGGGCTCGGCTCTTGAAAGCCGGCGGCAGCCTTGGCGGCCACTCATTCACAATAGTTGCGTCTCCAGGCTCAGCCATGGGAAATGGGCTTCACTCCAGTCAATGTCGCAATCTTACGACAGGTAACTATCCGTAAACATGTCCAAACAATAACCTCTTCACCACATCGCACAGTAAAATTCTCTATGTGCGCATGTGACATAAATTACCAATTATTTTAGACGTCAGCACAGTTATTAAAGAAACACCCTGAAATAAAAAAAATAGAAACAAATATACATATGTCGGGTTTTAATTAACGTCAAACTCGATAAAAATCTATTATACATAGCTACTCTTACCTATTTCTAAAACCATTTAAATGGCTTAGGTGATTCCAAAAGGACACAATTATCAGTTTCCAAACCTAAACCTTGTTTCTTTAACACATTTTTCTCTACACCCTCTCATCAAACAGAACATAAAAGAATATTTTACATTTTAGTTATGTTAACTTCTAGTTGTATCGCATACATCTCACCATCTCAGTGAATTTTTGTTTTAATATCCCTGATCCCAGTAGCATTAATAACATTTTTGTCAGTTACACTCGTAAATTTTTTCCACTGTATTGCATCTATGTTTTCTTTCGAGAAATGTTGACCGTGATATTACGACACACATTTAACACACTAGATAAAACATGCTGAAGAGCTCAAATCAGAATTCATGACCTCATTTCTATGAATCGCGCTTTTTTTCGTTGTTACATATTATTTTAATTACGTTCGTTCAGAATTCATTGACACATTGATTAACATTGCACACAAAAATTTATTGTATTGTATTTCATACATATTATTATTTTTATTTTGTTTGTGGTTTTACGCCTCGTCTACTTCGAGGTCAAGGGGGAAGGATTAGGGGCAAGGAATGGGAAGGAATTCCGGCAAAGCCATTATGGAGGAATCATCCAAGCATTTGTAATTTAAGCAAGTAATTTGAGGAAACCATGGAAAATCCAATCTGAATAACCGGACGGGGATTCAAAACCGCGTCCTACCGAATGCGAGGGCAGAGCGTTAACTGTTACCATTCACATTCTGTTCTCATAGTTAAGGAGAGTTATTAACAGATGTAAAGAGATTTTAAAACCAGTACTTAATATGGGATAATGTCGATGACTATACGAGATTATGAAGTGGGAATAGATATGTTTTTAGACGCTTAGAGTATGTTTTCAGAAAATACTAAACTCATTTACGATAAATGTTCCATTTTAAACCAGTTGTCTGCAGCTAAGGAGAGTTCCATATTTACTTTCATATTATTCAATTTTTATTTTGTTCTCACTAAAAATATTACGAGCTAAGTGCCAATTTCTTCACAGACCCAATTAAAACGTCTCAATCTAATAGTAGATGCAGTTGTGAATTATCTATTAACCAACAGGAAATTGGCCTTACAATTAGTGAAAACTGATATCGATAGCCGATTGTACCTCATAGACCACTACATGAGAATAAATTTTCCTTTCCCAAACGTCTTGAATAGGAAAGAAGTCGACTGGAAAACGAACTCTGATGGCAATGTAAATAAATTTAACTTCTGTGAAAGTAGAAGGAAGACACATATTAAATTTTAACACTGGTAACACGCTAAATAACAGATCACGGTTCCTACCCACTGATAACCAGATACACAGATTTTATGATATCGAGCCAGATCAATGTGTTGGGCATTGTTCACGTTAGGAGAACGAGAAAGTAACTATGCAGCTCAATCGTTCCCATATTGCGTGGGATATACATCGGATGTTAAATGGTAAAACACCTGGCTCTTATGTATTTGGAAATTCTATTAAGGATACGCGTTTGCTACTCATCAAAGTCACTTGCTCATTAAATGAAGCAATTTAAATCAAATAATTTCACATTCAAGAGGTAAGGAATTTTACAGAGTTGTTTCTCCTGCATGGACCATTATTCAACCATTTCCATAATGAAAATAGTTTCACGTCAAGATTTTTATTTATTGTGTGGTGGTATCTCGAGAAAGTAAACAACTCAAAACGAACGTATTAAAATGTTTTGATTCGCATTGGGATCTACTCATCCAAATAAAGACAAAAATAGATATATCAGCTGCTTGAAATGATATATTTCATTCAGTACGCAGAGTTTCATAAAAACGGCTTAAACCCGTTTATATTACGAGGCGCTCCTTTACTTCCCATGTTGTTTTTTTTTTTTTTAATTAATTTTTTATTTGGCTTTAAGCGCCTAGGCACTATACAACCATCACCCATTTGTACATACATATATAAACATTTTACATTTAGGTAAGAGAGCAAGACTTGACATTATTAGTAAAATATAAACGATAGAACTAGGTAAACTGATTATTCAGAAAGAAACATTTTTGTATATCCCCTAAAGGGGTTTGACACATTATGTTTAAATACAATTGCTCACACATAATTACAAATGATACAGTGAAACATACAGATATAAAAATTATTGTTAGTTCCTTATAGTTTTTTTTTTTGACATTACAATGATTAAAATCCTTACAATCAACTAGTTTTTCACATCTAAATTTTTATATTAGTTGACTTTACAAAGTTACTTAGCAACTTGTATATGGTCACGTTGTTACCGTGCAATAGACAGCTAATGCTTGTTGGGAGAGGTATTCCATAGTTGACGAGTTGTTTTATAAATCTTTGTCGATGTTGTTTATATTTAGGGCATGAAAACACTACGTGATTAATATCCCCTATTTCTCCTCTATCGCAATCACAAATATCAGTATTTAGGATGTGTATCCGATGTAAATGCTGTGGGAATAAACCATGGTTAAAGCGCATTCTAATTATAGTGGAAATGACGCCTCTATATTCCGGAAAGTTGAAGAACCATGGGCGGGATGGTATTCTGGGTTGAATCGATCCATAATGATGTCCCTTCCTGCTTTTGCTGGAGTCCCATTCATTTTGCCATTTGTTCAGAGCCTTTGTTTTTATTTTGAAGAGGTAGTCAGTATACGGATGCTGGATATCTAAGGTGTCTCCTATTCTAGCGGCTGTCTTTGCCATTTGATCCACTGTTTCGTTATCCGGAACCCCTGCATGTGCTTTTAGCCAAAGGAAGTTTATGGATTTATTTCTTCTGGACAATTCTAGATATGTCTCCACAATCTTAATTATAAATTGATTGGTTTTCTTGCCCAAAAATTTTCTTTGGATGGAGTTCAGTACGCTAAGCGAGTCAGAGATTATTAAAAAACTCATCTCAGTCAATGTCAAGCTGTGCTCAAGTGCTCTTAATATAGCGATGGCTTCTGCCGTATAAATTGATGTATTCGATGGTAATTTGTACTTTTCTTGATACTTGGTCCTCGGGCAATAAAAGGCGCAGCCTACTCCATCCCCTGAGTCTATTTTGGATCCGTCCGTATATATAAAAAACGAATAATTCCAATTGTCCTCCAGGTATTTCCTTACTGCTTGTTTGTAAGTGACATGTTGGTTGGTCTCAGGAGTTATGTAATATATTGGTATCTGTACCATGCTAGTGCTGGAATAATACTCATATGGGGGAAATATCTTCGTTGGAATAATTCTGTCTGCCAATTTTTCCCACTCTCTGTAACTGTGGAGGACTTCAGCCAGTCTATGACGCTCTGTGATGTATCCATGGTTATACAAAAGCTTTGTATTTCGAGATAATTGGATGATTCCTGTATGCTAGCCTTTCCAGAATATATTTACTAGCCAGCCAGTTTCGTCTGATATTCAGGGGCATCTCCCGAGCTTCAATCAGTAGGGCGTTAGTGGAGTTGATCTCATGGCTCCCAGACAGGTTCGTATACAGCTGTATTGGAGTTTGTCCAGCATGGGAAAGGGTTCGAGTATTTGCGTTGCTGTATAGAATGCTTCCATAATCTATTTTAGATCGAATTAAGGCTCTGTATATTGTTAAGAGGGTGTTGTGATTTGCACCCAACCATACCCGTGTTACGCTTCGTATAATGTTCAGAGCTGGGTTACAGGAATTGACTATTTGAGTAATGTGGGGAATCCAACTGAGTTTGAAGTCCAGCACTAGACCCAGGAAGCGAACATTGGATTTAACTGTAAATGAGTAGATTCCTATTCTGACTGTTCTGATTTCGTTAAGATCTAATCGATTTCTGGTGAATATTATCACTGAGGACTTTTCAGTTGAGATTTGTAGCCCATTCCGTTTAAACCATTTGTCCATGTTCATCATCGTAATTGTTAGGTTGGATAACGCTTCCTCCATTGTAGCCGCCATACAATATATACAGATGTCATCCGCATATTGGAGAATTCGGGTGTTTGGATTAACTACTCTTTCCAAATCCCATACGTATAGAATATATAATAGTGGACTCAGAATAGCCCCTTGAGGTAGTCCTGTATAGAGTTTTCTTGGTCCTATGGTATGATCCTTGTATCGAATGAAGATTGTTCTTTCCCCAACAGGGTGTTAATGCCATACACTAGCCTCTCTGGAAGCCCCAATCTTTTTAATTTTTCCATTAGGATAGGGATTTTTACATGATCATAAGCCGAAACAAATGTCTAAAAACAGAGAGACCGTACAGTTTTTTCTTTTAAAAGAATCAGTGATATCCGTTGTCAAAATAGTTAAATTATCTATTGTCCCTCTGCCTTTGCGAAATCCAAATTGTGATTGAGGGAGTAAATCGTTCGCCTCTAACCACCATTCCAGGCGGTTCTTAATCATTCTCTCTAGAGTCTTCCTTACGCACGATGATAAAGCTATTGGCCTATACGAAGCCTGTAGTAGTGGATTTTTTCCAGTTTTTAAGACCGGTAAAATTACCTGTGTTGTCCAATCCTCCATTAGCTCATTTTTGTCCATGTTTCATTGAAAATATGGAGAAGTAAATCTCTGGCTTCTGACGGCAAATTTGTAAGCATTGGATAATGGATATTATCAATTCCTGGGATGTGTTCTGGTTTGTTGATAAGGCTTTTTCTAGTTCTATTCTAGAGAAAGGGGTCATCATTGGATGAGAGTGTTCCTCTTCCGATTCAGGTATGCTCATCGGAGCTGTAATGCATGAGGATGGTGTTATCCTATCTGCAAATTCTTCCAACCAGACCGGGTCAGCTTCTACAGGTCGATTTGAGTTTAATTTTTTTAATGCTCTAATTTTCTTCCAAACGTCTGAAATGCTTGTATCCTTATTTATGCCGTTGCAATATTTAATCCATTCCACTTTCTTCCGCCGTTTTAGAAATTTTTTTGTCTTGAGCATCCACCCGCTTATATTCCAAATAACTTTCGAGCGTCTGTACTTTACGATAACTACTCAGGCCAACCTACGTTTTGCTACTGTTTTGGAGCATTCTGAATCCCATCAGAACACTTTGTATTTTTTGCAATTTTCAGTATTTTTACGGCGAGGAATCGACTTCATCGCCGCCCTATTTATAATTGATATTAGAGCGTCGTAAGAATCCTTTACAGATAGATTAGGATTAAGATTGGCTAATTCCTCTGAGATGACCTTTCTGTACGTAGACCACGAGGCTTCCTGGATACGCCAGGGACTACTAGCATGATATCTAGTTCGCGGGTTAATTCCATTCCTATTGTTATGTAAATTGGGAAATGATCCGATCCCAATGTATATCTTTTGTTTCCATTTATCTACCGCGTGGAAATTTGGTGAGGCTATAGAAATGTCTACCGATGTTGGGCGTCTGTAGGGAGTCGGAATTAGTGTGGGTGAGCCATCATTTAAAATGACTAGATTATAGTCTTCTATAGAATTTAATAATGATCTTCCGTCTGCGTCCGATGTGTCATTGCCCCAAGCAGTATGGTGGGCGTTAAAATCACCACAGATTAGAAACGGGGTACGAAGTGACGCCCACAATTGGTTCCTTCGTTACAGCTGACCCTCACATGTGGTGGTTTATATAGAGATAATATAGTGTAGGCACCCGTAGGTGTTACCATTTCCGCGGCTACAGCCTGTACTTCTTTTACGCCCCATTTTATCTGTATTTGTTGGAAAGAAATGTTTTCCTTTATTAAGAGTGCCGCGCCTCCCTTTCCGTCAGTTCTATCTTCCCTGATGATGTTATATCCCCTGAAATGGATAGGGGCATGTGACTTAAACCAGGTTTCACTGATAGCTGCTACTGTTACGTTGTTGCCGAGCAATTCCTTAGATAGGATGTCTTTATTGGCCATAGCAGATCGAGCGTTCCATTGCATAAGTTTTATCGCCATAGGAAGTAGAGAGAGTATTCGGTTCTTTAGTTGATTCCTGCTAGGTTGGTAAGAAGGTGACGAAGTGGGTCGAGTTGGGAGGTATCAGATGGAGCTGCTTGACATTCTTGAATCATGTTCAGGATAATTTGCAATATCTTCTCTATGAGTGCTACTTTTTCGGGTAAGGGGGACTTTTCCTTATACTGGGGTTGAGGAGGGTAAGGATTCTGTATGATAGGGGTTATTGGTATATGATGGGGTACATACATTCTTTGGTAAACAGGAGGGTAATTGGAATTTTGTGCTTTTGGGGTTGCTGGCCTTTGCTTGTTGCGGCCGACGGTAGTAGTAGTGTATATAGGTTGGTTTGGATTAGAGCACTTTACTTGGTGACGAGACTCTTGATTTTGTTGGATAGGGATCATAGGACAGTTTTGGAAAGCATTTGTTGAGGCTAAACTAGGTGGCTGCACTGTAATTGGAGAGAGCGGGGGGAATTGCTTTTCGTCGTGATAGAGCGGTGCGGCGCTGGCTGCCTGCGAATATGTCTGACGATGGGTGGGATACCAATTCGGCATGGGAGAGGCTTTATTATGGGCCGCTGCCTCACGTGCTTTTTGTTGTTGAACAATTACAGGACATATTTTGTCATTGGATAAATGAGGACCGTGACAATGCACACATTGTGGATCAGCTGTGCTGGCACACGTCTCCATGGTATGTGGGCCTCCGCACTTATTGCAGCGGGGAGCGCTGCGGCATTGAGTTATACGATGGCCAAATCGTAAACAATTATCACAGACGAGAATTTGTGGGACATGAGGTTCGACTGGGCAACGTGCTCCAAAGATTGCTATGTGTTCCTGAAGGGATTGTGATCTAAAGGTGATCATGCATATTGGTATCGGTATTCTCCTATCATTATTATGGTATGAGTTCTTCTTGGTAAACCGTTTAACTGCGATAACTGGGTAAGGGCTTTCTATCGCCTGTAGGATTTCTTCTTCTGACAGGGAGGTGTCTACGTCCCTGATAATACCTTGTTTGTTTATTAAAAAATTTGGAATGAATGCTTCTAAGTTTCTGTCCTTGAAAACTGTAGATTGAACCAACAAGTTAGCTGAGGCTGCTGAATTGGTTTCGATTTTTAACCTATTTCTCCCGGCCGCTACGATATTGATGATGTCATGCTTCTGTGCTGGGCTATGTGTATAAAGAAGTTTCCCTATTGACATGGGGTGAAGTCTACCAATATTTTTATCTACACTTTCCACAAAGACTAAGTATGGACCCGTGTCTGTGCGGCTATATCGGTTATTCTTACTTCTGTCTTTATTGGAATTTAAGTTGGGGCTTGGCAACTGGGGGACACTATTTTGGTTAGTAGAGTTCTGATTGTTCGATACTATACTTTGAACTCCTTCACAATCCGCGGGAATGCTTGTGATATCCATGCCCGTACCCCCGTTTGATGTGGTTTGGGTTGGATCACGGCTATCATATTGATGATCTAATTCTGCGGCTGAAGTAGTTGGGTAGAACACCACTGATGACATGGTAGCTAACTCCTGGGGCACACTCACTGGATTGTTTACTGTTTCAGTGGACATTTCCTCGTTCGGTAGCTCAGTAGGGTTTCCCTCTATGCGAGAACGTTTAGCAGTTCTTTCTTCCGAATTTACATTGTTCAAGACTGCGATCGAGAGGCAACTTGCAGAAGCAGCGTCGTTACCTGGGAAGTTGAGCGGCTGAAGATGAGATGGCTGTGGCTGCATTCCTTGTTGGAAGTGCATCATCGGCGGGGCTGAAGAGGCTGTTTCTGGAAAATAACACGGCTGCAGTGCCGCGTTGATTATTTGCCCCGTGTCTGGAGGCTCTTCCATGTTAGGGCACGGCCCAGGCTCTCAGTGGATGCTAAGTATTGAAGCCTAGTTTTTTATAACTTTAGGCAATTCAAATTTTATACACACTTCACTGCACTGACGGACTGTAAGTTCACTTGACTGTTTACGAGACTGACTAAGCTCCGGAACACGGAAGTGATCGCTATGAGCGCATCAGCTAGACTGTCCCATGTTGTTTGTATTCTCTCCCTCCAGAATATCATCTCGGCAAAAATACCTTCGATGCAAATATAGTTAATGTAGTCGTAGCTACTGAAATGGTTTTGGAGAATATTTTGCCTCTGAGAAGGAGGAGACTCACAAAAGAGGAACTGGATAGTGTGGAACATTACCATAATCAAAGTGTCTTTTACATTACAACCAATTATGTTAAAGAATGAGTTAGTTATTTAATAGCACCTGTTTCTCGTCTCTACTACAAAATGCGTGTATGTTTTGAATTAATGTAAAACTTGTAGAACAGGATATTCGCGTCTGTTCCATACGAGATATAATTGTAGAAATAAGTGTTGCATTTTAATAAATTATAACACCAAGTCTCATAATATCAGAACCTGAGTGAAATATTGGTCTCTTCAGTTCTACTCTACCAAGGTAATGACACAATGTTTCTTACCTGGAAACTGCTTTTCAGAACAAGAAAAAGAATTTGTATTTTTTCATTCAAGCTCATTTGACTTTTACTCTATTTCCCACACTACAGTAAACCAAGTATCTCACCTCCGACACTCCAGATATTAATACCAGATTGGGGACACAAATTCGTAGCAATTTACTTCCTATTATAGAGGTGGCAAAATTATTGGACTAAAGATTTAAAACTAAATATTTTATTTTGAGAGTACCTTAACAAGTGAAAATTGAGCCTCAATACTCCGCGTGTATTCCCTTATTGCATTTTCACTCTGTTAGGCATACTTTCAGTCAGTGTTTGGCAGCTTTTGTTAATTCATTGTTGTGGTGCCAAATCTTCATCAAATTTACAGTGAACCATATTTTATAAAAGAACGGATACTTTCCCGGCGTATGCTTGCAATGAAGTCTCACAGGTGTACCTTTTTTTCTACTTTTTTACGCCTCGTCGACGACTAAGGTCATTAGTGGCGGGATGGGACTGGGGACAAGGAACGGGAAGGAATTCGGCCATGGCCTTTTTGAAGGAAACATCCCTGCATTCGCCTGGAGTGATTTGAGGAAACCATGGAAAACCCCAATCTGGATGCTCGGACGGGAATTCGAACCGGCGTCCTTCTGATTGCGAGGCGAGAACGCTAACCGTTCACCCACCACTCTCTGTCATGGGTCTACCGCCGGCTTTTGTTTTGAAAACACGATATTTCGACGACTAGCTCCGTCAGCTTCATCATCGGAGCTAGTCGTTGAAATATCGTGTTTTCAAAACAAAATCTGTTGGTACATCCGTGAAGACTTCATTGCAAACCGATTTTAGTTATAAATATGGTTTTCTTGATTTTACTCTTAACAGTAACCCACAAATTCTCAGTTGAAATCGTATCCAGGGCTGTTTCCTGGCCATTGAAGTACACAAAGATTTATGTCATTAAGGAATTGTGTCATTTTCTCGGCCTTTGTTAGCCAACCTAAGATACACAATAAACTACAAACCATTTCAAAATGTCACCATACCATTCCTACAAGAAACCAGTTTGTAAGGTATTCAGCAAAATTAAATAGAAATTTTCAGACCTTTAGTCTACTAATTTAGCCATCCATGAAAATGTAACGTCGCGAACTATCTTTCCTTTTCTATCCTCATATACTTTCATTCTATCCTCTTTTTACACGCACACATCCAGTCATCCTTTTTCAGTGCTGTTATAAACCTTTTGAAATTTAAAAAAAAAAAGATATTAAATATATTTTGCGTTCGACCACAGCAATGCCATCCTCATTCATGATATACCGCAATATGTTTCGGAAAAATCTCATCCATCGGAATGAATTGAGTGATGTTCGCTACAACATTACGCGAGTTAACTTCGTTTAGCTTGCCGATAATATGAATGGATTTAACCTGCTGACCCGTACGATATCAAGCGCAATTAGTTCGCTATAATCGCCTTAAATATGTTACGCAAATCACTGGAATAACAAGTTTATCGTTTCCCATATTCCACTAATATATCGCGTATTACGCTTGAACAAATTGCAAACTGGTTATCTCGAGCAGTTTCACCGATGCAACGAGACAATGGTAAAGACTATAAGATTCCTGTCTTATATATTCTACTCACTGCAGGTAATACATATTACGCAAGTACCGATTTAACAGTGACGTATAAATCTAAACACCTCTACAATACGCAAGAAATAATTAGCTCAGTAGAAATAAGATAATTTTCAGTCTGGCCTGCATAGAATCTCTGAATATCACTTTTTTCTAGCTTACTAGTCGAGTTAATTATCTTAGTAAATGATAAGGTCAACACTGAATGAACAAGAAGCTGTTTCTAACGTGATCATTTAGAAATGATAGGTGAAAAAAAGAAGTTTGTGGAGAAGCCTACATAAAGACGAGACAGGCTGGTAGCTCATATTTTTATACATGCAAAATTGCTTAATTTGTTAGAGGAGGGAGCAGTCGAAGGTAAGAACTGTAGAGGAAGACAGAGATTAAAGACTGATGACAACAACAACAACAATGAATGTTGAGTAGTTGTCGTAATCGGAAATTAATTTCTCCAGGCAGCGAGAGATTACTGCCATCCTGCACGCCAACTTTGGCTTTTCCGTGATTTGCCACATTCCCGGAAATGAAATGTCTATATCCATCTACGTTTACCTTTGACATCCCAGATGACAATATCGATTAAGCAAGGATATTTTTCGTACTTCGTCGTGTATTCTAGAGACTGAGCGTGGTGGATGAGTGATTAACTCTCGGGTTTGACGTTACTGCGGATTCGATCCCCGCTCAGGCCTTCAGAATTTCGGCTTACTACGGTTCCTTGAAAAGGCCGTCACCGAATTCCTTCACATTCCTTACCTCCAATCCTCTCATGCTTTTAACGAGGAAATAAATGTATTCTCTGAATGGAATACAATATTGTAATTTCATAACTTATCACCGCATCTTTTACTGATACCCTCTTCACTTCAATACATTTCTATCAATCGTACCTGTGTGGCTTCTTAAAACCTTTAAATATAAGATGAAGGTGTTTTTGGTGTTCTCAAACTTTTCAGTTAGTTTTCACAGAGCAAATATTTTGTATTAGTGAGTCATGTCTCAACCTTTTATAAACAACTGGTTTCTCAGAAAATTTTAATAAAATTATGTTAAATGATGTCTTTTAATTAAATGTTATATTTTCCTAAAAAATAATCTTAATTTTTGTAAACCATTTTTGCAACATTTTGAATACTGTTCTGAGAATATTCTTGGGAAAAAAGTTTTGAGTGTTAAATATTATAAATACGGAAGTAAAATCATCAATGGTAGTAGCAGTTATTTTGACAATATTTAAAACTGAAGTGCAAGAAGTTTTTATCTTTGTTAGTAATGTAATTGGCTCAGTCCCCGACACATGAAATCAGTGAAATGGTGTCGATAATTGCAAAGAACAGGAAAAATTAGATTACAATCCAATATCTTTTTAGGAAAGGAAATAATTTAGAGGAAAAATGTATGTAGCGTATAAAAAATGTAGAGAACACACTTTAAACAGCGTAAGTGTGTGTCACGCACATATTAGAAACTAATGATTTAAAATATTTAAATACTGAAAGCTGGGTTCCACATTTTAAAACTTGTTACGAAAGTTCGTTCAAGAGTGGTTCCATATAGCATATGTATATTTTTTTATTCTTTGATGTGCTGACGACTTGTGGACGTCGATGATTTTAGAGACGGTGGATCATTGAGGACAAGAAACGAAGAGGAATTCACCATGACGTTTTAATGAAATCATCACGTTTCATTTGCAGTCAGCGATTTGTGAAAATCATGGAAAACCTAAATTCGGATGGCCTACGGAAATTAGAAACCTCTCCCTCTAGGATACCTGGCCGGATTTTAACCGTTAACGCTTCAAACTCTGTTACTGCTTGGGGCAACGGCAAAATAAGAGAGTGATATTGCTGTAAAATGGTTTGATTTACCATCATCGATCCAGACTACAACAAATCAAGCTTATGTTTTTAGTAAGATTAACAACAAATTATGTTCCAAATTCTAATACATATATTATTTCACCCCTTCACCATTACTGATTCCATGGTTTCCCAAATTCACTCCAGGCGAATGCCGGGATGCTTCCTTCAAAAAGGCCATGGCCAAATTCCTTCCCGGTCCTTGTCCCCAGTCCCATTCCACCTCTAATGACCCTAGCCGCCGACAAGGCGTAAAAAAATTAAAAAAACCGTTACTGATATTATTCTGCAAATACATTGTGAGAAAAAAATCTGTTCCCTGCTGAAGAAATCGATTTTAGATAATTGAGCAATACAGTGACAGCGAGGATTGTCGGGATTAGAGGATACACACCAGAAAAGGCGACCTCTGGTTGAATGGACACCCGCCCACACAGAGATATTGTTATGCGCTCCAAGCAGAGCGCATCGGATTAGTCAGATCTGACTTGTTGCCCGGTGGAGCTGATCCGTGTTGTGTCCGGGCCAACTGCGATAACGGACTAGGGGCATGACCAGCTCTAGGCTCAGCAGAGGTCAGCTTTGGTGAGTGTGCCGAAATAATCAGGTGGAGTTTACTACAGGGACACTTCATTAAAAAATAACTAGGGACGACTGCACGACTTTCTACACTTGACAAACAAATAGGGATGTTATAGTACATGTATAAATTTGTTGAGACCAACTAGGACCACGTTAATCCTTCTTACAATTGGCAGTGAGTTTGATTTTCTTTAGGGCTCAGAAGCATCTCATTCGTTTTTAGTGCGCCTGTTTCCGCTCTTCTGTCCAAGGGATACCGAGTGTTCTTTCGGTGTGTTCGTCTCAGTTTGTTCCATGTGCCAAACAACCTCTTCCGAAAAAGATCTCTAGGAATTTTAGGGATTAAATCCCAACAAATGAAGGTCTTCTTTGATGTTTATATACTAGTTCATTACATTTTTGATCGTTGTATAAAAAAAATTAAAGATTTTTTAGTCAGTATATTTTCTTCCATTCGTTTGAGGTGGCCATAGAACCGTGCCCGTCCTTTGCGAATTGTTTCAGTGATATTATCTACTTTGCTATAGACTTATTTGTTGGATCTCTTTTGATGTACACCATTCTTCATCCACCGTAATGCCTCTAATTTTTTACTTTTTTCTCCAAGAAATTTTGTGGTATTACTAAGTTTTGTAAACATTCGGTGAATCTGTAGGGTTTGTGTGAGAGCATGATGAAGTAAGAAAATGTAGCTAGTAGGAGACTGCACAATTTTCTTCATCTATCCAAAAATTCTATTCTTCAACTTCCCCTCTCATATTTTACGGAAAAGTCGCCACAACGTAAATAAAAATGTCGAAATAAGAGACGCTGCGCAACTGCGAAATCTCAGCAGCAATGCAAAAATGACACAAAAACTATCGATGTAGGTATCACATCAGCCTAAACTGTTTCGTTTTCTAATAGAGGTCATGGTTAAATTGAAAAGCGCCCTTGAGCAAGGAAAAAAATCCGAAATTTCGTTCACTCGCAGTCATTTCGAAAATGCCATATTTTATTACAACAGAAGCGATCGACTGTCTCTGATTGCGTGTATCGATATATCATTGCGCGCGTTGCATGTATTTTCTATTTGTAAAATTGGTGCCAAGCTTTACAACGAAGAGAAGCTTAAACGCCAATAAAACAATAGAACTAATTAACATTTAAAGATATTTTTAATAATTTTGCAACCCTGGCGGTAGGGATGGGCATTTAAAAAAATATATCGATAAATATCGAAACGATATTTACAAACACTATCGATATACATCGGGGAAAAAATATCGATATTTCGATATATCGATATTCGATATTTTTGGCTAATGGGAGAAATTATCTAAAAAAATTCATAAAGTACATCAAAATATTTAAGAAAATTCTGAAATTTAAAATGTAGAAATTAAACAAACTATTATTAAATCATTAGTTTTTTCAATCAATCAAACCAGTATTCGTCTGATATGGATATCAAAAGGACTCTCTGTTTTATGTGCTCCCCCGTCTGTCTACAGCTAAATTGACTGCAGGAGCTACTTTTTCGGACGGCACAGAAGAAGCTTGACATATAAGGTATTTCAGCGCGATTTCCGAAAGCACTGGCAATTCACCCAAAACTTTACTGGGTCTGATTTTCTGTCTATTAATGGTTGGTCCAGATATTGCTTAAGCTCATTAGAACTGAGGCAGAGCTTGGAACCTATTGCATAACAGTAGTGCTAAGGGATAATAGCTTTTCATGTGTGGACCAAATTAATCCATTATCTGCGATATCTTGTGTTGCTGCTGTAGACCTTACTTCTGGACAACGTTGTCCTCATCGTCTAAGTTCCAAGCGAATATCATTACTTATTGTAGATACCGCATTTGACACACCGATTGGAGAAGTGATGTGTATACGTTTGAAACGAGGGTTCAAAATGGTAGCTACTGTAAGGAATGTATTTCTTTCTAAAGGACTTAATTTCTCTTGAATTCTTTGGAGTAAAGCCTCTTTTACCGTGAATCATAAAGGGGTTGAAGGAGTAGCTTGTTCCGTTGCTTATCGAATCAGATTTGTAACAGGAATGGCAAAGCTAGCAGTCACATAATTTGTACCACTAACCTCTTCAGTGGCTACTTTGAAAGGACCAAGAAGGACAATAAGGTCATGTATTACATTAAGCTGTTAAGTTGCAACCGTATCAAGTGTGTTTATATTTGACTGATTTTTTGTAGCTAAGATTTTAGCTACAATTGCAGAGAGTCTGACAAATCGTTCTAACATATTAAAGCAGGAGTTCCATCTGGTGCTAACAGCTTGTGTCAAAGTCAACACCTATCCTTCTTTTTTACCAGATTCTTCTTGTTCAGATCTTAATAGAGCTACAGCATTGACAGACTGCTTAAAATAAGTCACAATAATTTTTACGTGATCGCAGAGTGCTGTAAATGAATTATTTTAACTTAACACTTAATCAACAATTTTCATCATCAGGGCTTGACCAGTAAGGTGCAATTTCTAATCACCAAACCACTCTGCAGTGCGTATGATTCGAGGGCATATGATGTTGTTGATGGTGATTCATCCGGCGGATGGGAATGTTAAGCTTGGCGCCCCCTTCAGAATGTTTTGCAAAAGTAGGCCTGAACATGCCGATACCGGCTTCCACCCTCTCCCTTCTTTCATCTCACATCCACAACACTCTATACTGAACCACACAGTGTCACTCTCATACAAACTTAGGAGCACTGTCACACTGAAGAAAGAAACGAGGATTTTTTTTTAACTGCTTAACGTCTCTTAACAGCGAGGTCTTTAGACACGGGAAAGGATGTGGGGGGGGGGGGGCAAGGAATAGGAAGGAATTCGGCCATGGCCTTTTGAAGGAAGCATCCCGGCATTTGCCTGGAGTGATTTAGGAAACCATGGAAAACCCAAATCTGGAAGCCCGGACGGGGATTCGACCAGCCCTCCTCCCGAATGCGAGGCCAGAAAGCTAACCATTGCACCACCACTCTAGGTGAAACGGGAAACCACCTCAGTTCATCTTCCTAGGACTTTTCCTGGAGGGATATATATCACCCGTGGTGATTACCTACGACCGGACACGGGAGAGGCGTTCGAAGAGGATGTTACTATCAGTAAAAACTATTGGTGTCACAGTGATTAAAAAACCGCTCTCACTACATCAGTCGAAGAGAGCAATCACAATAATGTATTCTTTAGTGGGGCTGTAATTCACGAGAAAGCTATACGTCTTTATGCATATTTTAAAGAGCATTACAATGATCTTTAGGACAGAGGATTTAAAGCAATTCAGAATTGAACTAATTATTATTTAGTAAATACGCCAATACAACTGTTGTTGGATATCCTTCATTTTTTGGACGCGTTTCGCCTCTCGTCGAGGTATCTTCAGCGTAAAATGTTTTATTTACATTTTGAGGTGTGGTAGTTGGTCTTCTGTGACCTCAACCAGCATGCTGTTTCCACTATTGTATTTAGTTATAGGCCTACAGTTTGATATAGTGTGGTTCTTATGCCTCCACTGGTAGTCAACTTTGAAGCACAGTTTTATGCACGTCATTATCAACCTCCAGTTATCGCGTGCGCGCTGCAGAACTATATCAAACTGTATAACTAAATACAATAGTGGAAACAGCATGCAGGTTGAGGTCACAGAGGACCAACTACCACACCTCGAAATGTAAATAAAACATTGTACGCTGAAGATACCTCAACGAGAGGCGAAACGCGTACGAAAAATAAAGAATATCCAACAACAGTTGTATTGGCGTATTTACTAAATAATAATTAGTTTAACAAGCAACTGTGGAAGAAATGGCCTGCAATAATCACATAAATCCAGAATTGGTTTATTAAGTTCAAAGTGCGATAATCACTCCATTACATCAAACTTTTTCTGTATATTTGGAACGTATTCCCTATAATCATATATAAACTAACTAACATTCTGTGTTAAACGTTTCCGTATTCAAGATTTTCGTATTTGCGGCTAATTTACGGAACGTATTCCTTGCGATCAATGAGTTTTGACTGTAGACTAGATTGTAGACATTTAAATGAATTTACGGTCATTCATAATTACTTTTGGTTCATCAACTCATTAATTGTTATTCGTAAATGAAAAAAAAAACGGTTGAAAAGATAATATTTCAACTACAAAGATAAAATAACCGCTTACATGCTAACATAAAAATGACGTTAACGTACATTTTTTTAAAATTTAACAGCTTTTTTAAACCTCTCAACCGCTGATGAAGCTGTTATTTTTCGACGAATTCACTTTTTAAGACACTTTAAGAAGATTTGATATATACTGTACATATATTTATCCTATATACATGTAACGATTAAATTGGATACTGAATTACGTTCGTAGAAAAAATATCGAATTGGTGCTTAAAATCGATACACTAAATACAATATCGATGTATCGATATATCGAAAATAAAAATATCGGCGATAAATATCTATATTATTTAGAAACAATATCGATATATCGATACATCGATATATTTTGCCCATCCCTACTGGCGGTATCTGATAGCTGTAGGAAACTCCGATATTTCCTCATTTGTAATTAAATTTGTGGTGATATTTCCGTAAAATGTGAGAGTGTGAAGAGGATATGACATCCAAGCAGTTAATTGAAATTTCAACAGCTTAGTATCATTTTTGGGTTGTGCATTCTCCCAACTTGCTTCCTTTTATAACTTCAACATGTTCTCACACAAAACTTGATAATCCCATAACATTTCTATTTTTTCGTCAGGAACTTAATTTCTAAACCTAGTAACTTGTACATTTCTTGCGATTTATAGCTTCCTGTTTGTTTACTTTTATAGTGATGTACGGTTCGATGACGACATTGTAATTAAAACAGAGAGTGGACTTGACGCAAAAACTGGAAGTAAATCGGCCAGAATTTTATTGAAGGAACCATGCAGACATCCTTCTGAAGTGACCGGTGGAAATCAGGTGAATCTAAATATGAATGTCCATCCCCTGTTACGATCCCACTACATTTCAGATGAGAAGCTATAAACCAGTGGTGGCCAACCTTTTCAGCAGCCGGGCCAAATTTTAGAAATAGAATTTTCAATCGGGCCGCACGTACTATTTCTTTATTTTATTTTTTTTTTTTTTTGAAAAAATACTTGAGTATTTTTATGTAGAAAAAAAATAATTAAAAATGAAACATATATATTTAATGAAGTATTAAAAATATAATTATTTTTATGCTTTGAAGTCTAAACGAGTGATGCTGAGTGTTGTAATGTGTGATATCACCGTTTAAAGTTAATTTATAATAATCCTGCTCCGATCGCCGCATGTTGGGCCGCGGGTTGGCTACCCCTCCTCTGAACGTTACCACTGATTCACCATGCTTTGTTGTTTGTTCAGCCTCTGGCTGCTTTTGTTCTTTCTAAGCGCCCTATAGTTTTTAAAACCAAGGACGTACCGATTTTCATGACGCCATTCTCAAAATAGGCTTCCTTGTTTTTACTGAACTGCAGCAGCTACACCTTTCCCATATTTTACTGAAGTAAAAAATGGAGCGACCAAAGAATGTTAATAATAGCAAGTTATATTCAAGGTTTATTTGTTCTTATTTGTTCTATATTACACTGTAGAAGAATGGGATGTACAGTTTGTAAACTCTTTGTTGTTTCGCTGCAGTACGTTACGTATGCTGTACGGTACTTGTACACACAAATGCTGCAAAAACAGTAAGGTCAAAGCGATGACAGGAATTACCCGAGGAACATCTTTATCATTAGTGCCTTATATGCTTTCTTCAAAAGTAAAAAATGCAAACAGAAGTCATCTGTTACCACGCAGCGCACTGGCGAAATATCGAGATAAATTATATAAAGCGGAACTAACAACAAAAAATACAGTCCGTTCAGGAAACAAAAAGTATTTCTTCCTCGCGCTGTACACTGTATATTTGTGTCTATAAAGAAGTAGAGTAGGAAAGGAGTCGTAATTCAAGCACCTCCCGACTTCCTGACTCAGAATATTTCTGTAGTCATATTATTTGTTTGTTATTTATGTCATTTTAAACACACTCAACTGATGTCACCTTGTATAACCTGATGCCCTTATCCACTGCCCTCTGTTTCTTCGGCTGCTCTAGATAGTAAGGAGACGGTCGGCAGAACCACCATTGAACTGTAACACTGTATTTATAGCAGGAGTTGTAATACATCGTGATGTAACGAATCAGAAAATAAAATGTTTCCTGTTATGAATGGCATTAAATATATTCATCGAACCTCTACCGTTATTGTTACTATGAGAAATGTTACCACGCAAAGACAGAGAGAGGTGTTCGTAGAACTTCAAATAAATATCCACACTTAAAAATCTGATCAGTAGCAGATTGTCAGAGTGTACTGAGAAGCAATGAACATTTTCTGAATTTCAATTTAATTTACTTGCTATGATAGGATCTATAGTTCTGTGACAGTTTCTCTACACAACCTGTTATTCGAGCTGTCGCCCACACGGCGGTACCCACGACATGACAATACTTTCAACAATAGTATGACACAATCTCACTTCATTTGTTTAAATAAGAAATTGTCTAGTTTCGAAGCAAACCAAACAATTAATCAACGTTATAATTCTAACGCGTGGACATTATTTCTCCTCTTAACATGTTCATGTGACCTTATTTACTTGAAAGACGTCATGATGTAAATCCGCTGAGATGGCACTGTGCTATACTGAACGTTGCTATATCAAATGTACTTTCTCTATTAAACATTATTAATAATTAAACAAATTATGATAGTCCAAATGTTAAAAAAAAATGCATACGTGACTCCAGTTACCATATTAACAGCAATTTGATGTCCCTTATCAACGAAGGTTAGAGAAAATTAGTAGTGATTAATTTCTAATTGTGATAAATTAATGTCGAATTTATCGTAACAGAGATTCGAATAGGAATTCTAAATCTGAAGAAGATGGATTCTAGTCTTTCAGGAAAAGTAACTTGAAACCCATGCAACTTCTATTACATTATGCACAAAAAGAAACAACGTAGCTGTATTCACGAGCCATTATAAACATGTCACAGACACTACAGGATTAAACATTCTCCGTGAGCACGAAGATCTTTTAAAAGCGATAAGTAAATTTTTTTTCCCAATTTACAATCATGCTTTCAGCTTTTCCGTATGGAGATGTTCATAAAATTGAAAATGTGGACTGTTGACGAAATTGGTGTTTTCCTCGCTGGAGAGCAATTTGGTTTGTATAGAGGTAGATCCAAAAAAGAAATTAATAAGCAGGTAAAAACGTAAAACATTTCTTGATCCTGGTTGATGTTAATAGAGGTGTCTTAATACGAAGGTAAATTATAGAAATTTTAAATACAGAACAGATTTCATGAAGTAGTGAATTGATTCTTTAGGCGATGAAGAAGAATGTCAATCACAATAAGAAATAAGTTTACTGAAAATAATAACCAGCTCATTTAGGAAGATTTCACAAGCTATGTTTGTAGCTCTAGTTTCAGATCCCTGTCTAAAAACACTACTTAAACGTTTCGACTTTCAATATATAACAAAGAAACATAATCAGCATTTAATATTACCAAGTTTAATCCAAGTGTGCACATGTTTCTTTCTCATTCCCTAACATCGAACACATGTCTACAGAAATCATACGGAATGTAAGAAAAATAATGACTAAATATGTATCTAACACATCTAACCGTAAAATTCAATACCAAATCATGGACTGAAATATATTTGGCGCTATTTGTAGTTGATTGGACATGTTATTGTGTTGTGAAAATCAGTGCTTGTATTTAATGGCGGTTAATTTTCTAATAATTTATCTCTTACATATACATTATAGTAAATGAAAAATATGTTAATAAAGTCTCAGCTGCTTCTCTAAATTCCACTATTAATAATCAACACTCTTTTCAGTTTGTTTAAAACCACCATTATTAAAAAACAAATTCTTATTTGGAGATTACAGCAACTATACGAAGACAATATATTTTCTCACACCCATTTCGCCAAATTCGAAGACAAATAAAAGTTGTATGAAATGTTCTCTTTATCTTATATTCATGTTTTGTGGTTTAGTCGATTTCTCAAACATAAATTAAATGTTCATTCATTTGATATGCACCGTTTAGCTCTTATAATCTCTTCGAATTTCAACCTGCGACA
Source organism: Vandiemenella viatica (assembly GCA_031002005.1). Taxonomy (NCBI): domain Eukaryota; kingdom Metazoa; phylum Arthropoda; class Insecta; order Orthoptera; family Morabidae; genus Vandiemenella; species Vandiemenella viatica. The sequence goes on along the minus strand of CM061920.1, from coordinate 247,573,555 downwards.
ATGCTTTTAACGAGTCCGACATATTACGTAGTTCAGAGATTTATTCTGCTGTAACTCCTTAGTGGTAAATATATGTGGCTTGTGTAATAAATTAAATCAGGAACTTGAATAACGCAGAGTGACCAGGTTCAAGGCGCCCTAGAGCATGCCCACAACTCGTTAGGGGAGATTAACAACTAACTGAAATGCTGTCGTCAGTAGTCTGTACAATTCCTGCAAGGAATTGGGTATTTTTAATTTTGTCTCAAATGAACCAGCCAGTAACAAAACTATAACGTTAGATCTTTAGAGAAAACATCCTGAAGTTACCATCACTGATTTTATTATAATTTGATTCGTTCAGGATATTCGGTGTATTGGTTTGATTAATTAAAATGTTTTAACGTATAATAAATGAAATTAATATTTCCTTAACAACTGGAAATTTTGTAATTTAGCATAGTTGTTTTTTGAGAGAGATTCGCGACATCGATTTCATTAGAGCCGAGACAATGAGCGTTAAGCAAGTATAAGTGATTTGCTGTAGTAGTAAATTATGTTTCCTGTAACCTGTAGATACGGAAAAGTATTATTCAGAAGAACCAAAGGAAAAGGTGAATCCCTTGTACGAATTTAATTACAGAGGACTTATCTAGTCGTATATTGAAGAACTGCAATGCATCGCATACGTAAGTGTCTCATTTTGCAGGTACCACCCGTTTGTGGTAACTTCTTATTCTTTTCGTAAATGTATTTTTATGTTACTCTTTTTGTTTAGCAAGTGCTTCAAAAATCCATTATAAGGATTTTTTATTCTTATTATTATATAAAAGATGACCCAGCGCATTTAATCCATCTGCATTGTAGCTCGACAAGTCAAATATGACAGTATTTTAACTGCCTTTTTCATTGATAACTAAACACTTCCCTTCATGATGGTATTATCAACAGAATACGCGGGACCACCACCCCTTTCTGGCTGTTCCCAGTAAACTGTCAGCTTGACACGTAAAAAACCTGGTGTAACACCTGTCAGACAGTAATCCTATCCTACAAAATGGTTCCGAACAGCTCGAATTCTGCTCACTGAAAAACTTCATTGTGGATAAGAGGAGCTCTATTTATCAGACGTTTATCTGTACGCCAGTCCTAATTAGAGCAAGCAGCCATAAAGTATGTATTTTATGCCGCGCGTCATGCCACACCCGATAACACGGTCAAAAAGCTTATTGTGCGTATCTTGTCCTGCGTGGTCAAGGGCACGGTGGAGAGAGAGGCTTGAACGACCAGAACAGCCACCACGAGATCGGATGCTGCTCCGAGTCAACAGAATACGTATATCGCGATACACTTTCGGATCTGTAACCGGGCTTACGAGGCCGTGCTACGTTTGCTTCGTGTGGTAATTACTGAGTCACTGTCCAGTGCAATTGCTTTAAATACATTGACAAAGGCAGGGGCGGATCCAGGGTGGGGGCTAGGGGGCTCAAGCCCCCCCCCCCCAAACGTATCTAGGTCCACCCCTAACATTGTAGTTTTGAGACCTTTTTTTGTTTTTTTGTTTTTGTTTTTGTTTTTTAGCTCTACGGATTTGAGGCCCGAGGAGGCTATAAATACTACCTTTTTTCCCGAATCAAGCCCCCCCCCCCCAAAACCAAAATCCACTGAACGCAAGCCCTCTGAACCAAAATTCACTGAAGCCAAGCCCGCCAAAACAAAATCCTGGATCCGCCCCTGGACAAAGGAGTTCTTCCATCACTGTACCTTTTCGGTGTATGAGTGTCAGGAAAATGACGTGCAACAATCAGATTTGTTAGAAATTTAAATCATTTAATTTTAGTACTTTTCCCACGTAGTCGACGCAACAGATGGAAAATACTTTGCTATTGTGAATAACGTACACATTTATCATAAAATATTGTTCTTCTACCTTGCACTTATCCCGCTATTGCAGTATCAGCTTTTTTTCAGGTTTGTGGCCATTCATATATTACGTTAAGGAGGAGGGAGGAGGTCAACAGAGTGTGACAAGGGCGGATGGGCGACGTCATATGTATGTATAACTTGTGTCACTTTTTGGCACGTGGCGACTCAGCGGGTTCACGCTCGCTGTTCCTACTGAGTCGCACGTCAGTCGGCTTTGACATACGCCGAAAGACCAATAAGAATAGCAGGTAGACGTGACAGGGAAGCTCTTTGTCTGATAAACGATGACGATGGGTTGGATGAAGAAGGTGTTGACATATCCAATGTTCCTAACATTATCCAAATCCAGAACTACGTGACTGCTATGCCAGTCATAAATAATATTAAAGAATGGGTTCAGGGTCCATGGGCACAAGATGACTGAATTTTGTATCATTCATTTGATTTATGCTTTCTCCATTTTCTATATTGTTTGATTTATGCTTACTCAATTTTCTATATTGTTTGATTTATTTTTGATTTTATGGAAAAATATTTTAAATAGAATACATAAATAACTTTGAAAGTGCTGTTTTAATTTATTAGTTTCTAAATTTAAAATTGCAAAAAAAATGACGTCACACTAGGGCAGGAGAGGGTCACACAAATGTGACCACCTGAGGGTTCTAAAAATCATTAAATTCGTGCTACGTAATTTATGGAAGGCTCCTTTGTGATTTGGCCGGCTTGTCGCTGAGCCTGATGGGGAGGGGGAAGTTGTGTTGACATCTATCAGCGAAACATGTAACTATGTTCCGTGTGCGTTAAGTATATTTTTTGTTTGCGTGGTGTGTAGTTTATGAGGCAGAGATAGAGGAACGTCCCAGCATTCCCCTTGTTGATGGCGCAAAATCGCCTAAAAATCGCGATCAGGACGGCCAGTACGCGGGTACCAGGACTCAAACCCGTCCCACAGTACCCGTTCAATCCAGTGAGACATATTTATGGTTATTTAGCACAAAATATTATTCAGATTAAGCAGTCGGATTATCAGTTTATATTATTACATTAAAATAGATTGCAGACACATATTTCAATATATACCCAGCTATTACGATCAGTAATATTCAGAGGTTTTAAAATATCTGTATTAGCTGTTAAAATAATTACATTATTATTTAGAGCAAGACTAATATTACAGATTGTCACAAATTAATTTCAAAATGCTAGTTCTTTGTTGCGGCATTTAGACGATCAGCCATAAATTTTGTGGGCGTACACCCATTCTCAATGCCAGAGAATTCTTGTTGACTTTCAGTGTACTCAGGTAGAGACAGCAGTCTTTCAGTGCGAAGTATTTTTAGATCGAACCTCCTTGCATTAATTTTCGTGGATAGTTCTGATAGAAGGAATTAAACAACAAAGTGTTTATCTTTGGTGAAAGTCAGAACCATTTGATGATCGAAATTCTGCAAAGTTTACTTATTAGCCAAATCACAACATTCCGATGCCTCACCTGTTGTTATGTCACAATATTAAGATTTTACTTAAAACCTGGTCGTTCAATCTTCTGCGGTATGACTGTGACATAGTACTATAATATAGCAAAAATAGATAAATTGTTGGAATTTAAAGTTTTCATACTTTTAATAACAATTTTTGCTGAAATCAAAAATCTGCGACCAACCACTTATTGATTTTTAAGTTTAAATGCCATGCCTGAAACCAAGCTGGAACAATTGACACCAGTAATTCGAAGTGAACACGCTAACCTGCCGGCCTCGGTAGCGTAGGAGCTAGAGAGCTAGCTCCACGTGCCGAAGGTCGCCGGTTCGAGTCCGGCCGAGGGCATGGGTGTTTAGTGTAAATACTGTGTGTGTGTCCTGTGCCCGTCCTGTGGTATCTAGAATTACTTGTAAAATAATAACGGAGAAACTGATAAGCATTGGATGATCTGAAATCACACTTGAGTTGGCTGTATGGCCTAAAAGAAGCCAAATGCCATTTAAATAATAATAAAACACGCTGACCCATACGCAACAGGCCCGGACTTCGTTTCACGGGCGTCCGGTACCACTCTTTGTCCAGACTCGCGCTAGCAGAAGATTCACAGAGCAATGCTAGTCTGCAGTTTTCAAGCATGAAACCAAATCCCGTACGAGAAACAGTTTGATAGTGACACAGGCGCCACCGGGGGATATATGCGGTAATTTCTTGGGCATTGCACTATACAAGTACTTTGTACAGTGTTCATTTACGTCAAGTGTCTGTGAATGGAAGACAGACCAGCGCATATTGCAGTAACCTCATCCACCAGATTGGTTAAGCACTTTAAATTATTTTCCGTCTGGAATAGCTGAGGTACAAATCTCTCAGCCTTTGATCGCTTGGTTGACGTCCAAACAGTCCTGATTAATTTTTGACAATTTTCTGTATTAAACTTGGTGAATTCCGCAAAATTACAAATACAAAACTAGCACTTAGCATATCGAACATTGCAAACATCATTCACCAAAAAGTGACGTTCTGGCACTATTTCTTAACTAGTGCGAAAATACATCTTAGGTTCTCAATTCTCCAGAAAACCAACTGGAAATTACTTTCCAAAGTGAGTTTATCTTATATTGGATAGCAAAGAAACACGATTTTATATCGATGTGATGCTGTGTACGCTGAATTTCCGCAACACAACAGTATTTTCATTTCATTCATGGCTTTGGGCAGAAGATCTGTCACCAGATTTACTGATGAGTAAGAATTGTTCACTGATGGTTCAATACACATGGTGGCGATGATTCTTGTGATTCTTGGAATTTTAAGCAAGAAATGGAAATGATGTCTCATGCAAACAAACGACAGTGTAGAAATATTAGTGCTGCAGTTAGTTTTATTAAATAAGGTAACGGAAGACAGCAAGTGGCCATTCCTTTAAGAGTCAGAATAGCAAGACGTTTTTACGATTGTCGCCGACCTTGTGTGCACGCGAACAAGCCCCTCCCATTGGTGCCTGACGTAAACCAGCCCATTGTTCGCCAACCCCTCCCAGTAGGACGATCAGCAAACATCGCCTGACCGAATGGGAGAGGTCATTTGCAATTCGGTCAATGAATCACCAAGAGCAAGCAGTGCTGACAGTTCTAGCGAGAGAAGGTCCTCAAGCGTAAAATTCTCAGGTACTAAAACTGTATTCGCTAGATATAGGCATTACATTCTAACAAGAGATAGCGATAAATGAGTCATAGTGTCAATGTATTCCAATGCAAATGAGACAAAACTGACAGGCTCTATGTTGAAACTGGATTATACTTGCAGATGAGATGATTCTCATGCCAGCTACCAAGCAAGTATTCTCGCTTACAAAAGTTATTTTATTTCATTCCTTCCTCCTTATGCGACACTAGACACATATCTAATAACAGAGTGAAATTTCTTTTTGAACATACCAACGATTGTCATGTTCTGAGAGTATCTGTGAAGTGGTTTAGACTCCTACCAGCTGTTGTTCACCTGTCAGCCATTTTATGTTGTTATCCATAAAAACCAAATGATACAAGTGATGCGTGGTATCTATAATGCCATATATTGCGGTTTCTTCGTCATGTCGTCTGAAACTGGAAAATCTGCATGAAATAATGGAATTTACTACCAGAGCTGAATTAACAATCATTTTTTACGTTTAAACATCGTGTTTAGTAGTTTCACCCCTTCATTTCACTTAGAAAAAATTTTATGTTGACCAGATGACGAAAACTTCTACACTGAAACTTTTATCATCCGTTAAGCCAAATTATATGAAACAACAAAACAATAAACACTGGCCGCAAAATTCATAGACCATACCAACAATACAAACCCGACGAAGGAAACTATAAGATGTCATTGGAACAACAACCAAGCAACATAAGGCAGACGAGTATCTTTTATATCCTTAGTATTTTCACAATGTGGTAAAATTTTTACTTTTTCGTTTCCTGAGACTGTTCTTAAATTATGTGAGGCAAGAAGCAAGCTGCATCAAATGTACCTTCATTTGCAAGGTATAGGATCTTTGAAGGATGAAAACATTCTGGCGGTTGAATGTAGACGCTGCTCAGGAAGATGATTCTAAATCTGACTCTGTTTTTATGTTATTCTGCACCAAAGCGAACTTGTCATTCATCGAAAGTTAGCTTGTACGTTTCAGCGGTTTCAACAGTTGTTCTGCAGTTTCTGAGTTCATCACCTCAGATGCTTTGTTGATGTTATCTTTTAGGGTAACATTCACACAGCCTTTATTCAGCACAAAATCAGATCATTAAATTGGCTGCATTTTTGGTGTCTTCCGATACAATAAACCTGAATGGGGTCGTCATTCGTTCATTTCTCATCAGCAACGAGAACAACGTGCTATACATAAATTAATCCACACATTAAATAATCTTTAGCAATGCTAACCAAATGGTCTACTCGGGTAAAGCATAGCACAAATACTCCAGCTCATCTTTTCTTAACCTTTTTTTCTTCACTCCGAGAACCAATAAAACGTCAAAAATAATTCCACAGATCACTAATAACCTAAGATCCGGCTGCACGATTTCTACGTCATCTGTTATTTATCTGTTTTATTATGATCATAAGTAGCAGAATACGATTCTATCGGGTTGTCTAACCAAATTTGACAGCAAATATTTTTAATTAAATTTTCAAAAAAATCATTCACTTTTTTTTTTAAAATAAATAAATTGTAATTCATTTCAAATAGTGACATGTAAAGAACATAAAACTTTGGGTTTCCTGTGTAAAGGTGGCCGCAAGTAGGGATTTCCAGCTGTTACGGATATTTAACAGCTGGCAATCCCTACTTGCGGCCACCTTTACATAAGCAACCCAAACTTTTTATGTTCTTTACATATCTCTCTTCGAAATGAGTCATAATTTATTTAAAACATAACGGATCAAATTTTTTTAAATTTAATTAAAATTTCTTGCGGCAATATTTGGATAGGCAACCCGGCAGAATCAGATCCTGCTACTAATAATTACATATAAAAACTGAATTTGAATCAAATAATAGATGGACTTAGGAATCATGCACCAGATCTTGGACTATACCTTCTTCGTGTCTCTTATTTTTACCAATGTGTATATTATTAACTAACCCTAGCAATTGTTATTGGCATGTACTGCGGACCTTTAAGGCATACACCGACATCAACGGTCGTTAACTTAATCCTTAAAGGGAAGACGCTGTTTTATGTCAACTGGAACCATTTATCACTATAATAAGAATGCCGTGATATTCTGGAAATACCATATTTTTGCCTGGTCGTTGAAATATTCATGGCTTTTAAAAAGTTTGGATTTTAGGCTAATAACTTATACTTTTTTTAGTATTACAAGGTACTGATATTGTGCCAGTTTCATGTAAACAATTTTTATATATATATATATACTGGGTTTTACAAAAAGGTACGGCCAAACTTTCAGGAAACATTCCTCACACACAAACAAAGAAAATATGTTATGTGGACATGTGTCCGGAAACGCTTACTTTCCATGTTAGAGTTCATTTCATTACTTCTCTTCAAATCACATTAAACATGGAATGGAAACACACAGCAACAGAACGTACCAGCGTGACTTCAAGCACTTTGTTACAGGAAATGTTCAAAATGTCCTCCGTTAGCGAGGATACATGCATCCACCCTCCGTCGCATGGAATCCTTGATGCGCTGATGCAGCCCTGGAGAATGGCGTATTGTATCACAGCCGTCCACAATATGAGCTCTAACATGGGAAGTAAGAGTTTCCGGACACATGTCCACATAACATATTTTCTTTGTTTGTGTGTGAGGAATGTTTCCTGAATGTTTGGCCGTACCTATTTGTAACACCCTGTATAGTATATATATATACCAAGTGAGTTTTTTATCTTGAGACAACTAAATATCTCGAAAACTACAAATCCGATCAAAAAAAGTGGGTAATAAAAATTGTTCGTCTCGACGGGGGACATCCGATGATACCAAATTTGACTCCCCACCCCCACCCCCTAGGGGTGGGGGAAGGGGGAGAAAAAAAACTTAAATAGGAACCCCCATTTTTTATTGCAGATTCTGATTCCCCGGAAAAAACTACCCCTATTTCACCCCCAATTCGAGTCATTTTGGTCGATAGATGGCGCTGCAATCGACAAAAATCAAAATAAGCAAAAATTCATTTAAAAATGAGGATATCTCGTGAAATACACATCAGATCAGCAAAATACAAGTTAATGTGATTGATATTTTTCAAAAACTATTCAATAACACCACCCACCTCCAAACTTGAGGGATGGGAATGGACATTATTTCAAAATGCACTGATGCAAATTCTTTAGCAGATAGCGAAAGTCAAACATTACTTTTTGCGTTACCCAGGAACAACGACGTGGACGTAGTAATTTTCTGTTCCCTTTGGGGTGCTAGATTTAGGTGAGTCCCCTCGCCTCTCACCATCGGGGTGCTTGTTTTTGGTGAGTCCCCTCGCCTCTCACCATCGGGGTGCTTGTTTTTGGTGAGTCCCCTCGCCTCTCACCATCGGGGTGCTTGTTTTTGGTGAGTCCCCTCGCCTCTCACCATCGGGGTGCTTGTTTTTGGTGAGTCCCCTCGCCTCTCACGTGTTTGTTTCTAACAACAATTCTAAAGCAAGTGCTCGAAAATATCACCACCGACATCGATGCATTTATTTACCCGCTCTTGGAATGATTCGACGCAACTAAGAAGCATATCCGGCGTGATTTTTTGACAAGCGTTGGTAATTCGTTCAATCATGTTTTCAGGCGTTGTTGGCACTTCACTGTAAACTTCATTCTTCAAGTATCCCCATAAAAAAAAATCAGGCGAAGTGAGATCTGGTGATCTTGCAGGCCACGGCACTGGACCTCCTCTTCCGATCCATCGACGATTGTACAGACGATCTAACACTTCCCGCGATCTTACAGCAAAATGTGCTGGACAACCGTCATGTTGAAACCACATTGTTTGTCGCACGTCTAAGGGTACGTCTTCAAGCAATGTTGGCAGTACGTCCTCTAAGAGTTGTTGATATTTCTCCCCATTGAAATGTCCATGGATAAAATGTGGACCAATAAGTTTGTCCCCAATTATCCCACACCAAACATTTACATTCCACGGACGCTGATGTTCAACTTGGCGTAACCAATGCGGGTTTTCCACACTCCAATAATGCATGTTGTGTCGATTAATGGTGCCGTGGTTAGTAAAAGTGGATTCATCCGAAAACAGTACTCGAGCAAAGAAATGGGGTTCTTCTTGTATTTTCTGTAGCGACCATCGGCAAAATGTCAATCGATTATCGAAATCATTGCCGTGAAGTTCTTGATGCAACGAAACATGGAACGGATGGTATTTTCTACGATGCAAAATCTGACAAACAGTAGTCTGAGAAATTCCTGATTCACGACTTATTTGTCGAGTACTAATGTGAGGGTTATAAGCCACTGCAGCTAAAACTGCAACTTCGTTATTTTCTCCAGCTATCGTCCTTCGCCGCTTTCGTTTGTTTGTGTGCACACTTCCCTCCTGAGTGAACTGTTGGATAATACGGTAAAAAGAAGCGCGCGATCGAGGCTGGTCTGGAAAACGATGAGCATAAAGATCAACAGCATTATCGATATTCTTGCGACATTCTCCATAAATGTAGACCATTTCAATTTTTTCTTGCAACGTTATAGCCTGCATTCTCATTGACACGTGCAACAGAACGAAGTAAATAAATCAGAGATGTTATGAACGCTATGAAAGTACATCAAGTAATGAGAAAACTCTGAGAAATGAGCGACGATGTGAACGCAATGGAAGTACATCAAGTAATGAGAAAACTCTGAGAAATGCAGCGCCATCTATCGACCAAAATGACTCGAATTGGGGGTCAAATAGGGGTAGTTTTTTCCGGGGAATCAGAATCTGCAATAAAAAATGGGGGTTCCTATTTAAGTTTTTTTTCTCCCCCTTCCCCCACCCCTAGGGGGTGGGGGTGGGGAGTCAAATTTGGTATCATCGGATGTCCCCCGTCGAGACGAACAATTTTTATTACCCACTTTTTTTGATCGGATTTGTAGTTTTCGAGATATTTAGTTGTCTCAAGATAAAAAACTCACTTGGTATATATATATATGCATGTCATATAAAACCTAAGTTACGTGTTTGGCAGACAGATGGCAACACAGACATTCCTTCTCTCGAGTTAAATGCTCCAGAATTTACATATCTGCTTCTCACTAACCTGGGCGTTCACGTGGTCGATAGTAGGTCTAACGAGGAAGAAAAAAAAATTAAAAATAAACAAACTATATTTCTGTTCCAACCTATATGCCAACAAAAGTTTGGTGTTATCAGTTATAAATTTCCATATTAGTCGTGATGACATATAAGAGACGCGACTGAAAACAATCACTAAACATTTATTACTGCTGATCTAATATTACACATTACATCGCATGTTTCGGAGCTGTGGTGTGCTATATTTATTTCTAAACGGTTTTAAAATGCAACGGTTGGAAGTACAGGACAATGAACTCCGTTAAGCACGAAAGAGCACTTGTTTAAACTGCCTTGAAGCCCGATTATGCAGTGAAATGGCCATTAAATGAAGCGTGGTGCTGGCAGCCGCCCAGCCAGACAGTAAACATTCGTTGCAGATTCGCTGCTCATCACACAGACAGCCTGCAATATTTATACCAGCTGCCACGCACGTCTGTTGCACCCTCTCAGAGGGCAGCTGTAAACTCAACCAAGTTTAAACTTGTAGGATACATGTGTCACACGTGCTAAATCTCTCGAAAACTTTTGCAGCTGCTGGGCAACAGTTGCGTCTTTAACGAGCTGTGCACAAAAGCCAGACTTGATCTCCAAAACCTTTCCAGAGTTCGTTCTTCTCTTCTGCAAGTTCAAAGCTCTCATTATCCTGCAATCTCTCCCAGTCGTTTGTTGGTCCACCTTATTCAAGTACTTTTCCTCGTACGTTTACGCTTCTCAACAAGACTGTGGAAGTTTAACGAAAAAAATTACAAGTTTTGGTTGATTACTGTTTATTATTTTATTATTATTATTAATTTCGGATAAGCCCATTAGGACTTCGCAAAGTACTCAGAAGCGCTTGTTCGCTTTTCCTTTGTGCCAATATTTTCTTCATACGCTTGCTGTGGGCTTCTTTTTTCTCATCTGACCATGTTATTCCTGGTCTTTTCTTTAATCTTTCCTCCCGGTCAACTTGCCACTTATGAATTTTTGAAATAAATATGTCTCTGTTTTCGATATCTTCTGGAACAATTCCTCCTAATTTGAGGTCTTTCTTGATTTCTCCAACCCATTTCATTGTATCTGATATTAAGTTACTTCGGTTTTCATAGAATATGTCACTGTGAATGTCTGCATATTGTAAAATTTCCTGATTACTTTTGAGTCTGTACTGGTCTCCTATGAGTTTTGGGGCCCAAAATTTTCCTTATAATTTTGCGTTCTTTTTTCTCAATGTTTTCTATATCTTTTTTTCTGTTAAAAATGAGTGTTTATTATTTTATTATTAATAACAAAATAATTTATGGCCTGGGGATAATTTTCCTAAACATACAATCAAGCTTTATTTGCAATTTTAATTAAATTACGTCTCTGTTAGAAGTCAACCACTTCTCTCGACAATTTATTTCACCTGCAAAATAAAACTTTCCTTAATCCTTATGATTGAAAAAGATCGCTAATTTGTGGTACTCTTCCCTTCTTGACTTCCACATACTGATTGTAGTTCTTTGTCCACTATTTATCAAACCCTCATCAAAAACGTATGGTCTCCTATACCCATTGCTCTGTTTAATGACATACTGTCTTCCAAAGATAATTAACCAACCTAGCTCTTTTGTCATATCAGTTATTTCCAAATACAATTCTAAATGCCTTCCTTTGCACCAACACCTACATTTGGTACGTATACTGTCCTAACGTAATCAAGTACATTTCCCAGCCCCATTCGCTTCCTTCCATGATACATCCTGTACCCCTCTGTACAGATCGCGGAGTTTCAAACTTTTACCTGCCACGTCACAAGGCGCTAATTATAAAATGGCAGCCAACATATTTACATTTTATTCTTCCAACAGCGATTCGCGCTACACCACAAAATCATACAAAGCCTTGAATTTCCTACATGTATGTCTAAAAATCTGTTTCTTCTTGGGATTTACCCTGACTGAGCCACTAAATGTGCCACCCAGATCACTGTGTAGCTGCTCATAATTATCTCAAGATATATTTCTGTTTCAAAGATTATGTTATTTGCATACAAAGTTAGCTGTGACTATAAACTAGCAAAATCATTCATTAGAATAATGAACGGCAATTTTCCAAATACACCATTCTTTTACAATCATGTCCTCACCTCCGACGTTTCTGATTGAGCTGGTAACCAATTTAATTTTTGTGTGAAGTGGTGACTGTTGTTTGAACTTTAATATTTGACGATAGCACTTTCTTTATTGCATAATACATTAGCTGAAATAGAACAGCGCTTACAATTTTTTTGTTACATTTGATTTAGGGGACATTGATTCGGCCCGACTACACTATAGAATGGAGAGAATACAGTGGAAAAATTCTCTGTCAATATTTCCACAGAACTTCGTGTTTTCGAATAGTCTGGACCCGTTTATGGTTTTTCTAGCATATGCGTGGAATGATCCCATCTTTCCGCGAGAAGGTCTCGTTCTCAACAAGGGCAGAATGCAAGGAACTCGGTCCCTCGCAACGGTATTCGTCTGGTCATGGTATCTTCTTCTGCTGCTGCGGCGTGTCCTCTTACCTTGATAGCTTCAGAGAAGCTGAAAGCATTAACTCAACACGACATATTTACGCATGTGTCCATTCACATTTTTATACATGTCCATTTAGCACTGCACGAAAATGAGCGCTGTTGTATACTTTAAGTTGTATATATATAAATTACACGAGTATGTAACCAAGTACCTCGCGAAGACCACTGGTGTTTGTGTGATAGTAGCCTCGAGTCTTCCATCGTGCACTATGGTGGCTGCATGTCGGTAGCTTTGGGGAAGTGGGGGATATAGTAGTTAAGAGTGATAGACCTAGGGCATGTTCATATTTTGAACAAAACGATCTAAAAATGTTTTGGAATCTTCTATAAAGTAATAGAATGTTCCTCAATGTGCTAAAATATTCTATTATATTTTTGAATGAACTCTAATGTCCTAGAGCACGATACATTTTTCAGCTTTTTCAGCTATTGACAAGTATGAATAATTTATATGCCACATATTTAGTGTGTGAACCGATTATGACGGGACTTTCAATGGCTGGTTGCTGATTTGGCAGGGAGTGTCATAAACTATTTTTTATCTTGCAAACATTTAAGGTTCCGTGCAAAAAAAAACAACAAATAACCTTCAAAATTCATAACAATCACGAGGCAAATCGTGGGAACCAGCTATTACATTAAAAAAATCTAAGCTTGGTATTCAACACGAAAGTTGGTTGCATTCTACCAAACGAGGTAGACAGTGCCTGGTATTGGAAGTAGAATGACCAGTTTGTTTCCTTCTTACCCGACCTAAATTGGTAATCTTAAAAGAGTCCTACAGTTTAACGGAAGCTCTCTACAGTATTTCCCATTATACATCAAGCTGTGCGATAAGTGAAGGCCGGGGTAAGGGTCTATGATAGAATACATTAGTACAATAGAAAACTGAGAACATTGCAGCTCAGTGCTAAAACTCTGGCATCATCCTTCTAGCTCTATTCACTAGTGCTGATACACCCAACCACTTCCCAGCGCAACACGCTAATTTCAAACTCCCAAGAAGACTACTCCATCCTTATACCTTGTAAATGGAAATATTCTTCGCATTGACTGGCTGGCCTTTGCGCACCAGTTTTAATTCACCTGCTATTGGCCTATCCATATCCTAAGGTCATACACATTCCACAAAATTATGTAGAATTCAGCCCAAAGAACACCCCCAGTCACGTTTTTGGCTCTGGAAAATTCAGCAGCCTCCAACAGCATCTCTAAATGCAACCGACAGGTCAACGGCCCCTATGCAGTCAACTCCCCACAAAGCAGTCGACTCCCTAGAAGGTTGCGCAGCCAAGCAGTCCAACGAAGCAGAGGAACCGGCTGGGTCCGTTGAAACTATTGTCTGCGAGATCAGCTGTTTCCCTTCATTACTTTCTATTACTACTACTGCTTTTATTATCAATACTTTATAATCTCACTGTGATCTACATAATTTATCTTCTTAATTTGTTTCAGTTCGAAGAAATTTCTAGAAATCTGGAAACAGTTAATATATATTTCACTGAATGGCAGCGCTATGTTTAATTATAAAATTTGCTAAACGAAATGTGGAGAATGGTGCTGTAAGTTTACCTGGGTGCAAGATAGCTGAGTAAACACAATCTGCAGCTTTAACCATCTGAGTCAAGTTACCTGGACTGAAGTCATCAGCTGTAGGTGACTGCTCTGACATTAGAAGCAAAATGCATTATGGCTGGCGGCTTGGTATCCTCCTAGATCTGTGGGTCTAGCAAACTTCGGCCTTCATTCAAATATACGTGAGATTAGTGCATACATCATTTAAATGTCTCTATGTCTCTTTTAAGCGATGCTCTTCAGTCATTTGACTTACATGAAATCAATTACGGAAGTAACGTTTATCCAGCAAGTGTATTCCCTTCGTCTATAGTTTGGCTTTACATTGCATTCACAGAACAATTATAGATTTTTATGCCAAATTCAGTTGTCACCAACAAATTTTATAAAAAATGTCGCAAAAAACTATGATATACTCATACCATAAACTTGTAACAAGTGATTGTCACAAATTCTAAACACAGTGAAAATTGCGTATTATGTAGTAAACGGCTAAACCAGGTGCAATTTGAAATAAAATAAAATTATTGGAGAAGGAAACAAGCATTTTTATTCGAAGTGTACAAAGACTAGACACAGATATAATATTTAAAGAAATTTGAAACTTTATATCGATAAATCGGTGTACATACTACCGAACTCAACGTAAACGGTAAGTATGTTCCGTTAAGTTCACCTATTCCGATTGGTGTTAAATCTTACGATTATTATTTATATCTGAACAGGTCGTGAAATAGTTCTACGAACCAGACAGCTGCGTTGGGGTATTCAGTTCATAGACAAGTTATTATTTCTGACTGTGAAAGTATCATTCGGAGAAAGGTATACTCATGTCCATAAGTTATGGGACTTTCGAGATCCATGGGGAAAAAAAACAGCATTGTGATAATGTATGCATAGAAAGGGGCGCTGGTAACTACTTTGACTAGTGAACACTGCTGCTGATACAAAGTATACAGGGAAACCAGACGTGGACAGTGGGTGGGACTGACCATGTGTGGTGTCCCTCCGCCGGTGGGATCCTGAACTTTTTTTAAACTGTTTATCGTCTCTTAACGGCGAGGTATTTAGAGACGGGAAAGGATGGGGGGGGGGGCAAGGAATGGGGGAAGGAATTCGGCGATGGCCTTTTGATGGAAGCACCCTTGCATTTGCCTGGAGTGATTTGGGAAACCATGGAAAACCCAAATCTGGGGTGACAATAGCTCCTGACCCTCCTGTCGTTGACTGTGTCCCGTCTCTTATCAATCGATGATCGGACCATCCAGATGTGTTCGTGTGTTACGCAGCCCCAGTTCAGCCACACAATACCGCCATGACGTAATGATTTCTCGTGGATCTAGAAGATCACATAAATCATGGAGGTGAATGTATTATTATTTACGTCACTTACCCGTACATTCAGAGCAAGAATTAAATATTTTAGGTTATTTTCGGATCAGACTATTGCTATTATAGCAGCCATTAAATTAAATCATAATATTGTTAAGACAAAGCAACGTTAATTTATTTCATGTGATGTGCATTGCTAATCTTCGGGGGGGGGGGGGGGGAATTGGTGTTCCTTTTAAATGTTTTCCTCAACAAAAGTGAGGCTAAATGTATCGTCTGCTTTCTCATTTAAAACTAACCTTCATCACAATTGAAAAAGTTTTAAAAAAAACCTTTTGGTAATACCGACTTTACAGCCGAATCAACCTGCAATTCTATAACTCTGATAAGATGATTACGCATTAAAATTCCGAGTACTAATATAATATTGCTTCAAAGTATTGTGCTTACATCGGCTGTTCCTGTTGTTTCGATGGTGATGAGGTCTGAATGGAACAACTGAACAATTAAGTTCTTCTACTACATCTTTCCAGCTAAGCAGTGAATAGCAATTAACAAACCACAATTTTGAGAAATGCAATGTTGTTGCAGGACAATTTTTTTCGCAGTTGCTTAGTTAATTACTAAGTGAAAGAATAACGCAAATGCAACTGTTTAAGTTTGTTTATTGTAGTATCGTACGCGTTTTAACTCTCTTCGAGGCAACATCAGCGACGAATTATTTACATTGGTTAGTTACTGTATGCAGCTGCACTTAACAAGCTGAGATGCACAGCTGTATACCGTAACTAACCAATGTAAATAATTCGTCGCTGATGTTGCCTCGAAGAGAGTTAAAACGCGTACAACACAACACTAAACAAATTAAACAGTTGTGTTGGCGTTATCCTTTCAATTAGTAATTCACAATTTAATACATTCAAATGTATATGAAGTTTGTTTGGTGTAGAACTGTTAAAAATCACTACAAATATTTAAAAAGATTGACAACATATTGTATGTTATGTCGCCTATGGACAAACTGGTAATCATTACGTTGGCAAATCCTGCTATTGTGTCTGATTCATATTTTACTGTCTACCGTATGTTTCTAAACTTACCGAATTCTCTTAATGTGAGATAGGCAGTATTTCCTTTACCGACCAGGTGCTATTTAACATACGGAGATGGGCGATATGCAGAGGCAATTTTGTTTGCTCGCACCCTGTTAACGAGACCAAACTCAAGATGAGATAAGACTTGTGGGTGGAGCCCACATATTAACATTACAGGCAGTACGCCTAACCTGCAAGAAGAACCTTCTCTTTGATTGTACAAAGAAAGTACCAGCCTGAAGGTTTAATTCATGCATAGCTCAAGATGAAAAGAATAGCTACCAAAAAAATTTAAAGTTATTAAACGACAGCCAAGTCATTGGTGGTGTGGACTTACCCATAGATTAATAACTTGAACCTTAGAATATGGGAAATGGGGACGTCTTAACATACTGACACTTTTATCTCTCGATGGTCGGAGTAGAGGAATCACGATTGATGGATAATCGTTATCAACAAGCCACGTTTCTCTGTCTGTTCTTTCCAGCAGTGAAGATTAATTTATGACCGAGCGTGGTGAGTGAGCGGTAACGCTCGCTCTGACCTCTCATTCTGGAGGTTGCGGGTTCGAATCCCAGTCCAGTCATCCAGATTTGGGTTTTCGATGGTTTCCCCAAATCACTCCAGGAAAATTCCGGGACGGTTCCTTCAGAATGCCATAGTCGAATTCCTTCCCGTTCCTTGCACCCGTCCTTTTCCGCTTCTAATGACATCAACGAGCCGTAAAACCATAAGCAGGAAAAAGATGAATTTGCGAACGTGCTTGCAAGATTGAGGAGCGCAATTTGTATCTGTGGATTACAGATCAAGCTTAACAGATCCAAACTATCCGAGAGAGACAGGTTCTGCTAGCATATCTATTTAGAGAACAGTAGGTAGTAAATGATTTTGTCTATCTGTGACAAAGGGATTTCTGAGGGAGAAATAAGGAGCGAAAAGTTGTCATAGACAAGCTTACCGATTTTGGCAATAACAAATGTCACAAGCACATGGCTCGTGTCCTTTATTTTATCCTAAGGCTGTGACACCTGGACACTTAAGGATAGAGTTTAAACGCTTCGAATATGTGGTGTTGGGGCAGAATGCTGCGTGTAGTTTAGATGATATGAGAATCAAAACGTCTATTATTCAGGAAATTAATATCTCCAAATGTCTCAATTCCTGTATCAGTCAAAGAATGCTCCCGTTCTTTACAGAGATGGAGAACATTTAGAGAAATTGTTCTTGTAACGGAAAGTTGATGACAGAACACCATGGGAAAGCGTAGCGAGAAGGATCATTTCCAAAATATAGATGACTTACCTGTATGCCAGGCTCTTAGCAAAGCTGAAAACCGTCCAGGGTGGCAGCGCTTAGTCAAGAATTTTGCAAATTTAATGAAAAATCCAGTGGGGTCACAATGCTCAAAAATCAGTTGGACGACTAACACAACCAAATGACTACTTGATAGCTGATTCTTGTTTCAGTAAAAGGAAGAAGGAATAGCAACTCGTCAACCAGCATCAACCGTGAACCAGCAAGAGCGTGAAATTTTTTTATTTTACCTACACTGTAAGTTAATGTGTGATATGATAAAAAAACACCACATTATCCAACCTTGGTTTACCCATTGAACATCTCAGCTTCCGTCTGGTAACACAGCATCTTCGTGTGTGATATAAGAGGGAAATTACAAGATAAACCATTATGAAGATACTTTTACCTCTCCCAGATTCGCTGAAATAATATGAATATCATTATTTTAAAACTAAATTCATCATTTAACATTTTCGTCTCTTTCGAGTATTTAAATTCTACAGTTTCCTGATCCAGTTTTTTTTTTTTTTTTTTCATCTGACAATACAAGCTGATTTGTTTAGGGAATACTTAAGATGATAACGTCACACGAAATCGCAGTTTCGCCATTCACTGCGAATAGTGAAAATTTCTTTGCGTCAATCTGTTAGTGAAATATGCTGGTCTACCCTCCTATTTTTCCATAATAATTAAGCAAACGTCAATCACAACAGTTCCTGCGCTAGTAGGGCTGTATGAGGCTGAGCTAGCCACATTCAACGTTTCAATCTCGTTGGTATCTAAACTCAATGTTAGGGAACAGCAGGAAAATAAATTACACACTGTGATTCTGTCGCTGACTGATTCAAATGGCAAGAACTATGTTGCAATTGAAATTCTGTTAATTTTTCCTTAGCTATTGAGAAAATTTACCTATTCGTTCACCTATTTTGTTCAATATGATTTTCATCGAAAAAGGGTTATCCCTCCCTTGAAATAAGGTTAAAATAAGTGGTCAGAGGATATGAAGGATGTCATCATTCACATTTAACTGAGGGAATATTTCGTACCCATAGCTCACAGAATGACGAAATGTGTACTATCTTTTCTTCGTTGATTGTTATTTTATCAGAAAAGGAAAGCCTTACGTAATGTACTAAAAAATAACCACACATTTTAGTGGAAACTATCTAGGGTCATATATTTTCAGCTATGAAAATTATCTAACTAAATAATTGGTATCAAAGAAGAGGGCTGCATACACCAGAGATTTTGACTACGAACTGCTTGACTATAGTCCGAATTCCATACAAGTTAAACTTCTGTAGCCTGCTTCCAAATGATTACTCTAGTCCATTCGAAGCTAAAGTTATCGGAACGTGATGTCACGTTGTAGAGCCTACCCACGTCCACCCAACATATATTTGGGACAAGTCACCTGTTTAAGAATATTTATTTTTCTATTTGTGTAGACCTCCTCTCAAAATAAAGACACGGAAATTTTTTCTTCTAAATGACTGTAATCGCTGGCTACATCATCAGGCGCTGTGGTGACACTACAGGACTAAGACATTGTACGCAACGTGTCGAGAATGAATCAAAATTTTGTAGCTGTTTATTCCTAGCACAACCAGTGACGCATCTACAGCTGGCCACCCGCATGCTAATATACGACCCGTAACTGTTCATTTGTTCTATGAAATACGATAATAATCCGTTCTCAAACGCTACTAATTTTATACATCCTGGAATACTGTCAGCAGCGAATAATCAGATGCAAGTACTGACAAAACTATATCTCAAATTGTCTCCTCATGAACTTTTGTTCGTAAGGAGCCTTATTGTAAGACTTCTCAGCTGATATAAACATTTGCAAAAAATGTATGACTGGTTGGTATTTCAGAATCCCGAAGCGACGGCTACAGTTATTTAAAAGCTGAAATTTAGTTTCACAAATGTGACGGCAAATGCTCAATCATGTTTGGCACATGACGGCACAACAGACCTGGATTCCGTCGTTAGGGCCTACCGTCTGTTCTGACTACAGTGTTTAGATAGTAGTTTCTATAGTCACTAACGCAGGAGATGACATCGTACCCATTCTTCATCTCAAAAACTATGTTGTACGGAAACACGTTTACAGAAAAGAAAGAAAAAAGTTACACGATTCGCCGACAGCACCTTATGTAAGATAGCTCTTGATTATACCGACATGTGAAGCCCAAATAAATAAAGAAATTCACCATCACCCGAAACCCAACCATATTTCAACGCCGCTGTGGTAGATGTACTGCATTGTGCGTATACGTTATCACTGACTGTCACAAAGTGAGAAGCAAACAAATAATATTTGAACTAGGAAAACTGAGTATTTATAAACCAACATTCAAGTACACTGTGTTTGTCACTAATCCAAGTTGTTTAGTTCATTGGTTCGTTACTAAATTAAATCATGTAAATGTTCTTCCAAGTGTATGACTTGAAGTAGTGTTTCCAAAAGTAGCTTGGGGTCAGTTGTTCAACCTTGACAAGTTTTGTTTGATTCCAATTTTTAAACGTGGATTTCAAGAATCTGCTATCACACGTCTGAGATTTCTTCACCATCCAAAACATCTGTGATTATCTACACAAGTGTCCATTCTTACTCAGACCAATCAAAACTGACAAGATATATGAATCAAACTATCGTGCGGCATTGTTGACTTGGAGATATCGAACGATTATGACAGATTTTTCGATTCACCATGCAATGCGCCTGTTGTCGTAGTCATCTAACACCTTTCGGTAATCCTACCGGGTATAGGGAACCTTCAGTTTACCGTGGAATCTTAACCACGGAATGGCGTCTCCATATTACACAGCTAGTTGTGCCAGAGTTGAAGGTCGGATTAAGGGCCTATAAAAATCCCAGTCGAGGCAGGGGACCTTTCGATCGGCAGTCAACCGCCTTAACCACTGAGCCACCAGACTATTCCATGCTTTATAAAAACTGTCAAACCAACTTATATATTTTACTTACAGCACTGAGGAGCTCATGCCACAAGTGTAACATGAAGTTGAGTTTATGCGATTTTACGAACATATATTTTGATCGCTAGGACTTTAAGACTTTTCGACGTCGAGACCAGGAAAGTGGAGAGAAGATGAGGGGTAAGGAACGGAAAGTAACTCTCTTGAAGAAAACATTTCGACATCCGCCATGCGTGTTGTCGGGAATACATGGAAAACCAAAATCTGGATGGCTGGACCGGGAATCTAACCGGCGTGCCACCACATTCCAGGCCCGAATTCACAACGTTTGGCTATGCATTGACTTTGGGCAAGATCTCACCAATATCCACACACACACAAGCACATCCAAAATCACTCACACGCACACACACAGACAAGCAAACAGATTTTTCGTTAAAACTTAGCATTGCTAAATAACAAGTAAAATGATAATAACGTAAACGAAGAAAAATAAATCGTACCGTTATTGAATAACATACGAATTAAAACAGAAATGTTATCTAATGAACGTAACTGTGCGAAATAAATACACCACCTTGTCCATTACGTTACGATGGGACTAGTGTGGTACAGAGTTCACAGCGCGTGTGCATGCGGACGGGCCCAGTGCTCACCTGTGGCAAGCCGACGCATGGCGTCCGCTGGCGGCGTGGTGGTCCATGCCGGCGCGCCGCGCAGCACGTGGTACAGAGCAGAGAGCGGCGGGCAGACACGTCTGTACGGCCTCACGCTGCGGCCGCTACTGCTGTACCAGCCACGCGGCACCGAGCCGGCGGGATAGGCAACCCGCGGCACGCCGGCACGCCCACCACGCACAGTAGCTGTGCTGTGTAAACAGTACTGAACCACGCTCTGTGCGAAGCAGCACAAAGACGCGCCTTACCACTAATGCACCAAATTTTTGTTCGGCTCATTGTTTCTTGGTTGGACGGTCGGTGTGAATTTCTGTTGATGGAATGCCTGCAGCTAAACTGCAGTCAGAATAGACATAGTGCAGTATATACCAAACTCGCGTGATTAGACTAAGCTCAATATACCAGATATATGACCTTCCCGCTGGCTCGGTTGGTTGCCGTGAGGGTGTCCGGCACTGACATGAGGTTTGCTGATTCGATTCCTAGTGGTGGAGGAAATTTTCAACAACAGGTCTTGGCCGACAGAGTAGCAGAAGCGGCGGTACACGATTCGTAATCACCAGATTGTGCACCCAAGTCTTGCGTTAAATCCCAAACCACTCCACAGTACGTATAAGTGAGGGAGTACGGCACTGTTGATGATGATTCGTTCATCTGATGGGGTCATTAAGCCTCGCGGCACCCACGTT
Organism: Vandiemenella viatica; assembly: GCA_031002005.1. Lineage (NCBI taxonomy): Eukaryota > Metazoa > Arthropoda > Insecta > Orthoptera > Morabidae > Vandiemenella > Vandiemenella viatica. The sequence goes on along the minus strand of CM061920.1, from coordinate 247,551,214 downwards.
GTCTTTCTGAAGAGTAGGCCTGAAAGGACGGTAACAGAGTTTCATCATTTCCCTTCTTGAATAAAATCTTCTCTGGTAACTAGCCGAGTGAGTCCATCGATAAAACTAGACGTTTCGGATTTAGTAAACCTCTGCCGCCATTTTCAAGTGACTGCTGTCGGTGGAATCTCCCTTCTTTCATCTCTCATCTACAACACAAAACAACACTCTGAAATGAACATGCACGTCATCACAGCAGTACTTACAATAACACTTAAGAACATTGTCACAGTGGGAAACGCCACAGGAAACCATCCCATTTCTCCTTCCCCGGGTCGTTAATCATTCATAGAAGAAAACCAGATATATCTGTCTGTTAAGTTAATACTTTAGTTGTCTTCTTCAGCTCAATAAATAACAATTTACTGGGTGTATTTTTTTAATTTATTTTTTACTGCTTTACGCCTCGTCGACGGCTAAGGTCATTAGAGGCGGGATGGGACTGGGGACAAGGAACGGGAAGGAATTCGGCCATGGCCTTTTTGAAGCCATTCACCTGGAGTGTTTTGGGGAAACCAAGGAAAACTCAAATCTGGATGCCCGGACGGGGATTCGAAACCGCGTCCTCCCGAATGCGAGACCAGTACTGGGTGTAAAATGAAAACAATTCCAGCCTACTGAAAAAAAATGATAGAATAATCGTATTTTTTTTTTTTTTTTTTTACTGTTATGCTAAGTTTACCCATGTGTAACCATGGACTTCTATAAAAACAGTTTTTTACAGAGAGAAGACACTTGTAGATCGAACTTTACTCAGCTTCGAGCAACACGGTGGTGCACGGGGCCCTGCTACTGATTATTGAGTCCCAGTGGTAGAAGAAATTTTTCACAACTGAGGAATTGGTCCGCGTGGTAGGAGAGGTGGCGGTACAGGATTCCAGGTTCAATACCTGGACTCCCTAAACTCTGCGTAACGTGTGTGGAAGGATGGAATGCGACAGTGATTATTCGTTCCCACGGGAACGCTGAATATATGACGGGTCCGTGGTGTCATTAGAAAAAATAGTCCTGAATTGGTCTTCGTCTCCCTTCCTTTATGTCTCATCCACAGCACAGTCAACCCACAGTGCTGAATACATGGCATAACAGTTATACACACTGACGAATACTTTCAGAATGTGGGAAGACACCCCAGTTATCAGTTCACAAGAAGGTAACTGTGGGAAAGGCGAGGTAGGGGTGGGACAGTGGGTAGGGTATGACACAGGAAATGTGCAATACTGTACCGTACTATTACTAAGCAGATTTCTGCCTGTTGGTTCTCCTTCCTTCTCCACAGAGTGGTCTGGTAGCTGAGTGGGGAGTTAAGAGTTTTTTTGAACAGTCGTTTGCTCGTATCTGTCCTGTAGAGTGAGCAGCTAGCACTCTGGCCTGACATTCGGACTGAGACTGGATCGGTGGACGGACTTCAGAAGACGAGTCATACAAAAAAGTCAGACCACCTTGTCACCGCTCGCCCACCAGGCTCGATGTTTGTTTGTAGTCAGTAATGTATAAAATGTGCTACTGCTTTTATAAACGGGAAATTTGTATATAAAGATCATTTAAAATATATTCTCTTTACATTGTATTTTGCTTTAAGGGGACCACCCCCTACCTATCTAACGCCATGTTAATTTAAGAAAGTATTTGACCCATTTGTGAAAAACTATTTCATGCAGGACCTTAATATTTTTGCTGAATGGTACATGATGCTAGTACAGTCCACTGTACTAATATCAACTTTATATGTTTTATAGTTTTTAAGAAATACTTTTTTAAAATTTATTGTTAAAAATATTAAGTTTTTCTGCAGAATTTTTTTTTCTTTCAATTATCTTTGATACTTCCTGATATAATGGGGCATATATACTGAAAATTTTAGTTTGCGGCAAATTGACTTTAAAGAAAACAACTGCTCGCAAACGCGCTCAAACAAAATTAACAGGGTGTTTCGAGGTGTGTTGTTTACAAACAGCAGAAACAAGAGAATATTGACCGTTGCCCTCGAAGGATAGCCAACACACACAGGAGTCAGAAAAAAAAATCGCTAATGTTCAATATAGGGGATATAAAGGTCTAAAATATATGCAGAAAAGTGGGCGTGGCACCGAAATGCACGTGGTAAGAAAATGCTCTTTAAAAACCAAGAAATTTTTTTCAGTGAAATCCTTTTCAGGATACTCAAAGAGTACCTTAATCTATCGAGATATGATTAAAACAGAAAATCGATTTTTTTTCGACCTAAATCACGGGGTAGTCCGCTTAAGTCAAGCAAGGTTTCTTGTCAGTTTGTAATACCATATACCGGGGAATTTTGTTCCCTTGTTTTAATTCCGCTATTGTCTGAAACTCGAGAGACTTTGAACCTAACCATAATGCTTGATCCTGCTTCGTTAGTGTATACGAACAAATTAACGAATGACCCATTCTTCGGATTCCAAAATAGGCTGCAGGTCACTTTCCCCATTAAGGTTTTTGAGTTAGACTAAATTCACTTCCTGTCAGAAGGGTATTAACGCAGTGACCAATTTTATCTATGTAATATTGTTTCTTTTACATATTTTAAATTTCGTGGTCATAAGTGACGATTTTCCTTAAAGCGTAAACATAATTTCTCATTAATGACTTCTTTTTGCTTTGGCCTTTAAGGCCCATCGGCGCCCACGTCATTAAATGTGTAAAAGGTTTGAGGACAAGGACGGGTAGGAAATCGGCAATGGCCTTTTCAAGGAACCATTCCGTATTTCGCCTGGAATGATTTATCGAAACCATAGTGAACCAGACGAATATTCGAACCTGCGTTGTACCGAATACCAGGCTCACCGACCACGCTCGATTACTTAAAAATGATATGTTTTTATTTAAAGGTTTATTTAGCCTGGCAAGATTAGGGCTGTCAAGCCCTCTCTTACATCATACCAGGTGTTTACAATAAATAATATACACCTTACACAAACTAACAATATACAACACTTATATAACATTTGGCATAATTTAAGTTTAAGAGCAATACTAACAAAAAATCATCTTAATAATATTTATGAGTAAAATACTAACTAAAATCTTAATAGTATTTGTTCTTAACTAGTTAATAATTTAATGGTATAAACTAATGCTAGTGGAAGTTAAAGAAGTAAATGGTACAAACTTAATACTAGTAGAATGAAGAAACAAGACAAACTAATAATAGGGAAGGCAGAATAAGAGGTGGACACTGTAAACATCAATATTATTCAGATCAAAAATTTAAGTTATAAATAGAAGGATTGGTCTTTTAGCTAGTGCTCCAATAAGTAATGGTTTTTCAAATGAGTTTTAAATGGGCCGATTTTTGTGGTAGTTCTAATTTTCAGGGGAAGATCATTCCACAGTCTAGCCCATATATGGGAAACCCCCGGCCCCCGGGCCGGATCCGGCCCTCCACCAACTCCAGTCCGGCCCGCGAGAGATTCAGAAATTTCAAATAACACTTCAAACTCCCATTCATTTTCATTTGATTTTTCTATATGTTTTTGTTAATTTGCTTTTTGTATGTTTGATTATCCTATTGTGATTCTAGTAAATAAAAAAGTGTGATTTTTATCACCTTTTTATGCACTACTATCTACTTCTTTCTTACCTACGGCCCGCGACCTGATTAAGTCCGGCCCGCGACCTGATTAAGTTCCGAAATTACGCCCTCAGCTAAGCAAAGGTTGCCCATACCTGGTCTAGCCGCTGAAATGAAGAAGGAATTGGCTAGGGTTTCCGAGCTGTGGGAGAGGATGGTTAGTATGTTTGAGTTCAGGGATCTGGTGTTAATATTATGAGAAAGTCCTAGATATGAGATATTGGAACAAAGGTAGGCGGGAGTTTTCAGATGTATGAGGCGGTGATGAAGACATAGAGTGTGGAATCGTCGTCGATCCTAAACGCGCAACCACTGTTCTTAACAGATTATCACTTTCATAACTTAAAACATTTTCAGTTTCCATCTTTCCATAACCAATACCACCTTAATTGATTTGGCGTACGTGTATGACTACTGTAAGCTCATATCTTATTTTAGTTATTTATTAGGTAGAGATATCTGTGTTTTAACGGTGACGGTTTATAAAAGTTGATTACACAATTAAGGAGGTAGGTACAGTTATCAGATTTTAAAAAAACGATTTTTTTCTTTTGATTCGCAAGAATAGTTTTTACTTTTGACTTCATCTTGTTGAAAACATTATTTAAATATCTTTGACAGTGTGGGAGTTATGCGTGATTAAACGAAGTCCTGCACGATTGACAGCCACTTAAATCTTACTCCACTTGAAAGTAAACCAAATCTTTAACCTTAAATATCTCAAAACAGCTATTCATCAAATGGTTTTAAAGATAACTTTTTTCCATATGCATAGATCTTTTTCAAATTTTCAGGACATATTCTACATACTAATTACTATAGTCCTTACCGTTATTGTTTATGCATCTTTTCCCAAAAGGAAAAGTATTGATTTATGTTTAAGCATAAAAAAGCAAAAATATTAATTTCTTGAAATTTTTTATTAATTACAAATATAGAGTTAAATATGTTATATTATTGGTTCAACTTATTGCCTTAATATTAGTTTACAATATTAAAAAAACATTTCTGAAAAATTTCAAATGCTTTACCTTCTGTCATTAAAACCCTTCAAAACAACATATTTTTTACTGTCAATTGGATGGTACATTAACCTATTGTTAAACAATATTTTTATTTTAAAAATCAATTTTTATACCTAGCTATAACAGTTCTATGGAGCAATGAAATTTGAACCCTCAAATTTAAATAGATTTTGAGAAAATGACAGTTCAATTTTTTTAAAAATATTTGCGTTAGGTATACCTACCCCCTTAACTCTGCAGCCAGCTTAAAAAATAAGAAGAGTGCTGTTTGCAATTTGTGTTAAACGTTTTACGCAACGCGGTATATGAGAGGAAACTGCGGGTCCGCTATAACGACATTTTCAGGGTCACCGTGGCGACACATGTGTTGAACATCTCCTCGCTCTCGTAAACCTCTTCCGGTAGTTTCGCCATTCTGTTTGAAGTCTGCACTGCGGTCTCCCAGCCACGTCCTCGCCACATCCTTCCTAAAGCACTACTTTGCAAGCCAGAATCGACCTTCTCGTAATCATTTACGGAAATCCAAATTTCTCTCGTTAGAAAACATTAATTCAATTCTGGCAATGTTTGTGGTATAATCCAAAAGACCGGCACCGCAGAAAATTCCTCTTGATACTTTGACCATTCTGAAAAATACCTTCCAGCGGTAATAGAAAGTACCTAAGGAACGGTAGTTACTTAAACTCAGCACATAAAAGTTTTTATTTGATGATCGAAAAGCTGTATATGTAGAATGTTAATCCAAGATGAAATGGTAATGCGTGTAAATAACGGCAAGTATCATATCAACTTTTCCATCCTATTAATTTTTCCTTACACATAAACCGTAGAAATTTACAGTCACATATCACGTGGCAGGTATTTTGTCATACGGACAATTTCATTGGCCCTTTATAAACGATTATAATAAAAAGTGAGCAATAGGGTCAGACTTTTGTCTATGAGACCGTTACTAATGAGCATTAAAGAAAACTATAAGCAGACAATAAACTGGGTGTAATCTGTTTTCTACACTGTTTAAAATCAACTGGCTTTCATTAAAAGCAAACGTAGAAAAAAAATCATCACAAAGAAACGTCATCGCATAGCTTAGCATTACGTTATTGGAGAAAAGGGAATTATTTGTGGATGTGGAGGCTGTAAAGAAAGTTAGCAGTTGTTAATTTGATTGGATGTGTCAGTTTACAGCAGAATGACGTATTATTTAATATAGGATGCTACGTCAGCATAAACAAAATTGGATATTTTCTAGTACTTTCTTCATTAATTCCTAGCTTCTGAGTACAACTGTAGCTACACATGTTAGTTATTAAAGTACTGTACAAGTTATTTACTAAAAAAAGTGTGAAAAACTCTTTTCGGATGAGGCTCATTTTCATCTCAATGGGCATGTGAACAAACAAAAACTGCCTTTACTGGAGTGGGACAAAATTCGAAACGCAGGCATCAGAAATCTCTGCATTTACCTTGAGTAACTGTTTGGGCTGCGATGTCTGTGCGAGGAATAATCAGCGCTTACTTTTTGAAGACGGAGGGGAATACGCAGTTACAGTCAGTTCAGAGCGATATGAGGAGATGTTTGACAATTTTGTGGTGCCTGAAATGCAACGATTTCCTCGTTATAATCAAAGAGCTTGGTTGCAGCAAGACTCTTACAAACGTCACACTCTTACAAAACGCCTATGCCACGAGTTAGAGAAATTTTCTATAAAAAATTGATCTACAGGAGAGGCGGCATAAATTGGCTTCCACGCAGCAAAATAACTGCCGCGCTCTTAAATGGCTATATTTAGATGACATCGTTTTTAAAAAGTAATTTCCTAAAATTTGTATTTTAATAATAAATAAATATTTTCTTGATGAACAACTCCCTTTTATTTATATCGCTATATTAAATACTAGCAGAGTTCCCGGCGTTGCCTGGTCTAGTTGGAGTTGATTTACCCATACACTATTTTTATTCACGCAATGACGAAACGTGTACAAAGTTACGTACAATTCGCGCCATCAATTTCCGGGATTAAAGCAAACCCATATTCACCCGCACCCTGCCAAGAAAGAAGTGGGCTGAAGTTGATTAACGCGTACACTATTTTTATTCTTCTAAATAAATTAATGCCTAACATGCGTCATTCATTTCGTACCTGCCATTTGCGTTACTAAACTAAATGGTGATTTAGCAGTACAATTCTATAAAAATGAGGTGGTTTGGATGCTTCGAAACGGAATGTCTGTTTTCATTTTTTTCAAGGTTACGTTTCAACCAAGTTACATTTGCTAATGTTGCTGCTCTAAAATCAAAACATGGACCATACGCGCATTAATACATACCACACACATAAAAGTGCATCTGGAATGTGTCTGTTTATTCCGGCATCGCGTAGAAAATACAGATTTTTAACGTACCGGTATGTGGTAAAACGTTACGATTAATTTATTTTACGAATAATCTAGCATTATCTGAAAACTGCAGAATCGATTTTGAACGAGTTTTCACAGTATCAAACATTAAATATGACTCATTAAGCTGCTTCATCTAATAATGCTACTTCATCTGCCACTGGAACTAAAAATTAAAATATATTTCGTACCTGTACAGTTGAATATCAGGTATTTATAATTGCATATCAAGTATCCATAACTTTGAAATTCAGAGATTTAAAAAAAAAAATCTTTACTTTCAATTTGTTTCGGGGAGTTACGAACTGTAGCGTCATTTTACTGTGAACAGAACGCTAAAGACGATCACCAGAGACATTGTAGTTGTGCTGACAGAGATTGTGATCAAAGAAAATCTGTGTTGTTTTTTCGTTATTAATTTCTCGCATTCAGTACGGCCATCTATGGCGGTTAATGACTGAATATCTCGACTGAAAGGAAAAAATATTTCAAGGTTTGTTTAGAGTGAAAAATAGTTATTATTGGAGACTGATTGTATTGCTTCCATTAAAGGCTACGGTCAGAGACATTGTAAATGTGTGTTTAGTCCGAAGTATGCAACATCTATTCGTTCCATCTTTCGTATTTGTCACCATACGCTCAGAATTTTATTTAATACCCCTGCGTTATGTAACGCTGAAACATAAGAAATACCAAACAACTCAATTGCGATTCTAAGTTTTATAACGGTGAAAACCCCATCGAAATCTGCTTAGTAGTTTCTGAGTTTTAATAGCTCCAATTTATCCGGTTTTCGTTATATAGATAGTTGAACATTGAACATTGATAAGATATAGAACAAGAAAACTAGTAACTATTTATTTTTATATACTCTTCAATTTTTTAGATAATCTTTACGTACTGAGCCCTATGGAAATGTTTACTATCGCAGGCAAGATGAACGCATGCCTCTGTACGTGCCTGTCGTTCACCGAAACACTAATCTGGCATCAGTTACCAGGAATAAAAAGAGAATTCCATTGTACTGATACATTATATACGAGCACTGATTCGAACATTTTATTTAGTTGAAGACTGATGTTATTAACAACGGTATATTTTATTTGCACACCAAAATAGGATAAGTTTCATGTTGTTACGTAGAAAAAAATAATATTAGTTGTAACTAATAAGCAGTTAGTATGAGCGCAAGTCTCGTGTTCGGCCATTTTTTTCCATAAGAGTCGGCGTTTTGAGGGCTCAGGAACGCTTTGCAAGTCACGCATTCCATTTTGCCTCCGCGAGTCACGTGTCCATTGAGAGCAACATGAAACAGCCAGAGAACAGAATTACACGACCTGTGCATATCTGCAGGAGCGACTGAAAAAGGAATATTACATAGGAGCAGAGTCACTAGAATGTTCATCTGCTACCCCTGGAGCTTTATAGGTGGTATTTGAAATGCAGCATTCAGCGTGTAATAAAATTCGGCGAAAGAATTTGTGAAATTTTTTCCTCACACGTAAGACCAGTTTGCTGAATGGTTAGATCAGTTGTAGAGTAGCGCTGGAAACACCAGCTCATACTCATATGCTCAACATTTATCCGTGGTGGCTGAAGTCTTCATACAGCCAGGTTGCCAGTTAACTGCACTGCGAGTGAAGGAAAAAGATAACATTCTCTCTTCTATGTTACATTGTTTTTTTCATTCGTTTTGCTTAACATAAAGGTATTCACAAATTCATTCATACTCCTCTGCCACTAAAATAAATTCAAAATCAATATAACATGGAAAATAAAATTATTATTATTTTATAAAAATAAACATAACTTGGAAGAGAGAATTATTAGTATTATTTAAAACAGAATACTTGACACATGTTGTTACGAAATCTTTGATGAAGTTTTCTATTTTTGAATAGGATTGGATCCTGCGCGTGTATCCTTTCATGTTAATAACAGATTTTCTTTTCTGCTCTGACGCCAGGTTGCATAGAGTAATTAGACATATTGCAGATTCTGAATCTGATTCTAAGATATTAAAGTGTGAAAACACCTTCGAAATCTATAAGGTAGTTTCCATATTATGTTGTAACCTTTTGACCATGTCCCACACATGTTGGACTGGATGCATGTCTGGAGACCTAGGTGACCATCTTATTCACTGGAATTTTCAAGAATCGTCGTAAAACCACGTGAACAATTTTAGCTTGGTGACATGGAGCATTGTCGTGCTGGAAAAATCCATTAGTGTTTTGGAACATGAAGGCCATGAATGGCTAAAAATGGTCTCCAAATGACTGCATATATCCATTTGCATCCAATGGGTGGTCCAGTTTGATCAGAGGCTCCAGTTCATGACATGTAAACGCAGCCCACACCAGAATGGAGCCACCACCAGCTTGCACAGTGCCTTCCTGACATCCTGAGGCCACGTCCTTGTTGGCTCTGCGTCACACTCAAACGCTACCATCAGCTTTTACCAAACGGAATCGTCAGTCATCAGACAACGCAAACTTTTCTCCAGTCATCTGACGACATATCAATATGTTTACGAGTCCAGATGGAGCCACCACCATATTGCACAATGCCATCCTGAAGTCCTGTGTCCATTACCTCGTTGGGTCTGCCCCACACTCAAACCCAATCATCACCTTTTACCAGATGGAATGGTCAGTCATCACACCATTCAACCTGTCTCCAGTCATCTAGCGCTCTATCGATATGTTCACGAGCCGAGGAAAGTCGCTTCAATCGATGGATTTTTGTTGGCAAAGACACTCACTTCGGTCATCTGTTGCCATAGCCCACCAAAGCTTAATTTCTCTACACTGTGCGCATGGAAACTTCTGTTGCACTTTCCACACTAAGTGTTGCTGTTCTTTGAAACAGTATTGCCTGCCTGTTAACTCTGACACATCGATGTAGATGTCGCAGGTCTGCGTCATTAAGCAGACATGGTCGGCCGCTGCGTTCTCCATGGTGCGAGGAAATGCCAGAAATTACATATTCCCGTCACACTCTTGACACGGTTGATCGAGAAATGTTGAATTCACGAATAATTTCCAATTCCTCGGGCATCTAGTACGAACTCTGCGTTCAAATTCTGTTAACTCATTTCGTGCGACCATAATGCCGTCAGAAAACTTTTCACACGATTCACGACAGTAAACATGACACTACACGGCACGTTTATACGTTTTCTTTCGTGGTGCTACCATGGAGGAATGAAATAAAAACTGAAGAATATATGTTTTTTGATATCCTGCTTATTTTTCGAGATATTCTGTCCCAAATGTGAGATGTTTTGGTTTAAATTCAGAAGAAAAGATTGGTCAAAAGTTGAATTTGATGACTTATTTAAAAAGACGAGACAAATAAAAAATAAAGAATAAAAATTTTGATATCTCGCTTAGTTTTCGAGATATACTGACTCAAAAGTGAGGTCGTTAGGCTTAAATGCGACCTGGACCAGAAAAAATCGCCAAATTCACAATAGGTGTTTTATTTTATTCCTAGCGGTTGTTATCAAGATGAAATATGGTCTGAATCAGATGAACTCATCTAAAGCACAAGGAACTATACCAATAATTGATGTTTGACACTCGATATATAGAGAACTAAGCGAGATATATAAAAAAAATATTCTTTACTTCCATGGAGATATAAAAGAATTCATCATCAGAATGTGGCGCCACGGTAATGATAGAAATGCCCTCAAAAGATATTTTACTATTGGTGGCCTACATAAATTCGCCAGCAACATCAGTAAATTTATCTTGTTACCATACATCATAAGCTTAGTTGGGAATAGCTGGAAGTAGTTTACATCGTGATACACGTTTTGTCACTAACATGGTTCTCATGAAATTACTAACAATAATAGATAAATTCTTTGTCTCTTATGGAACAACAAAACCTATTTGGTACAAACTGCATTTAGACCTAACCACAATCTCCATTAAATTGCCGCTACAGAATTAAACTATGTAGACACACCCTCACGCGCGTATTAAAATCGCAAACTGTATTTGGGGTAACAACATCGTTTGCTTCATCAAGATTCCTAGATTGCATAGCATAATTTAACATATTTAATTTCATCATACACTGTCAGTATAAAATGCAACGTGTCGAATTAAAACGCAATACTAAATTCACTGAATCGCGATGTAAAAATCACCCATTTAAATCTCATTTTCAACACTCGTTAAAAAGTAATGCTAGTCTATTATGTGCAAAATAGCAAGGTACGCTGATTTTCTACACTACGCCAACAAAAATTTGAGAACAAAGTCATCCTATTGAGAGCTATGACAAAATATTTATAGACAGACACCAAATTTGCCAATACCTACTCCACACTTCAAGAACAATAATTAAAATGAAACTTACTAATGAAATGATGTTCCTATCTGGCCTATTTGTGAAACCGTATACAGCACAAGATGGTATTATAAAAAACTTAGATACATTAGAAAATTAAATAATCACAGCATCAAATACAATGTGGACATAGCAATTGTTTGGATACGTAATATGGCCGCCGCTGCGCATGCGCAGTATCAGCCGAGGGTTTTAGAGGCAGCGTCGCAGAATAAGCGGTATTACGTCTCGACATATTTCTTTCCTCCGTGGGTACTACCATCACTTAGATATTTGCATCTTCATATGCCATGACTTTACTTATATACATTAGTATATACATTATTTTCAGCATAATGCGTATAACGTACAGAGCATGGTGGGTTAGTGGTAAACTTTCGAGCTTGGGTTTCGGGATGATTTGATTTCGAATAGCGATGTAGCTACCGATGTTTCAGTTTTCTAATCCTTCCCAAAATCATTCGAGGCGATTGCAAGAATGGTTTTTCAATAGTCCATAGCCGAATTTCCTCGCTTTCACCCACCAAACCTCTCTCGGCTATAAAGATCACGGCGTCGATGAGCTATAAAGCCTTAGAAAAAATAAAAACTATAAACGTATGGATTTTAAGAATTAATAATTCATGTTATGTAAAGACGTTTGTTGATCAGTTCGAAATTTCATAAACGACAGGTCGACAGATTGTTATAAAATTACTTAATTTCGTCATTGTGAATGGTGTAGTTTTGGTCGTATGTTAAATTCCTCAGTTCATGGCTATCAAATTCCCAATGAATAATCTTATACGAAGAAAAAAACGAGTTGCCTGGTGATTATCTTCACTAAATTACCCCAATATTGTTAATCTCGACACATCAGTTGTGGACGCCAAAGCCAACAGACCAGATCATTAAAATTATTACATTTTGTTTCTGTTTTATAAATACAAATACGTCTAATTGTTACATACTTTGTCTATAATTAGCCTACTGTAGAAATTTTCCTCAAAAATGAGTGGAGGTTTTTAACATCCTGTTCAGATTGTATAACATCCTTTTATACCACTGATTGTGATATAAAAACTGTTCAATGCTGGGAGGTTGCTCTTGACTTTCAACTTAGAGTAAATAAGCTTTTTTATATTGAAATTGGAACCACAGCCTTGAAGTTTAACATATAGGAAGATTGTGGAGATACTAACCATTCCAACAACTGCAGTAGAGCCCATTCTAACAGAGAAAGGTTTGTTTAAGTTGGATACTGAAACTATGGGAGTATATCAGGAAATGATGAGGCAAGCGCCTTTGAAAACCTATGTTTTTTTTTTTAAGCCAAATAGATGTTGAACAATTTGTATTTATGGGTGAGACATGGACCCATAATTAAGTGAATCTGTAGATATGAATAATTTAATGCTGGCCTTGTATACCACATGCTATCAACTATCAAGGGAAATAGAAGAAGCAAGGGGTTTTTTTTTAGATTTTTTCGCTTCGTCGAGGTGGGAAAGAACGAGGGAGCAAGTAAGGGGAAGGAGTTTGGCCATCGCCTTTTTGAGAGAACCACCAAGGAATTCGCATGGAGTAATTTTTTAAAACCATGAAAAACCGAAATCTCAATGAAAGGACGAACATTTTCCCACGACATAATGAAAGTTATCGATGCAGGTTCGCAAGTTGATGCAGTTTTTTTTGGATTTTCAGAAAGCTTTTGATTCTATGCCACACAACCGACTTTTAGCGAAGATTCGAGTTTACGGTATTTCGGCTCAGATTTGTGAGTGGATACGTGATTTTCTAACTGGTCGATCACAATATGTCGTTGTTGACGGGGAAGCCTCTTCTAAGATAAATGTTACTTCGAGCGTTCCTCAAGGAAGTGTAATAGGTTCACTTCTTTTCTTAATATTTATAAACGATATAGGTGACAACGTCAAATGCTGGTTGCGATTGTTTGCCGACGATGCGGTTATCTATAGGGAAATAAGGTGCTCCGACGATTGCTTAGAAATTCAGCGTGATTTGGGTGCTATTTTCGATTGGTGCCGTAAATGGCAGCTTACACTTAATTGCAAAAAGTGCAAGGCAATGCGGATATGTAACAAGAAGAATCAGGTTGTTCACGAGTACAAAATAAACAATTCACCTGTTGACACGGTTGATTCCGTAAAGTATCTGGGGGTGATAGTACAAATCAACATGAAATGGGACATGCACATAACTTCCGTCGTAGGCAAGGCTAATGCTGAATTACGATTCATAGGTCGTATTTTGAGGAATTGTAATGCTCATACAAAGGAGATAGCGTATAAAACACTAGTGCGTCCGCATCTGGATTACTGTTGTGGGGTTTGGGATCCGTATCGCAAGGTTCTGATTGACTCAGTTGAGAGGGTGCAGAGGAGAGCCGCTAGATTCGTGACTTGTTGTTACAGCCCTTATGAAAGCGTCACAGAATTGCTACATAGATTGGGCTGGGATAGTTTGGAAGACAGACGACGTAGCTTGCGTTCGAATTCATTGGAGAATATGCGAAAAAATTTAAATTTCGAGTGCAATGAAATAATTCTTCCGCCAACCTATTTAGGTCGCAATGACCGGAGGGATAAGATTAGAGTAATAAGATGCCGTACTGATACTTATATGTATTCCTTCTTTCCTCGCACTATTCGGGATTGGAATTGGCGGGTTAAGGATTGGTGCTTAGCACCCTCTGCCACCCACAATATTTGTGATTTTCAGAGTATGGATGTAGATGTAGATGTAGATTCGACCCCCGCGTCCTCCGGAATGCTAAGCCCAAGCGTTACCACTCACCCGTCGGGCTCTGCAGCAAGTAATCACTTGCTGCAGAGCCCGACGGGTGAGTGGTTAAAAGTAGAGTTTCCCCAATATTCTGTCTGAAGTCGGGTTTTCATATGGCTGCTCTCCATGCAATTTTCTACAAGAACTACTGAAGAAATTTTAATGTTGCAGTATGCCCTTAGTTTCCACATAATTATATTGAAGGAATTGTGTGTTGCCATCTGTCTGCGAAATGTGTAACTATTTTCTATGTGTATTAAGTGTAGATATTTTTTGTTTGTGAAATGTGTAGGCAATGAGGCAGAGATTTGGACCATCCCATCATTCAACAGGATGATTGCGGAAAACCGCCTAGAAACATTAGTCAGAACGGATGGTAGGTGGGGACCTAAACTCGATCGAGGCAGTGTGAGGCCTGGTAGTTCACTGCTATTAGCCAGGAATGTGTCTTTGCCATGGCAGTGATTCATGAGTGTGGGTTCATTTACTGCTCTCTTCTATTTACCCGTTCTAGCGCATTCAGAATATCACTATCTCGAAACCCAAAAATGTTTCTGTGTGACTCCCGTTTCAAGTGCGATAACAAGGTTACATTTCACCTCATTCTTGATACCTTTGCGAAATCCTTTAAGTAGATGGTATAATCGCGTTAAAACATCATTGGAGGAGTATATGGCTTTCGGAGACTACTATGTGAAAAACAAACCACAACCTTTTTATTATTATTCAGGAGTATCAGTGTTAGACTCTAATGTTTTTTCTGTTATTATTATAAGAATGTGGCTTACTTACTAAAAAAAACTCTCTTTCCACATTTACCAATATCATCGTAAGTTGTAACCTGTCTACATAATTTTTGATTGGTTTAAACTCAAAGTTTATTAATATCGCAACTTGACATTATAGACTTGAGACGATTTGTGTGTAAGAACCACGTCATTAATTATAGTAGGTCCGCGAACGTTCCGCTTAATCTCTTAATGCGATAACAGCCTGCAAAGTTGCGTTTTTCAGAAAACCGGTGACAGCTGTATTTATACAAAGTGTAAATTTGGGTTCTGCAACCTGCTACTGGTTACACAAGTGACTACCTAAGTTCTGCCATTTGTATTTTGTAGATGGAAAACAAATCTGGTGACTCTTAAGGGATTTGACTGGCGATCGTAAGGTCCACGGTTCGAATCGCTGTCTCGACGAGGGAGAATTATATCTATCAATTTTTAAATAACGTATTTTTCCCATTGCATTCACTTGTCAATATAATAGCGTGAAATTCATTTCATTCAATTACCTGACTCGCGCTTCATTATAATCTCCGTTGGAGAGAAATCATTACACGCTATACCTAACAACTTCATAATTTATTAGCCAGCTTATTCTACGGTATATACATCAATCGACTTCAACCCACCAGTTCCTTTCAAGAATATGATCGTACATAACATTCATTAATCCTTGTTTTTAAGGGTTTGAATCTTTTTAGAGTCTATTTCCATTTCGCGTTTTACCTCATACTAGAGTTCATAGACACATCCCATTGCAGTCTTTCTACAGATCTTCCTCGCAAATATCTACATTAAGACCACACTGTCTTTAAAAACAAGTATAAACGGCTATTTAAAACAACAATACACTTTAAAATAAACCATTATCATTAAACATTTGTTGATTTAGAAAAAGCTTTTGATAATGTTAGGTGGGACAAGATGTTCAAAATTTTAAAGAAGTCAGGTCTAAAGTATCAAGATAGAAGAATACTCTATAAACTATATAAGAATCAAGTGGCTGTAATAAAAGTAGAGAATCACGAGAGACATGCATCAGTTAAAAAGGGTGTGAGACAAGGTTGCAGTCTATCCCCGTTAATATTCAACTTGTATGTAGAAGAAGCAATGAAGAAAGTCAAAAAAAAAATTCTATTTGGCATAAGTTTTCAGGGAGAAAAAATCAGTATGCTACGATTTGCTGATGACATTGTGTTGTTAGCAGAGAGGGCTGAGGATATTGAGAAGTTATTAAATGGCATGAATAAAATACTGAAGGAAGATTTTGGACTGAATATAAATCAAAGTAAGACAATAGTGATGAAATGTAGCAGAAATGATACCAATACTAGCAGATTAAATATAAAAATAGGATCGGATGCAATAGGAGAAGTAAGTGAGTTCTGTTACTTGGGAAGCAAAATTACAACCGATGGCCGAAGTAGGAATGATGTTAAAAGCAGAATAGCACTAGCAAAAAGAGCCTTCATGAAAAAGAGAAACCTTTTAGTTTCAAATATTGATCTAGGAATCAGAAAGAACTTCTTAAAACTCTATGTGTGGAGCACAGCACTTTACGGCAGCGAAACATGGACTTTAGGAATACCGGAAAGAAAGAAACTTGAAGCATTTGAAATGTGGTGCTACAGAAGAATGCTGAAAATTAGGTGGACAGACAAAGTAAGAAATGAACGAGTTTTGGAAATGATGGGTGAGAAAAGAAGTTTATGGAAGAAGCTTACAGGAAGAAGAGACAGGCTGGTAGGTCATATTTTGAGACATGCTGGATTGTTTAATTTGTTAGTGGAGGGAACAGTTGAAGGTAAGAACTGTAGAGGTAGACAGAGATTAGAATATATGAAGCAGATAATTGAGGACGTGGGTTGTAGGGGGTATGTAGAAATGAAGAGGTTAGCACAGGATAGGAAGGGATGGAGGATTGCATCAAACCAGTCTAAAGACTGACAACAGCAAAAAAAAAAATTAAACAAAGACGAATAATTACTCAACTGAAACTGGCTGACTGAATTATACTATCTAAAAAATTGTCTTTGCGTCAATGGAAGTACAATGAAATTAGAACTAAGTTTGTGAAATGTACACAATAGACGATCCAATCTACCTTGCGCTAGTGTTAAATTGTATCGTATTTTACCATTAGATATGCAGCGAATGTTAGTGAAACAGTACAGTTTTGCAATTTAAACCAACTCTTCTGTGAGGTACACTCTGCGGCTTGCTTTAAATTCCTGCATAGGTTTAATTGATGAATGAAACATTGCTGTTAAATTTTGCATCGTGTTCCCTATTGTCGCTTTTACCGTCACAGAGCATAAATATACTTTCACTTGGCGCCACCATCTCATATTTAACCGAACGTGGCCGAAAAAGGAGACACAATTCGCTCGCGAACAACGCTGTCACGATTCGCCAATATTTATGGATCTCGGCCTCTCCGGATTAAGTCAGTGATATTTACGAGATTGACTGAGTCACAGGTGGGTGCGAAACACAAATTGCAACCAGGGAGTGCCACCTCGACAGGAGAGCTACTAGCCGCAAACAAGAAGAGACACTCGGTGCTGAAAATATCTTGCCAGTTTCTCTCTCATTTCACCATATTTTCCAGCAGTAGTTCAACCAATTCTAAGCGTTATGATATGCAGCGTCAAGATCATTAATGACGTTTATAGGAACGTACAAGATATTACCGGCGCTTGGTGGGTTAGTGGTAACGCCCTTGTCTCGCTTTCAGGAGGGCCCAGTTTCGAATAGCCGTTCGGTAGCCCATGATTTTGGTTTTTTTTATGGATTCGCGAAATCACTTCTGGTGAATGTTGGAATATTTCTTTAAAAAGGCTATCACTGAAGTCCTTCTTGTTTCTTGCACTCCGTATTTTCTCGCCCCTAATGACGAAGTGGCATAAAACAGTAGGAAAAAGTCAGAGATCATACACCAGGTCTTGTAATGTATGTAATATTTTTGGTACCTACCAAATATGTCAAACGTATTCTTTCCTTTATAATTCAATCAGGTATTGCTCGGAATATAAATGATTTCTGTGCTGTCAGTGTGTATGGTTATTCTCACGACTTGGCAGGCCTACAGAAGGAGGTTGTAGAGGGGATAGAGGGAGTCAAATGATGGTAACTGGATTCGTTTATAGAAATCACCACAGAACAAATCATTGACTAATTTGAGAGTCAGCTGAACACCGGAGGGATGATGATTAAATACAAGGCAGATATTTTGGAGGAAAATCAGATGGATGTTGAGTAAAAAATTTAGAAATAATATGTGGAAGGGTTAAGAAGACTACATCAATAAACGTAAAATTGATTTTGGGTGGAACCGAGAGTGAAAGTTTCCATTTGCAGGTACGGGAAAGAGGTACGGGATCAATTTAATTGGAACAGTAAACGAGTTCTAAACAAAATTAAATGTGATGTAAAAGTAGGTGTGTAGAGAAATTGGAACCGAGGCTTGAGCATCACTGCAGTTAATAATATAATAATAATAATAACGATACGTTTTATGACTAAAGTAAAACTGCTTCAAGAACTATCAAGTGACATCTGGAAGCTGTACAATCAGCTACCTCAAATAATTGGTTTGTAATGTTTACAGTAGTAACGAAAACGACTTTAAAGTACACCAATGTAATACACCCCATTTACATCAGACAATTTATAATGAGTTACCGTGTTCAAAATAAAAAAAAGAACGCACTCGTATGGATTTCAGAAAAAGTCTGAATTTGTGTTGATGATAAAAAGATAATGAAATATGGTCAAATCTAAAAATAGAAATTTTACACCAAAGTCAGTTGATATCTACTACTACATCAAGTAACAAAATGTTGAAAAGATTTTACTTTAAGGTAACTTGAACACAGAAGTCTTACATCTGTTTATTACCAACAAGATAAACGAAAGTAGTTAAGGCACAGTGAAGCTGTGGCGACACGCTGGCATTCCTCTCAGTGCGGTTAAGGTCTGGGAGGTAAGATGCTTAAGACCACAAGCAAGCAATGCGAGTGGGTTGCGCACTGGTGCTCCGCGTGGGTTGTTTCCAAACCGGTCACAGACAGTCGAGCACGTGCCATCCAAACAGATGGAACAAAACGTACGGAGGCTGGGAGGCCAATATTGGGCATCCAGGCGTCGTAATGACCATGTTTAGATCACGTGCCTACCTTGGTGAAGGACAGCCCTCTCCACAGCTAGCAGGACCCTCTGCTTCTAATTACGAAATGACCGATTACGTTCCAGCAGCAGACTACGATGAGGTTTTTGGTTTGTGGCAACCATTTTCAAAATCCCTCGAGTACAGTCAGTAAGTAATTTGATTTAATTTAAATGTCAGATTTCCCGCCAGCGTGGCTCAGTGTGATGAGGCGGCACATACTGGATCGCGGAGGTACAACGGGATCAGGCTCGAGCCCACGCCGGCCTGATCGCAGTAATCATCTAGGCCAGGGGTGGACAAATAACGGTCCGCGGGCCACATCCGGCCCGCCAAGAGTTTTTTGTGGCCCACCAAGACAGAAAAATCTGTCTTGTTTGCAGTTGATTATATTTGAGAAATTGAATGAACTGAATGTTGTTTCCACATCAAATGCTATGTCCGCTGAAAAATTTCCGTGTAGGAAGAAATTGTACGAAAAAAGTTTTCTATATTTGGGAATGGATATATTTATGAGCCAAGTATTTCTTGCTTGAAGATCAATAAGAGTAAATACAGATTGTCTTGACTAGACAATAACTTTCAGGGTGTGATTAGATTCTCAACATGCAATATTATTCCCGTTTCAAAAAAAAAAAAAAAAAAAAAAAAATGGTGATGGGGTACATTTATCTCGTTAACCTGATTCTAAAATTAAATGTGCTTGTAGTTACAGTTGATATGAAACCGTAGTAAAAAAAAGCGGTCTGGTGGCTCAGTGGTTAAGGCGTCTGACTGGAGATCGAAAGGTCACCGGTTCGAATCCCTGTCTCGGCGGGGGGGGGGGAATTTCATAGGCACTTAACCCAACCTTCACCTCAGGCACAGCTTGCTGTGTAATGTTAAGTTTATCAGAACGCTCCCCTGGTTCGGATTCCAAGTTAAACTGTAGGTACCCTGTACCCGGTAGGATTGCCGGGTTATGTTAAGGCGAATACCATAGGGTCAGGTTAATGTGGATACGACAGGGGTGGAATGCGCAGCCAGTATAAACCCTGTCACCAGGTCGTTCCGACCACACGGAATTATTTACTACCATAGTAAATAAATTAAATAAAACTGTCACTATTTTATTTAATTTATATTTATAGTTTTTGTGATATAATTTATACATTTTTCAAAAAGCAAAGTTAAGTATTGAATGCAATCATTTTAAAACCACTGCTTCCACGAAATAGCCAGCGAGCCCACCACGCCTTATAAAGTGTCATTATACCAACAAAAAATACACTTATCATACAGAACACACACAGTCACACGATTAACAGAGAGATGGCATCACAATATTTTCGTGTAACAGATTAGGTGCGGCGGGCCTAACAGGCCTATTCGGACTTCAGGCAGGTATTCATTGCCCCCTCATGATTCTCACTGTCCACCTGTAGTGGCCAGTGTCCATATGATTCTTGGTGGCTGAATTGAAGGGGGAAAAAGCCACTTCTCTTGCTCTAAAAGGGTGATGAAAACAAGTTACAAGATGAAATACAAATGAACATGTTCTGGAAGTAATAGTAGACGAAAGGACTTTATGGAAGAACATCACGTGAAGAAGGGAGAGGATGCTCGTTCACAACTTAAAACTCTCTGTAGTCGAAGGTAATAATAACTGCACAGGAAGACAAAGATTATAATATATTAAGGAGATAATTGAGAACTCAGGTTGCGGTGGTTAATTAGAGGTGACGAGACTAGCTCTGAATAGTAGTAACTGTAACGGATTACATCAAACGAGAGCAGAGACTCCTACTTTTTGCATTAAAAAACTATTTCCCTATATACGAAATAGTTTTGAAATACAAGTTCAGATACGGAAATCGGTACTCGGGGCTGTAATCAAAGACTATAAAAGTTTTTATCCTCTGATTTTGAATAATTAAAATTTATTTTTAACTTTTATAAACATGTATCTAAAGAAAGTGGAAACAGATAAGTTGTATATTAATTTAGTATTTAGAATCCATTAAGAGATTAAGCGGTTCCTATTTGACAATATATAATCGGAGTCTGTATTCATTGAGTGAAATAGTGAATATTTTATCTGGAAGCAGAGTTATTAGATAAACGAGTTTAAAAATGCTTCTAATATGCTAACTTATGAGTACAGATGGCACCATGTTATTGTTCAAAATCATGCAATTGGCGCAGGATTATGTTGCAAAACCACGATATTTCAACGGCAAGATCCGGCGTAGATCCATCTGTTCTGGTCAATAACTGACAGCTATTGAGTTAGCTCCGGTTTGTCTATGAGTTACCATTCTCTCAGCTATTCGCTCTGATTCTGGCTGAGGCTGAGGCTGTGCCCGGAAACAGGCGGAGGTAGGCTAAAACAGGACGCTCTCTCCGCATTTTTACCATAGTCGGTTTCCAGGCATCACTGAGATAAAGACCACTGTCTCTGTTGAAAGTGACAGCTAGACGAATTTCGACTGCTTACTTCCAGTAACGAGAGCAACCGAATTCGTATAGATTCTACTGAAATTGAAACTCCTCTGGAATTTCAACTTCAAATTTTTGCACCCTTATGGAATCATCTCTTTGGCGAAATAAGTGTAAGACATATTTTCAAACAGCCAAACCCTTTTATTGTATTTTACCTTTATGTGCCAAGCTTCATCATCTTCATACTCACTATCTTCATAGAAAACTGAAAACCTTAGCCTAGAGACCCTGTTTCACTATATAGCTTTACTTTTAAACGCGTATACCACGCAGATTCATAAATTGAGCTAATGTGGCGCTTTTCTTTAAGAGACTGTCCTGTTACCTGGAAAAGCCAATGTTGGTAATATTACGGTATTCAAATAGTATAGAATAAACATAAAATATACTAATTACAATCAAACTTTAAAAAGTTGAGATTAATTCTTCAGCTATTTGCAAAGCTACCTCTGTTCTTTAACTGATCGAAACTGGAAACATGCCAATAGAAAGAGAAACTTTGCTAAATATTTTGTATATCAAAGTATATTCACTTAACTTCGCCATCATTCCACACAACTGATAGTCTGGAGAAGAAAACTGAACGAGAGAAAAGCAACAAAAGCTTGACACCTCGCAGATAAAGTAACCACTGCCCGGGAGACTTGTGGTAAGAAATGCACTTGACTGGCGCTTTACTTCAGGTTCAACAATAAATCGAATATAGTTTTATAATTCCTTGCTTGACTATCCAGCGCCGAAGGAATTACTAATCTCTTGGTAAAACTAGAATACGGTAGCAACCTTCTAGACTTAAAGATTCGCTGTGTTGCACTTACGCGAAATAATTAAATATTGAATGTAACATAAAAATTTTGTTTTCATTAGTTGACCCGAGCATTTTTCTTGCAACGTTGAATCAGGAACACTTGTCTCGTCAAAGAAACGCTATGCGCTTGAGGTTAATTCGCTTTTACATTCAGATAATTGTGCTTATGGTATGACTGTCCAACGCTAGAACGTTACAAAACTAATGAAACAAAAATTATTCCTAAATACATGTTTCATTAAATAGAAGTGTGGTTCGTAGAGGAAAATATGCTTTTCATAAGGTATAGCAATAATAATTTCGTTGATGGCCTATGTGGCTGCAAGAGCAAAACTCAAATTTAAGGATTTTACGCAAGTTACGAGATAACAGCTGCCAACCATCTGATACATTTTAAAAAATCACTGACAAATTAGTTATTTTCCGACGCATTAAGTCAGGCATTGTGGCACCATGATAGTGTCCAGTGCCTGCTACAGAGTTACCTAGTTCGAGTCTGAGTATCGAAGAAAAGTTAGTGGTAGCTGATGCTGTTAATATGCTGTAATACTAAGATCGTTCCATATTAAAACAGTGTTGTAAAGTCTCAAAGTCAAATTTTAAACTCTTATATTTTCTTTGGTGCTGTGCCGGAAGAAGATGTGGTAAAAATTGTATTATAGAGATTATATTAACTGCAACCACGAAAGGAGCAAGCCTTCCTCTCACTGAAGTCTGAATCGAATTTCGCGGAACAGTTTTGTCGAAAAACATCAGTTCGTTAAGCTATGAATTGTTTCGATGCCGTCAAATTCGCTCTAAATACGGCTTTTATGACTTGTGGAAGATAGTGGTGAGTGAAGAGAGTGTTGGAAATGTACAGTGCATATGTTGGTGATGGGGCTTGGAAAGATAATGGTTGAAGAATTAGAAATAGTGCATAGAAGAGAAAAGATGACCATAACCATAAGCTGGCACTCGATTCCATGCACAATTTTCTTTTGTGGGTAAGGGTGTCAGGGATTAGAACAAATTACCAAGTAAAGTGATAAATAATTTACCAAAATGCTGAAGGAAATTAAAATTGGAATTCGTAGATCGGAAAAGTTAATAGGGGAGGAAGAAAATAAAAAAGTGGTAATTAGATGACTGAGGGAATTTCCACTGGAGCGTATGCTCCATCGCAATTAAAATATATATAACATATAATGTGCCTCATATCCGCGTCTACATTCCGTTTCACTCTTCCACCCAACCAACAGTAATCAAGGAAAGCCGACTTTCTCATACGCGACAGGATGTGCTGTACATTCATGGGACCCTCCAGTTGGTGGCATTGACAGCGAACAACAACTTAAACTTTTTCTTCCCTTGACACTGCGGTCACATGTTTTCCCGCAAATGTGCCGAGAGTAGCGGGCGTGAAAAGCAGAAAGAATTAGCTCGGCCTTCCACAAGTGTTATGAATATACTGG
This sequence comes from Vandiemenella viatica, assembly GCA_031002005.1. Taxonomy (NCBI): domain Eukaryota; kingdom Metazoa; phylum Arthropoda; class Insecta; order Orthoptera; family Morabidae; genus Vandiemenella; species Vandiemenella viatica. The sequence goes on along the minus strand of CM061920.1, from coordinate 247,527,316 downwards.
CGCTACAAACCCAATCGTGAAGCCTCTCGATCACTTATAAATTCGACGAGGAAGAGAGTTGAAGAAGGCAGTATCCAGGGTATATTAGCACAAACTATCCAAGGGAACAGAACTATTAACCGACAAAACATCTACTTGTTCGCCGTTCAGAAGGCAGACCGGCTCCCGTCGTCTCACTGGCGGCGTGCGAAACGACTCATACACAGTATCAGAAGAGCAAACGCCAAATAATCGACTCAGCTCGACAACGAATACAACAGTAATGTTGAAGTCATTCACTGTTTCATTCACGAAAAAATTTGAAATCCGCTAACGCCTGCAAGTGAAATTTCTTTCATGTTCTTATCGATCGAATCGCAGTTCAGTAATGTTTTGTTCTTTGTCAAATTTAGTGTTTTTTTAAATTAAATAAATTAAGCCTGTGCAATTTTCGTATCAGTTTTTTTATAAATAAATTACCTGTCCTGTTAGTAGCAGACTTTCTGCTCAGGACCCAAACAATTTGCCTTCTGCAAACAACCTTTTTTTGCATGTGTTTCAAGTTATTGCACTTTAGAAGAGACACTTGTGGTTTCCATTCTGTCGGGAAGCATTATTACCTCAAAGTAATACGCATAAAATTCCCCTGATGCCCTTGACTTGGGCACTCAACATTAGCTAATTCACAAGAAAATCAGTTACAAACAGAAACCGTGACACTACAATTCCGTGAAGAGAATTTAATACCGCATAGGACCGAGCGTGGTGGTGTAACGGCTAGCGTTCTGGCCTTGCATTCGGGAGGACGGCGGTTCGGATCCCCGTCCGGGCATCCAGATTTGGGTTTTCCATGGTTTCCCAAATCACTCCAGGCAAATGCCGGGATGCTTCCTTCAAAAGACCATGGCCGAATTCCTTCCCATTCCTTGCCCCCCATACTTTAACGTCTCTAAAGACCTCGTGATAAGAGTCGTTAAGCAGTTAAAAAAAAAACACCACATAGGAGTTTATTATATAACATAATATATGATTAATTCCTTTTCTTTTTTCTTCTTCTTACTTGGAATGGGCCAACTTAGAACGACGCTTGCTCAAATGTTGACCTTTGATCTTGGCCCAGTAACGAGCATCTTCTCCCGATGAAAACTCCTTTCTTTCTTATGCCCTGGGGGTATCTTTCTTCAGTGGGTTTTCCTGCAGGCCACGAACTTCCTTCAATGTTTTGTCTTTCGTTCAATAAAATCATAAAAATTGCGATATACACCATCTTGAAATGGTTGTAGCTGAAAATAGCAACTTAAAATACACTGACGCAAATGAAAAGTGGAACACCCAAACGCAGTTGTAATAAATGAATGAAATTTCTTCCCATGTCTCCCCAATGAAGAGCATTAAATGATTAAAAATTTGACGTTTTACATGTAATAGTATGAGAAATACGGGGCTATTTACTGTGCAAAACTGGCATGTTTTTTTAGCGAATAAGTGGTGAACACTGTGGTGTAACATGACAGTTCTTTGTCCAAAAGTTCTTGTTGATCATGTATGCCAAGGCGAAGAGCGGAGACTCTCTACACCCGAATACCTAACTATGAGAGAGATCAGAGAATCGGCGTGTTTGAAATGGGAGCATCATATCGTAAAATTTCCCAATGGATTGGCCGCAGTGCAATGTCAGTATACAGACTTGTTGCACAGTGGATGAAAGAAGGCTCTAGTACTCCTAGAGCAGGCATAGCCAAACAGAAGAACGACAACACGTGAAGATCACCAAATTGTGTGGTGGGTATTGCTGACAAATTGGTGACGGTCACACCCCAGATAATTTTAAACCTAATGCTTGACACTGGGTTATACTCTCTGACCCCTATGCAGTGTGTTCCATTAACCTGATTTCATTGTCAGCATCGTCTAACCTGGTGTAAGGAAATGGTCGCGTGAATGGCGTACGTTTTTGTTTAGAGACGAATCTGTGGCAAAGTGATAATCGACAACATGTACGCAGGCGTAGTTGAGAAGTGGTTTTGCCTGCTGTGATTTCAGAACGTCTCCCAGGTCCAGCCACTGGCGTCATGGTTTGGGAACAATCAGTTTCAACAACATGTCTGAGTTGGTTGGTTAATGTGGACGGGGAGCTGCCTTCCATTGCAATACCCTTCACGTCCACCATCCAAATCGCATCTTCCAACAGGATAATGACCGTCCTCATACTGTGGTCATCACAACACAAGCGTTGCGAGGGGTTACGATCACAATTTGTACCGCATGGTCCCCAGATTTGTCCCCAACAGAGCATGTGTGGGATGCCAGGAGTAGACACATTGGATAACATGGTCACCTAGGACAAATTGTGTAGCAGCTGACTGCACACGTCATTCAGGCGTAGAGAGGCACACCCCAAGAATACATCCGAACACTCATTGATTTAATTCAGGCAGTGCTTCACGGATGTATAGGTGCTGAAGGTGGGTGCACTGACAACTGTATCTAATGGTAATAATCTTATCCTGATCAATTTCAACTTATTATCATTTCTTCTGGGAATGACCCTGAATATGTTTAAAAATTTTCCTAAAATTTCACCATTCGTGTCTAGATGTTGCACTTTTAATTCCCGCCAGTGTATTTCCTTCTATTTTATGTTTCATTAAGAAAAGAAGTGTATTTTAAGACTAAAGCTGCAGTAGTTACTTTTAGAGTGTTCACTCTTGAAATATTTTCGTGCTAGCTTGTCAACATAATTGACATTCAGTCTGACAGTTAACTCAATATGTAAGAGTCTGCTGAAGACGAACCATCACAAATAAATAATCAGCTAAATCAGCTGGCCTCAGTAATATTTTAGCAGAAAATTAGGCAATCGATGTCTTAAGCCATGCAAACAATATGAGAGTGCTCTAAAGATGAATCGTCACTTATAGTATGAATTTACTTACATCTTCTTCTTGATTCCAACAATCGCGAGCGTTTTCGTGTCCAAAACTGCACAAAGAATGAAACATTTCCTGCTATAAATATAAACGATCATTATGTTTTTTGATTGATGCTTAGCAAGTAAAAATATGTTGCTCGTCCTGAGTTTGGCCTTAGTTATAAATAAGTTTGTTGGAGAGACCCCACTTCACAAGATTCGCTTTAATTTGGGTCATTCTTGCCCGCATTCTGTTCACTTACCTCCAGTAGTTGTAAACGAGAAGCTTCCCTTGTGAAAGAACTTCTCCTTGATGTTCCACGTTACAGTGTATACTTGGGCTTTCTCCTCCAATCTCTTCAATCTTTGTGATCTCATACTGTCCATTAGCTTCTTCGTCGTGTTCAAGAAGCTATTTCTTCGATTTGAGTCTTGACTTTATAATTTCATGTCCACATAAAGGATGTCTTGGTCTGCGTTTACATTTGTTAGTTTATTACTTCCCTTAGGATATTAGAAATAATGATGTCACTTTTGGCAGAGTTTATCAGTTTTTGTTAGTTTTATTTCCTTGTTACTAAATACTAAAGAAACATGAAGGATAGCAAAACAGTTATCTGAATCTTCCCCCCTACCGGTGAGCAACCTGGAAAATGCAATTTGTAGAAAGTTAGTAAAAACAAAACAGAGAAGTGTAGCGTAAATGAAAATTACAGCAATAGAATAAATGTTGAAACTGTAAAAAGTAATCACAGAACATCAGTGTTAACATACGTAGCGCAGTGGCTAGTGCAAAATTGTCCTGTGGGGCAAATCGTCGATTTAGTTCTGACCTTTGCAATGGCTGGTTTTAATTAATTATTGTACTCGTTGCATTTAATCACCATAATAACAACAATTACTGCAGCAGCGCTAAACAGAAACTTCAGAATTAGGAACAACTTATTTAGCTTCGAGTTTTACGACTCGTCAACATCAAGGTCATTAGAGCTGAGGGAGGATGGGAGGCAAAGAAAGGGAAGGCGAGTTGGCCACAGCCTTTTGAAGGAACCACCCCAACATACGCTTGCACTGATTCATGGTTGACCAAAAAAGGATAGGAACCTATGTCCTCCCTAATGCCAGCCCCGAGAGTTACAGCTCACCCAGCAGGCTCAGTAATACGCATATTATTTGCAAATAGATAAATAGCTTGTTTCCATGCATCCGCCATGATTATTAAATGCCGACATATTGGCCGAATTGCTGCGACGCTCTTCTATGGCGAAACTGAATACTTGCTATGTCCTATAGGATTTTTCCCCTAAATAGTGTGTCCGACTGCGGTCCGGATGACGCGGGTTCGGTTGCCGACGAAGCCGAGCATCTTCATTGAAGCTGAACGTCTGAACGACCTCCAGGCCCACTCAGCCCGTCAGGAGAACCCTGGAGGTAGAGGTCAGAGCGTTGCGCCAATCCCTTCACCTCCCTTCTTCAATGCCCGAGTTCAAATTGGGAACTCGATCTCCGTGAATCCAGCGGGGAAACAGCTGCAGAGCTGAAAGAACACCATAAGCAAAACAAAAATATCGTTTTATTAAACTATGGCTCAGTATGACGTGGGAACGTGATGATATACAGTGCCCGACGCGAGGTTAGCTGATTCGCGTCCTGGTGGTGGAAAAAGTTTTCATCATCCATACTTGGCCGGCAGGGTCGGAGAGGTTTTGGTGCACAATGTATAATCACCAGAATGTGCTAGAAAGTCCTGGATTAAATCTGAAATCATTCCACAGTAGGTATGGAGTGAGGACATACCTTATGACACTTTTGATGGAGATTCGTCTGTCAGACGGGAACGTTAAGCTTGGCAGCCACTTGGGTGTCTTTCGAAAGAGTAGGCCAGAATAGGCTGTACCCGGTTTCACATTCCCCCTTCTGCTATCTCTCATCCATAACACGAACACCACTGTACGCTGAACACACACACCATTACAGTGATCCACACTTACAACAACACGTATGAATACCGTCATACTAGAGACATCAACGGGAAACACCTTTCATTTTTCTCCCCAGGACGTTCCTATGTAGGGGAAAAATTCATCATAGTGAACATTGATGCCCAAATACCGGATATGGCTAGCACTGTGACCGATTGGTATACATTGAGGACAGCACTTGATACAAAGTAAGTCTTCGACATTGGGGAGCCAGGACGGAAGAGAAACATCACAGTTTCGAAATTTATTGTTATACAATAATGCTGTGAATTTAATGGACCGCTGAGGTAAGAAATTTACATGTACTTGAAGAGCGATGAATTGTAACTGGATAAATATTAATACAAACGGAAACCACAGCAGGTTAGGCAACATTGTAGACTCAATAGAAGCGACGGTCTTCATTATATAGCGAGATCATAATGTATACTGCGTAGTTGATCATGTATTTGGTAATGGGTGGTAGGTGAGGAGACTGACACAGGATAGGATCAAATTATTAGTAACCTCATTAAATATTGCAACAGAGTAGTTAACTAACTTAATCCACAACTCGAAAATCCTCCCGATGGAGGTATATTAAGATAGTGTGTCAGAGATAGGACGGCCAGCTCCTTTTCTTTGGGACCTACAGTTCAACGTGAAATCTGAACCACGCATAGTCCTAGCGTAATATATGATCAAACGCAATTCTTAAAAATTCCTGGCCCCGAACTTTTGAAAGCAAGGAAGTGTCTTAACCATGAATACCGATCGGCGACAGATTGAAAGTTTCTAAATGGTATCTGGGAAGAATATCGACTTAAATACTGCTAAACAATCAAACAAATGTTTAAATATATTGGAATTTTAAGTATTGATATCATTACAGATACACTGGGAGAGTTAAATAAAACAAAGATATTAGTTCTCTTGTCAATTATGGTCTAACCGACTCCATTCAATTAGTATGGTTAATCGCAGCCGTATTTTATCAAGATAGCCCTCGAAGAACAAGGTCGGTTATTAATACTGCCACACTAATTGGTGATGACCAATGGCAGATCCAGGATCTTGGTTTGGGGGGGGGGGGCGCTTGAGCGGATTTCGTTTGGCTGGGGGGGAGGGGAGGCTTGAGTCGGGGAAGGGTAGGCTTTATAATCATGCCGCCCTTAAAAAATCACTAGAGCTAAAATAAAAATTCTCCAAATTTCCAAAATTACCGATGTCGGGGGTGGAACTAAGTACTTTTATGGGGGCTTGAGCTCCCTAGCCCCCCCCCCCCAACCCTGGATCCGCCACTGGTGATGACGGCGTGTATTTTGATGATTCTGGTCCATTCATCCTCACTTAACATACAATTTTACTCAATATAGTTAATGATATAAACTCACCAAATAAACGGGAGGTATTGTCATGAAGATAAAAATGAAATCACTCTGTTTTGATGAAAGTATTGATGAATCTAACTAACCACATTTCTTTAGTAACTTCTCTAAAACACTCATGTTATATTTTTATAAGTTATGAATACATCTCACAACATTTTATAGCTTCCATACAATAAACCTAAAAATCTGGCGCCATGTGACTCAGAAAGAACGCGGAACGCAGAAGCTACTCGCTCACCCAGCGACCACTGCACTGTTCGCTAAGCTGGTCAAACCAAAGATTATTACACTATTATTCCTTAAAGATAATAAACTAACGCTACCCCGATTACGATACAAACTACTATCTATGGAAATCCGGAAATAATATACATTAAGTTTGAGAGAATTATATATGTATTAAATAATTAAACAAAGAAAATGATTTAATAATATGAATAGTAATATTATTAACAAAAAATGATTGGGGGTTGTGATAATGTTACACGACGAATGTATGTTATGTCCCAGGCAAACTTTCTGTATTTTTTAGGGGGAATTGTTGCTCCAAGAACCAGCATTGCACATGGCAGCGTTAAGAGAGCGCTGCTGTCGTAACGTTCCTCTCCTCAGTTGTAGGTAACCAATTTCATTGTTCCGTGTTATTCCAACGAGAATTATATTCCGCGTCTCTTTGTCTTTTTCCAGCGTATTCAGAAAGGAGTTATTGTGAGAAACGACTGCAGCTCTCTGTATCAAAGTAATTGTGAACGCAGACGTTACAAAGGAGAAGTTTTCATTTAATTCTATAGAAATAATCTTAGTTCAATGTACCCTGTGAAGTTTTACCTCCATTATAAGACGAACACATATTTAAGTAATAATATAACATATAATTTTAAACGAAATATGGCTACAATAGAGAAAATAAACGCATTAGTTAATAAAGATGATGGCACAAAGGTTGTGAAGATAAAACGAAACAAATAAAATTTATATAAATTTGACTGTTACGTATTCTTCCATTTTCAGTCTATCTTTTCTTTGCATCGTTATTTTAGTATATGTATATAGCATAGTAACTACTTATTCACTGGAGAGGAATATGTCTGCACATTAATGAAGCATTACGAAATTTATAATGGGAGTGTAATTTAACTTTTAGACGTCATAGCGAGGTTGTGGAAAGCCGAAAAACTTTTTGATACCTTTTATAATATTCATGCAGTGAGTAGAAATTTTGATAATCCTTCCCACACAATTGGAATCATTCTTAAAAACTGCAGAACCTCAGTCAAAAAAATAATGGCGTTTCTTCTGGTAATGAGTATAAGATGGCATACATAAAAACACTCATTCAAGTGCATGTGTTGAATTTCAGCCTTGTAATTAGATCGGTGCCTACAATATGTGTTTCTACGTCGGTGGAAGCAATCTATGAAGACTTTGGTTTAAACAGGTATTCATGAACCACCAAGTAAACATTTATCGAACCAAAGTTTCTGGTGGCAGCAGTATGACCAATTCCATGTTGTTGTTTTTTTAACCTTCCTCAAATAAGCAGTTCTCATATGCATCTTCACGATGCATTAGATTCATACATTTACTTCTTTTTTACAGAAAAACTTTCTGTTATCTCTCTTTTTTTAAAGATATTGAATTAAGAAAAATTAAAGTGATTAAAAAACATATTTTTCCGAAACTAATGTTCTGAAACATATATGCAGCATACCGTGAATCTTCATTTACTCTAATTTAATTTAAAACGATGAAGCATACGCCTCGGTGGAATTTCTCTTCATAATTATCACCCCTTTTCGGAATTTTAGATCATTTTAAATCTTTCATTTCTTGAGTGCAATATCACCGCCCAACTACTCTTGCCCATCAAATACATAGCACATCACAGTAAAACCAACTAAAATTAACAGCAACTGTGAGTAAGTAATTAATATTTAATACGTAGCATTTAGCGGCACATGAAACGCAGAAACTGGAATAAAATAAATAACAAAAAAACTCGACAATTAATACCTTGCAATGGGTAAAATTCCGCGGCACATCTTTCATCTTGTGGCGACACAAAGTTGCGCAACATTGATGCAGAGTACACTAGGATGCTCCGAGGTTCCGATTATACGTAAAGCTGTATGCTTCCTTTACCCGTTAAGAATACCATGTTAGATTAAGGTAGTGTTTCTCAACCTGTAGTCAGCGATAATGATTCAGGTGGTCCGAAAGGCCGAATTTTATAAATTATATGCCTTATTCGTAGAATATCTTTATAAATAAAGATGAATGTATGTTATTTGTTTGTTTGTTCTTTATATAAATCCACAGTTTTCATCCGATCTCGATGAAACTTTGCACACTTATCCTTTGAAACAAGGAGAAAAATACTGACAATATTTGGTTGAAAAATTATGTGCATAAATAACACATGTTGTCTCATAACTTCGAAATACGGCGATAGACAGACACGTTGGATATGGAAGTCTCCTTACCGTGTTTCCGTGTAGTGGACTAGCAGCTCCAGTTCGCATAGAGCCGCCGTCGCGTGCGGTTGCTCGATACTTCCTCAAGCGAGGTTCAGTGAGTGTATCAGTGAAAACTTAGCTTGTGGTTTACGATTGTGAAAATGGAATCGACGATACGAAAGAATACACTGAAATTCGCGTTCGACGCGAAGGAGACAAGACCACGTGCATATGACTTCCATGAATGGCTGTATGAAAAATTCAACTTGACAGACGCGGATGTATACGGAATCCAGATGGACTTCTTGACTTATGCAGTATACGTTAAAATGACAAATGACAACTTGTGCAATACTATCGTAGAGAAAACTGGAGGGAAAGCCGACTACCAGAACCCAGATGGAACCGTAAGTACCGTATAGCCTATATAAGCCACGCAGGGCTGGGGCTACGATCAGTAAGAGTTTTTAATGTACCATTTGAAATTAGTAACGCTAGTGTAACGGCAGCAATCCGAAACTATGGTGAAATAATAACGGCGACGGACGAAAAATGGAGCCCAAAGTTCAGATTCCAAGCAAACAACGGCATACGGTGTGTGAAAATTGATTTAAAAAAACATATACCTTCCTATATAATGATACAGGGTTTCAAAGCATTAATAATATATGAGGGACAACCGCGCACATGCTCCGTTTGCAATGAACCAGGACATCTAAGATCTGAGTGTACAAAACGCCGACCATTACAACTTCCAAGAGTAAAATTGTCAACATCAGAAACTATAACAGCAAATGCTACAATCGCGGAAGCGAGTAAGGAAAGTAGCAACGCAGCGTCTTATGCAGAAGCCACGGCACAAGTCAACAGTGTAAACATAGGCCACACTGTAACATCAGCATGTGAGCCACACACAGAAACGTTGGAAAACACGGAAAACATGGAGATCGATGTAGAGGACAACTCGGAACAGCACGGCGGGAAACAGGAAACACAAGCCGAAAAATCTGGACAAGAAGAAGAGGAAAATGAAGAACAAGAACTGGAACAGAAATTACATGAAAAAGAAATAGAAGAAGAGAGTATCCCAGAACATGTCATACACATAGAAACATTTACAAATAAAACAACTCACCAGGCAGAAGAAGATTCCGAAACAAAACAACTGATTGAAATGCAAAGCTCAACGATCAATAACAAAGCCGAGAAAGAAATAAGCGAGAAGAGAATAACAAGACAATCTAGCAGAAGTGCAAATAAGGATGGTGCCAATACCGCAAGTCAATACATAGCGAAAAAACGCCGAGCTCTCAGTGAACGACTCGAAAATAACGGCAAACCAGTAAAAAGAATATCAGAGAAAGTAGAACGAACAACAAATAACGCCAAATCAAGACAAGAAGAAGAAGAAGAAGAAGAAACAACCAAAGCGAGAAATGAAAGACAAGACACACCAAAATACGTAAACGATCAGAAGATAAGAGAAGAAGATAAACCAAATCACCTCAGTAAAGACAGCTCGTACGAGGAAGTAATGGAGGGATCTGATGAGACGTAAAATAACCAATGACAAGCAATCAAAGTTATAGCATCGCAACTATAAATATGAACAGAGTAATTACGCCATTCAAAATAAGCGGATTATATTAAACAAAACAGTATTGACATCGCAATGTTACAAGAAGTGACTTTTACAGAACTAAACATCCCTGGATACGATAGAATAATCAACTACTCCAAAGAAACCAACACGGGAACGGCCCTCGTGATTAGAGAGGGAATTGAGACGGTTAGTACAGAAACATTAACAAACGGCAGGGCCATTGCAACTACAATAAATAACACGCGAATAATCAATGTTTACGCCCCCTCTGGCAATAATAATCGAGCCCAAAGAGCATACTTCTACAAAACAGAGCTACCCTATCTCCTGCGAAATACCACAGGCGCAATAATAATGGGCGGTGACTTTAATTGTGTACTAAGCCAAAAAGATCAAACCCCAAATTTCAATGGGTGCAGGGAGCTGACTAACCTCATTCGAGGGATGGACTTTCACGACGCATGGGAATGTATTCACGGAAATGCCAAAGCCTACACATATGTCTCAAACAACTCAGCAAGCCGACTCGACAGGATCTACGTAACGGAGACTCTCCGAACCAAAACAACCAGTGCAAACATTTTTCCTCTAAGCTTTTCAGATCACAATAGTATGCAATGCACTGTCAACATGCAGAGGCAGCTAGTTAGCAGAGGCAAAGGATTCTGGAAATGTAACATCTCTATGCTTGAAGACCCGGCGCTAGACGAAGAAAACAAAAGTGTCTGGACGAATGTCTAAAAAACTGTAAAAAATACAAAAGCACACTATCTTGGTGGGTTGAACATGTGAAACCGAAACTAAAACGAACCTTAATCTCCTGGGGGACACAAAAGAACTATTGGATGAAGGGCACAATTGAGTATTATTACAGATGCATCAAGGAATTATACCAAGAACCCACCATAACTGTCGATACTAATATAAAAATAAAAAAATACAAAGCCAAGATCCTATCATTACAAATATGCAAGCAAACAAACTTCTGACAACTTCAAAACCGGCTGACGTCGCAACCAAAGAAACGGCAGCCTTGTACCACCCTATAAGGAGCACAAAAAGGAGTAAAAAAAACTTTAATAACCAATATAATTAAGAAAATGGTGAAAACATCAAGGACGGAAGAGATATAATTAAAGAAATTACCACGCACTATAAAAATATTTTTAAGTCAACTCCAACTAGTACGGCGGCAATCGCCGATTTAATATCCAACTCAAGTAACACAGCAAGTGTGGAAGAATCGGCAACTCTAACAAGAATTTTTGACCAGGATGAAATTTATACATCGATAAACAAAGCAGCAAGAGGGAAATCCCCAGGACCGGATGAGTTACCCATAGAATTTTATATTCATTACTGGCCCATGCTAAGAAATAAGTTAACAGAGATTCTAAACGACTTATGGACAGAGGAAAATCTTCCCACCGCCTTCACAGAGGGCATCATAGTGGTAGTACCCAAAGGCAACCAGATCAAAAAATCAATGAAATACGACCAATAACTTTGTTAAATTCAGACTTTAAAATACTAACGAGAATCCTCAAAACTAGACTGGCACCCCTCATGGAGAAAATCTTAGGACCTCATCAAACCAGTGCTATTCCCGGACGTAGCATCTTCAATACTGTGTGCGAATACCGTGATATCATCAGCATAACCGCAGAAAAACAAACGCCATCAGCTCTACTATTCCTCGATTTTGAAAAAGCATTTGACCGAATTGAACATAATTACCTCTTAAAAATCATGGAACATAAAGGATTTGGCTCCCCATTCGTGGAAGTAATAAAGAAATAATTACAAACACACATTCAAAACTTCTTATAAACGGACACCTGTCAGCGCCCATCAAGATAGAAAGATCGATAAGACAAGGATGCCCGCTATCAATGATCCTGTACGCACTGGCAACGGAACCCCTGCTTGAGAAATGTCACCAAAATTTAACAGGCATTAATCTAAACGGATACAAATTTACATGCAGAGGATACGCAGACGACATTTGTATAGCCGAAACTTCAGCGGAGGACATCCAAAAAACGCGGGAAATAATCACAACGTTCACGGAAGCAACAGGCGCAAAACTTAACCCAAAGAAAACTGCACTGCTCCAAATAAGTGAGGCAGAGATCCCACCTCCAACAGACATCTGGTACCAGCAAGTAGAAGAACATAAGACATTAGGCATTATTTTTCAAAAGAACATTATGAAAACAATAACTAAAAACTGGCTCATAACACTACCAAAAATTAGGGCTATTATAAACATGCACTGTGATAGAGATGTGGATGCAATACAGAAGGCTAAAATCGCACAAGTATCTTTACTGAGTAAAATGGTTTACATCGCCCAAGTACTGCCGATACCCGACACAATTGCAGATCGGATACAGAATCTGCTCGGGTGGTTTGCAAGCAGGGGTAAGATCTTCAAAACAGCGTTCAAAACAATGACTCTACCCCTAGGTAAAGGAGGCATAGAATTGATAAGCGTACGCGAAAGATGCTGCGCATTATTCCTCAAAAGAACCATAACGACAGCAGTAAATGACCCAACAAATAACTTGATTAACGAAACAAAACCAGTCACTGAGGAAATACCTTTCAACATGGCCTCGATAAAGTTCACCTTACCACATATGAGAAAATTTCACCTAGAAACAACTTATGCAAAAACCAAAGGATGCACCCTGTACAACAAGACAACAAAAGAAATCTACAAAATAATCAACACATCTAACCATAGAAATAAAATCGAAATTAAAAATCCACAATACAACTGGAGCAACATCTGGAAAAATATAACGAATAAAACTCTAAACACTAAAACACAATCCTTGTGGTATGACGTCGTAAATGAAAAAATCTCAACCAACATAAGACTTTACGAAATACATCTATCCCCGAATGACAGGTGCAGAAATTGCGGAAATACTGACACCCTGATACACAGAATAACGTGTAACCAAAACCAGAAAATATGGACTTGGGCAAGAAGAAGAATAGCCTTCCTTGACAGAACATCACCTTTAACCGTGAGCATCCAGGAAATACTGAAACCTGAGAAAATGAGATATCCTGAAACGAAACACAACACGGTACAATGGATACTAGGCAATACCCTAACTTACATGCTACAAACGGAAAAGAGTACTTACGACGAATATATAGCATATATGAATACTGTATATTACGAAATTATCCAAACTCAAAATTATAAAAAAGACTTCGCACGGATGCTCGATATAATAATGACAGAATCATTCCAATGATCACAATTTAACCAAATAAAACTGTTTATAAACCCCGCCTAGACCCAAAGAGAGACCTTTTGAATAAAAGGCACGAGGGGAACCTAACTGTACCAAATATTCAAATCATAAAGAACATAAAAAAACAAACATCCAACTGATGGAAAATACCACTAATAAATACAAATCAGGAAAAGAGAACAATGAAACCCAAATTTATTATAAAAAGGTATAGAAAATTAAAAAAAAAAAGTGGTTAAAGCTTTTTGCTTACTGGTGTTTGGATCTTGGTCTCCGGTTCAAATCTCCGTGGAGGCAAAGATTTTTAAAAATGGTTTTTGATCATGCCTGGACCGTCGGTTATTCGGATTGAATGTTAAACTGTGGATATCACAAACTTAGGGGTGCAATGCGAGGCAAATCGTAGGTAGTCTTGCAATACTGCAGATGTACACTTTTTTACGTTGTATTGATCCCTCAGAAGTGATTCGCATTCAGTATGTGTGTGATCAGCAGTAATAATATTATAAATGCGGAAGTAAGTCTCTGTTTTTTGTCACATTTTACAACTAAATGCCTATACCGATATCGACGGAATTAAAAAAAAAAAAAAAAAAAAAAAAAAAAAGTGGTAAAAGCGCTTACTTACGAACGTCGTGGTCTCCGGTTCAAATCTCCGTGGAGGCTAAGATCTTTAAAAATTGTTTTTCATCGTAAGAGTCAGGCCTGGGCCGTAGGTTATTCGGATTGAATGTTAAACTGTAGATATTAGAAATTTAGGGGTGCAATGCGAGGTAAATCGTAGGTAGTCTTGCAATGTTGTAGGTATACACTTTTTTACGTTATAATGATCCCTCAGGTGTTGTTTGCAGTCAGTGTGTGAGTGTGAACCACAGTAATATTATTATAAATACGGAAGTAAGTATCTGCCTTTTTGTTACGTTTTGACGAGTAAATGGCTATAACGTTGTGATGGAATTTTATAAGGAAATCTGTATGAAGGGCACAGGATATTTTTTCCAGTATGATTAACAGTTGTAGTCACGAAATTTTTAGACCTTATCGAATGGTGACAGAAATATGTTGGAAATTGATTCTCTTCAAGAGACAGGTTCGACGGTACAATGATATAGTGATAGCTTTCCTGTCATATTATTCCGACTCGATATTGTTTGGGACTAATCCTTCGTTACCAACAACTTTCTATATTTAATTCTGGAAAAAAAATTCTTAATCCACGCGTACGAAATCGCGGGTACGAGCTAGTAAGGCTATAAGCAAGCATAAACTATAAGCCCAGCTTTTTAAAAGCTACGAATATTTCAATGACCAGACAAAAATCTGGCGTTTCCAGGATGAGAACAGGACAACATTGTTCTTAAAATAGTCTATTCATTTTCAGTTAGTATCAAAAAAGAACACCGTTCGTCTAGGATTAAGTAAATAACCGTTTTCCGAGGGTCTTGATTTAGGTGTGAGGGACTGCGGTACATAAAAAGGTTGGTAAAAAAAAAGTGTAAGGTCTAGCGTATTTTATTTTGTGTACGTAGGTTAGGTGTGTAGTGCAGCATCCAGCCTATAGTAACATTATTATTCTCTTGGTATATTGAGAGTATCGTCAATATTTAACTTCCAGTTTCATAACTGTGTTTCCGTAGAAATTCAAAACATGCTTTTAGATTTGTCATGTTATAATGTTTGACATTTTTCCGGTCCTTAGGTTAAACAAGGGTGAGAAACGCTGGGTTAGAGGATTCATCACAGAGGTGGACTGCGTGGCCAACATAAACTCCGTCACGCGGGGGGCAAACAACCCTTCCAGGTCTCCCCGTCAGTCAGGCAGACATGGTGTGTTTTGTAGTGCAAAGCGATAAATTTTTAGTCACGTTGTGTCAATAACGGCAGATTAGTCAATTTATTGACCCTTTTTTTATTTTTCGAGGTAAAATGGAACATGTCATCCGATATTAGCGTAAAAATAAATGTCTTTTTGCTATATATCTCTAGATCCTCCTCCACCCCCACCCCCTTTCCCCCTCACGTGGCATGTAGCTTTTTTCCCTATTGATTCCCGAAGAAATTTTATATTGTTTTCCCTTGTAAGACTACCGTAAATTACTTACGGAGATAATTAAATAACGGAAATAAATGTGCACATTCTGTTGTGTGTTCTGTGCCTTATTATCACTGTGACAAATAATATGAATGAAAAGCTACGTGGTCTGGCTCGGAACACCTCTACCCTGCCCCACGTAGCCCAGCGTAGCTTCCTACCCAACTCCTCTCCCACTATACCGAGCTACGTAGTTTATGGACGATCCCTAAGTGGTGAGATCACTCCGCTATTCCGACTGCTTTGCTTTATTTATGCGAGACCTACACTGCACGCTGTCCACGTATCACTCGGCGACAAAATATGGGCCGAGACAATGCGTCAGACCTTTTCTCGCGCGACATTTTAATGTCGGGCCACAAACACGACTCACTGGTTTAGCGGCCCGCCACTGTGCGTGCAGTGACGTCACTGGATGCCGTGACTAACTCCCGAAGCCGTACATCACGGCTCGAGTCGGGTCACGCGTTTCTCCAGCCTTGACACACTGAGCAGTCGACTTCTAAAGCTGGCTGTGACGACATACGGCACAGTGGCGGGCGGGACGCATTTCGATATATCGGAAGGCAGACACGCCTTGATGAACCGTGCATTGTAAAACAACTTAGTCAGGAGCTCTGTAAAGGGCACCCAGTTCGCGAGCATACTTTCGCTACCCAAGACTCTCTACCATATACTTCGCTTCAGTAACAGTGTCACTAATACGTCAAAAAGTAAAAGTTCCGTCATAGGTAGTTACTATGGAGGGTGTTATTCCTCGATAGCGACTTCCAAAGAAAAAACTGTCTTCATTTATCCCTGACTTCACCATATGAATAGTATTCGTGTTATTGTATATTTAAATGTGAATATCTGGGGTTGTGTGTCTGTTCGGTGCACTATGTTGCGGATGAGAGATGGGATACAAGGGAGAGAATAAAACTTAGTCTTGGGCTATTCAAATGAACTCGACCCTAGGAAAATAACGGACTGCATCCTATCCGACTGAGGAATCAACATTATCACAACCATACTCTCTCATTCAATACCCACTACGAAAAGTTTTACGACTCTTAACCCGCACATGGATTTTTTTTTTTTTTTTCGCAGCAGGAATTCAAGCGTGCCAGCTACTCGAGTATCAAGCATCGTTCCAGTGCCCGAGGGACCTCAGCTAACAGAGGTGCTTGTTAATGCATTTTAACAATCTTAATATGACTGACGGATAAATACGAAATATCCTTGCATTAGTTTTTCTTCTTCGGGCATTAAGCCTTTTCAACATGGAGGCCATTAGTTTTTTTTTTTTTACTTCGTCTTTACGCCTCATAGAATCTAGGTGTTTAGAGGCAGGTTGGGGCTGGGAACAAGGAACGGGAAGGAATTCGGCCATGGCCTTTTGAAGGAAACATCCTGGCATTTGCTTGGAGTGATTTCGGCAAACCGTGGAAAACCCAAATATGGTTGCCCAGACGGGGATTCGAACCGGCGTCCTCCCGAATGCGAACCCAGAGCGTTAACCGCTCACCTACCACGTTCGGTCAAGAGAGGAGTGGCGAGAAGGATCGGCAAGGATTTTGGCCATTCGCCTGGAACGATTTCGAGGAACCGTGTAACGCAGTGTGGATAGGGGAGATGCAGCAAGACCGGGCACGAGCCCAAGCAGACCCTGCATACCGGCCGTCCTGACTGCGGGTTTCCGCAGCCGTCAAGGCGAATGGCGGGATGGTTCTCAATCTCCGCCTCCTAAACTGCAGATTTCACAATCAAAAAATGCCCTTATCACCCGCTGAACATAGCTACACGTTTCACTGACAGATGCGAACACTCCACTTCCCCCTTAGTATGTTTTAAGACCTGGCAGTAGGTATAAAATGCATGCTACCGTAAAATCAGATCTCCAAATTTGACTACTGCAACGGAGAGTAAAACTCATCAAAGGCAGCCAAACCCAAGATGTCGGAAAAATGTTGGTTAGAAGAAGATGGCATACCGTAATCTGTAAGGCAGGATGGGTTTTTGAGCCCGTGACCTCCCGAATGCAAGGCCCGAGCGTTAAGGCTGATTCATGAGGTTGGGTGGAAATTTGTAACCTCCTTTCTTTCTTCGTTCTCTACATTTCGTCCAGCACTGGCTAACGCTACCAAGTTCACCTTCATTGTTTTGCGAAGATTAGTCAATACCTGCAATCATTCCTACTTGACTGGTGTCATACAGAGAGACCTGAATATTGAGTCTCCTCTTGGAGAAACGTTGAAGCTTTGTCTTGACACTAAAACATTTGCGGAAACAAGATAAATAAATTATGAAACCAGTTATAACCGTAGCAGTTTAAATACCACATTAGCGAAAATTATATATATTCTGAAATAGAAAGTTACACAGATACTAATGCAGCATCAGTTTTTACTCGCTCAACCAATGTTTTGAAGATGAGTAACGCAGCTACATTTTATGATCTCATCTGATTTTGTTTCAAAACCCTATTTTGTAACGGAGGAAATAGAATGGTTTTGTTGTAGTTTACGGTCTAGGACACATGTTAGAACAGACAGACTGTGCGTCTATATTAGCTTGAAACGAAGAGATGTGCAGCCCTGTAGTTGGTAACAGACGCAATTTGTCAAGTACTCTGTCAACTCACTGAAAGGATATAGATGTACCAATAAAGATTTGAGATTTATGGGCTAAAAACGCAACAATCCGCTAACATTTAAATGTATTTATACACAGCAGGCCCCGTGCGACTGAATCGCATGTCAGTTGTCTGTTCTTCTCTAATTTGAAGTTTATGAAAGGAATTATTGATATGCATAAAATGTTTAAAATCTTATTTGGGAATTCCAATAAATTATCCAAAAAATCGAGCTTTTTGCTGATGAAAAGAGTATATACCTACAGAAAATACATGTACAGACAGAAGTGGATGGAACAATAATCTGGAACGGAATTAGAAACGAATTCAATTATCAATCGCCAAATCACAGAATCTCTTTATAAACAACATTTAAAGCTGAAACGGAATCCTCAGTAATGTTTTAGAATGGTTTTCTGTAAAAATAACAAACACTTTCTGCCCCTAGTAAACGTTGCGTACAACTGTCCGTATAGGAACATCGGCTTTATCGAATGTTTGTTCCTGCATACTATTAATAGTTTTCAAACTAAGAATGAAATTGTAGACTTCTTCCATAGGCTTACAATAGTGACTTAACTGCAACAAAGAGGATATGGTATCAACATGTATAGTAAATGTATAACAATAGTTAGCAATAATGCGCAGTTTCATTCCTCCTAGGTGAAGCTCTGGGAGGTGGGTTGCTGGAGGGTCTCCAGGACCCTTTTCAGCTGACTAACCTAAAGGGGAGGGAGGAGATAGAAGCAGGCCGTGGCCTTGTAGGGAACCATCCCAGCATTCGCCTTGAGTAGAGTGACTGAGGAAAACCACGGAAATCCCCAGTCAGGTTGGCCGAACGGGGTTTGACCCCCGTCCTCCCGAATGTCATGTAGTTGTGCGAATTAATACTACTCCAGACTCGGTGCTTGAAGTGTTGTGTTTTTCATCAATATTTGTACGAAACATGGAATCGATACTCGCGATCGATATGTCGACGCTGTCATTTTCTAACGGATGATCGTCTGTTAAGAACTTGGGAACTACCTAGCATTGACATGAAAAGAGATTTTTCTTGAACAGAAAACAACTCGCCAATAGCCGGTGGTCCTACCTTTCTAACGGATGATCATTTATTAAAAACTATTCACTAGGAGGTTTTAATTAGAGAAATATCGTATAAAATGAAGTTTCCGCCAGTGTGGCTCATTGCAACCACTCATTATTCACCCAGAAAGGAGGGAACTCTAAAAATGGAGCTTTGCAATTACAGGCGCCTTTCAGAAATAAGCTATCAGTCTATTACTTTCTTACAGTTTTGTAAAGTGAGATATCCGGACAATTATTCGGCGTGAATATAACTTAAGTTGATTAATTACATTTGTAATCAGCTCAGTATTCTCGCCCACTTGAGACTGTTCGTCTTTGTTGGTGTGGTTGTTCTATTGACGTGAAATTCTGGAAATTTTACACAGCGTCAGCCTATCTGGCTAAGTGTCGTGCGAGTGACTGTTTCGGAAGGACTCTGACTAATTGGTTGTTCACCTCACAAAGAGACAGACATCTCATCACGGGAAGGGTCCGCTTTTAAACCAGTCAGTGACGCAAGCTGACTGGTAACATTTTTACTGTCGATAGCGAGATTTGACGCATTTGTGAGTGAAGAAGTGGAAAACTTGACACTGGGACACATTATATGAGATTAACTGGGCAGTCTGAACCACAAACGGTTTATATGCAATCATAAACCGATCCGGCATCAAACTGGAGAAGAAAAATGGAAATTTCAGCCGTTACAGGTCCGTGTCAATATTTGAGGCAAGTATGACTTGTGTGCGATTTGGAATATTTTAATACTAGCTGGCGCCCACGACTTCGTTTGTGTTCGTAAAGATTTTTGATTGATAACTACAGACAACAACCACCATAGCGCACGATGGGAGACTCGAGGCTAATATCACACACAAACGCCAGTGATCTGCGCAGAGTATGTATACGGCCGCAAAGTGAAATATAGGGACACGCATGTCTTTGGTCGAAATATGAAAATGTCCCAGATAGATTACTTTCAACCACCATATCTCCCACATCCTCACAGCTGCCGACATTCGGCCAATGTTGTAATCGATGGGTGTCTCAGTGCTACTACCACATACAAACACCATGATCTGCGTACGGTAGTTGTAGCTACAAAGTGAAATTTAGGGACACACATGTCTTTGGTCGAAATATGAAAATGTCCCAGATCGGCCACTTTCAACAACCATTTCTCTCACACCCCCACAGCTGCCGACATTCAGCCAAAAGTTGTGAACGATGAGAAACTCGATGCTACTACCACACACAAACAACCATGGTCTCCGCTAGGTAGTGGGGGCATACACGTCTATTTATATATATGATTTAGGAGTAGTGTGCTTATCGAATGGTTTACAACAATGTACAATTTTCTCGTGGTCCAGGCAGTTATATTCTGTTACTGACACCAGTTGCACTACCCCAGCATTTGTATTGTAATCTCTTCAAGCCTTGCACCAAATTCCTTTTTTTTTATTGATATTTGGGCTGTGTTGGATTCAGAGGATCTGATACTGGTTTAAACACTGCTTCACTTAAGGAACATAGTAAGTCTGATTATTCTTTTAATACAGCATAAGTACGTTAGGAGTTACAAGCTGTATACAAATATGGACTTGAAAGTAACAAGTTGAATTGTGAGACTGAGACGGGTATTGGCTGAAAGTGGCCAGTCCAAAGCAAAGCGAGAAAGATTTCAACTGCTTCCGTGCCCAGGTAAACGCTACTTATCACACAATATGTGGCTTTTGTTGTGGTATTCTACTGAAACGCTGACGGCAAATTTTGTCCTATTGAACAAGCAAGTCCTGACACGTACTTCGTACAAGCAAAAGTTAATAAAACTTCAAATAATCTTAATGAATAAACAAAATGCTCATTATAGTATGCAGTATAAAGTCTTTTGTAGCACAAATATATATATATATAAACTGGCCGAACAGTTTAGGAAAGGCCTTCTCTTCAGGCATCTAGCGAAATCATTTGAGGAATATGGCTTGATGCTGAGATACAAGGTGAAGCTACCAAAATCGTAGCAAAAACTATTAGCTTTCGTCATTAAATAGGCAGTTGAAATACATCTAGAGACGACCAATTGTAATAAAGTCACTTAATCACAAGCTTGATTACCGTTGGGATCGTGCGACAGCGGAAATTCGCCTGCTCTGAATGTCGCCCAACAGCTAATCACACTAGTCTCTCTCATGACGTCATTACTCCAACGAACAAATACTAAAACGGTACCGAGTTTTCCAGTAAGCAATACCTCACGATCTGCGGAAGATCTCGCTGATTTTGAAGAAATCCTTGCGACATTGCCTGAAGCGATTATTAGAAACTATCGTAAACCGAAATCAGAACGGCCGCAACCCAGATTGAACCCGCGTCCTCCAGAAAGCTTGGCCCGTGCATTAACCGTTCACCCATCAATTTCGGTGACAATATTAATTGCATTGGCTAATGTAGCTAGTTGGTAGTTAAATGATGTGTCACAAACGTGAATAATTATTTACTACACGTAAAGTGTTCAGACTTTGTGTCCAAGTCAATGTTAATTTCGTTGCTTTCTCCTGTGACCAATAGCGTAAAACAGAAGTGTTCTGTCGATGGTAGGCAACAGTTACGGATTCTATATTGTCTTATCAGATAGTCTCCCTTCGTTTCAGGAATGTATACAGCCTAGTTTACTCAGGATAAACTAAGAAACGTTTTGAACTTTAAACAAACAGTCACATTGAAATAACATCAACACTCACGAGAACGGGCCTGTTGGAATGTCTCTCATCCAAGACTCGGGCAGGCTGTGTGGTCTTTCAGTTGTAAAGCTGAAATTGAGATTTTTTCTTTTACACCTTCAGAGGTCTTCACGTTTTATGTACAGGTTATATTAGCACTTATCAAATAATCATTCTTATTTCCGTATTTGGACATCTTCCGCGGCCATCACTTACACTTTCTGTGAAACTGAAATATTTACCGTATACTACCTACTACGTTCCTTTTCCTAAAATTATTACGCCAAGTCATTTAATGATTCCAAGTAGTTCTACAACAATTTTAGTTGGGTTAAAATATTCAAGTTCATTATTTTTCGTGTTCGTCATGATCGTTTTTGTTGAATGAGAGGATTTCAATTTTTAACAAATACGGTACAACGTTGTAGCCTCTTTAGAAAAAAACAAAAATAATGCAAATGCATTGTGTGGTTTTTTAAACAGTCTTTCTTGATTATTCATCCGACAAACTAATAAAAAAGTTGGTACTGTGTGCGGCAAAGTGTGCGAATCAAAATAATGGAACCAGTGTGTGCTCCTCATCCTCGAACCTATCTTCCTAGAATCACTATGCACGCAAAAATAAATATCTGAGATCAGCTGAAGCTGACACCCTTATTTCACTTTCTATATGATCTCGTTTTTCTATCATCGTTGAAAGAAAATCAGCCTAGTTGTAACATTACACCAGTGTATTTTTAGTGTTTAATGTTTGTAGCTATAGTCCAAAATCATCCACCATTATTTTTTCTGATCAATTTTTCAGAGATATCGTAATTTTTTTATTATCTTTAATTTGAACTCTATTGGTTACTGTACTGTAGGGACACAAGTTTATTTTGTTTTATTGTTTTTTAACTAGTAGAGTAGCATTGGTGAATCTACTGGTTCCATTCAGCAAGCGACCAGGATTAGAATCTGATCATTATATTACTAGTTCCTTTCCATCTTCCTAAGATAAACAACACTACAGAGGGAAACGACGCTAATATTAGGCGGCAGTTTAACATTCACCAACAAGTGAGATACAATAAATAGTGGTCTGAACTCTTAATTAAAGGTTTTTGCGAAATATTTCTCCGAAATCTATACACCATTTAACAAACATGCCATAACGAATAATGATACTCTGAGTAGGTTTTTGTCGTGGCATGGCTGCATACAATTAAAAACATACAGTGAAGAACACTGTACTGTCCACGCGTCAGTATGGAACACGTAACACTCTGAACAATTTACTCCAAGCTCTTTATTTATTAATACTTTTTTGAACCGTTAATAAGAACCAGCAGTCGACAAACATTAAATATCCAACTGCAAGATACTTCCGCGTCGCACTGCTCAGAAAATGCTGCATGTGAATCATGTATTCAGTAGTACAGTCAAGAGTTCACCTACTCCACTGAAAACGCTATGTTTCCCCAATAGAAAAAAAGTACTGCGCATTACGTAAAAATTTCTTGCACAAGCCATGCAAACAATCCTTAAGTGGAATCGTCGTTTTGTAAGTCACTGTGTGACCAATTATCGTTAACTCCTAAATTGATTTCCCGAAAAGTAACACTTTATGCAATGTCTTCTGTAAGTGCTAGTAGCCATCTAGAACAATGGTATGCCAAGTTGATCTTGATGTAGCCAATGTATCTTAGAAAATGACTGGATACGTGTATTATTCTTTCCTGTATAAGACGTCATTACATTAAAAATGATTAGTACCTGCCAATCAGACAGGACTCTTAATACTAACCTCTTAAATACAATAATTTCCGATGTTATATAAAACACTCCACATGGAGTTCTCTTAGTCTTAATATCACACTCATCTTATGGAGTGTAGATGCTAACATTACTATTTATCACTATGACAGCGTCGTACAGAGATTGGTGGGATTTGATATTTCACACTAAATTCCGACAAAACACACAAACAGTGCCTGACGAAAACTAAATTTCTGAAGCGTATGTTATGAATTATGATTCCTACAAGATTTTAACTCGGTTTCAATTGATTCGGAGAAGTATGTGAACAGAAGGAAACAAATCACGACTGGTTTGATGCAATCCCCCGCCTCTTCATATCCTGCAATAAATAATCTCTTTATACCACCAAGCACATTTATGTCCGCCAAAATTCTAAACCTAGATTTTCTTTGTAGTTGTTCTCGGCTATTGTTTCGTCCAGTAACAAATAAACCCAGAGATTATTCTTCGTTTTTTCGAATTTATTTGAATGGAAAATAACAGGAGCATGGACGAGAGAACCAATAAAATGAAAATATGTCTGTGTTGCTGTTTTGGATCGATATCCAAAGCACATGGCTACGTAGCAACTTCTTCTAATATTACCGGATAAATGTTTCAACATTTTCAACAAGCTATTCACTATACAGATGCCTTTTTTACATTTAACCGGTAACAGTACTTCCGAAAAGTCATCTCACACTTCAAAACAAACTTTTCCAGTAGGTGATCGAGCGGTTTGGTGGCCCATTGGTTAAGGTGTGTCACTGGGGATCGAAAGGTCCCCGGTTCGAATTCCTGCCCCTGCAGGGATTTTCAAAGGCCCTTAACCCGACCTTCACCTCTGGCACAGCTTGCTGTATAATGTGAAGTACGCCAAACCGCTCCCGTGGTTAGGATTCCACGTTAAACAGTAGGTCCCTTTCCCCGGTAGGGCCACCGGGTTAGGTTAAGGCGACTACGACAGGAGCGGAATACGCAGCCAAGAGAAACGCTGTCACCAGGTCATTACGGCCACACGGAATTATTATTAGTAGGTAATCGCTTTAACCCAAGTTATACTCGGCATTATCTCCATCTTGACATACATATCAATCCAGTCACGGTGGTACTCATTTTTCACATATATACAATAGTATAGGAATTGGTAATCGAGATCGAAAAATGATATCGCACCGAAATTCCGTATGCTCTGTCTAGACCATACTCTGCCTCAATGGCAATCGGCACAAGTAAGTCGAAGTGAGACCCCAGACGCAGTTCACATGGCTACTTTGCATAACCGGCGTTGCGCAAGCCAGAGAAAGAGGCGCCGCTCTACCGAACAAGGCGAATAAATCAACCAAGTCACGTACCAACCAGCATGACTCCTTGTCGCTTTCATCTTCTGCTCTCCGTCCGTGTTCGTTAATATATCACTCTGCGAGCACGTATAGTGCACGGACTCCAGAATCACGCAGTGGAGCTGGGCGTAGTGTTATTCGACCACGTGTTGTTCGGTGGAAAAATAAAACTTTCTATACCACTGGACATAGGCACACAATTACCTGAACATCGTTTTTGTGACCACACAAATTGACGTAATGTCTCACTTTCACCTGTCAAGCAGTCCACCATGCAGCAACCCTTCAGCTACATGCTGACGTAATTTAAGGCACAGTATTATCTGATTGTTGAAGATACTGTCCTGTCCGAAAAGCCCTTGGCCTTAAGCATAGTTTCTGGCGTTCTGAATTATATAACGCTGTTGGTCGGATAGTCTGGTTACACGGACATCGCGTTTCTCTGTGGTAGCCGTGTAAAAGTCCGTGAAAATACTCCGAAAAAGCAATTAATTAAAAAAACAAACCTGCCTTTAAATTCATCTACCTTTAAAACAATAAAATGTATTGTGACGATACAATACAATGAGCAATTATTCTTGAGTGACACACTGTTTAACTGAATATGAAAAATGGCTCCAAATGCCTTTACTCGACTGGGGATTTGAGATCTTCATAATCTATTTGAAGAAAACTTCTTGATTCGTAGACACAGAAACTCTTTCCAGATGGGCCCCCACGCGCAGTATACCATTTAGCAGAGACGTAACAAATACGTATGTTTGTTGCAACTTCGTTTTGTTGTCCAGATCATCTGCGACACTTTCTACGTCGTTGCAGTTACGGTTTAAAAAGGATTTTCACGGCACACGATTAACTGTAAATACGTAATGATACAGAGCTATTTTTTCTTTGATGTCGACTTATGTAGTACAAGTAATTATTTGCTTAACTAATTATTCACAATTAATATTATTGTTAGGTTTCAATTATTGATTTAATTCATCTTACACATTGATATCACTGGCAGTAAGGGAATCTGCAAAGGTATAGATTGATGATACTTCTCAGGAATTTGATTTACAACTTTTTTTCCCCTCTGGGATTCTTTCATCTTAGTGCTGTTTTCCCGCAGGATTCGCGGAGGTAGAGGGCTGCACTCCGCATTTGAAGCTCACACATACTCAGAAGCAGTCTGCTCTGAATGTTTTCCTCTTACCCGATAACAACCTCGCCGGTTTACGACACGTCTGTCCGCACATGCCGAAAGCCGCTTAGCTTCCTTTCAGTATTGTAGACACCGCGTTTCCATTTCCAACAGAGGAAATGGCGTCGCACAGCACTGAACGTCAAAGTTAGTTTCTGTCATTTATTGCCCCGCCATAAAGTTTTGGTTCTGCAAACAATCCATCGCTAAAAGCCTTCAAACATAAATAATTGTCTTTGGCAGGTGACGGCAGATATATTCCGTATTGCACTTTCATTGAGTGAGCATTTGCACGAAAGCCTGTGGCAGTGCCAAATATCAATTGGGCTCTGTGAACAAAATTACCAAAATTATTAAACACTTGTAATTTCTTATATAAAAATTTATTGTGCAGTACTCCGAGGTGGGTGGTGTAACGGTTAGCGTTCTCGCCTCGCATTCGGGAGGACGGCGGTTCGAATCCCCGTCCGGGCATTCAGATTTGGGTTTTCCATGGTTTCCCCAAATCACTCCAGGCAAATGCCGGGATGCTTCCTTCAAAAGGCCATGGCCGAATTCCTTCCCATTCCTTGCCCCCATCCTTGCCCCCCCATCCTTTCCCGTCTCTAAAAGACCTCGATGTTAAAAAGAGACGTAAAGCAGTAACAAACAAAAAAAGTACTTTTTATATTAATCATATTTATTCTTATGTGTGTCAGTTAATGCAGTGGCGTGGCCTCGATACACTTCATAGTTTTCACGTAAGCTATTCTCTAGTGTGGTTAAAGAGAACATCATAAAGTCATGTTATTAGTGACGGACATGTTCGAGTTTCACAGTCGATTTACATGTTTCAAAAATAGTCTGGAAAAACACGAGCACGTTCCGTTAAATGAGCAGAATTCCATTGTGCCTACTATCATAGCTTACTCATGGATTCTTTTTATACATATATGTTTAAGGTAAACCTATTACCGACCAATTCCAGATGGCTCTTATCCTTAACAGAACTTTAGAGAATGGTGCCGAGTATGCAATAATATACAATATATGCGGAACATAAAATGTCATTGGCTTTGTTCTACATCAAAATAGAAATGATAATTTTTCCATACTCGAAAAAGTATTCCATTTACGTCCACCGAAGAAAATCGCTTACTTCTCCCTTTCGGCACTAGTTGTTGACATAAGACAAAAAACGACTGAAGTAAAAAGTAAATTACCCACTTTTGAGGACACGAATACTTGAAAATATGTACTCTCTATTGATAAAGTTATTGATACCAGTCATCTTACGCTCAAAAGATCGTATTTTTAATTATTTTCCAAAGTA
The DNA here is from genome assembly GCA_031002005.1 of Vandiemenella viatica. NCBI lineage: Eukaryota > Metazoa > Arthropoda > Insecta > Orthoptera > Morabidae > Vandiemenella > Vandiemenella viatica. The sequence goes on along the minus strand of CM061920.1, from coordinate 247,499,623 downwards.
TTTTACTTTTGAAATGCTGGAGAGGCATAGCGGAAATGAACGGTAATGAATTTAGTTAATGTTTTTGAATAACCGTTGCAGCTTGTATGATTTTGCGAAACCACAGAAAACGGATATCCAGAGCCCAGAATCTGGATTCGTACCCGCCCTCTCACAAATACCAGGCCAGAACTTTAAATACTTTTCCCTTACTCACGGTAACCCTCTGCGGGTAGTTAACTGTCACAAGAAGTCATCCCAGCGAATCGTAAATAAAATCTATGGAACTCATAGCGTTTACAATATTTAGGATTTATTTTGCACCGTAATGTTTTGAGTTTAGAAGGAGCCGACAGTTCGAAATTAATTATTTCTCCATTCGGTAACGTAGTTGAATGAATAAAACTGTTATTATAAATATTTCTACGCTGGTTACTAATGTATATTATTCCTAGTTTCATATCCTCACGTGTTCAGTTTTATGACATAGTGTTATATCTTAGATGGAATGAAGTCTGAAAGAATCTTCGATAATCCGGCTTAGAAAATGCAAAGCAGAATAAAAAGAAGGGAGTAAGACAAGGTTGCATTCTTTCCCCGTTCTGTTCAATGCGTACGTGCAAGAAACACTGGAAGCTGAGATTTTCAGATGATATTGCAGTTGTTTCAGAAAATGAAAGTGATTTGAGTGAAACACTAGCTAAAATGGAAGTGGTCCTTACTGAGCATTATAATCCGAAAATAAAGAAGAAAAAAGTATTGATTTGTAAAAAACACAGTTAAAATTATATGAACAAGTAATTCAATAGGTTAAAGAAATCAGGTACATGGATAGCATAGTCAGAGAAGATGGAGTAAGCAGAAAAGATATAATATCTAGAATCAACCAAGCTGAACATGCTTCTAATAAACGAAAGAAGCTTTTCACTTCGAACAACATCATCCTGTCAACGCATAAATACCTCCTAAACATACGTCTGAAGCATAGCCCTATATGGAAGTGGATCACGGACCAAAGGCACTTGAAGATTGCTTGGATTATGTCACCAATGATGAAGAATTCTGAAGAGTTTGTGAGGAACGAAGAATCTGGCAGGACCTACAGAAAAGAAGAGACAAGATGATAGGGCAAGTTTTGTGTCACAATGGTTTGCTTAAGCTCATTATTGAAGGAAAGATAGAAAAAGTCACAGAAGAAGATGAAGATTTATCTATATGAATCAAATTGTGTATAACATAAAGCCATGTAGAATTACAAAAGAAGGCATACGTGTAGAAATACTACAAACGAATCTTCTGATTTATAACTAGAAGAGAAAGACCTTTCAGTACTCCTGAAACGTAAAACGACTGAACGCCTTAAGAACCATCGTAGCATATTTTAAAAAGCATTTAATACGTATAAATTTAATACCAAAAAGGGTGAACGAGTGGTCATAATCAAACTAATATTAATACCTGGTCAAGGATAATTCTTCGAACTGCCTGTATTCGCGTGCTTAGCACAGGGAAAGGATCTAGTGTCGAGCATAAAAGGCACCGTAATGAGACGGCGGCTGCTGTTTCATACGTCACATCCTGTCGCCTAGAGATGACCCCGTGATCCCCTTTCCGCCGCCAGAGGGGGAATCCCCCGGCACCACGTCTGTTTTTGTATTCCTTGTGTTGGTGGATGAGCCGTGTTGGGCTATCGCGAGGCGCTAATTGGAGCGTGGTTGTCGGCGAGGCGCGACAGCCGGGCCAGCGTTGCTGATTGCACCCACACAGGGCTTCGTTAGGACCACTCCGCGTATTTATAGCGCACTGCCACAGATTCGCGACCAGGATCTTCCTTCCTCTTCCCAGCCACGCTGCCTCACTGTCACGGGGATGAATGTATGATGGACACTTGACTAACGTAGCCATCTAGTTCCCACCTGACTCGTAGAACTTGATACAGATAACGGTTGCTGTTCTTTTAAGCCCCATCTGCTGGCTCTCAATGCTGGCAACTGTTGAAATTTAACAGTGGTTTGAACTCCACGTTAAACTTAGGTCCTCTATGTCGGGTAGGATTACCGGGTTAGGTTAATGGTAGCAACGGCAGAGGCGTATACGAAATACCATTAGTGGTTTCCAGGCCAACAATCTCATTAGCCATTTCTTTCCTTTCTTTTACGATTTAACCACTCTCACTTCTCATTTATAGGTTGAAAGTGTTTGTAACACTATATTGCCATAATTACTTAATGTCTGCTAGGTATAGACAGCTTGGTGGGTGAATGTTAACGTTCTAGCCTGGCATTAGGGAGTACGCGGGTTCGAATCCTGGTCCGGCAATTCCAACATCGGTTTCCATCGTTTCCCTATATCACTGCAAGCGAATGCCTGAACGATTTCTTCAAAAGTCTATCACCGAATTCCTTTCCGGTCCTTGTACTCAGTCCTCTCCCGGTTCTAATGACCACTACCTCCAGAATCTTTACTTTAAGTTACTGTGTTAGTCTTCTTCTATTTCACCATCTTTCCCAACATTTTGTGGTCGGCTGCCTTCGATGGGATTTAGTCATCGTTGGAGCTATGGTTTTACGCCTGCATGTCCGAGCAGGTGGAAAGCGTTTTATATTTGCTACCAGGTCTTACTGGGTACTAATGACGGAACTGAAGTGTTAACGTCTGTCTGCGATACTTGGAACTAAGTGCAGCTTGTGATAAATGTGTTTTTTATTCGTGAAATGTGTAGTTAATGAGGTGGAGATTGGGACATTCGCATCCACATGAAAACTGCAGTCAGATTGGCGAGCACGCGGGTCCCTGGGCTCGCGCCCGGTCCCGTTGTAACTCCCCGGTCCAGCGCACTGAGCCACACTGAAAAGTCTAAAGTCATGGCGTTATTCATTTTTTAAAATTTTTTTTAGAATTTAGTCTTTAAATGTGTCGTTGTTGTAGAGGAGAAACACTTTTTAATTTCTTTCATCTGAAATTGACCTAACCTTCAACTTGAAAATAACGTTTAGTTGTTATAACTAATTTGATTAATTACTAATTTAAATAATTAATTACTATTTATTAAATGATAAGTATATGGGCCTTTGCTTCATTGTTTTAGTAGATCATAAAACAATAATTAATAATTATCACTCACTTGCAAAAACAAACAAAGTATTACTAAAAATATTTAGGCTTCATTACAAAATTTCTCTTACAGTTTGCCCCTGAGTCTGTCACTATCCATTGACCAGACTGATCCCACTTTGGATCTGACTCTAGTTTCCTACCTTGGCAGTTTGATTTTTTTGGTTTTTTTTTTTTGTTTTTTTTTATGTGAAATTCGGCCTTTTAGCCATTCAGCCAGCAACTGTCTTTTTTCTTTGTTTCTCAATTGTGTCTGTACATTCTTCTTGTGTTATTGATGATTACAACAAGTGACAGGACAACACAGGACAAACACAACACTTAATTAAAACCACCCATGCCCTGGGCCGGACTCGAATCGGCGACCCCTGCAACGTGAAGCCAGCTCGCCAGCCGCGCGCTACCGGGGTCGGCTTGCAGTTTGATGTCGAGGTAGTTGTGTTTACTCCCGGAGATCATCATCAGTTTTCTGCCCTCGGGCTGGTTTTGACTTGACTGCTCTCCATGCTCTTCTACTTTCTGCCTTTCTCTTAAGGACCATGTAGTTGCCGCCTTCCGTGATGTTGTCTATAATTTTGTACCTCCTTCTTCCTCTTATTCTCCTTCCACAGACTAGACCTTCCAAGGCGTCTTTTATCAGGCACTCCCCTCTCAACAAGTGTCCCATCCAGATTTTCTTTATCTCCTTTATTACTTGGAGAATTTTTCTGCTTTCACTGACTCTGTCCAGCACTTCAACATTACTTATTTATCCACCCAGCTTATCTTCTCCATCCTCCTTCACATCCCCATCTCAAATGCTTCTAACCGCTTTTCATCCTCTCGTCTCAATGTCCATGTCTTCGATCCATAAAGAGCCACACTCCATACAAAACATTTACCGAGTCTTTTCCTAAGTGTTTTGCCTATTTTTTCAGTTAGTATCCTCCTTTTCCTATTAAATGCTTCCTTCGCTACGGCAATGCGAGATTTTATCTTTTGATGGCACCTCAAATCTTCTGTGATCATACTCCCAAGATATTTGAACGATCTTACTTGCCTGATATCAGCTCTACCTAACTTAATATTTATTATTTTCCTTCCTTTTCCAGTCACCATACTCTTAGTTTTTGCTGCATTGATTTTCATTCCAAACTCTTCGAAAGCTCCCGGAGATGAATAGAAAAATGTTTCTATCATTGTAATCTTAGTTGAAAGTTCGGTCCAGATTGGACGGATGAGGTCAAATTATTTCCGGTCAGGCGGATCGAGGGTTCTACAGGCTACGTGACATCGCTAACATGGGTGTGTCTGGATTTTTTCCCCTAAGTTACTAGATTCCTTATTAACGTTTCGCACACCAACTTCCACAAGTAGCGCTCAAGTGAGTTGGCAAATCCTCTTGACGGGCCATGCCGTACTCTGACGAGGATTTGGCTCGGTGCTTGTTGCAGGGAGCACGCGATCGAGCGATGCTAATTCCTGTTCTACACCGGTTTCTAACAATACCGCTAAGCCGAACGCTTTCCCTTCGAGACAATCTGGAGCATCCGGCCTCACCCACTTTGCGCTTTGACCTTCCTTAAATAGCAACCCTACAATCAACAGTACACTCTTGCTTACTTCCACCACCAACGTAAAACTTGGAATTTCAAAAAAGTTACCGAGCGTGGTGGTGTAACTGTTAGCGTTCTGGCCTCGCATTCGGGAGGACGGTGGTTCGAATCCCCGTCCGGGCATCCAGATTTGGGTTTTCCATAGTTTCCCAAATCACTCCAAGTAAATGCCGGGATGTTTCCTTCGAAAGGCCATGGCCGAATTCCCCCTCCCCCCATTCCTTGCCCTCCATCCTTTCCCGTCTCGCTGTTAAGAGACATTAAGCAGTAGTAAAAAAAAAAGTCAAGAAAGTTAGCTGCGAAGTAACTGTAGTCGCTCAAATATAATTTTACAGGAGATATTTCATGCAACCGGTACAGCCTTGATGTTGTCAATAACGCCACCTCAAACACAGCCTCGTGCTCCAACACTTGTAGACTAACGGACCGGCCCACAGCGGCGTTAACCTACGTCCAGGGCTGACAGATAAGATTGGTTGCCTTCTAAAAAATATATACTTCCGCACACAGGGCACTTAGGAATATTTGTGATGTACTTGAGGGAAAAATTATAGACACCAGTGTGCATTAAATACCCTACAGCAAGGCTGCCCAATCCCAGACACGTGGGCAAAAAAATGGCCCGCCAACATATTTGAATTTGCTCGCCAACAGCAGCGGTCTAGAATATACTAGCTCAAAAACCTAACTTGTAGCAGTCGCTGTTCAAATTCCCTTCGGTACGTAGGAGGTGAAATCGCGTGCTATAGCCAATGACGTTCTAAGCCATTACACTTGGCGTTGTCCGCTATGCCGCTCAACAATATAGTCTGCCAGATTGCGGTCACCACGGTAGCGTCTAACACTTACGCAGCCATCACTATATTTGAAGCGGGACTCGTCAAAAAACAATACATTTTGCCACTCAGCTCGCCTGTGACGGCGCTCATTTGCCCACTGCTATCTCAGGCGTTCTGGTCACTGGAAGCCCGCGCAGTGGCATTCTTACCTCCAGTCCAGTCCTCAGAAAACGACGTCGAACCGTCGACGCAGACATGTCCACACCTGTTGCAGTGTCAACTCTGTGTCAGAAGCTATTCTGACGGTTACGGCTGTGCGGATAAGATGGTGATTATACCGCGCTGTGGTCATATTGTGTTGTCCAGTACCCGCTCATTTCTATGTACGACGGTCTTCTAACCAATGATTCCACACACGCATCACTTCGTAGCAGTGTATCTTCTACGAACCGCAATGCCACCAAATGACAAAACCGTTTCCCGGAGACCAGACATTCCGCCACGTTCTAACTTACTCACAATCGCTTTTACGTTGTCGAGGCATACATATACTTCTTTGACGGTTCTGCACAGACTGAGAATGGCGTAACATCGATCCTTTTTTATCACAAAAAAGTGGACGCTGCTTGACCTGTGTGCACGCCTAGCCCTACCAGTCGAAACCTTCCAGCGCTGCAACCAATAGTGAAAACGACTCCGCTGGTAATATAGCTGCCCAAGGTAACTACTTTGAAGGGGATAATGTTGTTTAAAACAAAAATTGGTAAGTAAAAAATCAGTCTCATTACTTTTCTCACACACCTCGTATTTAAGCTGCAGTAAAACATTAAGCTGACAGTGGATACGCTATTTTATTCAAAGGCGCTACTTTTCTGGCTTAAGAAAGAAAGTGGTGAGTTAAAGAAGTCAGAAAAAGTTACAAATTAAAGGAAAAGATCCTGTAATATGAACGCGGACACTGATTTTCTACTTGACCATATATACTCATGTCTGCTAAGAAAAACACAAAACGCCCACTTCCATCGGGTAGTCCACAGTGGCCGCGGGAATGTCCTTGAAGGCACCTCAGACAGCGTGCTTCAGAAGCTATTTATAGATGACAACGACCCCAAGCATGGCATTTCTCTGATGAAAGCCGCTGCAATATCTCTTGAAACATCTGAGCTAAAAAAATCGACATGGTTTCAGTGGGGGACCAAGAAAACATTCACTATTTGTTGTCTTAATTCAAATTTTATATATATATATATATATATTAAATTTTTATTAAAATGTTGTTTATTGCTAATATAAATTTATCATTCAATTTTTGGTGTTTTTTAAAACAAGTTAATGGAAAAGCTGAAGTGACGATAGCAAATAGTTAGATATAAATCCCATGTGACTGGGGAGGAATGAAATAATATAAATAAAAAAAGCAAAGTTATTCTATTGTATATACAAAAAATATAAAGTGTAGTGCCATCTTTAACTAAAGCACGTTCGAATTTAAGGCGCGTATTGTAAAAGACGTTAAGATACCAGTTTCCATGGGATAACTGTCGGAAGCCCTTGCTTAGATAGTTCCTCATCTACTGTATGATACAAATCAATTAAAAAGAAGAAATTTAGGAAAATGTATCGCACCCCAGCTTGAATACTGTTGGAAATTTTGGCAAGGTGGGTAAGCATCTGAAGGGAATATAAAGGAAAAACTTTTTTTCAGTCTGATAGGCTAGTAGCAAACTGGCTATAAGTAGGGGATGAGGACACCAGTACTTGGAAATGGAAAGGGTGGTATGACCAGGAGCAGAAAATAGTAATTAGCAGATGTAATGGAAATACTGATGGGATTCACTTCAAGGGGAAGTCAGCAGTAGATGGAATATTTTGCAAAGAAAGGTGCTCTTTCCTGAACTACCAGTGAACTCTTGAGAAATGATACTAATTACTCTTAGGGTATCAAAATAGACTTGTGGGGTTTTCTGTTCGGTACCAAATGCTTGATGACTATTAAACGTTCATTCTAGGCGTACTTATTTATTTATCTCCGCCTTCGAAAATTGAAAATTTTAGTTTTCTATTGTTAATCAGTTGCCGCAACGAAAATTTAGTAAAAAACAACACCAAAATTTTAAAACCAAGGCAACCACCATGTATAACTCTAGAAATTATAAATCTGGGGTAAAAATTAATTTAATTGAAATGATAAAAGTCTGAAGTATTGTGAACTTTTAGGTAGCTGTAAATACGATCCACTCGTAAGCTAAAGCAGTGCAGTTAAAATAACTTTTCTCCAGTCTGTACTTTACTGTTATTGCACGTTGAGGTTAACTTGTTACTCGATACAGGATAAAATTTATTACCTCAAATTGTCTTTCTCCTGTTTCTTCCGGCTCTCTTTCAACTCGCTCGATTTAGTGTCTCGCAGGAGCTGTTGGCTTGGAGACTTATTTTTATTTTATCAAACTTGGAGACTCGTCTACAGAACATTCTACGCTGTTTGCTCCAGCCGAAGCACTTATTCACGAATCAGGCAGTTTATACAAAATCGAAGCAAGAAATTCATATTATATACCGCTGTATAATGACCTAAAACGTTGAAAAATACAGTGGGGTAAATCTTACGTTGAAATGGCTGGAATCAAACGAACTTATTGGCTAGTTGCACTCGTGCGAGCAGTCGCTTCGTGATAGATGGCGACGTGTATCGAGCGTGGTTTCCCATGAAGTGTCAGTCATTGAGCCTAATAGGTCAGTCGGCAGACGTGGCTAATGAGATGAGTAATTGACGCAGCTGGGTACGCTACCAACTCGACGCACAGACAGATGTCCAATATTATCACAAGCTATCGGCAGCGACCTGTTTTATGATTACAGAAGAATACACAAACTCTAATCTCCGCAAACAGACTACTTGTAACTCCATTCTACATACTACTGAGAGACGGACGTTTTGAAGTATAGTTTGTTTGCCGAGAGATTTCTCTCAGAGCGACTGTCATCCCATTAGACAGTTTGTAGCGTATTTCAAATTGCAGCGCGAAGGTAAGTAAACAACGGAGGGGTTGTATGTAATTGAACTCACTAAATTGTTCATCGCGTTTGTCGTCGCAAATACTGAATACTTCCTGGCGATAGATGGAGGACTGCAAATTGATTTCGTCAGTTTAGATTATGTTTTCAAAAGCAAAACTTCTGCTAGGCATCACGTGTCTGAAGCGAATGTGCAAGGGATTTAGCAAGCGTGTGCAGTAGTGTTAATACCTGCGAGTGAGCCCATCATAAATCGTACTCTAATGTGAATAATATGCTAATGAGGCTACGCGGCACTTCTTAACCTAAGTTACAGGCCATAAATTGTACTCTAATGTGAATAATATGCTAATGAGGCTACGCGGCACTTCTTAACCTGAGTTACGGGTCATAAATTATATGCTAATGAGGGTCGGTCCCTTTTTATGGACGCAGGTGTGAGCCCCCGGATCGTAAATCGTTTTAATGGTGTCATTATTTATTTTCTCAAACCGCCGCGCACGTGCCGCCAGACCACCCACGTCGCGCAGGTGTTCGCCTGGGCCCGTCTCCCCTCGCGGAGCGGCACCGGAAGTAATTACTCAGCCGCCGCGCGCAGCTGCGTCACATTAATCATCGGGGGACGCACTGCGTTCTCACGCCAAGCGCTTCCCACGCTATCAAAGGCTCCCGCGCCGCCGCGCGCAGCTGCGCCACACCCGGAAGCCATTAATTATCGGAGGGCGCAGTCTTCCCACGCCAAGCTCCCCCACGTACATCTGGCGCAGCTGCGCCACATTTATCGTCGGGACCCCTCGCAGGCGGAAGCCATTACTCAGTCGCGACCCCTCCCAGCTGCAGCCCCACCCGGCGTCAGTTTGCAGCCATGTCTCGTCTAGTGATGTTGTTCTCCTCTGTCTACCAACTCAACGCTGGTGATACGAAACGTTTGACGATAGGGTTATCGTCCAAACACGAGTTTGAACCTGTTGTTGTTCTGGAAAAAGTGGGGCACAGTAAAATTGTTTTAACATACTACGAATGGAACGTCCTGATCCAGGAATTGGGCGTAGTGTCCGAGTTATTCAACGCCGGCACCGACAGCATCCCGCTTGGTGAGCACACCGTCTCCTGCCGAACGATTGCCGGGGTGAAGACTGTTTGTTTCCACCTCAATGACGATCCTGCCAGCGGCGTCTTCTTCGGCCAGTCTACTTGGAGGAACTTCGTCGACGCGCAGCCGGCCGTGACCAACGCCTTGACCGTCAAGCATAAGTGGGGCTACTTGGTGGCACGATATTATACAGAATTTGTGGACATTCTAGCTAATAAAGTGCTACGAGACTTCAATATGGCTACAGTACAAAAACTGATTGACATGCACATTAATAATGTTCGTGTAGCTCAAGTGACACCCAGTTCATCATTGGATTATGCACAATTAAGACTTGAACTTATTGCATATAAAAATTTGTTAGTATCTGATGATGTAAATAATATTGTAATTAAGAATTATGAACCTGGATATGATGTTTGTGGACCTTATTAACTAAAGTGTTTAAATAAATAACACATTATATTTTATTTCTTATTTTATTTCACCCACCATTGGGCAATTAAAATACATTTTCAACAGCGCATATAGCGTTACAAAATAAATGTCCTTTACAAAGTTTTATCAAATTATTTTTCTTGAGTTCATGTAGAGGCGGGCATCCTAAATCTTCTATATTGTAGCAGACTTTCTTGCGAATAATCTTCTGAAACCAAAGAGCCTTCTCCCGTCCTTTAACGTAAATAATGGAGTCATCTTCATTTGTGATTGCATGTAGAATAGTACATAGTTTGCTAAAGGTTATACCAGCAGCAGTCCAAGGTATTCCATGGTAATTATTTGTCAGCCATTTGACTGTTGGTTCATTACCTCCACGTGATGGTGAATTTACAGAGATGCAATGTGTGGCGATAATGTTGTCTGATTGCACTACACAGACGGCAACTTCTTTGAAGATAAACACTCCTTCTCTCGTCTTGAATCCTTGAGCGTCCAGGAAGATGGTCGCCATGATACTGGGTGGCAATGATGGGCGCTATCTGGTTTTATGCGAGCTTACGCACAACACTTGTTAGCGGTATGTATTCCACAACACGGTCGTGAAGGATTAGACAGTATGCTGCGGTGTAGGCTGGAAAATTGTCAGTGCTATCAAACTCCATACGAATATCTACAGGCCCTGTTTTTTACCGACTCATTTTGATGTGAACAGTCGATTACGGCGATAGGAGCAGTAGCGACAAAATCTTCACGGTTTAGTAGCGTGAAGGATGCTCCCGTTCGTAGTAAGTTTGTTGGAATCTTGCATACATATCGTACAATACTGTGGTTCGATTTTTCGTAAAGTCCAAATTCATGTTCTCGTAGGGGTACGCCACATCATTTAGAAACACTTTGACGTTGGCAAGATTGCAGTGGTCAAATAAAGCCGCACTTAATGCTTCATTTCGTTTCCTGTTTGTTTGAAATCCTAGAACAACGAATCTAGGTTTCTCCAGCTGTGTTGATGTTTTCAAAGACCAAATTTGAGTTTTGCTTATAGGAAGTAGTGGGTACTCCAGCAAATCCCAGCTTCGGAAATTAATTCTAAGTGGCTTCCCACTGTCCACAATCTTAAGCAACGCCAGTTTTTCTCTCTCACTTACTTGTAAATGAGGCACCACCCATGCTAGTTTACTGATGGCGAATTTACTTTTCTGGGGGTTTGGATTGGCTTGTACATATGAATTTGTATCGTCCCTAGATCGAATAAGTATTAGTTCTTGTTTTACATTTGCAAGTATCCTTTTAAAGTCTTCACAAAAACCCAAGAGCATACTCAGCGGAATACATACATCAAAGTAACCATTTCCAAGATCGCGTTGCCCCCATCCTGAGTTCTCCAACAGACCAATTTGTTGAGGACCAGCGGAAATAAGAGTCTTTATTGTGCTTGTGACACCTACATTTCTATTTCGGTCTATTTCAACTCCATTAATTTCTAACCGAATTTCCTCAAATAGGAACGCAAACGCATTGGATGTAACAATTGAATGTGTAGCCCCAGTTCCATCTGACTTGAGAAATCTTCCTTCAATATGCAAGAAACTTTCCCCTGGCAGCGTATATGTATCCTGGTTCTGAATAGGTATCCGAATTTCATCATTATTATTAAATGTTGTGGGCGTATGTGGTTGGTGACTCAAAAACTGTTTACGCGTCACCGACTCATCAAATTCCACACTGGAAGTTATATCAAGCACTTCATCCATGATTTTTAACTGTATAGCCTAACGACTGTAGGAAGAGCACGTTAGCAGGAGTTAACCGTTTCACTGTTGGTGTTACCCGTTTCACTGTCGGTTCACTACTGACAATTGTTTGAGTCCGCCTCTTCTTATAACGAGCGCCCATTCTTTATATGTAGCCTCAGAGTAATAGTTTCTCCTCTGAAATCCACTAAATTGCCGTCCTGATCGACAACTCTAATGTGAATGTTGTTGAGCGTTTTCACCGTGATGGGAAGATAGATGACGTTTGCCAGGTACTTCTACAATCTTGTACCCTGCGGTACTGTTGGAAAAAACTCGTGTAGTGTATGTCCCAGCTTATCGTTGACGTAATTTCCCGTACATATGCTGCACTCTATCCTTATCGCGTTAACTTTGAAGATCTGCACAGTGTAGTCTGAGGTATGAAATCCCGGTTTTAACACACGTTTAGAAAATCCAAGCAGTGAGCCAATTGAGTTTGGTTTCGTGAAATCTATTTCCACAGGTGTTTGTATCTCACACTTGAGTGAATTGTTGTTTGCTTTAATAACCAGTTTCTCGTTATTTGTAAGCCGAGCCAAATAACTGGCCAAGTCGTCAATATCATACGATCCTGTAGGAATATCTATCACTTTATTCTTCGAGTAATGAAATTTGCAATTTGACTTATCAATGTTCGGAATCGAGTTGTATGTTTGAAAATCTACTAAGGCCGATCGTATACTCGCCTTGACTCAAATCTATCGGTGGGAAGTAATCACAGCTCAAGACTGAACTGTTACCGGACAAGCAGAGTGTCACAGACATGTGTTACCCCGACTAAGGTTCATGCAAGACTGATGTTATGCATTCTGATGCAGGAATTTTAAACATAAATGTCCACATATGTGCGTACCAAATTCCTGGTGTCGTTGCACATTGTACTGTATTCTGTTACCTGCAAAGTATCGCTGCAATTCCAATGGCGGAGGTAAGTCACCAAAACTATCGAAATATTTCACTACACCATCCTTGTACTTGATGTACGCAACCCAGTGCGTCCCAGCATTTTCAGCACTGTCCAAGTTCACAATTCCACATTCACGTTCACTAATTTTTTGAGGTAATGCATCGCGCATGAAGACACCACGAAAATGAGGTATACGCAAACGCTTACATGTCTACGTATATCGTCATCGGTCAACGCCTGATCGGACTTTTTTTTTTTCCAGATCCATCTTTCCGGTATGGCTTTAAATACAGACCTTTACCCCTCATTGCAATTGCCTCCATGGTTTCATTGTGTCGTTTCTGTTCACTCAACTGCTTTTTTGCTTCTTTAGCAGCTTTGACGGCTCTGGCGATGGCTGAGGCTCCACCGGCAAGAGCTCCGGCAGCCGACAATCCGGCAAAAATAGGGATAAGGGGAGGATTCCACCCTTCTTCGTCTTCTTTTTCTTTTTATCCCTGCACCCAACTTTAGCTTGGCACGCATAGCGCCGTTAACTAGTAACGCGGCCGCCCGTTCACCGAACTTTGCATCTTTGGCTTTCAATTCTGACTGAAGCCTTCTCTGCGAGTATGCGGTCTGCATTACGTCTGTCGGCACCCTGTGCATACGCAATGTCATGCTCCCTGCATGCTGCATCTAGTGGATTGATCCCCGTCTGGCCGAGTTTTAGACGTTTTTCCAGTTTCGTCCCGGGTCCACAGAACTGGTAAGTTGGAATGTGTGCCTCAAATGGCATTTTGTCGACGAGCTTGTTTAATAAGCCACGGCCCTTCTTCTTCTTCGTAGGAGGCATTGTTATCGACTGAATGATTTTACGTATTCGCGCGTCTATATATACCCCGTGCAGCAAAGAAACCTTGTCAAAATGCGATTCGTCAAGCAGCAAGCAACATTACCCGTGAGTAATGCAGATGTTGCCGGCACCAAGCGGAAGAAGAACGGACCTCTGTTCCCCGAGACAGTGAGAGCGATAGTTTGTGGACCATCAAAACTGTGGTAAAAACCAATCTTGTGCTGTCCCTGCTGGAACACCCAAATGGGCTTAGATTGAAAATGTATATGTGTTTTCAAAATCGTTGTACCAGCCAAAGTACCAGTTGCTAGGTGAAATACTGAAACCCATTAAAGAAATTAAGTATTTAACATTTAGCGATAATCAGAATGTGCCTCCACCTAGTGAAGCGCTACCAAATTCAGTGTTTGTGTTTGACGATGTCTCGTGTGAGAAGCAGAATAATATACGAGATTACTTTTGTATGGGGAGACATAGGTCAGTAGACTCTTTGTACTTGTGTCAGACATACAGCCGTATACCTAAACAGCTGGTGAGAGACAACGCCAACTTGATTGTACTCTTTAAACAGGACGACATGAATCTCAAACACATTTATAATGACCACGTGAACACAGATATGCCGTTCAGCGAGTTTAAGAACTTATGTGGTACTTGTTGGAATGCGAGCAAGCATGGATTTGCAGTTATTGACAAAGACTGTGATATGTATCATGGACGGTACCGCAACGGGTTTGATTCGTTTTTAAATAAATAGACAAGCACACTAGGTACTATCATCATTGCAGCCATGGACAAGTTTGGGAGAACTTCGACGATACAGAGCAGGAGAGTTTTGGTGTACCCACCTCAAAACATACTTCTTACAAAGGACGGTAATTTGGATTGCCAAGGTAGAATACTCAAACATGTAGCTGACCCCATCGACGACGATGATGTTGCATCCAAACAATACATTGACAAGGCAACTAGCGATGCAGCAATGATTCTGAAGGAATTACAATCGACAGTAGTTACCATGGTTATAACTATTGCGGTAACAGATTTGATTGAAGATCGTGCATACATTCTAGAGACAGGTTTTAACTATTACGAAATTCCCGTCAATGGTGTAATCCTCTCAGTAGCCAAACCGGGCAGGGTTGATGTAATAGTGAATTGGATTAAAACTGCAAGGATAAACTTTGTGAAGCAAGGTGATCATCTTATTTTTCTCCCAAATGCTCACCCCACAAACCATTTACAGCAACATTAACTATCAAGTATAAAATAGTACAATAAACTCTCATAAGCTTCATTCGATGCTTAAACATGGATACGACAACAACTAAACGTGGCATCATAAAGGCCCGAAATGCTATTCGACGCAAGTTACTCGAATTGAAAACTGGCCAAATCGACTCTGAGAAATTTTTCAAAGATTCTTTAAGACCTGTGACGGATACAATAGAAAATGTTTTCTTACCTCCGCGACCTCAGCAGCAGCAGCAGCAACCTCCAGGTATGATCAAAGATTTCTTGAAGTCACTCAATCGAAGTGAAAGAGATTATGATTCGGTGTACGGTGTCCGGAAAAAAATGATTCGCTAATGATTGGAAATACTCCTATGATTATAGATGGAGATGTTATTCGGATTGATGGAAATGAATATGAAAGAACTCAAGGCTTAATGGAACTGTTGTTCTTAAAAAAAACCAAAAAATTTACCAACATGGACTTGAAAAGTTATTATGAAATACTAGACACCACGAATGCACACAGAGTGAAATTTATTCCATCTGGACAAGTTTTGAAAAATACAACCACTAAGTATAAAAACATAATCTCTAAACTTGACAATCAGTCGGGTTCTGGTCTTCTTCCCATGAAGGAATATGTGTATTGGGACGATCCGAATGAGCTCGTTGAAAGATTGAAATTACTTACCGCATCAACATCAGCAGGACACACTGCACACTCCAACGAAATTTTGTCGGTGATTGAAGAACTTCGTGAGAGAGACATTATCGTGTAACATGGATCAAATTGTAGCTGAACTCCATAGACCGGCTAGAAGGAATTTCCCAAGACGCCGGGTAATAATCAAAGGTCTTGACGACCTATGGCAAGCTGATATTGTAGAAATGATACCGTATTCTCGTAAAAACAGTGGCTACAAGTATATCTTGATGGTGATTGATACTTATTCAAAGTTTGCATGGGCTCTACCTCTCAAGAACAAAACGGCTAGTGTGGTTGTCGACGCTATGAAGAAAATACTTAATGGTGATCGTGTTCCTAAAAATTTACAGACTGACAACGGAAAAGAGTTTTATAATTCAAAGTTTAAATCGCTCATGACAAGTTATGGTATTAATCACTACTCGACATATACTCATCTTAAAGCATCAATAGTTGAGCGACTCAATAGAACTATCAAGAATGCAATGTGGCAAGAATTCAGCAGACGTGGTTCACATCGGTGGATTGAACTTCTTCCTCAATTAATGAACAATTACAATAACAAGTGGCACAGCACCATCAAGATGAAACCGTGTGATGTTAAAGACAATTCACTTCTTTCAACAGTGTACAGCCATATTAAGATGACTACTCCAGCAAAATTCAAAGTTGGTGACCATGTCAGAATCAGTAGATTTAAAGAAAAGTTTGAGAAAGGCTACTTGCCCAACTGGTCAACTAGTGTTTACCATCAGTAAAGTGAAATTAACAAATCCTGTAACTTATTTACTTAAAGACTATCAAGGTAAAGATATTGCAGGAGCATTTTACCAGCAAGAATTACAACTAACAAAACTTACAAGTACATTTTTGGTTGAACGAGTGATAAAGAGAAGGAAAAATATGATCTTGGTGAAGTGGTTGGGTTTTGATAAATCACATAACACATGGATTCATAAAAAAGATTTATTTAAAATGTAAAAAATTCATTTTTTTAATAAATAAACTTATTTTTCTAACAATTGTGTTTTTTTTTTCCTTCAATTACGTTAATATAATGCAAATGAGCATACAGCTCAGCAAACTTACAATCTATGTACACTTAGCCTATTTTACAAATTTTTTTTTTCTTCGATTACGTAATATAATGCAAATGAGCATACAGCTCAGCAAACTTACAATCTATGTACACTTAGTCTATTTTACAATGTTTTTTTTTTCGATTACGTTAATATAAAGCAAATGAGCATGTAGCTCAGCAAACAAAATGTCATACAAAGCTATTCAGCAGCATCCCCCCAGCAGCCTATTTATATTTTATACAGCGTCCTAACTTGATAAACTGAGATTTTACAGAGTCCTAACTTATCTACATATTTACAACATTGATACATATTTACAAACTAGAAACACGGATAAACGGTATATTTACAAAACATTCACACATTATTTACAGACTTGTGCCCCCACGGGAGGGTCTCTATCCCGTCGGGGAAAATATACCGCTTATCGTCCGTTCTAGACAGACCCAGTTTGGATATTTGAGCAGTATTTACAACATGCAGAGTTGATGTGATCCTTTTCTGCAGATGGTACCTGGGTGTTTTTTTTTTTTTTTTTTTTTTTTTTTACAATTTCATTCCTCCCAGCAGAAGGCTGGGAGGCGGGCTGCTGGAGAGTCATAGGGGACTCTTTTCAGCCAATCTACTACTACGGGGAGGGAAGGGGGATGGAAGGTCGGCCGTGGCCTTCTAGGGAACCATCCCAGCATTCGCCTAATTGTCTGAGGGAAACCACGGAAAACCTCAGACAGGATGGCCGAACCGAGTTTAACCCCGGTCCTCCCGAATGATAGGTAGGAGGCCAAATTGGCCTCCTCCCATCTCGGTGACCTGGGTGTTTCACCATGGAGGCAATTTATATAATCCTCCATCTGCAGCTTTCTAGTGACTTAGCCAGCCAAACCTTTAGCCCGTCTAGAGGTCTGGTCTGTCTCGAGCCGGAATGCATACATTTTTGCCCTTAACCCCGCATACTCCGCAATCAGGGTACCATTCGCTTCGTCCTTCATAACACCGACAACCTTTTCATTGTGGGACTCTATCCCATAACGGTTGCCGGTGCTATACCCAGACGTGTCGAACTCCTCCCTGTTGCGTCGCATCACTTCATATGGATCGCAGTTCCGCACCAAGTAGATGAAGCTGTCTGTATCCATATATAGCAATTTAGGGCTTCTAAACTGAGGAATAGCAAATTCATAATGAAATCTGTACATCCTCAATTTAGACAGGTCAAGAATGCACATTCCGACATACACGGGTTTATTAAAAACTATCCTAGCTTTCGCCTTCTCCATGGCCACAAAGTTCTTGTTGAAAACTGTTACTTGCTTAAAGTGTGGTGAAGCTATGTGTTTGCGGGCACCGCGGCGGCCCACCCATGCTGTACACAATTTCACGTCGTGGTGTTTTCGAATGTTCTCCATAGTCTTGCCGAAAATTGAATTGTTCATCAGTTTGTAAAAATCTCTCTTGAAATCTGTTTTGGCGTCACGGCGAGAGATATGTATTCTTTCAACCACGGTGACTGATTGAAAGATATTACCCGGTGTATTTCGGTCACCTGCAGCCCCAAGGCTACACATTGCTGGAGGACTCGGTAATGGAGAACATACCGTACCTTGTTCTCCAGTGTGGTCATCAGCTTGGGGAGCGTGGAACCTTCTGGGGGCTTTGTGGTCTGGACATGGTGGCAGGTCTGCTAAAACGTCGTGTTTATCCTGAGGAATCGTAAGGTCTACCTCCAATACGAACCCCCTAGGTGAGTCAGCTGCAACGCTCATGAAATCTATGCTAGCAATCTCTTTAGCCGAAAGCCATTGAAACCCACCAGAGGGTAGATACTCCGACATGGCCCAGCCGTAAAGATTGTTTACGTCGAAGTACATTATAAAATCTTCAGACGCCTCGCGGTTGTACTCCGGCATGTACCGGTTATTTGCCTTCGCATACCTGTGGACGCACTGGCAAATACCTCTGCGAATACCTCGTTCGAAAAAGAGCAGCATGTCGATATCCGTCAGAAGGTCCAGTTCGTCACGCGTGCTCCTTAACATAGCCTGCCACGAAAGGCCTGGGGATGTGAAATAGTGGGTGGGGTCCAGGGTGTACTTCCCCAAACATACACTCCTAAATTTCTCAAACAGATCTGCAAGTAACCGCACATCTGTGTCCATGTACAGACTTGCATATTCGCCCAAAGTCTTGATCTGGAAGGTCCGCCACACCTTTGTCGCGTGTTCGTAATCTTCATCAGAAATGTGTGACTCCGACAACGAACTGTAGAATTTTGATTTTGGAGGAAGCGTGGCCTCGGTGAGCTTATCCCACGAATCCATGTATTCGTAAGGGAAGACACCTTTCCGTTTAACTAATTGGAACTTCTCGGGGTCGGTGAAATGAGCACTAGTAATGTCCATGTCGTCGTCCTCAAGGGTTCCAACCAGTTTGTCTAATGGGAGCTGCATGAACCGGTATGAGTCCAGAAACCTTAACGTGATTGAAGTGAATTCAATCTTTTTCG
Organism: Vandiemenella viatica; assembly: GCA_031002005.1. Taxonomy (NCBI): domain Eukaryota; kingdom Metazoa; phylum Arthropoda; class Insecta; order Orthoptera; family Morabidae; genus Vandiemenella; species Vandiemenella viatica. Next base: position 247,480,545 of record CM061920.1, on the reverse strand, counting down.
AAAAAGAAATATAACGTTCTGTGTTGATGGGAAGCACGTCCATTCCTTCAGAATCGAGTTTTGATTATGCCATTACAATGAAATGAGCATCATACCCAGAAAGATTGTGAAAGAAAATGGGTATGTACTTTTTAGTCTTATACTGCAAATTGCAATCATTATGTGCAGCCCCCCTAAATTCACCTGTGATATGACAATGATCGCGGACCTTGACGGTCCCCGGTTCAATGTCTTTCTCGCAGATGTGGCATACCGTAGCATCAGAAAACTTTGCTTCTTGCTCGTCTGTCATTACAAGAGGAATGCACCTCTTGTAAATTTTATCAACTTTCTTGGCAAGTTTGACGAGTTCGTCAACAAGCCATTTTTCAGGATTTTTTCCCCTGAAGGAGTTGAAACGCGACAGACTAGGTACTAGTGGACAAACGACCTGGTATGCGGCAGCGAAAGGGACATGTTTCTGGACAAAAGTAGTGTGAGAGGCGTTGGGCGGAGGACTGCAAGAATCATAAGGTAGCAATAAACTTTCAAAATCCGCGTAAACGACGACGGGTACACGCTCTTGGTGCACAAAATCCTTAAACTTTAAGGTTTTATCGTCGTCGCCGGGTAAATCCACTCTTACAGGATCAACCCTTGCACAGTCGATCTCGTGGCGGTCCAGGAGATCTTTGCGTCCAAAATGTTGCAGACATCTGTCACAAATAAAAATAGCACGGTTTTCTTTAGTTAATGACGATTTGACTAACGCCGACAAGTTGTGAATCCAACAGTAATGGAATTTTTTCCCACTGCCGTCGGTAATCATCAACATGTTAATGTGGTGAACGCGTTTGTCTGCAGTGTGATGGAGAGCCCCGGAAACTACATGTTTACCTTTAACTTCATCCAGACCGAAAACATTTACAGAATAGTCTGGATTTTGCCTCTCAAATTTAGAAATGTCAGAGAGTTTTACCGGAAACTCAATACCTGAAAACTCGAGGGGATAGAGTGAACGTACTTTCATGTAGGTGCTAACCCTGTCACCATGTTTTTTAAGCGCCTTTACGTGATATGCAAGAATTGTCCATAGAAAGCACAACTCGTCATTCTTGTTTTCAACATTGATGACGGCCTTCTTTCTACAGATATCAAGTGGCAGAGCAACATAGGAAGACCCACGATAGAAAGGTTGAAAATTAGAAATGCTAATGTCGAGGGATTCTATTCTATCGAGAGTTTTGCCACTTGTCCTTTCTTGAAATTCACACAATTTTACTCTGAGCTCCGACTTCACATATTTTTCATACCAATCCGACAGGCAAGTGCTTGTTGTGACTTCACGCATTTTAGTTAAAAAGCACATACGGGCGGTTTCCAAAATTATTTCCTTCTGTATTTTATATGTGTTAATCAGTCCAACCTGCACCTTTACAGATGGGGAGGACCGATTATCCACTATTTCGCGAACTTTACCGGCAACAAGTTTAAAGCAAGCATCAATGAAATTCATTGGATCAATAAAATTTTGGGAATTTGAAATTGTCCCGGAATAAATTCTATTTTTAAATGCACTAAGCCTGTCTTCAAGGACTAAGCGCGATACTGCTGACTCACCCATCGTTGCTGTATGATCATGACTGCATAAGGCTGCCCCTGCACCGGCATACTGCCGACTTGGCCCTGGCGAAGGACCGGCATACTGCCGGCTGGAGCCGGGCGATGGACCGGCGGACTGTCGACTTGGCCCCGGCGATGGACTGGCGGACTGCCGGCTAGAGCCGGACGATGGACCGGCATACTGCCGGCTGGAGCCGGGCGAAGGTCGGCTTGGCCCCGGCGATGGGCTGGCATACTGCCGGCTGGGTCCCGGCGAAGGACCGGCATACTGTCGGCTGGGTCCCGACGATGGGTTGTTGAAGTGGCGGCTGGGGGGCCCGGATGCTGCTGTGGCGGGCGGTCGGCTAGGTTCCGCTGTCTCCCATGGTCGCCATATTGGTGGCGGAACTGCCTCGTATGCCGGGCGTCCGACCGCCCCCTCTGAAACATAAAAAAGAAGAAAAATATTTTAGTATCATGAAAAACATAATTTTTGTAAGCATAAAATAATATAGGTAAATTACTGATGTACTGGACTTACCGATATTCCAGTGTGCTGGTAGTTGCGGAAGAACCCATTGTGGTGGCGGAGTTGGCGGCATGCTATGTGGTGGTGACATGCTCTGCGGCACATCCACGTCAATATTTGGGAGCATGCTCCATTGTGAGCAATCACAAGCTTTTTTTGGGCTACTTAAATTCTGAGAAGAATTACCCTTACGCTTCTCTGGGCGTGATGGTTCATCTGAAAAAGAAAAAAAAAATGTATTAGCAATAGTTATAAAGACATGGGAAAAAAATAATCTATAGATAAATACGTACTGAAATAAAAAAGGTCACTGCAGGAAATATCCAAATCACCTGCGAACAAATAAATTAATATTATAGACTACTGTTTCAGCACTATACATTTTTCATAAATCTAGTTACGTTAAAAAATATTATCATTACCGAAATCATCCTCAGCGAAAATTTCATCAAAGTCTGAAGCAGAAAAAAAAACCATCAGTATATGTGAAAGAATTTAAAACAGCCAGAAAACAAGTTAAATATCAATAATTTACTTACCAATATCGTTGAATAAGCTAAGATCGTCAGAAGACATTGCGATGATCGAAGTGTTCAGCTCGGCCGCTCAGAGAAGACTGGATAGCAGAAGGGGGGATCTCTGCCCTTTATATACGCGTCTGGAGCCTTTGATAGCGTGGGAAGCGCTTGGCGTGAGAACGCAGTGCGTCCATGATGATAAATGTGACGCAGCTGCGCGTGGCGGCGCGGGAGCCTTTGATAGCGTGGGAAGCGATTGGCGTGAGAACGCAGTGCTTCCCCCGATGATAAATGTGATGCAGCTGCGCGCGGCGGCTGAGTAATTACTTCCAGTGCCGCTCCGCGAGGGGAGACGGGCCCAGGCGAACACCTGCGCGACGTGGGTGGTCTGGCGGCACGTGCGCGGCGGTTTGAGAAAATAAATAATGACCCCATTAAAACGATTTACGATCCGGAGCTCACACCTGCGTCCATAAAAAGGGACCGACCCTCATTAGCATATAATTTATGACCCGTAACTCAGGTTAAGAAGTGCCGCGTAGCCTCATTAGCATATTATTCACATTAGAGTACAATTTATGGCCTGTAACTTAGGTTAAGAAGTGCCGCGTAGCCTCATTAGCATATTATTCACATTAGAGTACGATTTATGATGGGCTCACTCGCAGGTATTAACACTACTGTGTGCTTACAGACAGAGAAAATCAAATTCATTTCTCAGCCGAAAACTGCAGACACTCAACCAACGGTGTGAAACTGTTGAGAAATATATTGCTGTTCAATCCATAAAGGCTACAAGCTATCAGTGAAACTGTTAAAGAACAGATAATCGATTTTGCATCTTTGTTCTTAAACAGATCATGGAAGACAACTTCTTCATGTCTAAACTTGTTGTAAAGATGAAGCTATCTTTCACACCAATTATCGAGTCAACCAGGACAATGTAAAGGGATAAAACTGTCAAACACATGCACGATTTGCCCACTGTTAATGTATTTCATTTTTTGCAAGAACACATTGTTACTGTAAATTCTTATTTCGACATGCTAATTATTAAACTGCTTTCTCAGCTGGAAGAAGTAGCTGGGAACTTCGTTTTCCAAGTAATATTATTTATAAGTGATACTCCTAGCATGGTAATGGATTTATTGTGACAACGCCATCGATGTTGGCCCACAATGCACAAAAGATGCCGATATAATGTGTCATGTTACTCAATACCTTTCAGTGAATTATAGTTCCCATCGCTGACCAGAATGATTTCTATATCATTTGACGTCGAGGAATGAAATTGATGAGATTCACTTTTATTTCTTAACAGAAAAACACCGAAATAAAGATGAACAGGATATAAAGGAGATGAAAAGATCGTACGCCACTCCACTTCTAACGCACAATGCATTAACTGGTCACCAATGACTCCAGGGAATAAAAATGATGTTTTTTTCCGAAATTTCGAATGCGAAGTGTGTGTATGATGGTGAAATAATTAAAAACATAACGTTAATTGATCAGTCCCACGTGCAGTGTTACCTCAAAGTTATGAAATTTCACGTTTACAGCACGTATTACGTAGATATCAAATTTATAAGGCCGTTTTCATCAGTGAGTTGTAATACAACCAACCGAACATTTCTCCTCACATTAGATTCTTTCTTTTCCATTTGATGGCATCTTTCAGCTAATACATTTTCCCTGCACATATTTAAATACAAATACCCAGTGCTAACCATGTCCAGACGAATCCTCTACCACTAATAATAGGAGAAGCTTTCACCGATCCATATTGGCACTGGGTGTTTTATAGGTGGTAATGATTTTATAGATTGAAGCAGACTCAGAGGACATACTCAAGCAGAACTAACTATAACGCAATAGTCCAACGATTGTATTAACGTTATTAAAATAATTTAGAAATTGTAGAGATATGACACTCAAACAAATTGTCAGAAGTAAATTCGCATTGGTGGAAAAGGTAATTTTTTAAATACTATCAATGGTTTATCTGTAACTGAATATAGAAAGAGAACCTTATGGAGCCAAAAGCTTGTAGTTATAAAGAAGAAAAAATTTATCATTGGAAGTTGTTCTATCGGGTATGTTAACATTAAATCATTTTGGAAATGATGAGAGATAAAAAATAAGTTTATGGAAAAATCTTACAAGAAGAAAAGACAGAACATTGGATCAGATATTGAAATCTAAGCGATAGAGATTGCGGTTATGTGGAGAAGAAGACACTGAAACAGCGTAGAACGAAGTTAATCAAGAGACCGATGACAAAAATGGAAAAAATCAAAACACACTATCCATTTGACATGCGCCAAAAATTGTATTCACCTAGCAGCAAAACAAGTTGATTCGAATTTTTTGTGATAAAAACATTCTACATGCGATCGTGCAGACCTAATTGTCTGTCGTTCATCCCCTTTTCTCACTTCAGAAGGGAATTACAGGAAATCGGGTTGACATCTTATTTTCAGAGCTTAGTCCTATGAAACTTTAAATACCTGATGAAGAAGAAAGCTTTTTATAGATTTCACTCTCGATATACAACATAAACGTCCAATCAGCTAGCGAGTTAATGGGATAAATGTCTCGTATCCCTCTTGCTGAATGTGAGGAGGTCTCTCTAGGTTAAATACTACATTTGTTGAAAATTGTTGGTCCTTGGTTCACGCTTAGTCTCATTCTGTGTAACATTCATTCTCGTTGTGTCGCTTGATTTATACCAGACGACGCTTGCTTATTCATGTACGGAGTAGCATAAGGACATGATCTATGGTCCCATAGTTCCTGACTACTCGAGTATATATATGTCCACAGGTTTTATACTTCGCTATTTCATCATGACACGAGTTCAGAATTTGTCATCGATGATATTTTATTCCATAGTATTTTAGTTTGAACAAATGTTCCATTGAATTTTTCTATTATATGCCAAGTACAGTGCCTGTACTTTCAAAGTATTTCATTTGTTAGCCAGAGCAAGATCGTCTGCATACAGGAAGCATTATTTATTTCTCGATTGATCGGTTCCTTGTATAATTTCAAACGAAGTTAGTGTTAATATGCTCTAAATGCTCTAAAGAAGGACATTTCCTTCTGCAACCTGTGCCATGAAATTTGGCGAAATTTTTTATTTTTGTCACCTACGTGGTACTTATGTAGTTCATAATAAGCTTGTGAAAATAATCAACAACTGCTCGTTGACAGTGCCAATTAAAGGCCTTAAGTTGTTAAAGGACAGTCCGTCAGTTAAATAATGCTTAAAGAGATCTACGGTATAGTGTGTAGAGGTTTATGAAATGTTCATTGAAAAATATTCCAGGTGTAAACACATATTCTTCAGATTTCTGAAGGCTTGAATTGGAATAAGTCTTTCTAACATTATGAAAACACTTTCAGGAGAGATGCAGACATGAAGCTTCTTGGCCCCTTTACAGCCACTATTTATTTATTAGTTATTTTATTTTGCTGGCTGTATGGCCGACGCCTTTACAGTCGACCATGCAGACAGTGATTTAGTAAATTTTTAAGTCACGTTGTTAACATGTTATCGTTAGGGCACTAATGACCTCGCTGTCAACGCGCCCTAAAGCCACAACAACAAGAACAACATAAAACTTCTTGTGAATTTGAGAGTACGAATACTTGCTACATTTTTTAATCTAGGTATGGTTTTATTACAAATTCAAAATTCACAAACATCGTCTAACTCTTCTTCATTTTCCATTCAGATCTGTTGACGTTCTTATTTAATTCTTGTGTTCCGATAATCCATTAATAGATAACCAAAGTTCATTTCCTTTTGATGTTGAAAATGACTGAATTGTTGCTTACACCATTATTAATTCAGATAAAAATCTTCCAGGTGTTCTTGTAAAGCCTAAAATGATATTGTGGCTTAGACAAGCGTGATGGATTACTGAACCGTACTCGAATCATTACTTAAAGAATTCTTTTCGGACTGTGTGAAGTTATCGTTTAATCGTTCACTGTATTTCCTGCAACTAATTTACAATATATTTTTATATCTTCCACGAGATAATCGTATTCCTCTGTTTGTAAGCGAAATAGTTAATCTACTCCCTCGGTACTATCCCAAGACGTATCCATTCAGATTTCCAAAAGCTGGGCGTGCGTGCAGCACGAATATAGTGCGGAATTTTTTTACATGTCATGTGGCATATTATAGTGGGTGTCAGGAGTTCAGAGTAATAAGCAAATCCTATTACAAATTATATCGTGGTGTTGATTTTCTGGCGTAAGGGGAGGCCGCCAATTGTAAAATTCAGTTTCAATTCATACTGTGTGTTATAAAAGCTCATGGCTAATGGTGTAATGTGGCGAAGGAGTGACATGCGCTTCTTCGCCATTGTCAAGAAAGTCGGCATTAAAATATTCCGTTACGTTCAAATACTTTCTGCGTTATGTAGATTTAACGGGACGCGTGATGCAGCGAAAAAGTTCTCTGCCTCATAAGCGCGCTGTCGGAGGATCTAATCTCGCGACGGACGGCTTTAATTATTTATTTATTCCAATATGTATACAGAGAACTCGCGGAAATCAGTTTCAACAATAAGTTTTTTAAATGCCTTTTGTTTTTGGGAAAACCGACGGCGTCTCCTTTCGAGCCTACCGTCCTCTGCTATGGGAATGAATGTCTGTCCTGTCCTGTAATGGTAGAGTAACGATATATATATTTCCTACTTGGCGCAGCAAATATTTCTATTTTTGAAGTATACCTTTGTTTGGAAATGACGAAGATTATCAGAAGGGAGGATCGTTTAATGGTCGGACAGGCGTGAGCTCTACCAGCTGTCTCTTTCAAATGTGCAGCGGTGTTGCTAGTGGCCACTGTTTCCACACACAATATTGAATGGCGTCTTATCCTTAAACTCTTCTTCCATTGAATTCTCAGCTGTGGTGACTTTGCAGTTTTGTCGTGAGGGGATGACACGGATTGTGTAATATGCATTTCCTTTAATAAGGAAACTAGCGGATCTGCACTCGGGTATGGAGAGAAAATATACAGTGCGCAAGTTCAAACTCCATTCTTATGTGACACGCCTCCAGAACTAGAGCAGTCATGATGTGGTAAGCATTCTCCTATATCTATTTGTCTTACCTGGCAATTATCAGGGACCCATTGATGGCACAGCGATACGTCCAGTAAATTCTATAGTCTGATGTGCTTCCCTTCATAGCGCGACTTCTACAGGTCATTTTTTAACGGGGTTATTGCCGGCCCACATATAGCACGGGTTTCGTAGGACTGCCTTCATCCTGTCAGACCTTGTTTTCACCCGCCAATCTTCAGACCTGTCACGTATAGGACATGTATGGGATCAGCTGTAACTGCGACTTCAACCATTAACCGATCACAGGATCTGGAGCGGCAGTTACACTAACTATGGCTTATTCGTCTACACGATTACGTTAGATAACTCTATGACTACACACCAGACTGTACCACTTCATTTATCCACGCTAGGACTATAATAATAATTCCGTGTGGTCGTAATGATCTGTTGACAGTGTTTCTATTTGCTGCGCATTCCACCCCTATCGTAACCGCCTTAATTTAACCCGGAAATCCCACCGGCAACAGGGGGACCTACTGTTCAACGTGGAATCCGAGACACGTAAACGTTCTGGCGTACTTCACATTGCACATCGAGCTGTGCCAGAGGTGAAGGTGGGGTTAAGGACCTATGAAAATTCCCGGCAAGACAGAGATTCGAACTGGGGACCTTTCGATCTCCAGTCTGACGCCTTAACCTTCGAGACAAGAAATCGCTCACGCTAGGAGTAATCAGTAGGGTATCAGAGGTACTTGTAAACTTCCAGAATAAATAATTCATTTGTCTTGATATTATAATCAGTTATTTGCATCACTGTTCCTAATATCTGTACCAAATTTCATTCCACTTCGTCATGTCATGGTTGAACGAGTTTTAATGAAATTGACTGTACAATGGTTTACTTACTTGGATCGTTAACGTCGAGGTCATTAGAGGCGGGAAAGGACTGGGAACAAGGAACGGGAAGGAATTTGGACATGACTTTTTGAAGGAAGCATCCCGGTATTCGCCTGGAGTGATTTGGGGATTCGATCCCACGTTCTCCCGAATGCGAGGCCAGAGCGTTAACCGCCCACCCACCACGCTCGGCACCGATGGTTTACACGTCTCTTGAGATCTCTGCTTGTTGGTTATTACTGCAGAGACACTCCACCCCCCGTGTACGAGCCTGAGGGAGCGTGCATAAACCACGTAGCTCCATTTTGGCCTCCTGTGAATACTCCCCTTGGCCTCCCCCTCCCCCCCCCCGCCCCCCACGTAGCCCTACGTGGCTTTTGCCTCTACCTCCCTCCCTTCCCCCCACGTAGCACGAAGCTTTTTTCCTTTTGATTCCAGAAGACATTTTGTATTGTTTTCTCTCATCATACGGAGGTAATTAACTGAGGGAAATAAATATTCACATGCTGTTGTGTCTTCTGTTCCTCATTTCAACTGTGAAAAATGTTATGAAAGGAAAGCTACGTGACCTGGCTCAGAAAACCCCCCCCCTCCCCCCACGTAGCCCAGCGTAGCCTTCCAGCCAACCCTCCCCCCTCCTGGACGTAGCCACGTAGTTTGTGCACGCTCCCTTAGAACCACGTCGGTTCCACTAGCAGCGAGACTTCAATTCATGAATCCAGGGAGCAGAGTGGGGACGCCTCGCTATTTCCACTGACGCCAGCAGACGGGAGCGCTTTTATATACAGTGGTTAGATGCATCATAACTCGCTCAGAAGAAACGTAGGTTTATAAGTTCTGAGTAAGCAAACTGAAAGCGAATTCATGTTTGATGTCCTTTCTCCCTCGGCTATTTTTACGTTGTTGCGTTTCTTGACGGTGGCGGTGATTGGGGTCATCAGTCCACAGTGTAATCAGGTCTATTTAGAGACCCTAAGAATTTCCCTGGAGGCTCTAAAAAAAGTGTGTGGCTGCGAGTTTTTTTGACCACTTATACACGTTTCGCTTAGTTTCAAGTGATTCCTTTCAAATTTACTCCAATTTTTGTTATTTTACATTCTCCATATTCGATTGCATAGTGGAAACGTTTAGGTTTCATGAACATTAGCTGTGCTATAGATTCAATGGGAACCTCGTGACATCCATCGTATTCTGAAATCTAATGTTCGAACTTGTGAGGAAGAGATATTTGCTGCGTGCATAACTAATTGTTATAAAGCAATGTGACAGGACGATGAACTCCTGCCACTGTGTAAGCAGTTAAACACTATCGTCTACGTGGTTGCAGCACCACCAGGGGGGAGTTCCTCCGACACTATGCTCTACACGTTGATCCTATATCCTGCGTCAAATCATTAATTGTGCAATTAATCATTAATTAAAATGCAACTCACTTTTAATAGCGTTATTCGAAATTATATCACTATTGCCAGCTCCGCGAAATACCGGAATCGTGGCTGTATGTAGCTTTGTACAGGTGTTTTTCGCATACCACTTAATTTTTACGTGAAAAACCTAGATTTTGAAATGTAATTTGTTCATAAAATTTCTAGTAACACAAAAGATCGAGCACCTCCTAAGTAAGAACTTTGACCTTAATTTTACTAGGGTTTTTACATATTATATTGTATTGGCGAAATGTTGCAGTCGCACAATATTTAGGTTCGACGATTTCAGCGGAGATTCATGGAGAATTTTTAACTATTTTCGTTGTTGTAAAATATCAGGCTATGAGAATGGGTGAAAGAATAGCATGTGAAATAGAACCCCAAAAAAGAAAATACACGCGCATGTATTTTCACACAAAAAATTCTCTGTTACTCAGTCTCATAAAATTTCCATTTTTCTGTATTAAATCACTAGCCTCGTACCCGCGACTTCGTACACGTGGATTAAGAATTTTTTTGCCAGAATTAAATATAAAAAGTTGTTGGTAACGAAGGATTGGTCCCAAACAATATCGAGTCCGCATAATATGACGGGAAAGCTATCACTATATCATTCTACCGTCGAACCTGCCTCTTGCAGAGAATCAATTTCCAACATATTTCTGTCACTACTCGATAAGATCTCAAAATTTCGTGACTACAACTGTTAATCATACTGGAAAAAATATCCTGTGCCCTTCATACAGCTTTCCTTATAAAATTCCATCACAACGATATAGCCATATAGTCGTCAAAACGTAACAAAAAGACAGAGACTTACTTCCGTATTTATATTAGTATTACTGTGGTTCACACTCACACACTGACTGCGAACAACACCTGAGGGATCATTATAACGTAAAAAGTGTATACCTACAAAATTGCAAGACTACCTACGATTTGCCTCGCATTGCACCCTAACTTTATAATATCTACAGTTTAACATTCAATCCAAATAATCTACGGCCCAGGCCTGATTCTTACGATGAAAAACATTTTTTTTAAATCTTAGCCTCCACGGAGATTTGAACCGGAGACCACGACGTTCGTAACCAAGCTCTTTAGCCACTGAGCTGCCAGTTCACTACACAGAAACACGGTCTGGAGACGTCCACATCCAACGTGTCTGTCTATCGCCGTATTTCGAAGTTATGAGACAACATGTGTTATTTATACAGATAATTTTTCAACCAAATGTAAACAGTATTTTTCTCCTTGTTTCAAAGGATAAGTGTGCAAAGTTTCATCGAGATCGGATGAAAACTGTGGATTTGTATGAAGAACAAACAAACAAACATACATTCATCTTTATATATAAAGATTATCATTGCGTCCACATTTGGATTACCATTGTGGAGTTTGGTATCCGTATAGCAAGGTATTGATTGACGTGTTAGAGAAAGTACAGAGGAGAGCCGCCGATTCGTGACTGCTTGCTAGAGCCCTTACGAAAGCGTCACAGAATTGATACATAGGTTGGGCCGGGACTGTGTGGCAAACAGACAACGTCGATTTCGTTTGAAGTTGCCATATTGGAGGATATGCGAAATTTTCTGATTTACGAGTGCAATGGAATACTTCTTGCGCCAACCTATTTATGTCGCAATGACAGGAGGGATAAGATTAGAGAAATAAGATGCCGTACTAGTACTTTTATATATTTTTTCTTTAATCTTGCTATTCTATGTTGGAGTACCCAGAAAAAATGGATTGGTGCTTTGCACCCTCTGCCACCCACAATATTTGTGAATTTTAGAGTATGGATGTAGATGTAGATTGCATGTTCTCTTGTTGTAGAAGTTTTCATCAATTCATGAACAGAAATTTTACAAAAGTGCCTGATAAACATCAAATAATACTCACAACAATCCGACTTTAAGACATTACGACATTAGAAGTAAGCGTAAAATTTAAAATTCGACAGTGCACGGGTTTGATTCCCTGTATTTTCAACCATGGTTTCTCCAAATTGTTAAAAGCCATAAGTACTTTACATTTCTTTGTTTATGACATCCCATACCAGACCATATCAACAACTTTTATTAACTATATATTATTGGCATGAATCTCCTTATTATACGTTCATAACGAACTAAGAAGTGTGTGTTTCGTAACATCTATGTTAAAAAATGTACTTTTTATGACTTGTTATGGAATTCAATGGAATTTCCCGTAAACACAAGAAATGAAGTTTTTGCTGAATTTCTAATTTTCCAGTTTCTTATGAAGTCTTTAACTTCATTAAGCTGATAGGAATTCGTTAACATTCAACAATTAGTTTTGGTGATTCAACGTACAGACAAACAAAAATTCCTAATTTTATATTTTTGGAAACTGTATCATCACTGGAGTACATTTCAGTTACTCTTTATGGAAAAAAAATAATGTACAGTCACATTTTTTACAATTTCTGTTTGTAATGAGTAGATTATGAGGCGGATTACATAAGGGATGGGACTGGGGACTAGGAAAAGGAAGGAATTCGGCCACGGACTTTTGAAGGAAGCATCGTGCAATTCGCCTGGAGTGATTTGGGGAAACCATGAAAAACCCAAATCTGGATGCTCTGAGATTCGAACCGGCGTCCTCCCGAATGCGAGGCCAGAGCGTTAACCGCTCACCCTCCATGCTCGGTTTTTTTTCCCTCGTCTTGTCCTTCTATGCCATTAACACATTCGGTAACATTCGCTTAATTTTTGGTTTTGGAGTTACTACTCTAAAGCCATAGCAGGGTTTTAAAGAGAGTTGTACAGTACTTACAGAGAATGATATAGATTGACGATGCTATAGAGTGCACTGTGCGTGATCGTTCACCTAACTAGGCAACTGCACTAAATCGCTACCGAAAAAGTAACAGTGAGTAAACTAAAGTGTTATTCTGTTTGGCCACACTAAACGAGAACGCTTATCAGCCAGTTTTGGACTGCTGTGTGAATCACGTCCTCCGGCTAAACACGTGTTGGTGTAGTGAGCAAAGTTGCGCGCAGCTTGCGGCGGGCCGTGTCCGCTGCAGAGCCGTGGTGCGACAGCTGGCTACCGCAGCCTCCGCTTCCTGCAGCTGCCGCCGCACCCATCTCCTCGTTGAATACCAGATCTAATTTGATTCGCGCCCAGACTTACACAGTTCCTCTAAATTAACATCGACTGTAATTTAGAGAGTGATCGATTAATAAAATCACTAGTATATCAAGCAATTATAGAGCGAGACTCATCTATACCTATTAAACACAAGTCTTGGTCATGTTGTAGCTGTCATGTGGTGACGTCGCACTATGACGTCACGCTTTTCGTCTCCTTTACCCAACTTGCGGCCAGAGGTGTTATTTTAGGTTATGCATGTTATTTAATTACAGTTCTATGTAGCTAAGCTTCAGCGAATAAATTAACTGTCTGTACACTGAACTGAAAGTACGTATTCCGTTTAAATCGATATAATAATCCACTGGTCTACAAAAATGAAATTTTTTTCTTTCACAAGAACAAAAACATGAAATTCTAGAAATATTTTTCATGCTGAATTCATAAATCATTTTAGTTTTTCCCACTTCAGGCAGGAGTTTTTTGTGATATGCAGAAGAGCAGCCACTATATCACGACAGTTTTCTGCTTTATGGTTTCCAAGTAAATTGCAAAATACCTTTTTGAAAGACTGCCGGGCTGCTTTTTCTACTGGATTTAACAATCCTTCAAAATGTCCATCAGCTGTTAAGGACAGCATTTGTGGTCTTATAAAAATTCCTTCCTTCAGTTTAGCATCACTGACTTTGGGAAATGTTAACTTCAAGTAAAATAATCCATCAGAAAGTTTATACATAGTCTTTACGAAATTTTTCATCAAACTTGATTTAATATGCAATTGAGGTAAATATATTTTCTCAGAATTCTCTAAAGGGGATGTGATACATTTCTCTGACCAGTAATAAGAGATTTACGTTTAGACGGTATTGGGACTTCCTATCTCTGCTGTTCCATTGGGGGGGGGGGGGGGGGGGGAGGGGGGAAACCAGCAGAATTTGATGAACCCATGTTGCAAACCAAGAAATAAAGCAATGATCTTAAAGTCGCCACAGAAATACCATTTATATTTGTAATAATGGTTTTTTTCGAAAATAGTTTCATATTAAATATCTCTTTCATATCAGCGGCAGGCGCTACAGGTATTGATGGAAGTTCATTGCAAATATGTAGCAGGACAGGCTTCAAACTTCAGTTCCCTCCAAATCATGGAAATTGCAAATCGCATATGATGTGTCCGATTTTTAGACCCAGTAAACAGTCCAACACACGAAACAGAACATACATTTCGAGCCCAGCTCTTATCAAAATCACCCACTCGACAGCCAAAGTAAAGTTCATCACACTGTTTTTCAAGTCGCGTAAAATTTCGCCTCTGAGACTTGAAGGTCAACTCACCACAAATATAGCAGAGATTATCTTCATGAATTACACTCTACAACACAACGTACGCTATACACTTTGTAAGATGAATTACTATTACATGGACTGTAACAGACCACTCTCCCAAACCTGCAAGACGCTTTCAGACGCCCGCAGAAAGTGGTGTATTCGAGAGAGCAGCTAATCTTAAACTATATCGGTGGCGGCGGTGTTACCTAAACTTCAGAGAGAACTTCAGCCTCCTGTCATTCTGATTATCACTCCAAAAATAGTAAAGGTTTCCTTAACTACTGACAAAAAAAACAACAACAAATGGTTTATAACAGACTAATACTTTATTTTAAATTATCCTTTCCTTCAACTAAGCCACCGCCGATGTGTAAATTTAAAGAAAAATTGTCAGGAGATTCCCGCTGCAACAAATTAATAAAAAAAAATAATTAACACCACATTGGAAACAACAGTAAAGATCCGAAAAATTGTTAGCTGTAAGTTACGGAAGCGTTTTCACATCATTGTTCCCTTCAAATTTATCTCTACCTTAATTCTCGTTCACCTGCACATATCCTCGACATACTGTATGTCAACCTATTGCGCAACTTGACACATCAACTCAACTGACACAAAACTTCTCCGTGCAAATTGAATTTTTCTGATCGTGAAGCATACACAAATTTAAATATTACAATCGCTTGGGTGAACCTTCTCTAGTTCGGGAGTTTGTATGGCCCTTCGCAACACTTTAAACAGTCGCCGCCCTTTCAAAACCAAAACACGGAATTTAATCTATGGGTCTGCAAACGATTATTCTGAGCCCTTTCAAAACCTTCTCAGGGACTTACGACGCTTAACCAACACTTTGCCAAATAACTTACTCCCCATAAACGTTGATCAGAATTCAATTACCAAACCACGAAAGGACTAATAATGTTTCACTTCAATCAAAAGATTTCTTGCACAACTTTTCTCTTCCTGTGGGCAGAAACATTTGCTCCTACACTCATTCGGCGATGGACTGCCCCCCTTCTCCGGGCTACCCCTACTTATAGCATCTCAATATGACGCTACCGCGCCCGACATCAGTAAACACCGATGATGTACCTTTTTCCCCTAGCAATTCTACAATAATTGCGCCACACTCTAAAACCGCCCAATATGGCCCAAAACGCTCAAATAAATCCCTAAATAAGCCGCCGTAATGTTACAACTTCTTAACAGAAAGGAAGGAAAAATTTCACTACTGATATTCGTGCTAACACGCTCTCAGTCAGCTCAACAATGACACGTCACAATACCAGAGTAACAGGTCTGAGCATATAAAAACATAAATAAACCTGCACAGTCATGTCTTTTGGTGCTTCAGCATGATATTACATATCATTTCTTTAAATACAGCTTGAATAAAATCGCTACATATAAGGTAAAGGTTCCTATGACAGGTTAAAGAGAATGTTAAAATCAAATTTTAAAAAGTAGCTGTTACAAAAAATCTACGTCTTATGGAAAAATTCTGACTACATATCTGTATCCAATATTGAAAAATGCGCTAGATTCACTAATAAGATTTCTTGTGAAGAAAATCTTGTCGAACAGTGATATTATTAGTTGCTCATATTTACTTAATATTCGTTCGAAGTAAAAGTATTCGTTAAAATTTTTGGCAATAGATATGTAAGTAAAAGCTTTAATTTTCGATTAGCGGCAGTTCTAATTATATGGTTATCACCGGAACTAGACGTTACAGCAAAGGTCATAAATTATTTTTTTTAAACTAATTTAAATTGTTTTCGTTAGTGTCCTGTTACTTAAATCGTTACTCCATTTGAATGAAAGTATTTCCAAATTTATCGTGATCTGTGTGACCTAAACCACAATTAAAACTAATGTTACGTGGCATAATATAAGTTGTTAAGATTTATTTTAAATTTTATTTACTTACACTGATGACATATTCCAGCCGCATGTAACTGCATTAGCCATTCAAACGTTGTAATATAGATCTGAATAATGGATAACAAAAAAGAAATGTGTAATAACCCGTGAAGATTTTTGATGAAATTTATATCGCGATGCATTATTGCCACAAAAATGCGATACAGTACATGTATTAATATGCGTGCGATTTAAGTATTGTTTTTCTGGCTGCATGTTTAGCGTATTAGGACCAGGATTGAAACGGAAACCTTCTGATACAGCGCAAGGTACCAATAATTACATTAATTTTATCTTATAACAGTTCTATTTAGTTAGGCAATTGTTAAGAAATAAATTGCCAGAATACTGAAAGAAAAGTGTGTATTTCATTTAAATTTGCATATTTATTATCAGTTGCTTTTTTACTCAAATCATTATTTGGTTTTGAATGAAAGAAGTTCCAAATTGATCGTGATCAATGAGGACTGAAGCACGATTAAAACTAATATAACTTGTCATAACGTAAGTTGTTAATATTCAGCAACCTTCGTTTTCACTGGGGTCATCATTTCAGCCGCATGTAAACTGTTTCAGTCGTTAAAACATCGCTCTTCATCACAGATAACAAGAAAGATAATTGTAAGCACCCGGGAAGATTTTTGATCAGTTTATATCGCGATGCATGATGACACTGACATGCGATACAGAGAATGTATTCATTCGCGTGTGATTGAAGCTTTGATTTTCTAGCGGAAATGTTGGTGGAGATTGTGGTTAGGCTGAAATGCCACCTGGACCAAGTTAACAAGAATCTTTTTTCTACAGCACAAGGGACGAGGAATTACATTGAGCTTTATTTTGTAACAATTCTATTTAGTTAAGTAACTGCAAAGAAATGAATTGCCAGAACACTCCGTTAAACACTACATTTTTGACGGGCTTTGAGGCTAGTTTTTATTATATTTTAGGCAAGAGAAGAGTGTCACGTATGAAAATAAGGTATATTATCCGTAAAGTGAACTTTCTGTGTAACCTAAAGTGTTCGTATGTCTGCGAATTTAGTCTTGGCGTTGTTGTAGCGGCCATCATAATTACGAGACGTATTTCTAAAGTAAGATCCGTTATCGATTATTGCCGCTGCAAAGTTGCGATTGTCGTTGCGCGCATGAACATTCAGTTCTCCAGTTGCTAAGCAACTTGTACATGTAGTGTAAGATTGCTAGTCCTTGTGTGTGGTTCGTCAAGGTAATTGACCTGCCTTGTAAACTGTAAAATATGGTCTGTAACCTGTTATCCGTTTCTTGAATACAAGAAACGTCAAACCGGCTGACATTCATCGCAAATTTCGTGAAGTGTATGCTGAGGATGTCATGAGTGATGGATTGGTCAGGAGATGAGTAAGGAAGTTCAGCGAGGGCCGCCACTGTGCATGACGAACAGCGTAAGGGTCGGCAGTCTCTGGTCAATGATGGTTTAGTGAGTGCAGTCTAAGAAAAAATTCGTGCGGACAGGAGGTTCACAATTTTTACATTTTCCACAAATTTCACTTAGTATTTATTATAACATTGTTACAGGTCGATTACAGTTTCGAAAATTGTGCTCGCGATGGCTGCCCAAGATGCTCACCGAGAAACATAGAACCAAACCGTCTTCCAGCGCATTGACCTTATTCCACACGTCAGAAATGCGACGAGTTTCTGGACGATATCATGACAAGTGAAGAGACTTGGGTCTTCCACGTGACAACTGAATGGAAGCAGCAGTCCATGGAACCAAAAATAAATTCAAGCAAACCATGTCAACACGACATACCGTATTTTACAGTCAGCGGGACTGGTCAGTTACCTTCAACATGTCAATCGCACACCAGGACAGGCAATCTTACTTTGCGTGTACTATATTTGCTTAGCAACTGGAGAACTGGAGGCGCATCCGCGCAACGACAGTCGTAGGCAACAGAAACAATTGATAACGGAACTTAGTTTAGGATTACATTCGTAGCTAATTTTCCGTAGTCACCAAAGTGTATGATTAAATCTCCCTCACTTTCAGCTTCAAAGATTGCACATCACAAAAATGCGATAATAACACAAAATACGTTTCCCCAAAGCTTACATGGTTCACAGACAGATCGTACACTTGCTAATTTCCCTCATGTTAGATTGTCTACAATGGACCAAATCAACTGAACAATTAGACGCAGCCATAAAGAAAAAAACCGCAATCGGACAAAAATGAAACGCTAAGAATGATATGAGATGTGAAGTCATATCTTGTGAATGACGAGACCACATCGTCACGTTAATCATAAACAGAGCAATAACTATACGGAAACTTTTGGCAAGTATATAAGCGTGGTCATTATTCCCCCTATTAACCAGATTTGTCCCTCTACTTTGCAATTTGCGCTCAGATTATTTGTTTCACCTAAATTGTATAAAAAAAAACCCCTGAGTACATAATTTACGAACTATGTAGGCAGGCAGAGTAGCTTTGGTTACGATCCTTTGATCATAATTCTTCAAAAGAGGTGTTTAGACCGTAAATACTAGCTAATTAGAAATAGGTCTTGGTTACATCTAATGTCATCATACTCTATATGACTCTGTTGATTATCTTTCTACATTTGTCTGTAAAAATCTTTCGTCATTGAGTAAGATTATATAAAGCATTCATTACCTGTTCAGTTCTAACTTCACAGATTATTGGCGTCATCTGTAATCCAAGTCGCCGTTTAAAAAGCCCTGACCAGTTTATTATATTTACCATAACCGTCTGCGAATTTTAAAAATTGTAGTAATTTCTTCAGTCATTCGGCATGCTGGTCGATGTATCATGCACCAGTAAACCTATTTCAATATACCAGACGCTCAAGTTTGCTAACAAGTAATCAGGCTCTGCCTACCTGCTGTCCACAATCAATCAAAGTACGTAGAACGGCTGTGACACCCACTTCCGTGATATGATAAATTGGCAGCCAGTACTTACACGACTTATAGAGACACGAAAAACAGGTACTTTATTCACAGATAAGAACTGTTCAAACCACAGACAATACGCTGGTCTAAACAATAGACGCAGTTCGTTACGAGACTATCCTGCGCTTGCAGTTTCACCTAGTCGTATTTCACGTATATGCAGTATTCTTCAGAAAGGACTTTACAACATTAAAATCATGTTCAAATTTCTTCAGGTAAGTTATAGTATCAATTAAAACGTGTGTTTGTAGCTAGACTCCTCACACTTTACTCCCATAATGATGTGGTACCAAATTGTGCCAATTCAAGCTCCATAGACACGCGCATTTAAAATGGCTACTTTTAGTGTGAAGAACGTGCTCGCTGTCAGTTTTGTTACTAAAAATTTAAGGA
This sequence comes from Vandiemenella viatica, assembly GCA_031002005.1. NCBI lineage: Eukaryota > Metazoa > Arthropoda > Insecta > Orthoptera > Morabidae > Vandiemenella > Vandiemenella viatica. The sequence continues at coordinate 247,460,784 of CM061920.1, read as the reverse complement.
TAGTCAGAAATGACTTCGGTGTAATACTAATAATAATCTACTATATAATATCCTAAGCTCACTCACTCACTCACCCCGATAGCTATTGGCTGGAGAACGGTGTCACGTGTCAGCCTTCGCTCGCAAAATAACAGCCACCAAAGATATCATTAGACGAAATTCGAGATTATGTCCAAAATTTAACAGCTAAGCAAATGCTACCAAATAAATAATTCCTACATTAATTAAGTTTTCTTTTCGTAGCATTTCATAGTTTAAAAAAAATATCGATAAGCTTCATGGCTGAAAAAACGTAAAACTGCTTTTCAGTAACATGCTGCTAATAAAATAACATAAAAAACTTTAAAAAATTTAAATTGCTCTTGGTCTCTGCTGTAACCACGAATGCCAATTATCATTCCAGCCTAGGTTAAATTTCAATTTAATTAAAAGTTTCTTTCGATAATGTTGTTGCTTGACGATTGCATTACGATTTATTTGCTTTTTACATATTTTACTGATCACTTTCGTTAATAGACTTTGTTCATGTTCGTTGTACGTGATTTATTAGGTTGTTTAAAGTGGACATCAGACCAAATATGTTACTGAATCAAGTATTCTGGCAATTCATTTCTTTGGAGTTGCTCAGCTGTTAAATAATCAGGAATCTGTATTATTTTCTCTGGCCGTTACAGACACTACGGCGAAAGATTATATTGTGAATGCCCAACCTCAATTTAAAAAAAAAAAAAAAAAAAGATGCTTTCGAATCAAACAGGAATTTTTCAAATTTTGCAGCCTGAACTTTAAGGGCCAAATACAAGTAAAGTTTGTGTGTTTCAGCAAGTTCCAGTTTACGACCTTTGAAACAATTATACGATAGCGCGATCGTCCGTGTCAGTGTTTAATAACTACGTGTATTAATACTTCTAGGTTCATCAAGCTCAAGGTATTATACTCACCTTAAGGGTGAAACTCAGGTCTGTTTCGTATTTCGTATTCGTTTAGATCAGGTCAATCTTTGACCCTAAAAACTGAAACTATTCTAAACTTGTGACGATACGCAAAAAAAAAAAAAAAAAAAAAAAAAAAAAAAAAAAAAAAAAAAAAGTGTCACTTGCTTACACTAGTCACACAATAAATTCAGAAAATTTTGGGGTTGTGTATTTAATTCATTCATCCTAATATTCTATGAATTATGTCATATTTAAAACTCCGAAGAATTTGAGTAAAATTTTGATCAGTGATATAACAGTGAAAAAAGTTTTTTATGTCTGGAATTATGTTGCGACTCCTGACGGTGTATTCTCATTTTCTGGAGCCTCTAAGGTAACGGTTCAGATTCCAACTATGATTATAGTAAATGCTTTGGTAACCAGAGGATCTAAGGACCACCTGTGACAAAACGGTTCTTTGTTCACATGTAGATTACGTTATAACAGAATTACCAGCTGCGCTTTTTCATTAGTATCTCGAAGACATTTATATCGGATATAACAAATAACAACGTTAACAGACCATACCGTAAAAGGAAGAAATCTATAAATTGAAAAGTTGCAAAGCAAATCTCCTCATGACATTCTCAGCAAACTCCAAAACCCTCACCTTTGACAGTAGCTTCTAGTCTTTGTAACCAAAGTCCTTCAGTGTCTGCTGTGTACTTACATAACATACATGGCTGCCGCTGTGTTCACGGAGCTTGTAATTCACCACCTCCTATATGCGACTGACTGTTTTTTCATAAACTCTTTCCTATAAGGGAAAAAAATTCTGAAAATATATTTTCAAGGTGTTGAAACTCAAGTAACACATTGTATCTTAGAAATCACGTTGTTTTGTTTGCTCGTAGGACGAAGGAAATTATCTGGTCTGATAAATTTCTATATTAAAACGTATTAGTTGAAATTTTGGCGGCAAGTACTAATTTTTATCTGATTCACTAATTATTTTATACTAAAAATACATCAATTGCAATAAAAGGATTTTTTTTAAAACTGTTCGCCACACATACGGCCAGCCAGTTGTAGTACACTTTTGTTCGGTATTATTCTCTCTGACACCGTAGGAAAGCCTTTCGTGAATACCTTCGGAGACGGTCAAAAAACATCGATTCTAAGAACTGTTCGCGAGGCATACGGCCAATTTGTCTCGGTATACTTTTCGTTAGATATTATTCTTTCTGATACTTTAGGAAAGCCTATTGTGAAGGCGGTAATTCAGAACATTTGAATTGTATTAATCTCTTGTCTGTGTGGTTTATGTTTACGGGGTTTCCACTTTTTGGTTTGTAACGTCTGATAGTGGTAGGTGTCGAGCTCGTCTCATCATTGTTTTTGTGTATTGCGTGTCTGACGCGGTGACGAAGCACGTACGCACCGCCGGTAGAGAGGCGGAGATTGCAGCGTCGCCCCCGGAGAACCATCCCAGGCAGATTGCAGGCTGCCGGCCAAATGGCACGACCTCCTCCAGAGCAACGCATCTCACCTCTCGTCTCTCTCCCCAAGATTAACAAGCTTCTGTGCCAACCTCAGTGTACAGCCCTGACAGGTCCAAGAGGTATTGGATGAAGATTAGTCTGGGTATAAAACAATTGTGCCATTAGACCAGCAAACACTAGTGTTACGATTGAAACTGGAAGCACAAATAAAGAAAAGCAAAAATACATTTGTGGTGTCATAAAAAGGCTTGATAATGTCCAATTACACAAGAAGTTTATAAAATGTAAAAAGCTCGAAACAGAAGAATACTTCAAAATCTATAAAACAGTAACAAGGCTGTAGTACATGTAGAAAGTCGCGAGAGAGAAGAAAAAATGAAAGATGGTGAGATGCAAAGCTATTTGCTATCTCCAGAAGTACTTAAATTGTAAGCAGAACAACCAATGAGAAGGAACTACAAGAAAATTTAATGTGGCAAAAGTGTTTAAGGAGGAACAATCTGTATGCTGCCATTTCCTGCAGCAAGTAAGGAGAAATTGCTGAGTGACACGTTCAACACATTTAGAGAGAAATTTTCAAAAGCATAGTTGGTTTTCTGGCAACATGCTGGAATCAATTTTCCGTGGATGACAACTAGCAAGTAGACCGAAGAAGACGTGGATTGTCGGAGTCCTTGAGGACCTGTTAAAGACTGACGAGGGAAACAACTGGCAGAAAAGAGCAACTGATATAACCCAATGGCAACGAACCTTTTAGATTCGCGGCAAAATTGCAACGGAAGTAAATTTCGTGACATTTGTGCAGGCATTAAGTAAAATGAATATTCGTTATTAATGGAAATTTGGTCTAAGAACCGTAAAGCCCTAAGAAAATAAAACGATCCTCGTGCATTAAAGTTTCCGTTCTGTAATGACAAAACACATATCTGCCACGTCGTAGGTCACACAGCAGTCGCTTAGCAAAAATCAGTCTTGACGTAGATACGGGTTAGATAAAGGACTCCTGTTCAACGTAGCACCACGATGCTGCGCGTTCCACTAACGCTATCGTTCAGTTACGATCGAATTTATTATAAATTAGTGTAACCTGCAACCGTGGTTTTGGTATGGTACGGGCCTAGAATAGTTCCTGTTTTTAATGTAAAAGATCATGTCAGGTGTCCTTGATCTTGATAAAATACGATAATAAATTTTCACATTAATTCGGCGAATAAAATAAATTAAAAAAAAAAAAATCACCCACGTTTTCACTTTCAACTCCTACCCTGATGAAACTTCACACCTAAACCCAACTCTAATTACCTCGACAAGGTGTAACGAATGGGTATAATTTTAAGTCATCATAGCATAACACAGTGCTGCCAATTATATGGATTTATCCGTAGATCTACAGATTTTTATAAAAAGTTAGGATTTTCGCATTTCGTTAAAATATCTACGGATTTTTGATACTATTTATTATTTGTTGAATTTCCCTGATATAGATGTTTTTTAAACTTTGAGCGTATTAGAAAATTGTGAATCGTTTCCTTGAAACCGCTCGTGTGAACCAGCGAATGAAATAAAGCTCATATTTTGTTTGATTATAGATTTTATAGATCTTAAAGACGAATACAA
>CM061920.1:247398431-247455751 GCA_031002005.1 Vandiemenella viatica | reverse complement strand
TCCGTAAATGGCCGCTAAAATTTCCGTAGACTGTGTACAAAAATCCGGAGACTCGCTAACTGAAAGACTGAAACAATAATTGTTCAAGAGAGAGTCAAAATTAAGACTACATTTTATTTCCAGGTCTTTAAAATTAGAAATACAAAATAATATTCTACATTGACAGTAAGAAATAGCTCTGAACATGTTTTGTATAGCGTCACTTTCATCACAGCTGCTGCTATGCTCTTTTTTGATACCATACATTTTCTTTGCTGACACTAAGTATAACATATATTCTGTAACAGGAAATGTTAAAAACTGTGTCTACTTTGACTCTCGGATGTTGGTTAATCCTTCTCGGAAGACACTGCTTTGTAAGCCGTGCCAACTAGCGTGTCACCGTGCATAAAGAGTGCGCCGATAGTTTTGTATTTTGGTCTTTTAAGATCTATAAAATCTATAATCAAACAAAATATGAGCTTTATTTCATTCGCTGGTTCACACGAGCGGTTTCAAGGAAACGTTTAACAATTTTCTAATACGCTCAAAGTGTAACAAAACATCAAATCAGGGAAATTCAACAAATAATAAATAGTATAAAAAATCCGTAGATATTTTAACGAAATGCGAAAATCCTAACTTTTTATAAAAATCCGTAGATCTACGGATAAATCCATATAATTGGCAGCACTGTGTTATGCTATGATGACTTAAAATTATACCCATTCGTTACACCTTGTCGAGGTAATTAGAGGCGGGTTTGGATGTGAAGTTTCATCAGGGTAGTAGTTGAAAGTGAAAACGTGGGTGATTTTTTTTTTATTTCGCCGAATTTAATGTGAAAATTTATGATCGTATTTTATCAAGATCAAGGACACCTGGCATGATCTTTTACATTAAAAACAGGAACTATTCTAGGCCCGTACCATACCAAAACCACGGTTGCAGGTTACACTAATTTATAATACATTCGATCGTAACTGAACGATAGCGTTAGCGGAACGCGCAGCATCGCGGTGCTACGTTGAACATGAGTCCTTTATCCAACCCGTATCTATGTCAAGACTGATTTTTGCTAAGCGACTACCGTGTAACCTACGACGTGGCAGATATGTGTTTTGTCATTACAGAACGGAAACTTTAATGCACGAGGCTCGTTTTATTTTCTTAGGGCTTTACGGTTCTTAGACCAAATTTTCATTAATAACGAATATTCATTTTACTTAATGCCTGCACAAATGTCACGAAATCTACTTTCGTTGCGATTTTGCCGCGAAGCTACAAAGTTCGCTGCTGTTGGGTTCTATCAGTTGCTCCTTTCTGCCAGTTGTTTCCCTCTTCCCCCTTTAACAGGTCCTCAAGGACTCCGACTATTCACGTCTTCTTCGGTCTACATGCTCGTGGTCATCCACGGAAAATGGACTCCAGCATGTTGCCAGAAAACCAACTATGCTTTTGAAAATTTCTCTACAAATGTATTGAACGTGTCATTCAGTAATTTCTCCTTAATTGCTATAGGAAATCGCAGCATACAGGTTGTTCCTCCCTAAACACTTTTGCCACATTAAATTTTCTTGTAGTTCCTTCTCATTGGTTGTTTTGCTTACAATTTAAGTATTTTTGGTGATAGCAAATAGCTTTGCATCTCACCATTTTTAATTTTTTCTTCTCTCTCGCGACTTTCTACATGTACTACAGCCTTTTGAATGTTTTATAGATTTTGAAGTATTCTTCTGTTTCGAGCTTTTACACTTTATAAACTTCTTGTGCAATCTGACATTATCAAGCCTTTTTATGACACCACAAATGTATTTTTGCTTTCCTTTATTTGAGCTTCCAGTTTCAATCGTAACACTAGTGTTTGCTGGTCTAATGGCACAATTGTTTTATACCCAGACTAATCTTCATCCAATACCTCTTGGACCTGTCAGGGCTGTACACTGAGGTTGGCACAGCAGCTTGTTAATCTTGGGGAGAGAGACAAGAGGTGAGATGCGTTCCTCTGGAGGAGGTCGTGCCATTTGGCCGGCAGCCTGCAATCTGCCTGGGATGGTTCTCCGGGGGCGACGCCGCAATCTCCGCCTCTCTACAGGCGGTGCGTGCGTGCTTCGTCACCGCGTCAGACACGCAATACACAAAAACAATGATGAGACGAGCTCGACACCTACCACTATCAGACGTTACAAACCAAAAAGTGGAAACCCCGTAAATATAAACCACACAGACAAGAGATTAATACAATTCAAATGTTCTGAATTGCCGCCTTCACAAAAGGCTTTCCTAAAGTATCAGAAAGAATAATATCTAACGAAAAGTATACCGAGACAAATTGGCCGTATGCCTCGCGAACAGTTCTTAGAATCGATGTCTTTTGACCGTCTCCGATGGCATTCACGAAAGACTTTCCTACGGTGTCAGAAAGAATAATACCGAACTAAAATGTACTACACCTGACTGGCCGTACGTGCGCCGAACAGTTTTTAAAAAATCCTTCTGTTGGAATTGATGTATTTTTAGTATAAAATAATTAGTCAATCAGATAAAAATTAGTACTTTCGGACAAAATGTAGACGAATACATTTTAATATAAACATTTCTCAGACCAGATAATTTCCTTCGTCCTGCGAGCAAACAAAACATCGTGATTTCTAAGATACAATGTGTTACATGAGTTTCAACACCCTGAAAATATATTTTCCGAATTTGTTTCCCTTGTAGGAAAGAACGACTGCTTGTAATTCACCACTGCAGTTTTGGTGTCGATCACATATAGGAGGTGGTGAATTACAAGCTCCGTGAATAATACGGCAGCTCTGAATGTGATGGAAGTATACAGTAGACACTAAAGGACTTTGGCTACAAAGACGAGAAGCTACTGTCCAAGGTGAGGGTTTTGGAGTTTGCTGAGAAAGTCATGAGGAGATTTGCTATGCAACTTTTCAATTTATAGATTTCTTCCTTTAACGTTATGGTCTGTTAACGTTGTTGTTTGTTATATCCGAAATAAATGTCCTCGAGATACTAATGAAAAAGCGCAGCTGGTAATTCTGTTATAACGAAATCTACATGTGAGCAAAGAATCGTTTTGTCACAGGTGCTCCCTAGATCCTCTGGTTACCAAAGCATTTACTATGATCACAGTTGGAATCGGATCCGTTACCTTAGAGGCCCCAGAAAAACAGATACTTCGGAATACACCTTCAGTAGTCGCAACATAATTCCATACACAAAAATTTTTTTCACTGTTTTATCACTGATCAAAATTTTACCAAACTACTTCGGAGTTTTAAATATGACATAATGCATAGAATATTAGAAGGAATGAATTAAATACACATCCCCAACATTTTCTGAGTTTATTGTGTGACTAGTGTAAGCCCGTTACCGTTTTTTTTTCGTGTCATCACAAGTTTAGAATAGTTTCAGTTTTGAGGGTCAAAGATTGACCTGATCTGAACAAATACGAAACTGACCTGTGTTTCACCCTTAAGGTGAGTAAAATCTCTTGAGCTTGATGAACCTAGAAGTATTAATACACGTAGTTATTAAACACCGACACGGACGATCACGCTATCGTATATTTGTTTCAAACTTGTTTCGAACTTGCTGAAATTCAAACTTGCCTTGTATTTGGCACTTAAAGTTCAGTCTGCAAAATTTGAAGAATTCCTGTTTGATTCGAAAGCATCATGTTGTTTTTTTTTTGTTTTGTTAAAATTGAGGTTGGACATTTACAATATAATCTTTCGCCGTAGTGTCTGTAACGGCCAGAGAAAATTATACAGATTCCTGATTATTAAACAGTTGAGCAACTCCAAAGAAATGAATTGCCAGAATACTTGATTCAGTAACATATTTGGTCTGATGTCCACTTTAAACAACATAATAACTCACGTACAACGAACACGAACAAAGACTATTAACGAAAGTGATCAGTGTAATATATAAAAAGCAAATAAATCGTAATGCAATAGTCAAGCAACAACATTATCGAAAGTTTTAATTAAATTGAAATTTAACCTAGGTTGGAAAGACAATTGGCATTCGTGGTTACAGCAGAGACCAAGAGCAATTTAAATTTTTTAAAGTTTTTATGTTCTTTCATTAGCAGCATGTTACTGAAAAGCAGTTTTACGTTTTTTCAGCCATAAAGTTTATCGATATTTTTTTAAAACTATGAAATGCTACGAAAGCAAACTTAATTAATGTAGGAATTATTAATTTGGTAGCATTTGCTTAGCTGTTAAATTTTGGACATAATCTCGAATTTCGTCTAATGATATCTTTGGTGGCTGTTATTTTGCGAGCGAAGGCTGACACTTGACACCGTTCTCCAGCCAATAGCTATCGGGGTGAGTGAGTGAGTGAGCTTAGGAAATTATACAGTAGATTATTATTAGTATTACACCGAAGTCATTTCTGACTATCCTTGAATTTTTAGTAACAAAACTGACAGCGAGCATGTTCTTCACACCAAAGTAGCCATTTTAAATGCGCGTGCCTATGGCGCTTGAATTGGCACAATTTTGGTACCACACCATTATGGGAGTAAAGTGTGAGGTGTCTAGCTACAAACACACGTTTTAAATGATACTGTAACTTACCTGAAGAAATTTGAACATGATTTTAATGTTGTAAAGTCCTTTCTGAAGAATACTGCATATACGTGAAATACGACTAGGTGAAACTGCAAGCGCAGGATAGTCTCGTAACGAACTGCGTCTATTGTTTAGACCAGCGTCCGGTCTGTGGTTTGAACAGTTCTTATCAGTGAATAAAGTACCTGTTTTTCGTGTCATGTGCCACGTTGCTCTATAAGTCGTCTAAGTATTGGCTGACAATTTATCATATCACGGAAGAGGGTGTCAACAGCCGTTCTACTTTGTTTGATTGTGGACAGCAGGTAGGCATAGCCTGATTACTTGTTAGTGAACTTGAGCGTCTGTTATATTGAAATAGGTTTATTGGTGCATGATACATCGACCAGCATGCAGAATGACTGCAGAAATTACTACACTTTTTAAAATTCGCAGACGGTTATGGTAAATATAATAAACTGGTCAGGGCTTTTTAAACGGCGACTTGAATTACAGATGCCGCCAATAATCCGTGAAGTTAGAACTGAACAGGTAATGAATGCTTTATGTAATGTTACTCAATGACGAAAGATTATTACAGGCAAATGTAGAAAGACAATCATCAGAGTCATATAGAGTATGATGACATTAGATGTAACCAAGACCTATTTCTAATTAGCTAGTATTTACGGTCTAAACACCTCTTTTGAAGAATTATGATCAAAGGATCGTAACCAAAGCTACTCTGACCGCCTACATAGTTCGAAAATTATGTACTCAGGATTATTTTTTTATACAATTTAAGTGAAACAAATAATCTGAGCGCAAATTGCAAAGTAGAGGGACAAATCTGGTTAATAGGGGGAATAATGACCACGCTTATCTACTTGCCAAAAGTTTCCGTATAGTTATTGCTCTGTGTATGATTAACGTGACGATGTGGTCTCGTCATTCACAAGATATGACTTCACACCTCATATCATTCTTAGCGTTTCATTTTTGTCCCATAGCGGTTTTTTCTTTATGGCTGGGTCTAATTGTCCAGTCGATTTTCGGTCCATTGTAGAGAATCTAACATAAGGGAAATTAGCAAGTGTACGATCTGTCTGTGAATCATGTAAGCTTTGGGGAAACGTATTTTGTGTTATTATCGCATCTTTGAAGCTGAAAGTGAGGGAGATTTAATAATACACTTTGGTGACTACGGAAAATTAGCTACGAGTATAAACCTAAATTAAGTTCCGTTATCAATTGTTTCTGTTGCCTATGACTGTAGTTGCGCACATGCGCGTCCAGTTCTCCAGTTGCTAAGCAATTATAGTACACGCAATGTAAGATTGCCTGTCCTGGTGTGCGATTGACATGTAGAAGGTAACTGACCAGTCCCGCCGACTGTAAAATACGGTATGTCCTGTTGACATGGTTTGTTTGTATTTCTTTTTCGTTCCATGGACTGCTGCTTCGATTCAGGTGTCACATGGAAGACCCAAGTCTCTTCACCTGTCTTGATATCATCCAAAAACTCATCGCATTTCTGACGTGTGGAATAAGGTCAATGCGCTGGAAGACGGTTTGGTTCTATGTTTCTCGGTGAGCATCTTGGGCAGCCATTGCGAGCACAATTTTCGAAACTGTTATCGACCTGTAACAATGCTATAATAAATACTACGTGAAATTCGTGGAAAATGTAAAAATTGTGAACCTCCTGTCCTCGCGAATTTTTTCTTCGACTGCACTCACCAAACCATCGTTGACCACAGACAGCCGACCCTTACGCTGCTCGTCATACACAGAGTCGCAGCCCTCGCTGAACTTCCTTACCCATCTCCTGACCATTCCATTACTCATGGCATCCTAAGCATACACTTCACGAATTTTGCGTTGAATGTCAGCCGGTTTGACGTATTTCGCATTCAGCAAACGGATAACAGGTTACAGACCATATTTCACAGTCAACAAGGCAGGTTAATTACCTTGAACATGTCAATCGCTTACGACGAACCACACACAAGGACTTGCAATCTTACAATGGATGTAAACGTTGCTTACCAACTGGAGAACTGAATGCTCATGCGCGCAACGACAATCGCAGCGTTGCAGCGGTAATAATCGATAACGGATCTTACTTAAAAATTCGCCTCGTAATTATGATGGCCGGTACAACGCCACGACTAAATCCGCAGACATAAGAACGCTTTAGGTTACACATAAAGTTCACTTTACGGATAATATACCTTATTTTCATGCATGACACTCTTCTCTTGCCTAAAATATTATAAAAACTATCCTCAAAGCCCGTCAAAAACGTAGTGTTTGACGGAGTGTTCTGGCAATTCATTTCTTTGCAGTTACTTAACTAAATAGAATTGTTACAATATAAAGCTCAATGTAATTCCTCGTCCCTTGTGCTGTAGAAAAAAAATTCTTGTCAACTTGGTCCAGGTTGCATTTCAGCCTAACCACAATCTCCGCTAACATTTCCGCTAGAAAATCAAAGCTTCAATCACACGCGAATGAATACATTCCCTGTATCGTATGTCAGTGTCATCATGCATCGCGATATAAACTTGATCAAAAATCTTCGCGGGTTCTTACAATTATCTTTCTTGTTACCTGTGATGAAGATCGATGTTTTAACGACTTACTCAGTTTACATGCGGCTGAAATGATGAAAACGAAGGTTGCTGAATATTAACAACTTACGTTATGCCAAGTAATATTAGTTTTAATTGTGGTTCAGTCCTCATAGATCACGATCAATTTGGAACTTCTTTCATTCAAAACCAAGTAATGATTCGAGTAAAAAAGCAACTGATAGTTAATATGCCAATTTAAACGAAATACATTCTTTCCTTGCAGTATTCTGGCAATTCATTTCTTAGCAATTGCTTAACTAAATAGAACTGTTATAAAATAAAGCTCAATGCAATCACTGGTACCTTGCGCTGTAGCAAAAGGTTTCCGTTTCCATCCTGGTACAGGTTGCATTTCAACATAACCACATACTATTCTAAACATGCCGCCAGAAAAACAATGCTTCAATCGCACGCATATTAATACATGTAGGCTGTATCGCATTTTAGTGGCAATAATGCATCGCGATATAAATTTGATCAAAAATCTTCACGGGTTCTATCCATGATTCAGATCGATATTACAACATTTGAATGGCTAATTCAGTTATATGCGGCTGGAATATGTCATCAGTGTAAGTAAAGGAAATTAAAAATAAATCTTAACAACTTACATTATGCCAAATAACATTAGTTTTAATTTTGGTTTAGGTCGCCCAGATAACGTCTAGTTCCGGTGATAACAATCTAATAAGAACTGCCGCTAATCGAAAATTAAAGATTTTACTTACATATCTATTGCCAAAAATTTTAACGAATACTTTTACTTCGAACGAATATTAAGTAAATATAAGCAACTAATAATTCACTGTTCGACAAGGTTTTCTTCACAAGAAATCTTATTAGTGAATGTAGCGCATTTTCCCATATTGGATACAGATATGTAGTCAGAATTTTTCCATCAGGCATAGTTTTTTTTTTGTAACAGCTACTTTTTAAAATTTGATTTTAACATTCTCTTTGACCTGTCATAGGAACCTTTACCTTATATGTAGCGATTTTATTCAAGCTGTATTTAAAGAAATTATATGTAATATCATGCTGAAGCACCAAAAGACATGACTGTGCAGGTTTATTTATGTTTTGATACGCTCAGACCTGTTACTCTGGTATTGTGACGTGTCATTGTAGAGCTGACCGTGAGCTTGTTAGCACGAATATAACTAGTGAAATTTTTCCTTCCATTCTGTTAAGAAGTTGTGACATTACGGTGGTTTATTTAGGGCTTTATTTGAGCGTTTTGAGCTCTGTTGGGCCCTTTTAGAATGTGGCGCAATTATTGTAGAATCGCGAGGGAAATAGTTGCACCGTCAGTGTTTACTGACGTCGGGGGCGGTAGCGTCATATTGAGATGCTATAAGTAGGGGTAGCCATGAGAAGGGGGGCAGTCCATCGCCGAATGAGTGTGGGAGCAAATGTTTCTGCCCACAGGAAGAGAAAAGTTGTGCAAGAAATCTTTTGATTGAAGTGAAATATTATTAGTTCTTTCGTGGTTTGGTAATTGAATTCTGATCAACGTTTATGGGGAGTAAGTTATTTGGCAAAGTGTTGATTAAGAGTCGTAAGTCCCTGACAAGATTTGCAAAGGGCTCAGAATAATTGTCTGCATACCCATCGATTAAATTCAGTGTTTTGGTTTGAAAGGGTGGCGACTGTTCAAAGTGTTGTGAAGGGCCATACAAACTCCCGAACTAGAGAAGGTTCACCCAAGCGCCCGAACTAGAGAAGGTTCACCCAAGCGATTGTAATATTTAAATTTGTTAATGCTTCACGATCAGAAAAATTAGATTTGCACGGAGAAGTTTTGTGTCAGTTGAGTTGATGTGTCAAGTTGCGCAATAGGCTGACATGTGTCGAGGATATGTGCAGGTGAACGAGAATTAAGGTAGAGATAAATTTGAAGGGAACAATGATGTGAAAACGCTTCCGTAACTTACAGGTAACAATTTTTCTGATCTTTACTGTTGTTTCAAATGTGGTGTTAATTTTTTTGGAACTTTGTTGCAGCGGGAATCTTCTGACAATTTTTTCTTTAAATTTATTCATCGGTCGGTGGCTTGATTGAAGGAAAGGATAATTTAAAATCAAGTATTTGTCTATTATAAACCATTTGTTGGTTTTTTTTTTTTGTCAGTAGTTAAGGAAACCTATTTCTGGAGTGATAATCAGAATTACAGGAGGCTGAAGTTCTCTCTGAAGTTTAGGTAACACCGCCGCCACTGATATAGTTTAAGATTAGCTGCTCTCTCGAAGCGTCTTGCAGGTTTGGGAGAGTGGGCTGTTGCAGTCCTTGTAATAGTAGTTCATCTTACAAAGTGTATACCGTACGTTGTGTTGTAGAGTTTTATTTTTTCATCATGCCACGAAAGTGTGTAATTCATGAAGATAATCTCTGCTATATTTGTGGTGAGTTGACCTTCAAGACTCAGAGGCGAAATTTTACGCGACTCGTGAAACAGTGTTATGAACTTTACTTTGGCTGTCGAGTGGGTGATTTTGATAAGAGCTGGGCTCGAAATGCATTTTCTGTTTCGTGTGTTGAACTGTTGACTGGGTGTAAAAATGGTACACATCATATGCGATTTGCAATTTCCATGGTTTGGATGGAACCGAAGTTTGAAGGCTGTCCTGATACATATTGGCATTGAACGACCATCAATACCTGTAGCGCATGCCGCTGATATGAAAGAGACATATGAAAAAATCCAATATGACAAAAATAAATGGTATTTCTGTGAAGACTTTAAGGTCATTGATTCATTGCTTGGTTTAAAACATGGGCTCATCAATTTTTTTTTTTTTTTTTTTTTTTTTTTTTTTTTTTTTTTTTTTTGCGAATAGAAATTCAGAGACAGAAAGTTTCACTACGTTATTAAATCATGGTCTAAACGTAAATCTCTTATTACTGGCCAGAAAAATGTATCACATTTCCTTTAGAGAATCCTGAAAAAATATATAACATTTGCATGTTGAATCAGGTTAAATGAAAAATTTCATAAAGGGTATGGATAAACTTTCTGATGGATTCTTGTAAATCAAAATTTCCCAGTGGTGCTAAACTGAAGGAAGGAATTTTTATAAGACCACAAATGCGGTCATTAAAAGCTGATGAACATTTTGAAGGATTGTTAAATCCACTAGAAAAAGCAGCCTGGCAGTCTTTCAAAAAAGTATGTTGCAATTTCCTTGGAAACCATAAAGCAGAAAACTGTCGTGATATAGTGGCTGATCTTCTGCATTTTTATGAATGCAACATGCTCTTAAAAAATCACTTCTTCCCGGAATATCTTGGCGCTGTCATTGATGAGCTCGGTGAGCGTTTTCATCTGCAAATTTCAGTGATGGGAAAGAGGTACCAAGGCAAGTGGATATCTAATATGCTGGCTGACTTTAGTTAGACCAGATGCAAAATATGCCCCAAAATTCACTATCTATTAGTTTCTAGGCAAGTCAAAATGAGTAGTATATCCTTAGAGTTAGATAGTTAGTTACTGATTTTATTACAAATTATAAATGATCAAATGAATATCACAAAAAACTCCTGCCTGATGGGAAAAAACTAAAATAATATTTGAATTCAGCATGAAAAATACTTCTAGAATTTCATGTTTTTGTTCTTGTGTAAAGTTCATTTTTGTAGACCAGTGAATTATTATATCGATTTAAACGGAATACGTACTTTTAGTTCAGTGTTCTGACAGTTAATTTATACGCCGAAGCTTAGCTAAATAGAACTGTAATTAAATAACATGCATAACCTAAAATAACATCTCTGGCCGCAAGTTGGGTAACGGAGACGAAAAGCGTGACGTCATAGTGCGACGTCACCACATGACAGCTACAACATGACCAAGACTTGTGTTTAATAGGTATAGATGAGTCTCGCTCTATAATTGCTTGATATACTAGTGATTTTATTAATCGATCACTCTCTAAATTACAGTCGATGTTAATTTAGAGGAACTGTGTAAGTCTGGGCGCGAATCAAATTAGATCTGGTATTCAACGAGGAGATGGGTGCGGCGGCAGCTGCAGGAAGCGGAGGCTGCGGTAGCCAGCTGTCGCACCACGGCTCTGCAGCGGACACGGCCCGCCGCAAGCTGCGCGCAACTTTGCTCACTACACCAACACGTGTTTAGCCGGAGGACGTGATTCACACAGCAGTCCAAAACTGGCTGATAAGCGTTCCCGTTTAGTGTGGCCAAACAGAATAACACTTTAGTTTACTCACTGTTACTTTTTCGGTAGCGATTTAGTGCAGTTGCCTAGTTAGGTGAACGATCACGCACAGTGCACTCTATAGCATCGTCAATCTATATCATTCTCTGTAAGTACTGTACAACTCTCTTTAAAACCCTGCTATGGCTTTAGAGTAGTAACTCCAAAACCAAAAATTAAGCGAATGTTACCGAATGTGTTAATGGCATAGAAGGACAAGACGAGGGAAAAAAAACCGAGCATGGTGGGTGAGCGGTTAACGCTCTGGCCTCGCATTCGGGAGGACGCCGGTTCGAATCTCAGAGCATCCAGATTTGGGTTTTCCATGGTTTCCCCAAATCACTCCAGGCGAATTGCACGATGCTTCCTTCAAAAGTCCGTGGCCGAATTCCTTCCTTTTCCTAGTCCCCAGTCCCATCCCTTATGTAATCCGCCTCATAATCTACTCATTACAAACAGAAATTGTAAAAAATGTGACTGTACATTATTTTTTTTCCATAAAGAGTAACTGAAATGTACTCCAGTGATGATACAGTTTCCAAAAATATAAAATTAGGAATTTTTGTTTGTCTGTACGTTGAATCACCAAAACTAATTGTTGAATGTTAACGAATTCCTATCAGCTTAATGAAGTTAAAGACTTCATAAGAAACTGGAAAATTAGAAATTCAGCAAAAACTTCATTTCTTGTGTTTACGGGAAATTCCATTGAATTCCATAACAAGTCATAAAAAGTACATTTTTTAACATAGATGTTACGAAACACACACTTCTTAGTTCGTTATGAACGTATAATAAGGAGATTCATGCCAATAATATATAGTTAATAAAAGTTGTTGATATGGTCTGGTATGGGATGTCATAAACAAAGAAATGTAAAGTACTTATGGCTTTTAACAATTTGGAGAAACCATGGTTGAAAATACAGGGAATCAAACCCGTGCACTGTCGAATTTTAAATTTTACGCTTACTTCTAATGTCGTAACGTCTTAAAGTCGGATTGTCGTGAGTATTATTTGATGTTTATCAGGCACTTTTGTAAAATTTCTGTTCATGAATTGATGAAAACTTCTACAACAAGAGAACATGCAATCTACATCTACATCCATACTCTAAAATTCACAAATATTGTGGGTGGCAGAGGGTGCAAAGCACCAATCCATTTTTTCTGGGTACTCCAACATAGAATAGCAAGATTAAAGAAAAAATATATAAAAGTACTAGTACGGCATCTTATTTCTCTAATCTTATCCCTCCTGTCATTGCGACATAAATAGGTTGGCGCAAGAAGTATTCCATTGCACTCGTAAATCAGAGAATTTCGCATATCCTCCAATATGGCAAATTCAAACGAAATCGACGTTGTCTGTTTGCCACACAGTCCCGGCCCAACCTATGTATCAATTCTGTGACGCTTTCGTAAGGGCTCTAGCAAGCAGTCACGAATCGAGCGGCTCTCCTCTGTACTTTCTCTAACACGTCAATCAATACCTTGCTATACGGATCCCAAACTCCACAATGGTAATCCAAATGTGGACGCAATGATATCTTTATATATAAAGATGAATGTATGTTTGTTTGTTTGTTGGTTTGTTTGTTCTTCATACAAATCCACAGTTTTCATCCGATCTCGATGAAACTTTGCACACTTATCCTTTGAAACAAGGAGAAAAATACTGTTTACATTTGGTTGAAAAATTATCTGTATAAATAACACATGTTGTCTCATAACTTCGTAATACGGCGATAGACAGACACGTTGGATGTGGACGTCTCCAGACCGTGTTTCTGTGTAGTGAACTGGCAGCTCAGTGGCTAAAGAGCTTGGTTACGAACGTCGTGGTCTCCGGTTCAAATCTCCGTGGAGGCTAAGATTTAAAAAAAATGTTTTTCATCGTAAGAGTCAGGCCTGGGCCGTAGATTATTTGGATTGAATGTTAAACTGTAGATATTATAAAGTTAGGGTGCAATGCGAGGCAAATCGTAGGTAGTCTTGCAATTTTGTAGGTATACACTTTTTACGTTATAATGATCCCTCAGGTGTTGTTCGCAGTCAGTGTGTGAGTGTGAACCACAGTAATACTAATATAAATACGGAAGTAAGTCTCTGTCTTTTTGTTACGTTTTGACGACTATATGGCTATATCGTTGTGATGGAATTTTATAAGGAAAGCTGTATGAAGGGCACAGGATATTTTTTCCAGTATGATTAACAGTTGTAGTCACGAAATTTTGAGATCTTATCGAGTAGTGACAGAAATATGTTGGAAATTGATTCTCTGCAAGAGGCCGGTTCGACGGTAGAATGATATAGTAATAGCTTTCCTGTCATATTATGCGGACTCGATATTGTTTGGGACCAATCCTTCGTTACCAACAACTTTTTATATTTAATTCTGGCAAAAAAATTCTTAATCCACGTGTACGAAGTCGCGGGTACGAGGCTAGTGATTTAATACAGAAAAATGGAAATTTTATGAGACTGAGTAACAGAGAATTTTTTGTGTGAAAATACATGCGCGTGTTTTTCTTTTTTGGGGTTCTGTTTCACATGCTATTCTTTCACCCATTCTCATAGCCTGATATTTTACAACAACGAAAATAGTTAAAAATTCTCCATGAATCTCCGCTGAAATCGTCGAACCTAAATATTGTGCGACTGCAACATTTCGCCAATACAATATAATATGTAAAAACCCTAGTAAAATTAAGGTCAAAGTTCTTACTTAGGAGGTGCTCGATCTTTTGTGTTACTAGAAATTTTATGAACAAATTACATTTCAAAATCTAGGTTTTTCACGTAAAAATTAAGTGGTATGCGAAAAACACCTGTACAAAGCTACATACAGCCACGATTCCGGTATTTCGCGGAGCTGGCAATAGTGATATAATTTCGAATAACGCTATTAAAAGTGAGTTGCATTTTAATTAATGATTAATTGCACAATTAATGATTTGACGCAGGATATAGGATCAACGTGTAGAGCATAGTGTCGGAGGAACTCCCCCTGGTGGTGCTGCAACCACGTAGACGATAGTGTTTAACTGCTTACACAGTGGCAGGAGTTCATCGTCCTGTCACATTGCTTTATAACTAATTGTTATGCACGCAGCAAATATCTCTTCCTCACAAGTTCGAACATTAGATTTCAGAATACGATGGATGTCACGAGGTTCCCATTGAATCTATAGCACAGCTAATGTTCATGAAACCTAAACGTTTCCACTATGCAATCGAATATGGAGAATGTAAAATAACAAAAACTGGAGTAAATTTGAAAGGAATCACTTGAAACTAAGCGAAACGTGTATAAGTGGTCAAAAAAACTGGCAGCCACACACTTTTTTTAGAGCCTCCAGGGAAATTCTTAGGGTCTCTAAATAGACCTGATTACACTGTGGACTGATGACCGCAATCACCGCCACCGTCAAGAAACGCAACAACGTAAAAATAGCCGAGGGAGAAAGGACATCAAACATGAATTCGCTTTCAGTTTGCTTACTCAGAACTTATAAACCTACGTTTCTTCTGAGCGAGTTATGATGCATCTAACCACTGTATATAAAAGCGCTCCCCTCTGCTGGCGTCAGTGGAAATAGCGAGGCGTCCCCACTCTGCTCCCTGGATTCATGAATTGAAGTCTCGCTGCTAGTGGAACTGACGTGGTTCTAAGGGAGCGTGCACAAACTACGTGGCTACGTCCAGGAGGGGGGGGGGGCGTTGGCTGGAAGGCTACGCTGGGCTACGTGGGGGGAGGGGGGGGGTTCTGAGCCAGGTCACGTAGCTTTCCTTTCATAACATTTTTCACAGTTGAAATGAGGAACAGAAGACACAACAGCATGTGAATATTTATTTCCCTCAGTTAATTACCTCCGTATGTAATTTACGATAGTCTGATGAGAGAAAACAATACAAAATGTCTTCTGGAATCAAAAGGAAAAAAGCTTCGTACTACGTGGGGGGAGGGGAGGGAGGTAAAGGCAAAAGCCACGTAGGGCTACGTGGGGGGGCGGGGGGGGGGAGGAGGGAGGGTGGTTCACAGGAGACGAAAATGGAGCTACGTGGTTTATGCACGCTCCCTAATGACTCGGCTTCCGTCAGGCACCTACACGGGGGGTGGAGTGTCTCTGCAGTAATAACCAACAAGCAGAGATCTCAAGAGACGTGTAAACCATCGGTGCCGAGCGTGGTGGGTGGGCGGTTAACGCTCTGGCCTCGCATTCGGGAGAACGTGGGATCGAATCCCCAAATCACTCCAGGCGAATACCGGGATGCTTCCTTCAAAAAGTCATGTCCAAATTCCTTCCCGTTCCTTGTTCCCAGTCCTTTCCCGCCTCTAATGACCTCGACGTTAACGATCCAAGTAAGTAAACCATTGTACAGTCAATTTCATTAAAACTCGTTCAACCATGACATGACGAAGTGGAATGAAATTTGGTACAGATATTAGGAACAGTGATGCAAATAACTGATTATAATATCAAGACAAATGAATTATTTATTCTGGAAGTTTACAAGTACCTCTGATACCCTACTGATTACTCCTAGCGTGAGCGATTTCTTGTCTCGAAGGTTAAGGCGTCAGACTGGAGATCGAAAGGTCCCCAGTTCGAATCTCTGTCTTGCCGGGAATTTTCATAGGTCCTTAACCCACCTTCACCTCTGGCACAGCTCGATGTGCAATGTGAAGTACGCCAGAACGTTTACGTGCATCGGATTCCACGTTGAACAGTAGGTCCCCCTGTTGCCGGTTTGATTGCCGGGTTAAATTAAGGCGGTTACGATAGGGGTGGAATGCGCAGCAAATAGAAACCCTGTCAACAGATCATTATGACCACACGGAATTATTATTATAGTCATAGCGTGGATAAATGAAGCGGTACAGTCTGGTGTGTAGTCATAGAGTTATCTAACGTAATCGTGTAGACGAATAAGCCATAGTTAGTGTAACTGCCACTCCAGATCCTGTGATCGGTTAATGGTTGAAGTCGCAGTTATAGCTGATCCCATCCATGTCCTATACGTGACAGGTTTGAAGATTGGCGGGTCAAAACAAGATCCGTCAGGATGAAGGCAGTCCTACGAAACCCGTGCTATATGTGGGCCGGCAATAACCCCGTTAAAAAATGACCTGTAGAAGTCACGCTATGAAGGGAAGCACATCAGACTATAGAATTTACTGGACGTATCGCTGTGCCATCAATGGGTCCCTGATAACTGCAAGGTAAGACAAATAGATATAGGAGAATGCTTACCACATCATGACTGCTCTAGTTCTGGAGGCGTGTCACATAAGAATGGAGTTTGAACTTGCGCACTGTATATTTCCTCTCCATACCCGAGTGCAGAGGTCAATCCGCTAGTTTCGTTATTAAAGGAAATGCATATTACACAATCTGTGTCATCCCCTCACGACAAAACTGCAAAGTCACCGCAGCTGAGAATTCAATGGAAGAAGAGTTTAAGGATTAGACGCCATTCAATATTGTGTGTGGAAACAATGGCCACTAGCAACGCCGCTGCATATTTCTGAATGCTTGAAAGAGACACAGCTGGTAGAGCTCACCCCTGTCAGACGATTAAACGATCCTCTCTTCTGGTGATATTCGTCATTTCCAAACAAAGGTATACTTCAAAAATAGAAATATTTTCTGCGGCAAGTAGGATATACATATGTAGTTACTCTGCCATTACAGGACAGGACAGACATTCATTCCCATAGCAAAGGGCGGTAGGCTTGAAAGGAGACGCCGTCGGTTTTCCCAAAAACAAAAGGCATTTAAAAAACTTATTGTTGAAACTGATTTCCGGGAGTTCTCTGTATACATATTTGAATAAATAAATAAGTAAAGCCGTCCGTCGCGAGATTTGATCCTGCGACAGCACGCTATGAGGCAGAGAACTTTTTCGCTGCATAACGCGTCCCGTGAAATCTACCTAACGCAGAAAATATTTGAACTTAACGGAATATTTTAATGCCGACTTTCTTGACAACGACGAAGAAGCGCATGTCACTCCTTCGTCACATTACACCTTTGGCTACGAGCTTTTATAACACACAGTATGAAAGGAAACTGAATTTTAGAACTGGCAGCCCCCCCCTTACGCCAGCAAATCAACACCATGATATAATTTGTAATAGGATTTGCTTATTACTCTGAACTCCTAACACCCACTATAATATGCCACATGACATGTAAAAAAAAATTCCGCACTATATTCGTGCTGTACGCACGTCCAACTTTTGGAAATAAGAATGGATACGTCTTGGGATAGTACCGAGTGAGTAGATAAACTATTTCGCTTCTAAACAGAGGAATACGATGATCTCGTGGAAGATATAAAAATATATTGTAATTATTTGCAGGAAATACAGTGAACGATTAAACGATAACCTCACAGAGTTTGAAAAGAATTCTTTAAGTAATGATTCGAGTACGGTTCAGTAATCCATCACGCTTGTCTAAGCAACAAATGTCATTTTAGGCTTTACAAGAACACCTGGAAGATCTTTATCTGATTTAATGATGGTGTAAGCAACAACTCAGTCATTTTAAACATCAAATGGAAATATACTTTGGTTAGCTATTAATGGAATATCGGAAAACAAGAATTAAATAAGAACGTCAACAGATCCGAATGGAAAATGAAGAAGAGTTAGACGATGTTTGTGAATTTTGAATTTGTAATGAAACCATACCTAGATCAAAAAATGTGGCAAGTATTCGTACTCTCAAATTCACAAGAAGTTTTATGTTGTTCTTGTTGTTGTGGCTGTAGGGCGCGTCGACAGCGAAGTCATTAGTGCCCTAACGATAACAGGTTAACAACGTGGCTTAAAAATTTACTAAAGCGCTGTCTGCATGGTCGACTGTAAAGGCTTCTGCCATACAGACAGCAAAATAAAATAACTCACAAGAAAAAAGTGACCGTAAAGAGGCCAAGAAGCTTCATGTCTGCATCTCTCCTAAAACTGTTTTTCATGATGTTAGAAAGACTTATTCCAATTCAAGCCTTCAGAAATCTGAACAATATGTGCTTACACCTGGAATATTTTTCAATGTACAATTCATAAACCTCTACACACTATACCGTAGATCACTTCAAGCATTATTTAATTCACGGACTGTCCTTCAACAACTTATTTGACACTGTCAACCAGCAGCTGCTGATTATTTTCACAAGCTTATTACGAACTACAAAAGTACCATGTGGATGACAATTTGCAGGCAAAATAGAAATTTTCACCAAATTTCAAGGCACAGGCTGCAGAAGGAAACTACGAAGAAATTACCTTCTTTAGAGCAGCATATTAACACAAAATTCGTTTGAAATTATACAAGGAATCGATCAACCGAGAAATAAATATTGCTTTCTGTATGCAGACGATCTTGCTCTGGCTAACAAATGAAATACTTTAAAATTACAGGCACTGTACGTGACATAGAATAGCAAAATTCAATGGAACATTTGTCCAAACTAAAATACTATGGAATAAAATATCATCGATGACAAATTCTGAACTCGTGTCATCATGAAATGGCGAAGTACAAAATCTGTGGACATATATATACTCGAGTACGCAGGAACTATGAGACCATCGATCATATCCTTATGCTACTGCATACATGAATATGCAAGCGTCTGGTATAAATCAAGCGACACAACGAGAATGAATGTTACACAGAATGAGACTAAGCGTGAGCCAAGGACCAACCAATTTTCAACAAATGTAGTATTTAACCTAGAGAGACCTCCTCACATTCAGCAAGAGGGGTACGAGACATTTATCCCATTAACTCGCAAGCTGATTGGACGTTTATGTTGTATATCGAGAGTGAAATCTATAAAAAGCTTTCTTCTTCATCAGGTATTTAAAGTCTCATAGGACTAAGTACTGAAAATAAGATGTCAACCCGATTTCCTGTAATTCCCTTCTGAAGTGAGAAAAGGGGACGAACGACAGACTATTAGGTCTGCACGATCGCATGTGGAATGTTTTTATCACAAACAATTCGAATCAACTTGTTTTTCTGCTGGGTGAATACAATTTTTGGCGCATGTCAAATGGATAGTGTGTTTTGATTTTTTCCATTTTTGTCATCGGTCTCTTGATTAACTTCGTTCTACGCTGATTCAGTGTCTTCTTCTACACATAACCGCAATCTCTATCGCTTAGATTTCAATATCTGATCCAATGTTCTGTCTTTTCTTCTTGTAAGATTTTTCCATGAACTTATTTTTTATCTCTCATCATTTCCAAAATGGTTTAATGTTAACATACCCGATAGAACAACTTCAATGTTAAATTTTTTCTTCTTTATAACTACAAGCTTTTGGATCCATAAGGTTCTCTTTCTATATTCAGTTACAGATAAACCATTGATAGTATTTAAAAAATTACCTTTTCCACCAATGCGAATTTACTTCTGACAATTTCTTTGAGTGTCATATCTCTAACAATATCTCTACAATTTCTAAATTATTTTAATAACGTTAATACAATCGTTGGACTATTGCGTTATAGTTATTTCTGCTTGAGTATGTCCTCTGAGTCTGCTTCCATCTATAAAATCATTACCACCTGTAAAACACCCAGTGCCAATATGGATCGGTGAAAGCTTCTCCTTTATTAGTGGTTGAGGATTCGTCTGGATATGGTTAGCACTGGATATTTGTATTTAAATATGTGCAGGGAAAATGTATTAGCTGAAAGATGCCATCAAATGGAAAAGAAAGAATCTAATGTGAGGAAAAATGTTCGGTTGGTTGTATTACAACTCACTGATGGAAACGGCCTTATAAATTTGGTATCTACGTAATACGTGCTGTCAACGTGAAATTTCATAACATTGAGGTAACACTGCACGTGGGACTGATCAATTAACGTTATGTTTTTAATTATTTCACCATCATACACACATTTCGCATTCGTAATTTCGGAAAAAAACACCATTTTTATTCCCTGGAGCCATTGGTGACCAGTTAATGCATTGTGCGTTAGAAGTGGAATGGCGTACGATCTTTCCATCTCCACTATATTCTGTTCATCTTTATTTCGGTGTTTTTCTGTTAAGAAATAAAAGTGAATCTCATCAGTTTCATTCCTCGACGTCAAATGATATAGAAATCATTCTGGTCAACGATGGGAACTATAATTCACTGAAAGGTATTGAGTAACATGACACATTATATCGGCATCTTTTGTGCATTGTACCTCGATGGCGTTGTCACAATAAATCCATGACCATGCAAGGAGTATCATTTATAAATAATATTACTTGGAAAACGAAGTTCCCAGCTACTTTTTCTAGCTGAGAAAGCAGTTTAATAATTACCATGTTGAAATAAGAATTTCCAGTAACAATGTGTTCTTGCAAAAAATGAAATACATTAACAGTGGGCAAATCGTGCACGTGTTCGACAGTTTTATCCCTTTACATTGTCCTGGTTGACTCGATCATTGGTGTGAAAGTTAGCTTCGTCTTTACAACAAGTTTAGACATGAAGAAATTGTCTTCCATGATCTGTTTAAGAACAAAGATGCAAAATCGATTATCTGTTCTTTAACAGTTTCACTAATAGCTTGTAGCCTTTATGGATTGAAAAGCAATATATTTATCAACAGTTTCACCCCGTTGGTTGAGTGTCTGCAGTTTTCTGCTGAGAAATGAATTTGATTTTCTCTGTCTGTAAGCGCACGCTTGCTGAATCACTTGCACATTCGTTTCAGACCCGTGATGCCTAGCAGAAGTTTTGCTTTTGAAAACATAATGTAAACTGACGAAATCAATTTGCAGTTCTCCATCTATCGCCAGAAAGTATTCAGTATTTGCGACGACAAACTCGATGAACAATTTAGTGAGCTCAATTACATACAACCCCTCCGTTGTTTACTTACCTTCGCGCTGTAATTTGAAATACGCTATAAACTGTCTAATGGGATGAAGGTCGCTCTGAGAGAAATCTCTCGGCAAACAAACTATACTTCTAAACGTCCGTCTCTCAGTAGTATGTAGAATGGAGTTACAAGTAGTCTGTTTGCGGAGATTAGAGTTTGTGTATTCTTCTGTAATCATAAAACAGGTCGCTGCTGATAGCTTGTGGTAATATTGGACATCTGTCTGTGCGTCGAGTTGGTAGCGTACCCAGCTGCGTCAATTACTCATCACATTAGCCACATCTGCCGACTGATCTATTGGGCTCAATGACTGACACTTCGTGGGAAACCACGCTCGATACACGTCGCCATCCATCACGAAGTGACTGCTCGCATGAGTGCAACTAGCCAATAAGTTCGTTTGGTTCCAGCCATTTCAACGTAAGATTTACCCCACTGTATTTTTCAACGTTTTAGGTCATTATACAGCGGTATATAATATGAATTTCTTGCTTCGATTTTGTATAAACTGCCTGATTCGTGAATAAGTGCTTCGGCTGGAGCAAACAGCGTAGAATGTTCTGTAGACGAGTCTCCAAGTTTGATAAAATAAAAATAAGTCTCCAAGCCAACAGCTCCTGCGAGACACTAAATCGAGCGAGTTGAAAGAGAGCCGGAAGAAACAGGAGAAAGACAATTTGAGGTAATAAATTTTATCCTGTATCGAGTAACAAGTTAACCTCAACGTGCAATAACAGTAAAGTACAGACTGGAGAAAAGTTATTTTAACTGCACTGCTTTAGCTTACGAGTGGATCGTATTTACAGCTACCTAAAAGTTCACAATACTTCAGACTTTTATCATTTCAATTAGATTAATTTTTACCCCAGATTTATAATTTCTAGAAGTTATACATGGTGGTTGCCTTGGTTTTAAAATTTTGGTGTTGTTTTTTACTAAATTTTCGTTGCGGCAACTGATTAACAATAGAAAACTAAAATTTTCAATTTTCGAAGGCGGAGATAAATAAATAAGTACGCCTAGAATGAACGTTTAATAGTCATCAAGCATTTGGTACCGAACAGAAAACCCCACATGTCTATTTTGATACCCTAAGAGTAATTAGTATCATTTCTCAAGAGTTCACTGGTAGTTCAGGAAAGAGCACCTTTCTTTGCAAAATATTCCATCTAATGCTGACTTCCCCTTGAAGTGAATCCCATCAGTATTTCCATTACATCTGCTAATTCCTATTTTCTGCTCCTGGTCATACCACCCTTTCCATTTCCAAGTACTGGTGTCCTCATCCCCTACTTATAGCCAGTTTGCTACTAGCCTATCAGACTGAAAAAGTTTTTCCTTTATATTCCCTTCAGATGCTTACCCAACTTGCCAAAATTTCCAACAGTATTCAAGCTGGGGTGCGATACATTTTCCTAAATTTCTTCTTTTTAATTGATTTGTATCATACAGTAGATGAGGAACTATCTAAGCAAGGGCTTCCGACAGTTATCCCATGGAAACTGGTATCTTAACGTCTTTTACAATACGCGCCTTAAATTCGAACGTGCTTTAGTTAAAGATGGCACTACACTTTATATTTTTTGTATATACAATAGAATAACTTTGCTTTTTTTATTTATATTATTTCATTCCTCCCCAGTCACATGGGATTTATATCTAACTATTTGCTATCGTCACTTCAGCTTTTCCATTAACTTGTTTTAAAAAACACCAAAAATTGAATGATAAATTTATATTAGCAATAAACAACATTTTAATAAAAATTTAATATATATATATATATATATATATAAAATTTGAATTAAGACAACAAATAGTGAATGTTTTCTTGGTCCCCCACTGAAACCATGTCGATTTTTTTAGCTCAGATGTTTCAAGAGATATTGCAGCGGCTTTCATCAGAGAAATGCCATGCTTGGGGTCGTTGTCATCTATAAATAGCTTCTGAAGCACGCTGTCTGAGGTGCCTTCAAGGACATTCCCGCGGCCACTGTGGACTACCCGATGGAAGTGGGCGTTTTGTGTTTTTCTTAGCAGACATGAGTATATATGGTCAAGTAGAAAATCAGTGTCCGCGTTCATATTACAGGATCTTTTCCTTTAATTTGTAACTTTTTCTGACTTTCTTAAGCCAGAAAAGTAGCGCCTTTGAATAAAATAGCGTATCCACTGTCAGCTTAATGTTTTACTGCAGCTTAAATACGAGGTGTGTGAGAAAAGTAATGAGACTGATTTTTTACTTACCAATTTTTGTTTTAAACAACATTATCCCCTTCAAAGTAGTTACCTTGGGCAGCTTTATCACCAGCGGAGTCGTTTTCACTATTGCTTGCAGCGTTGGAAGGTTTCAACTGGTAGGGCTAGGCGTGCACACAGGTCAAGCAGCGTCCACTTTTTTGTGATAAAAAAGGATCGATGTTACGCCATTCTCAGTCTGTGCAGAACCGTCAAAGAAGTATATGTATGCCTCGACAACGTAAAAGCGATTGTGAGTAAGTTAGAACGTGGCGGAATGTCTGGTCTCCGGGAAACGGTTTTGTCATTTGGTGGCATTGCGGTTCGTAGAGGATACACTGCTACGAAGTGATGCGTGTGTGGAATCATTGGTTAGAAGACCGTCGTACATAGAAATGAGCGGGTACTGGACAACACAATATGGCCACAGCGCTGTATGACCACCATCTTATCCGCACAGCCGTAACCGACAGAATAGCTTCTGACACAGAGTTGACACTGCAACGGGTGTGGACATGTCTGCGTCGACGGTTCGACGTCGTCTTCTGAGGACTGGACTGTAGGTAAGAATGCCACTGCGCGGGCTTCCACTGACCAGAACGCCTGAGATAGCAGTGGGCAAATGAGCGTCGTCACAGGCGAGCTGAGTGGCAAAATGTATTGCTTTTGGACGAGTCCCGCTTCAAATATAGTGATGGCTGCGTAAGTGTTAGACGCTACCGTGGTGACCGCAATCTGGCAGACTATATCGTTGAGCGGCATAGCGGACAACGCCAAGTGTAATGGCTTAGAACGTCATTGGCTATAACACGCGATTTCACCTCCTACGTACTGAAGGGAATCTGAACAGCGACTGCTACAAGTTAGGTTTTTGAACTAGTATATTCTAGACCGCTGCTGTTGGCGAGCAAATTCAAATATGTTGTCGGGCCATTTTTTAGCCCACGTGTCTGGGATTGGGCAGCCTTGCTGTAGGGTATTTAATGTACACTGGTGTCTATTATTTTTCCCTCAAGTACATCACAAATATTCCTAAGTGCCCTTGTACGGAAGTATATTTTTTTAGAAGGCAACCAATCTTATCTGTCAGCCCTGGACGTAGGCTAACGCCGCTATGGGCCGGTCCGTTAGTCTACAAGTGTTGGAGCACGAGGCTGTGTTTGAGGTGGCCTTATTGACAACATCAAGGCTGTACCGGTTGCATGAAATATCTCCTGTAAAATTCATATTTGAGCCACTTAAGTTACTTCGGGCAACTAACTTTTTTGGTCTTTAAGACGGGAAAGGATGGTGGGCAAGTAATGGGGGGGGGGGGGGGGGCGGTGAATTCGGCCATGGCCTTTTGAAGGAAACATCCCGGCATTTACTTGGAGTGATTTGGGAAACTATGGAAAACCCAAATCTGGATGCCCGGACGGGGATTCGAACCGCCGCACAGTGTGTTATTTACTAAATCTAGAGGGACAAAAGTCAGTTTTCACACTACACAGGCAAAATAGTTAATTATATTTAAAGTAGACAAACTATATTATTAGGAACAAAGGTTTATTTTCCACCAATCTGCGCCTGATAATAGAAAAAATTGTTTGAACAATGGGCTTCCTGTGACCCACCGATCAAGTGCTCCATTCGGCTGCGCCATTCGATGATTACGCTGTGTTTCTGTGTGCTATTTGGAATTAGTGTGTTGCTATTGCTTTTGGTGAGTTTCAAGATACTTTTAAGCATGATTTTTCCGTAATACGTTTTAAAATTGAATCATGAGCATCATTAAAACAGAGCGAGATTATTTTTGATATAAAAAATCTACTGAGCCAGTTTCGTTTTGAGTTTTAGTTCGTTATACCACATTATACCAATCTATTCCCATATTTTGAAAGTGCTACTTATTATCTACAAAAATTACCTTCATTTGTTTGAAAGATGGTTGAAAACGGGAAGACATAGAAACCGTTTCCTAACACAGATACTAAGTAGTTAGAAGGAAACGTTCAATTACCTGATATTTTAACCAAAACTGCTCAATTTTTAGAGAATCAATTCTGATAGTAGCTTTTAAACTCCTTATAATGTCATCTGAAAACGATGTGTCACCTAGTTATTGCAATAAAAACTATAACAAAGCATCTATCCTTGATTGTTTAGCTTTAGCAAACCATACGTTGAAAAATTCTCTACGCGAAATTTGTGCAGTAATTCTGAAAATGAAGAAAAGTTGTATGGGTGTCGCAAACATGCGCAAACAAATGAAGGTAATTTTTGTAGTTAATAAGTAGCACTTTCAAATAAATATAGAAATAGTTTGGTATAATGTGGTATAACGAACTAAAACTCAAAACGAAACTAGCTCAGTAGATTTTTTATATCAAAAATAATATCGCTCTGTTTTAATGATGCTCGTGATTTAGTTTTAAAACGTATTACGGAAAAATCATGCTTAAAAGTATCTTGAAACTCACCAAAAGCAATAGCAACACACAAATTCCAAATAGCACACAGAAACACAGCGTAATCATCGACCAAACTCAGTCGAATGGCGCGGCCGAATGGAGCACTTGATCGGTGGGTCACAGGAAGCCCATTGTTCTAACTATTTTTTCTATTATTTGGCGCAGATTGGTGGAAAATAAACCTTTGTTCCTAATGATATAGTTTGTCTACTTAAAATATAAATAATTATTTTGCCTGTGTAGACTAGTGTGAAAATTAACTTTTGTCACTCTAGATTTGGAAAATAACACACTGTGCGCCGTCCTTCCGAATGCGAGGCCAGAACGCTAACAGTTACACCACCACGCTCGGTAACTTTTTTGAAATTCCAAGTTTTAAGTTGGTGGTGGAAGTAAGCAAGAGTGTACTGTTGATTGTAGGGTTGCAATTTAGGGAAGGTCGAAGCGCAAAGTGGGGGAGGCCGGATGCTCCAGATTGTCTCGAAGGGAAAGCGCTCGGCTTAGCGGTATTGTTAGAAACCGGTGTAGAACAGGAATTAGCATCGCTCGATCGCGTGCTCCCTGCAACAAGTACGGAGCCAAATCCTCGTCAGAGTACGGCATGGCCCTTTAAGAAGATTTGGCAACTCACTTGAGCGCTACTTGTGGAAGTTGGTGTGCGAAACGTTAATCAGGAATCTAGTAACTTAGAGGAAAAAATCCAGACACACCCATGTTAGCGATGTCACGTAGCCTGTAGAATCCCTGATCCGCCTGACCGGAAATAATTTGACCTCATCCGTCCAATCGGGACCGAACTTTCAACTATGATTACAATGATAGAAACATTTTTCTATTCATCTCCGGGAGCTTTCGAAGAGTTTGGAATGAAAATCAATGCAGCAAAAACTAAGAGTATGGTGATTGGAAAAGGAACTAAAATAATAAATATTAAGTTAGGTTGAGCTGATATCAGGCAAGTAAGATCGTTCAAATATCTTGGGAGTATGATTTTAGGTGCCATCAAGAGATAAAATCTCGCATTGCCGTAGCGAAGGAAGCATTTAATAGGATGAAAAGCGGTTAGAAGCATTTGAGATGGGGATGTGAAGGAGGATGGAGAAGATAAGCTGGGTGGATAAAATAAGTAATGTTGAAGTGCTGGACAGGGTCAGTCAAAGCAGAAAAATTCTCCAAGTAATAAAGGAGATAAAGAAAAACTGGATGGGACACTTGTTGAGAGGGGAGTGCCTGATAAAAGACGCCTTGGAAGGTCTAGTCTGTGGGAGAAGAATAAGGAGGTACAAAATTATAGACAACATCAAGGAAGGCGGCAACTACATGGTCCTTAAGAGAAAGGCAGAAGATAGAAGAGCACGGAGAGCAGTCAAGTGAAAACCAGCCCGAGGGCAGAAAACTGATGATGATCTCCGGGAGTAAACACAACTACCTCCACATTAAATTGCAAAGTCAGGAAACTAGAGTCAGATCCAAAGTGGGAGCAGTCTGGTCAATGGATAGCGACAGACTCAGGGGCAAACTGTAAGAGAAATTTTGTAATGAAGCCTAAATATTTTTAGCAATACTTTGTTTGTTTTTGCAAGTGAGTGATAATAATTAATTATTGTTTTATGATCAATTAAAACAATGAAGCAACGTCCCATATACTTATCATTTAATAAATAGTAATTAATTATTTAAATTAGTAATTAATCAAATTAGTTATAACAACTAAACGTTATTATTCAAGTTAAAGGTTAGGTCAATTTCAGGTGAAAGAAATTAAAACAACAACACATTTAAAGACGAAATTCTAAAAAAAATTTTAAAAAATGAATAACGCCATGACTTTAGACTCGTTAGTGTGGCTCAGTGTGCTGAGGTGCCACACACTGGACCGGGGAGTTACAACGGGACGGGGCGCGAGCCCAGGGACCCGCGTGCTCGCCAATCTGACTGCAGTTTTCATGTGGATGCGAATGCCCCAATCTCCACCTCATTAACTACACATTTCACGAATAAAAAACACATTTATCACAAGCTGCACTTAGTTCCAAGTTTCGCAGACAGACGCTAACACTTCAGTTCCGTCATTAGTACCCAGTAAGACCTGGTAGCAAATATAAAACGCTTTCCACCTGATAGGACATGCAGGCGTAAAACCATAGCTCCAACGATGAGTAAACCCCATCGAAGGCAGCCGACCACAAAATGTTGGGAAAGATGTTGAAATAGAAGAAGACTAACACAGTAACTTAAACAAAAGATTCTGGAGGTAGTGGTCATTAGAACCGGGAGAGGACTGAGTACAAGGACCGGAAAGGAATTCGGTGATAGCCTTTTGAAGAAATCGTTCAGACATTCGCTTGCAGTGATTTAGGGAAACGATGGAAACCGAAGCTGGGATTGCCGGACCAGGATTCAAACCCGCGTACTCCCTAATGCCAGGCTCGAACGTTAACATTCACCCACCAAGCTGTCTTTATACCTAGCACACATTAAGTAATTATGGCAATATAGTGTTACAGGCACTTTTATCATATAAATGAGAAGTGAGAGTGGTTAAATCGTAAAAGAAAGGAAAGAAATGGCTTATGAGATTATTGGCCTGGAAACCCCTAATGGTATTTCGCATACGCCTCTGGCTTATGAGATTGTTGGCCTGGAAACCCCTAATGGTATTTCGCATACCCCTCTGGCTTATGAGATTGTTGGCCTGGAAACCCCTAATAGTATTTCGTATAAGCCTCTGGCTTATGAGAATGTTGGCCTGGAAACCGCTAATGGTATTTCGCATACGCCTCTGGCTTATGAGATTGTTGGCCTGGAAACCCCTAATGGTATTTCGCATACGCCTCTGCCGTTGCTACCATTCACCTAAGCCGGTAATCCTACCCGATAAAGAGGATCTAAGTTTAACGTCGAGTTCAAACCACTGTTAAATTTCAACAGTTGCCATCATTGAGAGCCAGCAGATGGGGCTTAAAAGAGCAGCAACCGTTATCTGTATCAAGTTTTACGAGTGAGGTGGGAACTAGATGGCTACGTTAGTCAAGTGTCCATCATACATTTCATCCCCGTGACAGTGAGGCAGCGTGGCTGGGAAGAGGAAGGAAGATCCTGGTCGCGAATCTGTGGCAGTGCGCTATAAATACGCGGAGTGGTCCTAACGAAGCCCTGTGTGGGTGCAATCAGCAACGCTGGCCCGGCTGTCGCGCCTCGCCGACAACCACGCTCCAATTAGCGCCTCGCGATAGCCCAACACGGCTCATTCACCAACACAAGGAATACAAAAACAGACGGGGTGCCGGGGGATTCCCCCTCTGGCGGCGGAAAGGGGATCACGGGGTCATCTCTAGGCGACAGGATGTGACGTATGAAACAGCAGACGCCGCCTCATTACGGTGCCTTTTATGCTCGACACTAGTTCCATTCCCTGTGCTAAGCATGCGAATACAGGCAGTTCGATGAATTATCCTTGATCAGGTATTAATATTAGTTTGATTATGACCACTCGTTCACCCTCTTTGGTATTAAATTTATACGTATTAAATGCTTTCTAAAATATGCTACGATGGTTCTCAAGGCGTTCAGTCGTTTTACGTTTCAGGAGTACTGAAAGGTCTTTCTCTTCTAGTTATAAATCAGAAGATTCGTTTGTAGTATTTCTCCACGTATGCCTTCTTTTGTAATTCTACATGGCATTATGTCATACACAATTTGATTCATATAGATAAATCTTCATCTTCTTCTGTGACTTTTTCTATCTTTCCTTCAATAATGAGCTTAAGCAAACCATTGTGACACAAAACTTGCCCTATCATCTTGTCTCTTCTTTTCTGTAGGTCCTGCCAGATTCTTCGTTCCTCACAAACTCTTCAGAATTCTTCATCATTGGTGACATAATCCAAGCAATCTTCAAGTGCCTTTGGTCCGTGATCCACTTCCATATAGGGCTAGGCTTCAGACGTATGTTTAGGAGGTATTTATGCGTTGACAGGATGATGTTGTTCGAAGTGAAAAGCTTCTTTCGTTTATTAGAAGCATGTTCAGCTTGGTTGATTCTAGATATTATATCTTTTCTGCTTACTCCATCTTCTCTGACTATGCTATCCATGTACCTGATTTCTTTAACCTATTGAATTACTTGTTCATATAATTTTAACTGTTTTTTTTTTTACAAATCAATACTTTTTTCTTCTTTATTTTCGGATTATAATGCTCAGTAAGGACCACTTCCATTTTAGCTAGTGTTTCACTCAAATCACTTTCATTTTCTGAAACAACTGCAATATCATCTGAAAATCTCAGCTTCCAGTGTTTCTTGCACGTACGCATTGAACAGAACGGGGAAAGAATGCAACCTTGTCTTACTCCCTTCTTTTTATTCTGCTTTGCATTTTCTAAGCCGGATTATCGAAGATTCTTTCAGACTTCATTCCATCTAAGATGTTACAGTATGTCATAAAACTGAACACGTGAGGATATGAAACTAGGAATAATATACATTAGTAACCAGCGTAGAAATATTTATAATAACAGTTTTATTCATTCAACTACGTTACCGAATGGAGAAATAATTAATTTCGAACTGTCGGCTCCTTCTAAACTCAAAACATTACGGTGCAAAATAAATCCTAAATATTGTAAACGCTATGAGTTCCATAGATTTTATTTACGATTCGCTGGGATGACTTCTTGTGACAGTTAACTACCCGCAGAGTATTACCATGAGTAATGGATAAGTATTTAAAGTTCTGGCCTGGTATTTGTGAGAGGGCGGGTACGAATGCAGATTCTGGGCTCTGGATATCCGTTTTCTGTGGTTTCGCAAAATCATACAAGCTGCAACGGTTATTCAAAAACATTAACTAAATTCATTACCGTTCATTTCCGCTATGCCTCTCCAGCCTTTCAAAAGTAAAATACTTTGTAAAATAATTAAAAATACGATCTTTTGAGCGTAAGATGACTGGTATCAATAACTTTATCAATAGAGAGTACATATTTTCAAGTATTCGTGTCCTCAAAAGTGGGTAATTTACTTTTTACGTCAGTCGTTTTTTGTCTTATGTCAACAACTAGTGCCGAAAGGGAGAAGTAAGCGATTTTCTTCGGTGGACGTAAATGGAATACTTTTTCGAGTATGGAAAAATTATCATTTCTATTTTGATGTAGAACAAAGCCAATGACATTTTATGTTCCGCATATATGATATTATTGCATACTGGGCACCATTCTCTAAAGTTCTGTTAAGGATAAGAGCCATCTGGAATTGGTCGGTAATAGGTTTACCTAAACATATATGTATAAAAAGAATCCATGAGTAAGCTATGATAGTAGGCACAATGGAATTCTGCTCATTTAACGGAACGAGCTCGTGTTTTTCCAGACTATTTTTGAAAAATGTAAATCGACTGTGAAACTCGAACATGTCCGTCGCTAGTAACATGACTTTATGATGTTCTCTTTTAGCCACACTAGAGAATAGCTTACGTGAAAACTATGAAGTGTATTGAGGCCACTCCACTGCATTAACTGACACACATAAGAATAAATATGATTAATATAAAAAGTACTGCACAATAGATTTTTATATAAGAAATTACAAGTGTTTAATAATTTTGGTAATTTTGTTCACAGAGCCCAATTGATATTTGGGACTGCCACAGGCTTACGTGCAAATGCTCACTCAGTGAAAGTGCAGTACGGGATATATCTGCCGTCACCTGCCAAAGACAATTATTTATGTTTGAAGGCTTTTAGCGATGGATTGTTTGCAGAACCAAAACTTTATGGCGGGGCAATAAATGACAGAAACTAACTTTGACGTTCAGTGCTGTGCGACGCCATTTCCTCTGATGGAAATGGAAACGCGGTGTCTACAATACTGAAAGGAAGCTAAGCGGCTTTCGGCAAGTGCGGACAGACGTGTCGTAAACCGGCGAGGTTGTTATCGGGAAAGAGGAAAACATTCAGAGCAGACTGCTTCTGAGTATGTGTGAGCTTCAAATGTGGAGTGCAGCCCTCTACCTCCGCGAATCCTGCGGGAAAAGAGAAACTTACCAATAATATTAACTGCGAATAATTAGTTATGCCGGCCTCGGTAGCGTAGGGGCTAGAGTGTTAGCTCCGCGTGCCGAAGGTCGCCGGTTCGAGTCCGGCCGAGGGCATGGGTGTTTAACTGTTATGTCTGTGATTGTCGTGTCCGTCCTGTGGTGTGTCTAATTATCTGGAAAAATTCATCAAGGTGGCTGTGTGGCCTAAGATGCCGAAAGCCATTAAAAAAAAAAAAATTAGTTATGCAAATAATTAGTTATGCAAATAATTACTTGTACTACATAAGTAAAACATTTCAACATCAAAGGCAAAATAGCTCTGGATCATTCCGTATTTACGATTAATCGTGTGCCTTGAAAATCCTTTTTAAACCGTAACTGCAACGATGTAGAAAGTGTCGCAGATGATCTGGACAACAAAACGAAGTTGAAACACACGTATTTGTTACGTCTCTGCAAAATGGTATACTGCGCGTGGGGGCCCATCTGGAAAGAGTTTCTGTGTCTACGAATCAAGAAGTTTTCTTCAAACAGATTATGAAGATCTCAAATCCCCAGTCGAGTAAAGGCATTTGGAGCCATTTTTCATATTCAGTTAAACAGTGTGTCACTCAAGAATAATTGCTCATTGTATTGTATCGTCACAATACATTTTATTGTTTTAAAGGCAGTTGAATTTAAAGGCAGGTTTGATTTTTTAATTAATTGCTTTTTCGGAATATTTTCACGGACTTTTACATGGCTACCACAGAGAAACGCGATGTCCGTGTAACCAGACTATCCGACCAACAGCGTTATATAATTCAGAACGCCAGAAACTATGCTTAAGGCCAAGGGCTTTTCGGACAGGACAGTATCTTCAACAATCAGATAATACTGTGCCTTAAATTACGGCAGCATGTAGCTGAAGGGTTGCTGCATGGTGGACTGCTTGACAGGTGAAAGTGAGACATTACGTCAATTTGTGTGGTCACAAAAACGATGTTCAGGTAATTGTGTGCCTATGTCCAGTGGTATAGAAAGTTTTATTTTTCCACCGAACAACACGTGGTCGAATAACACTACGCCCAGCTCCACTGCGTGATTCTGGAGTCCGTGCACTATACGTGCTTGCAGAGTGATATATTAACGAACACGGACGGAGAGCAGAAGATGAAAGCGACAAGGAGTCATGCTGGTTGGTACGTGACTTGGTTGATTTATTCGCCTTGTTCGGTAGAGCGGCGCCTCTTTCTCTGGCTTGCGCAACGCCGGTTATGCAAAGTAGCCATGTGAACTGCGTCTGGGGTCTCACTTCGACTTACTTGTGCCGATTGCCATTGAGGCAGAGTATGGTCTAGACAGAGCACATGGAATTTCGGTTTGATATAAGGTGCTATATCATTTTTCGATCTAGATAACAAATTCCTATATTATTGTATATATGTGAAAAATAAGTACCACCGTGACTTGATTGATATGTACGCGAAGATGGAGATAATGCCGAGTTTCACTTTGTTAAAGCGATTACCTACTGACAACAATTCCGTGTGGCCGTAATGACCTGGTGACAGCGTTTCTATTGGCTGCTCATTCCGCTCCTGTTGCAGCCGCCCTAACCTAACCCAGTACTCCTACCGGGTACAGAGGACCTGCAGTTTAACGTGGAATCCAAACCACGGGAGAGTTCTGGCGTACTTCATATTATACAGCAAGCTGTGCCAGAGGTGAAGGTGGGGTTAAGAGCCTTTGAAAATCTCCGCCGAGACAGGGATTCTAACCGGAAACCTTTCGATTCTCAGGGAGTCCCCATAACCAGTGAGCCACCAGGCCTTTCAGTCACCTACCGAAAAAGTTTTGAAGTGTGAGATGACTTTTCGGAAGTACTGTTACCGATTAAATGTAAAAGGCATCTGTAGGGTGAATAGCTTGTTGAAAATGTTGAAACATTTATTCGGGTAATATTAGAAGAACCCATATGCTTTGGATGTCGATAGGACACATTTTGATTTTATTGGCTCTGTCATTCATGCTCCTGTTACTTTTCATTCAAATAAATTCGACAAAACGAAGAATAATCTTTGAGTTTATTTGTCAGTGGACGAAACAATCGCCGGGAACAACTACAGGGAAGAATTTTGGCGGACATAAATGAAATTGTCAGTTATGACGTGTTTGGTGGGATGAATAGATTATTTATTGCAGGATATGAAGAGGTGGGGATTGCATCAAACCAGTCGTGGCTTGTTTCCTTCTCATCACATACTTCTCCGAATCAGCTGAAACCGAGTTAGAATTATGTAGGAATTATAACATACGCTTCAGAAATTTAATTTTCGTCAGGCTCTGTTTGTGTGTTTTGTCGGACTTGAAATATCTTAAATCCCACCAATCTCTGTACGACGCTGTCATAGGGATAAATAGTAATGTTAGCATCTACACTCCATAACATGAGTGTGATATTAAGACTAATAGAACTCCATGTGTAGTGTTTTATATAACATCGGAAATTATTGTATTTAAGAGGTTAGTATTAAGAGTCCTGTCTGATTGGTATGTACTAATCATTTTTAATGTAATGACGTCTTATACAGGAAAGAATAATACACGTATCCAGTCATTTTCTAAGATACATTGGCTACATCAAGATCAACTTGGCATACCATTGTTCTAGATGGCTACTAGCACTTACAGAAGACATTGCATAAAGTGTTACTTTTCGGGAAATCAATTTAGGAATTAACGATAATTAGTCACACAGTGACTTACAAAACGACGATTCCACTTAAGGATTTTTGCATGGCTTGTACAAGAAAGTTTCACGTAATGCGCAGTTCTTTTTTTCTATTAGGGAAACAGCGTTTTCAGTGGAGTAGGTGAACTCTTGACTGTACTACTGAACACGTGATTCACATGCAGCATTTTCTGAGCAGTGTGACACGGAAGTATCTTCCAGTTGGAGATTTAATGTTTGTCGACTGCTGGTTCTTATTAACGGTTCAAAAAAGTATTAATAAATAAAGAGCTTGGAGTAAATTGTTCAGAGTGTTACGTGTTCGATACTGACGAGTGGACACTACAGTGTTCTTCACTGTATGTTTTTAATTGTATGCAGCCATGCCACGACAAAAACCTACTCAGAGTATCATTATTCGTTATGGCATGTTTGTTAAATGGTGTATAGATTTCGGAGAAATATTTCGCAAAAACCTTTAATTAAGAGTTCAGACCACTATTTATTGTATCTCACTTGTTGGTGAATGTTAAACTGCCGCCTAATATTAGCGTCGTTTCCCTCTGTAGTGTTGTTTATCTTAGGAAGATGGAAAGGAACTAGTAATATAACGATCAGATTCTAATCCTGGTCGCTTGCTGAATGGAACCAGTAGATTCACCAATGCTACTCTACTAGTTAAAAAACAATAAAACAAAATAAACTTGTGTCCCTACAGTACAGTAACCAATAGAGTTCAAATTAAAGATAATAAAAAAATTACGATATCTCTGAAAAATTGATCAGAAAAATAATGGTGGATGATTTTGGACTATAGCTACAAACATTAAACACTAAAAATACACTGGTGTAATGTTACAACTAGGCTGATTTTCTTTCAACGATGATAGAAAAACGAGATCATATAGAAAGTGAAATAAGGGTGTCAGCTTCAGCTGATCTCAGATATTTATTTTTGCGTGCATAGTGATTCTAGGAAGATAGGTTCGAGGATGAGGAGCACACACTGGTTCCATTATTTTGATTCGCACACTTTGCCGCACACAGTACCAACTTTTTTATTAGTTTGTCGGATGAATAATCAAGAAAGACTGTTTAAAAAACCACACAATGCATTTGCATTATTTTTGTTTTTTCTAAAGAGGCTACAACGTTGTACCGTATTTGTTAAAAATTGAAATCCTCTCATTCAACAAAAACGATCAAGACGAAAACGACAAATAATGAACTTGAATGTTTTAACCCAACTAAAATTGTTGTAGAACTACTTGGAATCATTAAATGACTTGGCGTAATAATTTTAGGAAAAGGAACGTAGTAGGTAGTATACGGCAAATATTTCAGTTTCACAGAAATTATTAAGTGATGGCCGTGGGAGATGTGCAAATACGGAAATAAGAATGATTATTTGATAAGTGCTAATAAAACCTGTACATAAAACGTGAAGACCTCTGAAGGTGTACAAGAAAAAATCTCAATTTTAGCTTTACAACTGAGAGACCGCACAGCCTGCCCGAGTCTTGGATGAGAAACATTCCAAGAGGCCCGTTCTCGTGAGTGTTGATGTTATTTCAATGCGACTGTTTGTTTAAAGTTCAAAACGTTTCTTAGTTTAGCCTGAGAAAACTAGGCTGTATACATTCCTGAAAAGAAGGGTGACGATCTGATAAGACAATATAGAATCCGTAACTGTTGCCTACCATCAACAGAACACTTCTGTTTTTACACTATTGGTCACAGGAGAAAGCAATGAAATTAACATTGACTTGGACACAAATTCTGAACACTTTACGTGTAGTAAATAATTATTCACGTTTGTGACACATCATTTAACTACCAACTAGCTACATTAGCCAACGCAATTAATATTGTCACCGAAATTGATGGGTGAACGGTTAATGCACGGGCCATGCTTTCTGGAGGACGCGGGTTCAATCTGGGTTGCGGCCGTTCTGATTTCGGTTTACGATAGTTTCTAATAATCGCTTCAGGCAATGTCGCAAGGATTTCTTCAAAATCAGCGAGATCTTCCGCAGATCGTGAGGTATTGCTTACTGGAAAACTCGGTACCGTTTTAGTATTTGTTCGTTGGAGTAATGACGTCACGAGAGATTAGCTGTTGGGCGACATTCAGAGCAGGCGAATTTCCGCTGTCGCACGATCCCAACGGTAATCAAGCTTGTGATTAAGTGACTTTATTACAATTGGTCGTCTCTAGATGTATTTCAACTGCCTATTTAATGACGAAAGCTAATAGTTTTTGCTACGATTTTGGTAGCTTCACCTTGTATCTCAGCATCAAGCCATATTCCTCAAATGATTTCGCTAGATGCCTGAAGAGAAGGCCTTTCCTAAACTGTTCGGCCAGTTTATATATATATATATTTGTGCTACAAAAGACTTTATACTGCATACTATAATGAGCATTTTGTTTATTCATTAAGATTATTTGAAGTTTTATTAACTTTTGCTTGTACGAAGTACGTGTCAGGACTTGCTTGTTCAATAGGACAAAATTTGCCGTCAGCGTTTCAGTAGAATACCACAACAAAAGCCACATATTGTGTGATAAGTAGCGTTTACCTGGGCACGGAAGCAGTTGAAATCTTTCTCGCTTTGCTTTGGACTGGCCACTTTCAGCCAATACCCGTCTCAGTCTCACAATTCAACTTGTCACTTTCAAGTCCATATTTGTATACAGCTTGTAACTCCTAACGTACTTATGCTGTATTAAAAGAATAATCAGACTTACTATGTTCCTTAAGTGAAGCAGTGTTTAAACCAGTATCAGATCCTCTGAATCCAACACAGCCCAAATATCAATAAAAAAAGGAATTCGGTGCAAGGCTTGAAGAGATTACAATACAAATGCTGGGGTAGTGCAACTGGTGTCAGTAACAGAATGGACCACGAGAAAATTGTACATTGTTGTAAACCATTCGATAAGCACACTACTCCTAAATCATATATATAAATAGACGTGTATGCCCCCACTACATAGCGGAGACCATGGTTGTTTGTGTGTGGTAGTAGCATCGAGTTTCTCATCGTTCACAACTTTTGGCTGAATGTCGGCAGCTGTGGGGGTGTGAGAGAAATGGTTGTTGAAAGTGGCCGATCTGGGACATTTTCATATTTCGACCAAAGACATGTGTGTCCCTAAATTTCACTTTGTAGCTACAACTACCGTACGCAGATCATGGTGTTTGTATGTGGTAGTAGCACTGAGACACCCATCGATTACAACATTGGCCGAATGTCGGCAGCTGTGAGGATGTGGGAGATATGGTGGTTGAAAGTAATCTATCTGGGACATTTTCATATTTCGACCAAAGACATGCGTGTCCCTATATTTCACTTTGCGGCCGTACATACTCTGCGCAGATCACTGGCGTTTGTGTGTGATATTAGCCTCGAGTCTCCCATCGTGCGCTATGGTGGTTGTTGTCTGTAGTTATCAATCAAAAATCTTTACGAACACAAACGAAGTCGTGGGCGCCAGCTAGTATTAAAATATTCCAAATCGCACACAAGTCATACTTGCCTCAAATATTGACACGGACCTGTAACGGCTGAAATTTCCATTTTTCTTTTCCAGTTTGATGCCGGATCGGTTTATGATTGCATATAAACCGTTTGTAGTTCAGACTGCCCAGTTAATCTCATATAATGTGTTCCAGTGTCCAGTTTTCCACTTCTTCACTCACAAATGCGTCAAATCTCGCTATCGACAGCAATAATGTTACCAGTCAGCTTGCGTCACTGACCCTTCCCGCGGTGAGATGTCTGTCTCTTTGTGAGGTGAACAACCTATTAGTCAGAGGTCCTTCCGAAACAGTCACTCGCACGACACTTAGTCAGATAGGCTGACTCTGTGTAAATTTTCCAGAATTGCACGCCAATCGAACAACCACACCAATAAAGACGAACAGTCTCAAGTGGGCGAGAACACTGAGCTGATTACAAAGGTAATTAATCAATTTAAGTTATATTCACGCCGAATAATTGTCCGGATATCTCACTTTCCAAAACTGTAAGAAAGTAATAGACTGATAGCTTATTTCTGAAAGGCGCCTGTAATTGCAAAGCTCAATTTTTAGAGTTCCCTCCTTTCTGGGTGAATAATGAGTGGTTGCAATGAGCCACGCTGGCGGAAACTTCATTTTATACGATATTTCTCTAATTAAAACCTCCTAGTGAATAGTTTTTAATAAATGATCATCCGTTAGAAAGGTAGGACCACCGGCTATTGGCGAGTAGTTTTCTGTTAAAGAAAAATCTCTTTTTCATGTCAATGCTGGGTAGTTCCCAAGTTCTTAACAGACGATCATCCGTTAGAAAATGACAGCGTCGACATATCGATCGCGAGTATCGATTCCATGTTTCGTACAAATATTGATGAAAAACACAACACTTCAAGCATCGAGTCTGGAGTAGTATTAATTCGCACTACTACCTGACATTTGGGAGGACGGGGGTCAAACCCCGTTCGGCCATCCTGACTGGGGTTTTCCGTGGTTTTCCTCAGTCACTCTACTCAAGGCAATTTCTGGGATGGTTCCCTAGAAGGCCACGGCCTGCTTCTATCCCCCCTCCCTCCCCTTTAGGTTAGTCAGCTGAAAAGGGTTCTGGAGACCCTCCAGCAACCCGCCTCCCAGGCTTCACCTGGGAGGAATGAAACTGCGCATTATTGCTAACTATTGTTATACATTTACTATACATGTTGATACCATAACCTCTTTGTTGCAGTTAAGTCACTATCGTAAGCATATGGAAGAAGTCTACAATTTCATTTTTAGTTTGAAAACTATTAATAGTATGCAGGAACAAACATTCGATAAAGCCGATGTTACTACACGGACAGTTGTACGCAACGTTTACTAGGGGCAGAAAGTGTTTGTTATTTTTACAGAAAACCATTCGAAAACATTACTGAGGATTCCGTTTCAACTTTAAATGTTGTTTATAAAGAGATTCTGTAATTTGGCGATTGGTAATTGGATTCGTTTCTAATTCCGTTCCAGATTATTGTTCCATCCACTTCCGTCTGCACATGTCTTTTATGTAGGTATATATTCTTTTCATCAGCAAAAAGCTCGATTTTTTTGATAATTTATTGGAATTCCCAAATAAGATTTTATACATTTTATGCATGTCAATAATTCCTTTCGTAAACTTCAAATTAGAGAAGAACAGACAACTGACATGCGATTCAGTCGCACGGGGCCTGCTGTGTATAAATACATTTAAATGTTAGCGGATTGTTGCGTTTTTAGCCCATAAATCTCAAATCTTTATTGGTACATCTATATCCTTTCAGTGAGTTGACAGAGTACTTGACAAATTGCGTCTGTTAGCAACTACAGGGTTGCACATCTCTTCGTTTCAAGCTAATATAGACGCACAGTCTGTCTGTTCGAACATGTGTCCTAGACCGTAAACTACAACAAAACCATTCTATTTCCTCCGTTACAAAGTAGGGTTTTGAAACAAAATCAGATGAGATCATAAAATGTAGCTGCGTTACTCATCTTCAAAACATTGGTTGAGCGAGTACAATCTGATGCTGCATTAGTATCTGTGTAACTTTCTATTTCAGAATATATATAATTTTCGCTAAAGTGGTATTTAAACTGCTACAGTCAAAAGTGGTTTCATAATTTATCTATCTTGTTTCCGCAAATGTTTTAGTGTAAACACAAAG
Source organism: Vandiemenella viatica (assembly GCA_031002005.1). NCBI lineage: Eukaryota > Metazoa > Arthropoda > Insecta > Orthoptera > Morabidae > Vandiemenella > Vandiemenella viatica. The sequence goes on along the minus strand of CM061920.1, from coordinate 247,415,295 downwards.
CTTCAATGTTTCTCCAAGAGGAGACTCAATATTCAGGTCTCTCTGTATTACACCAGTCAAGTAGGAATGATTGCAGGTATTGACTAATCTTCGCAAAACAACGAAGGTGAACTTGGTAGCGTTAGCCAGTGCTGGACGAAATGTAGAGAACGAAGAAACAAAGGAGGTTACAAATTTCTACTCAGCCTCAAGAATCAGGCTTAACGCTCGGGCCTTGCATTCGGGAGGTCACGGGCTCAAAAACCCATCCTGCCTTACAGATTACGGTATGCCATCTTCTTCTAACCAACATTTTTCCGACATCTTGGGTTCGGCTGCCTTTGATGAGTTTTACTCTCCGTTGGAGTAGTCAAATTTGGAGATCTGATTTTACGGTAGCATGCATTTTATACCTACTGCCAGGTCTTAAAACGTACTAAGGGGGAAGTGGAGTGTTGCCATCTGTCACTGAAACGTGTAACTATGTTCAGCGGGTGATAAGGGCATTTTTTGATTGTGAAATCTGCAGTTTAGGAGGCGGAGATTGAGGACCATCCCGCCATTCGCCTTGACCGCAGTCAGGACGGCCGGTATGCAGGGTCTGCTTGGGGTCGTGCCCGGTCTTGCTGCATCTCCCCTATCCACACTGCGTTACACGGTTCCTCGAAATCGTTCCAGGCGAATGGCCAAAATCCTTGCCGATCCTTCTCGCCACTCCTCTCTTGACCGAACGTGGTGGGTGAGCGGTTAACGCTCTGGGTTTGCATTCGGGAGGACGCCGGTTCGAATCCCCGTCTGGGCAACCATATTTGGGTTTTCCACGGTTTGCCGAAATCACTCCAAGCAAATGCGGGGATGTTTCCTTCAAAAGGTCATGGCCAAATTCCTTCCCGTTCCTTGTTCCCAGCCCCAACCTGCCTCTAAACACCTAGATTCTATGAGGCGTAAAGACGAAGTAAAAAAAAAAAACTAATGGCCTCCATGTTGAAAAGGCTTAATGCCCGAAGAAGAAAAACTAATGCAAGGATATTTCGTATTTATCCGTCAGTCATATTAAGATTGTTAAAATGCATTAACAAGCACATCTGTTAGCTGAGGTCCCTCGGGCACTGAAACGATGCTTGATACTCGAACAGCTGGCACGCTTGAAATCCTGCTGCGGGAAAAAAAAAAAAAAAAAAAATCCATGTGCGGGTTAAGAGAGATGGTGATACACAAGTCGGAAAACTTTTCGTAGTGGGTATTGAATGAGAGAGTATGGTTGTGATAATGTTGATTCCTCAGTCGGATAGGATGCAGTCCGTTATTGTACTAGGGTCGAGTTCATCTGAATAGCCCAAGACTAAGTTTATTCTCTCCCTCGTATCCCATCTCTCATCCGCAACATATTGCACCAAACAGACACACAACCCCAGATATTCACATTTAAATATACAATAACACGAATACTATTCATATGGTGAAGTCAGGGATAAATGAAGACAGTTTTTTCTTTGGAAATCGCTATCGAGGAATAACACCCTCCATAGTAACTACCTATGACGGAACTTTTACTTTTTGACGTATTAGTGACACTGTTACTGAAGCGAAGTATATGGTGGAGAGTCTTGGGTAGCGAAAGTATGCTCGCGAACTGGGTGCCCTATACAGAGCTCATGACTAAGTTGTTTTACAATGCATGGTTCATCAAGGCGTGTCTGCCTTCCGATATATCGAAATGCGTCCCGCCCGCCACTGTGCCGTATGTCGTCACAGCCAGCTTTAGAAGTCGACTGCTCAGTGTGTCAAGGCTGGAGAAACGCGTGACCCGACTCGAGCCGTGATGTACGGCTTCGGGAGTTAGTCACGGCATCCAGTGACGTCACTGCACGCACAGTGGCGGGCCGCTAAACCAGTGAGTCGTGTTTGTGGCCCGACATTAAAATGTCGTGCGAGAAAAGGTCTGACGCATTGTCTCGGCCTATATTTTGTCGCCGAGTGATACGTGGAAAGCGTGCAATGTAGGTCTCGCAGAAATAAAGCAAAGCAATCGGAATAGCAATAGCGGAGTGGTCTCACCACTTAGGGATCGTCCATAAACTACGTAGCTCGGTATAGTAGGAGAGGAGTTAGGTAGGAAGCTGCGTTGGGCTACGTGGAGCAGGGTAGAGGTGTTCCGAGCCAGACCACGTAGCTTTTCATTCATATTATTTGTCACAGTGATAATAAGGCACAGAACACACAACAGAATGTGCACATTTATTTCCGTTATTTAATTATCTCCGTAAGTAATTTAGGGTAGTCTTACAAGAGAAAATAATATAAAATTTCTTCGGGAATCAATAGGGAAAAAAGCTACGTGCCACGTGAGGGGGAAAGGGGGGGAGGAGGATCTAGAGAAATATAGCAAAAAGACATTTATTTTTACGCTAAAGTCGGATGAAATGTTCCATTTTACCTTGAAAAATAAAAAATGGGTCAATAAATTGACTAATCTACCGTTATTGACACAACGTGACTAAAAATTTATCGCTTTCCACTACAAAACACACCATGTCTGCCTGACTGACGGGGAGACCTGGAAGGGTTGTTTGCCCCCCGCGTGACGGAGTTAATGTTGGCCACGCAGTCCACCTCTGTGATGAATCCTCTAACCCAGCGTTTCTCAACCGTGTTTAACCTAAGGACCAGAAAAATGTCAAACATTATAACATGACAAATCTAAAAGCATGTTTTGAATTCCTACGGAAACATAGTTATGAAACTGGAAGTTAAATATTAAATATTGTCGATACTCTCAATATTTAGTAACCAAGAGAATAATAATGTTACTATAAGCTGGATGCTGCACTACATACCTAACCTACGTGCACAAAATAAAATAAAGTAAGCTAGACTTTATACATTTTTTTTACCAACCCTTTTATATACCGCAGTCCCACACACCTAAATCAAGACCCTCGGAAAACGGTCATTTACTTAATCCTTAGACGAACGGTGTTCTTTTTTGATACTAACTGAAAATGAATAGACTATTTTAAGAACACTGCTGTACTGTTCTCATCCTGGAAACGCCAGATTTTTGTCTGGTCATTGAAATATTCGTGGCTTTTAAAAAGCTGGGCTTACAGTTTATGCTTGCTTATAGCCTTACTAGCTCGTACCCGCGACTTCGTACGCGTGGATTAAGAATTTTTTTGCCAGAATTAATATAGAAAGTTGTTGGTAACGAAACATTGGTCCCAAACAATATCGAGTCGGAATAATATGACAGGAAAGCTATCACTATATCATTGTACTGTCGAACCTGTCTCTTGAAGAAAATCAATTTCCAACATATTTCTGTCATCATTCGATAAGGTCTCAAAATTTCGTGACTACAACTGTTAATCATACTGGAAAAAATATCCTGTGCCCTTCATACAGATTTCCTTATAAAATTCCATCACAACGATATAGCCATTTAGTCGTCAAAACGTAACAAAAAGGCAGATACTTAGTTCCGTATTTATAATAATATTACTGTGGTTCACGCTCACACACTGACTGCAAACAACACCTGAGGGATCATTATAACGTAAAAAAGTGTACACCTACAACATTGCAAGACTACCTACGATTTGCCTCGCATTGCACCCCTAACTTTCTAATATCTGCAGTTTAACATTCAATCCAAATAACCTACGGCCCAGGCCTGACTCTTACGATGAAAAACAATTTTTAAAAATCTTAGCCTTTACGGAGATTCGAACCGCAGACCACGACGTTCGTAAGAAAGCTTTTTAGCCATTGAGCTGCCAGTTACGATGAAAAACAATTTTTAAAAATCTTGGCCTCCACGGAGATTTGAACCGGAGACCACGACGTTCATAAGCAAGCGCTTTAACCACTTTTTTTTTTTTTTTTTTTTTTTTTTTTTTTTTTTTTTTTTTTTTTTTTTTTTTGGGGGGGGGGGGCCTCCTTCCTCCCCTTCAGCCCTGCCTTTCGCTCGCCAGTGGTTGGCTCTTTGCTTGGCTCTAAACCTTTTTATAATAAAATTTGGGTTTCAATGTTCTCTTTTCCTGATTTGTATTTATTAGTGGTATTTTCCATCAGTTGGATGTTTTGTTTTTTGAGGTTCTTTATGATTTGAATATTTGGTACAGTTAGGTTCCCCTCGTGCCTTTGATTCAAAAAGTCTCTCTTTGGGTCTAGGCGGGGTTTATAAACAGTTTTATTTGGTTAAATTGTGATCATTGGAATGATTCTGTCATTATTATATCGAGCATCCGTGCGAAGTCTTTTTTATAATTTTGAGTTTGGATAATTTCGTAATATATAGTATTCATATATGCTATATATTCGTCGTAAGTACTCTTTTCCGTTTGTAGCATATAAGTTAGGGTATTGCCTAGTATCCATTGTACCGTGTTGTGTTTCGTTTCAGGATATCTCTTTTTCTCAGGTTTCAGTATTTCCTGGATGCTCACGGTTAAAGGTGATGTTCTGTCAAGGAAGTCTATTCTTCTTCTTGCCCAATTCCATATTTTCTGGTTTTGGTTACACGTTATTCTGTGTATCAGGGTGTCAGTATTTCCGCAATTTCTGCATCTGTCATTTGGGGATAGATGTATTTCGTAGAGTCTTCTGTTGGTTGAGATTTTTTCATTTACGACGTCATACCACAAGGATTGTGTTTTAGTGTTTAGAGTTTTATTCGTTATATTTTTCCAGATGTTGCTCCATTTGTATTGTGGATTTTTAATTTCGATTTTATTTCTGTGGTTAGATGTGTTGATTATTTTGTAGATTTCTTTTGTTGTCTTGTTGTACAGGGTGCATCCTTTGGTTTTTGCATAAGTTGTTTCTAGGTGAAATTTTCTCATATGTGGTAAGTTGAACTTTATCGCGGCCATGTTGAAAGGTATTTCCTCAGTGACTGGTTTTGTTTCTTTAATCAAGTTATTTGTTGGGCCGTTTGGGTCATTTTCCGCTGTCGTTATGGTTCTTTTGAGGAATAATGCGCAGCATCTTTCGCGTACGCTTATCATTCCTATGCCTCCTTTTCCTAGGGGTAGAGTCATTGTTTTGAACGCTGTTTTGAAGATCTTACCCCTGCTTGCGAACCACCCGAGCAGATTCTGTATCCGATCTGCAATTGTGTCGGGTATCGGCAGTACTTGGGCGATGTAGACCATTTTACTCAATAAAGATACTTGTACGATTTTGGCCTTCTGTATTGCATCCAGATCTCTATCACAGTGCATGTTTATAACAGCCCTAATTTTTGGTAGTGTTATGAGCCAGTTTTTAGTTATTGTTTTCATAATGTTCTTTTGAAAAACAATGCCTAATGTCTTATGTTCTTCTACTTGCTCGTACCAGATGTCTGTTGGAGGTGGGATCTCTGCTCCACTTATTTGGAGCAGTGCAGTTTTCTTTGGGTTAAGTTTTGTGCCTGTTGCTTCCGTGAACGTTGTGATTATTTCCCACGTTTTTTGGATGTCCTCCGCTGAAGTTTCGGCTATACAAATGTCGTCTGCGTATCCTCTGCATGTAAATTTGTATCCGTTTAGATTAATGCCTGTTAAATTTTGGTGACATTTCTCAAGCAGGGGTTCCGTTGCCAGTGCGTACAGGATCATTGATAGCGGGCATCCTTGTCTTATCGATCTTTCTATCTTGACGGGCGCTGACAGGTGTCCGTTTATAAGAAGTTTTGAATGTGTGTTTGTAATTATTTTCTTTATTACTTCCACGAATGGGGAGCCAAATCCTTTATGTTCCATGATTTTTAAGAGGTAATTATGTTCAATTCGGTCAAAAGCTTTTTCAAAATCGAGGAATAGTAGAGCTGATGGCGTTTGTTTTTCTGCGTTTATGCTGATAATATCACGGTATTCGCACACAGTATTTAAGATGCTACGTCCGGGAATAGCACTGGTTTGATGAGGTCCTAAGATTTTCTCCATGAGGGGTTCCAGTCTAGTTTTGAGGATTCTCGTTAGTATTTTAAAGTCTGAATTTAACAAAGTTATTGGCCGTATTTCATTGATTTTTTGATCTGGTTGCCTTTGGGTATTAGCACTATGATGCCCTCTGTGAAGGCGGTGGGAAGATTATCCTCTGTCCATAAGCCGTTTAGAATCTCTGTTAACTTATTTCTTAGCATGGGCCAGTAATGAATATAAAATTCTATAGGTAACCCATCCGGTCCTGGGGATTTCCCTCTTGCTGCTTTGTTTATCGATGTATGAATTTCATCCTGGTCAAAAATTCTTGTTAGAGTTGCTGATTCTTCCACACTTGCTGTGTTACTTGAGTTGGATATTAAATCGGAGATTGCCGCCGTACTAGTTGGAGTTGACTTAAAAATATTTTTATAATGCGTGGTAATTTCTTTAATTATATCTCTTCCGTCCTTGATGTTTTCACCATTTTCTTTAATTATATTGGTTATTAAAGTTTTTTTACTCCTTTTTGTGCTCCTTATAAGGTGGTACAAGGCTGCCGTTTCTTTGGTTGCGACGTCAGTCGGTTTTGAAGTTGTCAGAAGTTTGTTTGCTTGCATATTTTGTAATGATAGAATCTTGGCTTTGTATTTTTTTATTTTTATATTAGTATCGACAGTTATGGTGGGCTCTTGGTATAATTCCTTGATGCATCTGTAATAATACTCAATTGTGCCCTTCATCCAATAGTTCTTTTGTGTCCCCCAGGAGATTAAGGTTCGTTTTAGTTTCGGTTTCACATGTTCAACCCACCAAGATAGTGTGCTTTTATATTTTTTACAGTTTTTTAGACATTCGTCCCAGACACTTTTGATTTCTTCGTCTAGCGCCGGGTCTTCAAGCATAGAGATGTTACATTTCCAGAATCCTTTGCCTCTGCTAACTGGCTGCCTCTGCATGTTGACAGTACATTGCATACTGTTGTGATCTGAAAAGCTTAGAGGAAAAATGTTTGCACTGGTTGTTTTGGTTCGGAGAGTCTCCGTTACGTAGATCCTGTCGAGTCGGCTTGCCGAGTTGTTTGAGACATATGTGTAGGCTTTGGCATTTCCGTGAATGCATTCCCAAGCGTCGTGAAAGTCCATCCCTCGAATGAGGTTAGTCAGCTCCCTGCACCCATTGAAATTTGGGGTTTGATCTTTTTGGCTTAGTACACAATTAAAGTCACCTCCCATTATTATTGCACCTGTGGTATTTCGCAGGAGATAGGGTAGCTCTGTTTTGTAGAAGTGTGCTCTTTGGGCTCGATTATTATTGCCAGAGGGGGCGTAAACATTGATTATTCGCGTGTTATTTATTGTAGTTGCAATGGCCCTGCCGTTTGTTAATGTTTCTGTACTAACCGTCTCAATTCCCTCTCTAATCACGAGGGCCGTTCCCGTGTTGGTTTCTTTGGAGTAGTTGATTATTCCATCGTATCCAGGGATGTTTAGTTCCGTAAAAGTCACTTCTTGTAACATTGCGATGTCAATACTGTTTTGTTTAATATAATCCGCTAGGCATTTTATTTTGGATGGCGTAATTACTCTGTTCATATTTATAGTTGCAATGCTATAACTTTGATTGCTTGTCATTGGTTATTTTACGTCTCATCAGATCCCTCCATTACTTCCTCGTACCAGCTGTCTTTACTGAGGAGTTTTGGTTTATCTTCTTCTCTTATCTTCTGATCGTTTACGTATTTTGGTGTGTCTTGTCCAATTCTAACTTTGGTTGTTTCTTCTTCTTCTTCTTCTTGTCCTGATTTGGCGTTATTTGTTGTTCGTTCTACTTTCTCTGCTATTCTTTTTACTGGTTTGCCGTTGTTTTCGAGTCGTTCGCTGAGAACTCGGCGTTTTTTTGCTATGTATTGACTTGCGGTATTGGCACCATCCTTATTTGCACTTCTGCTAGATTGTCTTGTTATTCTCTTCTCGCTTATTTCTTTCTCGGCTTTGTTATTGATCGTTGAGCTGTGCATTTCAATCCGTTGTTTTGTTTCGGAATCTTCTTCTGCCTGGTGAGTTGTTTTATTTGTAAATGTTTCTATGTGTATGACATGTTCTGGGATACTCTCTTCTTCTATTTCTTTTTCATGTAATTTCTGTTCCGGTTCTTGTTCTTCGTTTTCTTCTTCTTCTTGTCCAGATTTTTCGGCTTGTGTTTCCTGTTTACCGCCGAGCTGTTCCGAGTTGTCCTCTACATCGATCTCCATGTTTTCCGTGTTTTCCAACGTTTCTGTGTGTGGCTCACATGCTGATGTTACAGTGTGGCCTATGTTTACACTGTTGACTTGTGCCGTGGCTTCTGCATAAGACGCTGTGTTGCTACTTTCCTTACTCGCTTCCGCGATTGTAGCATTTGCTGTTATAGTTTCTGATGTTGACAATTTTACTCTTGGAAGTTGTAATGGTCGGCGTTTTGTACACTCAGATCTTAGATGTCCTGGTTCATTGCAAACAGAGCATGTGCGTGGTTGTCCCTCATATATTATTAATGCTTTGAAACCCTGTATCATTATATAGGAAGATATATGTTATTTTAAATCAATTTTCACACACCGTATGCCGTTGTTTGCTTGGAATCTGAACTTAGGGCTCCATTTTTCGTCGGTCGCCGTTATTATTTCACCATAGTTTCGGATTGCTGCCGTTACACTAGCATTACTAATTTCAAATGGTACATTAAAAACTCTTACTGATCGTAGCCCCAGCCCTGCGTGGCTTATATATACGGTACTTACGGTTCCATCTGGGTTCTGGTAGTCGGCTTTCCCTCCAGTTTTCTCTACGATAGTATTGCACAAGTTGTCATTTGTCATTTTAACGTATACTGCATAAGTCAAGAAGTCCATTTGGATTCCGTATACATCTGCGTCTGTCAAGTCGAATTTTTCATACAGCCATTCATGGAAGTCATATGCACGTGGTCTTGTCTCCTTCGCGTCGAACGCAAATTTCAGTGTATTCTTTCGTATCGTCGATTCCATTTTCACTATCGTGAACCACAAGCTAAGTTTTCACTGATACACTCACTGAACCTCGCTTGAGGAAAGTATCGAGCAACCGCACGCGACGGCGGCTCGATGCGAACTCCCACTAAGCTGCAGTCCACTACACAGAAACACGGTACGGAGACTTCCATATCCAACGTGTCTGTCTATAGCCGTATTTCGAAGTTGTGAGACAACATGTGTTATTTATACAGATAATTTTTCAACCAAATGTAGACAGTATTTTTCTCCTTGTTTCAAAGGATAAGTGTGCAAAGTTTCATCGAGATCGGATGAAAACTGTGGATTTGTATGAAGAGCAAACAAACATACATTCATCTTTATATATAAAGATACTGTACGAATACGGTATATAATTTATAAAATTCTGCCTTTCGGACCACCTGAACCATTTTCGATGACTACAGGTTGAGAAACACTACCTTAATCTAACACGGTATTCTTAACGGGTAAAGGAGGCATACAGCTTTACGTCTAATCGGAACCTCGGAGCATCCTAGTGTACTCTGCATCAGTGATGCGCAACTTTGTGTCGCCACAAGATGAAAGATGTGCCGCGAAATTTTACTTATTGCAAGGTATTAATTGCCGAGTTTTTTTGTTAGTTATTTTATTCCAGTTTCTGGGTTTCATGAGCCGCTAAATGCTACGTATTAAATATTAATTACTTATTCACAGTTGCTGTTAATTTTAGTTGGTTTTACTGCGATGTGCTGTGTATTTGATGGGCAAGAGTAGTTGGGCGGTGATATTGCACTCAAGAAATGAAAGATTTAAAATGATCTAAAATTCCGAAAAGGGGTAGTAATTATGAAGAGAAATTGCCACCGAGGCGTATGCTTCATCGTATTAAATTAAATTAGAGGAAATGAAAATTCACGGTATACTGCATATATGTTTCAGAACATCAATTTCGGAAAAACATGTTTTTTTAATCACTTTCATTTTCCTTAATTCAATATCTTTAAAAAAGAAAGATAACAGAAAGTTTTTCTGTAAAAAAGAAATAAATGTATGAATCTAATGCTTCGTGAAGATGCATATGAGAACTGCTTATTTGAGGAAGGTTAAAAAAACAACAACATGGAATTGGTCATACTGCTGCCACCAGAAACCTTGGTTCGATAAATGTTTACTTGGTAAGACATGATTACCTGTTTAAACCAAAGTCTTCATAGATTACTTCCACCGACGTAGAAACACATATTGTAGGCACCGATCTAATTATAAGACTGAAATTCAACACATGTGCTTGAATGAGTGTTTTTATGTATGCAATCTTATACTCTTTACCAGAAGAAATGCCATTATTTTTTTGACTGAGGTTCTGCAGTTTTTAAGAATGTTCCTAGTTGTGTGGGAAGGTATCCAAAAAGGTATCCAAAAAGTTTTTCGGCTTTCCACAACCTCGATATGACGTCTAAAAGTTACATTACACTCCCATTATAAATTTCGTAATGCTTCATTAAAATGCAGACATATTCCTCTCCAGTGAATAAGTAGTTACTATGCTATATATATATATACTAAAATAACGGTGCTAAGAAAAGATCGATTGAAAATGGAAGAATACGTAACTGTCAAATTTTATATAAATTTTATTTGTTTCGTTTTATCTTCACAACCTTCTTGCCATCAGCTTTGTTAACTGATGCGTTTATTTTCTCTATTGTAGCCATATTTCGTTTAAAATTATATGTTGTATTGTTACTTAAATATGTGTTCGTCTTCTAATGGAGGTAAAACTTCACAGGGTACACTGAACTAAGATTATTTCTATAGAATTAAATGAAAACTTCTCCTTTGTAATGTCTGCGTTCACAATTACTTTGATACAGAGAGCTGCAGTCGTTTCTCACAATAACATCTTTCTGAATACGCTGGAAAAAGACAAAGAGACGCGGAATATAATTCTCGTTGGAATAACACGGAACAATGAAATTGGTTACCTACAACTGAGGAGAGGAACGTTACGACAGCAGCGCTCTCTTAACGCTGCCATGTGCAATGCTGGTTCTTGGAGCAACAATTCCCCCTAAAAGTACAGAAAGTTTGCCTCGGACATAACATACATTCGACGTGTAACATTATCACAACCACCAATCATTTTTTGTTAATACTATTACTATTAATATTATTGAATCATTTTCTTTGTTTAATTATTTAGCACATATATAATTCTCTCTAACTTAATGTATATTATTTCCGGATTTCCATAGATAGTAATTTGTATCGTAATCTGGGTAGCATTAGTTTATTGTCTTTAAGGAATAATAGTGTAATAATCTTTGGTTTGACCAGCTTAGCGAACAGTGCAGTGGTCGCTGGGTGAGCGAGTAGCTTCTGCGTTCCGCGTTCTTTCTGAGTCACATGGCGCCAGATTTTTAGCTTTATTGTATGGAAGCTATAAAATGTTGTGGATGTATTCGTAACTTATAAAAAAATAACATGAGTGTTTTAAAAAAGTTATTAAAGAAATGTGGTTGGTTAGATTCATCAGTACTTTCATCAGAACAGTGTGTTTTCATTTTTAACTTTATAACAATACCTCCCGTTTATTTGGTGAGTTTATATCATTAACTATATTGAGTAAAATTGTGTGTTAAGTGAGGATAAATGGACCATCAAAATACGCGCCGTCATCACCAGTGGTGGATCCATGGGTGGGGGGGGGGGGAGCTAGGGAGCTCAAGCCCCCCCTAAAAGTACCGACCCCCGACATCGGTAATTTTGGAGATTTGGAGACTTTTTATTTTAGCTCTAGTGATTTTTTAAGGGCGGCATGACTATAAAGCCTTCCCTTCCCCGACTCAAGCTTCCCCCCCCCAAACGAAATCCGCCCAAGCCCCCCCGCCCCAAAACCAAAATCCTGTATCTGCCATTGGTCATCACCAATTAGTGTGGCAGTATTAATAACCGATCTTGTTCTCCGAGGACTATCTTGATAAAATACGGCTGCGATTAACCATACTAATTGAATGCAGTCGGTTAGACCATAATTGACAAGAGAACTAATATCTTTGTTTTATTTAACGCTCCCAGTGTATCTGTAATGATATCAATACTTAAAATTCCAATATATTTAAACATTTGTTTGATTGTTTAGCAGTATTTAAGTCAATATTCTTCCCAGATACCATTTAGAAACTTCCAATCTGTCGCCGATCGGTATTCATGGTTAAGGCACTTGCTTGCTTTCAAAAGTTCGGGGCCAGGAATTTTTAAGAATTGCGTTTGCTCATATGAACTACGCCAGGGCCTTTCGTGGTTCAGATTTAACGTTGAACTGTAGGTCCCAAAGAAAGGAGCTGGCCGTCCTATCTCTGAAACATTGGCTTAATATACCTGCATCGGGAGGATTTTCGAGTTGTGGATTAAGTTAGTTAACTACTCTGTTGCAATATTTAATGAGGTTACTAATAATTTGATCCTATCCTGTGTCAGTCTCCTCACATACCACCCATTACCAAATACATGATCAACTACGTGCAGTATAAATTATGATCTTGCTATATAATGACGACCGTCGCTTCTATTGAGTCTACAATGTTGCCTAACCTGCTGTGGTTTCCGTTTGTATTAATATTTATCCAGTTACAATTCATCGCTCTTCAAGTACATGTAAATTTCTTACCTCAGCGGTCCATTCAATTCACAGCATTATTGTATAACAATAAATTTCGAAACTGTGATGCTTCTCTTTCGTCCTGGCTTCCCATGGTCGAAGATTTATTTTGCATCAAGTGCTGTCCTCAATGTACATCAATCGGTCACAGTGCTAGCCATAACCGGTATTTGGGCGTAAATGTTCATTATGAAGAATTTTTCCCCTATATGGGAACGCCCTGGGGAGAAAAATGAAAGGGGTTTCCCGTTGACGTCTGTAGTGCGATGGCATTCATAAGTGTTGTTGTAAGTGTAATGGTGTGTGTGTGTTCAGTGTGTAGTTCTTCGTATTATGGATGAGAGATAGCAGAAGGGAGAATGTTAAACCAGGTGCTTCCCATTCCGGTCTACTCTTTCGAAAGACACCTTGGTGGCTGCCAAGTTTAACGTCTCCGTCTGACAGACGACTCTCCATCAAAAGTGTCATAAGGTATGTCCTCACTCCATACCTACTGTGGAGAGGTTTCAGCTTTTCTATCACATTCTGGTGATTATACATTGTGCACCAAAACCTCTCCTATCCTGCCGGCCAAGTATGTATGATGGAAACTTTTTCCATCACCAGGACTTGAATCAGCTAACCCCGTGTCAGGCACCGGGAACAATTACTGTGTACCATCACGTTCCACTGAACCGAGTGAGAACAGGCCACGGTAGATGCAACTACTGGTTGTACAAGTGGGGAATGACAGAGAATCCTTTTTGTGACTGCGGTAACTATGAGCAAACCATTCACCACATCGCCATGGAATGCCCTCTCAGGAGATTCAGTGGTACAATGAATCAGATTCACGAAGCAACAACACAAGCAATTGAATGGCTACAATCGTTAGACATCAGTCTGTAGCAATAGTTATATTTATTGTAAGTTAATGTAGTTACTGTTTTTGTATCTCTTCTGCCATACGAAATAAATAAATAAATCACGTTCCCACGTCGAACTGAGTCGTAGTTTAATAAAACGATATTTTTGTTTTGCTTATGGTGTTCTTTCAGCTCTGCAGCTGTTTCCCAGCTGGATTCAGGGAGATCGAGTTCCCTATTTGAACTCGGGCATTGAAGATGGGAGGTGAAGGTATCGGCGAAACGCTCTGACCTCTATCCACCTCCAGGGTACTCCTGACAGGGCGAGTGGGCCTCGCGGTCGTTTAGACGTTCAGCTTCAATGAAGTTACGCGGCTTCGTCGGCAACCGAACCCGCGTCATCCGGACTGCAGTCGCACACACTACCGCCTGAGCTACGCGGCCGCCCATAGCTGCACTAATGGTAATCTGACTAAATTTTAAATTTTAAAACAACACTTTTTTTGGGGGGGGGGTAAAATCGTATAGGACATAGCAAGTATTCAGTTTCGCCATAGAAGAGCGTCGAAGCAATTTGGGCAATATGTCGGCATTTAATAATCATGGCGGATGCATGGAAACAAGCTATTAATCTATTTGTAAATAATATGCGTATTACTGAGCCTGCTGGGTGAACTGTAACTCTCGGGGCTGGCATTAGGGAGGACATAGGTTCCTATCCTTTTTCGGTCATCCATGAATCAGTGCAAGCGAATGTTGGGGTGGTACCTTCAAAAGGCCAAGGGCAACTCGCCTTCCCTTTCTTTGCCTCCCATTTTCCCTCGGCTCTAATAACCTTGATGTTGACCAGTCGTAAAACTCGAAGCTAAATAATTTGTTCCTAATTCTGAAGTTTCTGTTTAGCGCTGCTGCAGTAATTGTTGTTATTACGGTGATTAAATGCAATGAGTACAATAATTAATTAAAACCACCCATTGCAAAGATCAGAACTAAATCGACGATTTGCCCCACAGGACAATTTTGCACTAGCCACTGCGCTACGTATGTTAACACTGATATTCTGTGATTACTTTTTACAGTTTCAACATTTATTCTATTGCTGTAATTTCCATTTTCTCTGTTTTGTATTTACTAACTTTCTACAAATTGCATTCTCCAGGTTGCTCACAGGTAGGGGGGAAGATTCAGATAACTGTTTTGCTATCCTTCATGTTTCTTTAGTATTTAGTAACAAGGAAATAAAACAAACAAAAGCTGATAAACTGTGCCAAAAGTGACATCATTATTTCTAATATCCTAAGGGAAGTAATAAACTAACAAATGTAAACGCAGACCAAGACATCCTTTATGTGGACATGAAATTATAAGTTCAAGACTCAAATCGAAGAAATAGCTTCTTGAACACGACGAAGAAGCTAATGGACAGTATGAGATCACAAAGATTGAAGAGATTGGAGGAGAAAGCCCAAGTATACACTGTAACGTGAAACATCAAGGAGAAGTTCTTTCACAAGGGAAGTTTCTCGTTTACAACTACTGGAGGTACGTGAACAGAATGCGGGCAAGAATGACCCACAGTAAAGCGAATCTTGTGAAGTGGGGTCTCTCCAACAAACTTATTTATAACTAAGGTCAAACTCAGGACGAGCAACATATTTTTACTTGCTAAGCATCAATCAAAAACATAATGATCGTTTATATTTAGAGCAGGAAATGTTTCATTCTTTGTGCAGTTTTGGACACTAAAACGCTCGCGATTGTTGGAATCAAGAAGAAGATGTAAGTAAATTCATACTATAAGTGACGATTCATCTTTAGAGCACTCTCATATTGTTTGCATGGCTTAAGACATCGATTGCCTAATTTTCTGCTAAAATATTACTGAGGCCAGCTGATTTAGCTGATTATTTATTTGTGATGATTCCTCTTCAGCAGACTCTTGCATATTGAGTTAACTGTCAGACTGAATGTCAATTATGTTGACAAGCTAGCACGAAAATATTTCAAGAGTGAACACTCTAAAAGTAACTACTGCAGCTTTAGTCTTAAAATACACTTCTTTTCTTAATGAAACATAAAATAGAAGGAAATAAAGTACAACATCCAGACACGAATGGTGAAATTTTAGGAAAATTTGTAAACATATTCAGGATCATTCCCAGAAGAAATGATAATAAGTTGAAATTGATCAGGATAAGATTATTACCATTAGATACAGTTGTCAGTGCGCCCACCTTGAGCACCTATACATCCGTGGAGCACTGCCTGCATTAAATCAATGAGTGTTCGGATTTATTCTTGGGGTGTGCCTCTCTACGTCTGCATGACGTGTGCAGTCAGCTGCTACACAGTTTGTCCTGGGTGACCATGTGATCCAATGTGTCTACTCCTGGCATCCCACACATGCTCTGTTGGGGACAAATCTGGGGACCATGCGGTACAAATTGTGATCGTAACCCCTCGCAACGCTTGTGTAGTGATGGTCACAGTATTAGGACGGTCATTATCCTGTTGGAAGATGCGATTTGGATGGTGGACGTGAAGGGTATTGCAATGGAAGGCAGCTCCCCGTCCACATTAACCAACCAACTCAGACATGTTGTTGAAACTGATTGTTCCCAAACCATGACGCCAGTGGCTGGACCTGGGAGACGTTCTGAAATCACAGCAGGGTAAGCCATTTCTCCACTACGCCTGCGTGCATGTTGTCGATTATCACTTTGCCACAGATTCGTCTCTAAATACAAATGTACGCCATTCACGCGACCATTTGTGTTTTCAATTACACCAGGTTAGACGATGCTGACAATGAAATCAGGTTAATGGAAAACATTGCATAGGGGTCAGAGAGTATAACCCAGTTTCAAGCATTTGGTTTACAATCGTCCGGGGTGTGACCGTCACCCATTTGTCAGCAATAGCCACCCGCACAATTTGGTGATGTTCACGTGCTGTTATTCTTCTGTTTGGCTGTGCCTGATCTAGGAGTACTAGAGCTTATTTCATCCACTGTGTTACAAGTCTGTATACTAACATTGCACAATGTACAATCCTTCGGGAAATTTCACTATATGAAGCACCCATTTCAAATATGCCAATTCTCTGACCTCTCTCACAGTTAGGTATTTGGGTGTAGAGGATCTTCGTCTTGGCATACATGGTCAACAAGAACTTGCGGACAAAGAAGTGTCGTGTTACACCACACTGTTCACCACTTATACGCTAAAAAACATAGCAATTTTGCACAGTAAATAGCCCCGTAATTCTCATATTATTACATGTAAAACTTCAATTTTTAATCATTTAATACTCTTCATATGGGGAGACTTGGGGAGAAATTTCATTCATTTATTACAACTGCGTTTGGGTGTTCCACTTTTAATTGCGCCAGTGTATTTTAAGTTGCTATTTTTGGCTACAACCATTTCAAGATGGTGTATATCACAATTTTTAT
>CM061920.1:247379434-247397431 GCA_031002005.1 Vandiemenella viatica | reverse complement strand
TGGGTTTGTAGCGCCAGTACATTCATAACACTTGTGGAAGGCCGAGCTAATTCTTTCTGCTTTTCACGCTCGCTACTCTCGGCACATTTGCGGGAAAACATGCGATCGCAGTGTCAAGGGAAGAAAAAGTTTTAGTTGTTGTTCGCTGTCAATGCCACCAACTGGAGGATCCCCATGAATGTACAGCACATCCAGTCGCGTATGAGAAAGTCGGCTTTCCTTGATTACTGTTGGTTGGGTGGAAGAGTGAAACGGAATGTAGACGCGGATATGAGGCAAATTATATGTTATATATATTTTAATTGCGAAATTCCCTCAGTCATCTAATTACCACTTTTTTATTATCTTATATAATTTGAGTGTTAAATTCCTCCCCTATTAACTTTTCCGATCTACGCATTCCAATTTTAATTTCCTTCAGCATTTTGGTAAATTATTTATCACTTTACTTGGTAATTTGTTCTAATCCCTGACAGCCTTACCCACAAAAGAAATTTGCGCATGGAATCGAGTGCCAGTTTATGGTTATGGTCATCTTTTCTCTTCTATGCACTATTTCTAATTCTTCAACCATTATCTTTCCAAGCCCCACCACCAACATATGCACTGTACATTTCCAACACTCTCTTCACTCACCACTATCTTCCACAAGTCATAAAAGCCGTATTTAGAGCGAATTTGACGGCATCGAAACAATTCATACCTTAACGAACTGATGTTTTTCGACAAAACTGTTCCGCGAAATTCGATTCAGACTTCAGTGAGAGGAAGGCTTGCTCCTTTCGTGGTTGCAGTTATCTCTATAATACAATTTTTACCACATCTTCTTCCGGCACAGCACCAAAGAAAATATAAGAGTTTAAAATTTGACTTTGAGACTTTACAACACTGTTTTAATATGGAACGATCTTAGTATTACAGCATACAAACGACACCAGCTACCACCAACTTTTCTTCGATACTCAGACTCGAACTAGGTAACTCTGTAGCAGGCACTGGACACTATCATGGTGCCACAATGCCTGACTTAATGCGTCGGAACATAACTAATTTGTCAGTGATTTTTTAAAATGTATCAGATGGTTGGCAGCTGTTATCTCGTAACTTGCGTAAAATCCTTAAATTTGAGTTTTGCTCTTGCAGCCACATAGGCCATCAACGAAATTATTATTGCTATACCTTATGAAAAGCATATTTTCCTCTACGAACCACACTTCTATTTAATGAAACATGTATTTAGGAATAATTTTTGTTTCATTAGTTTTGTAACGTTCTAGCGTTGGACAGTCATACCATAAGCACAATTATCTGAATGTAAAAGCGAATTAACCTTACGCGCATAGCGTTTCTTTGACGAGACAAGTGTACCGGATTCAACGTTGCAAGAAAAATGCTCGGGTCCACCAATGAAAACAAATTTTTTATGTTACACTTAATATTTAATTATTTCGCGTAAGTGCAGCACAGCGAATCTTTAAGTCTAAAAGACTGCTACCTTATTCTAGCTTTACAATTCCTTCGGCGCTGGATAGTCAAGCAAGGAATTATAAAACTATATTCGATTTATTGTTGAACCTGAAGTAAAGCGCCAGTCAAGTGCATTTCTAACCACAAGTCTCCCGGGCAGTGGTTACTTTATCTGCGAGGTGCCGAGCTTTTGTTGCTTTTATCTCGTTTAATTTTCTTCTACAGACTATCAGTTGTATGGAATGATGGTAAAGTTAAGTTTATATACTTGTTATATAAAATACTCAGGAAACTTTTCTCTTTCTATTAACATGTTTCCAGCTTCGATCAATTAAAGAACAGAGGTAGCTTAACAAATAGCTGAAGAATTAATCTAAACTTATTAAAGTTTGAAGGTAATTTGTATATTTTATGTTTATTCTATAACATCTGAATACCGTAATATTACCAACACTAGCATTTTCAGGTAACAGAACAGTCTGTTAAAGAAAAGCGCAACATTAACTCAATCTATGAATCTGCGTGGTATACACGTTTAAAAAGTACAGCTATGTAGTTAGGGTAAATCCGGGATAGATGGCCATGATTTTTTTTAAAGCTAGTTTCACAACGTAATACACCAGAACAACGTGAAACTTTCAATAAATTGCATTTTTAATCTATAAAAAACAAAAGTTGACTTCGTTTACAAAGATATAGCAAATTTCATACAAGCTAAAAATTCTTTAATAAACATGTAACACTTGGCCATCTCACCCGAGTATCAGGGTTAGATGGCCAGACATATAAGGGAGAGATGGCCATCGGACAGAACACTTGAAAATCAAAGTGATAATTATTTTTTAGAAATTTTTAATGCTTTAAACACGTTTTATTGACTGTCTTGATGTAAAAAATATTTTATAAAGATATTAATTGTAGTTAAATTATAACTTAAACAGAACCTCATTTGTAAAAAAACATTTTACAATTCTTGTATTTTTATTATATCTTTGAAACACACTAGCTTCACATAAAACATAATGAGAAATCACTTCAATTATTCTGTTACTTAAATTTAGAAACTAATCCAAAATTTATAACAACGAATGTTTACCTTGTAAGGTATGATTTATTTAAAAAAAAAAATTACATTACCACATCGATGGCACACGTCAACATATGAGGTGCAGGATTCGTGTAGCCAACGCTTACACCTGACACACTGAATCCAGTCACAGGTTTTATCTGTTTTTGAGTAGTCTTCCCCGCATCCAACGGACTCTTCCTCCTCTTCTTCAAAAAGTCCATCAGTTGATTCTTCCTTGTACTCAACCTCTTTTGACAAGTCTGAACTGTCTGAAGTTTGTTTAACCTTCTTTTTCACTAGTTTTTTTTTCCTTATCATTAAGCCATCAATTTTTTAATATTTTCTTTTGACGTCAAGTTTTGGGGATGGCCATCTATCCCGATACTGATGTGGCCGTCTCTCCCGATCGGCCGGGAGAGACGGTCATAGCGCGTCATCAAACATGGTGGACGCAAACTCAATCAAAACCCATGTACCGTAATGCGTTTAGACCTAAACAACTCTAAAACTACAGTTTCCGTCGCTACTCACAGCCTAAGTTATGTTTAAATCGATAGGTTGTGACACACTATATTATTTCAAGGTATGTTGAAAACTAAAATCATGAAAATTACTTAATTCTAGTTGAAATAAATAGTCATGTGAAGCAGCAACATTCACTCACGTTACTAGCTAACTACAAACTGACCGGCAGGTTTGTACATCGGATCGTGAAAGAATTACAGGCGTTGGCCATCTCTCCCGTATGGCCGTCTAACCCGGATTTACCCTAAATAGGGTCTGTAGGCTAAGGTTTTCAGTTTTCTATGAAGGTAGTGAGTTTACAGATGATGAAGTTTGGCACATGAAAGTAAAATACAGTAAAAATGTTTAGCTGTTTGAAAATGTGTCTTCCACTTATTTCGCCAATAAGAGGATTCCATAAGGGTGCAAAAATTTGAAGTTGAAATTCCAGAAGAGTTTCAGTTTCAGTATAATCTATATGAATTCGGTTGCTTTCGTCACTGGAAGTAAGCAGTCGAAATTCGTCTAGCTGTCACTTTCAACAGAGACGGTGGTCTTTATCTCAGTGATGCCTGGAAACCGACTATGGTAAAACTGCGGAGAGAGCGCCCTGTTTTAGCTTACCTACAACTGTCTCCGACCACAGCCTCAGCCTCAGCCAGAATCTAGAGCGATTAGCTCAGGGAATGATAACTCATGGACAGAAGTGGGTGGACCAACTCAAGGGTGAGGCACCGGAGCTAACTCTATATTTGTCGGTCCGTTGACCAGAACAGATGGATTTAGTCTCTGCTCTCGTTTGATGTAACCCGTTACAGTTGCTAATATTCAGAGCTAATCTCGTCATCTCTAATTATCCACCGCAACCTGAGTTCTCAATTATCTTCTTCATATATTATAAACTTTGTCTTCCTGTGCAGTTATTACCTTCGACTACAGAGAGTTTTAAGTTGTGAACGAGCATCCTCTCCCTTCTTCACGTGATGTTCTTCCATGAAGTCCTTTTGTCTACTATTACTTCCAGAACATGTTCATTTGTATTTCACCTTTTAACTTGTTTTCCTCATCATTTTACAGCAAGAGATGTGGCTTTTCCCCCCTCCAATTCGGCCACCAAGAATCACGTGTACACTGGCCACTACAGGTGGACAGTGTGAATCATAAGGGGGGAATGAACACCAGCCTGAAGTCCGACCAGGCCTGTTAGGCCCGCCGCACCTAATCTGTTACACGAAAATATTGTGATCCCATCTCTCTGTTTATCGTGTAACTGTGTGTGTTCTGTATGATAATTGTATTTTTTGTTGGTATAATGTACACTTTATAAGGCGTGGTGGGCTCGCTGGCTATTTCGTGGAAGCAGTGGTTTTAAAATGATTGCATTCATTAGTTAACTTTGCTTTTTGAAACATGTATAAATTATATCACAAAAGCTATAAATATAAATTAAATAAAATAGTGACAGTTTTATTTAATTTATTTACTATGGTAGTAAATAATTCCGTGTGGTCGCGACCTGGTGACAGGGTTTCTACTGGCTGCGCATTCCGCCCCTGTCGTATCCACCTTAACCTAACCCGGCAATCCTACCGGGTACAGGGTACCTACAGTTCAACTTGGAATCCGAACCAGGGGAGCGTTCTGGTAAACTTCACATTACACAGCAAGCTGTGCCAGAGGTGAAGGTCGGGTTAAGTGCCTATGAAAATCCCCCGCCCGTCGAGATAGGGATTCGAACCCGTGACCTTTCGATGTCCAGTCATACAGCTTAACCACTGATCCACCAGACCACTCTATTTACTACGGTTTCATATCAACTGTAACTACAAGCACATTTAATTTTAGAATCAGCTTAACGAGATAAATGTACCCCATCACCACAATTTAATATTTCTTTTTTATTATTATTATTATTATTTTTTTTTTTTTTTTTTGAGACGGGGATAATATTGCATGTTGAGAATCTAATCACACACTGAAAGTTATTGTCTAGTGAAGACAATCTGTATTTACTCTTATTGATCTTCAAGCAAGAAATACTTGGCTCATAAATATATCCATTCCCAAATATAGAAAACTTTTTTCGTACAATTTCTTCCTAAACGGAAATTTTTCAGTGGACATAACATTTGATGTGGAAACAACATTCAGTTCATTCAATTTCTCAAATACAATCAACTGCAAACAAGACAGATTTTTCTGTCTCGGTGGGCCACAAAAAACTCTTAGCGGGCCGCATGTGGCCCGCGGACCGTTATTTGTCCACCCCTGGCCTAGATGATTACTGCGATCAGGCCGGCGTGGGCTCGAGCCTGATCCCGTTGTACCTCCGCGCACTGAGCCACGCTGGCGGGAAATCTGACATTTAAATTAAATCAAATTACTTGCTGACAGTACTCGAGGGATTTTGAAAATTGTTGCCACAAACCAAAAACCTCATCGTAGTCTGCTGCTGGAATGTAATCGGTCATTTCGTAATTAGAAGCAGAGGGTCCTGCTAGCTGTGGAGAGGGCTGTCCTTCACCAAGGTAGGCACGTGATCTAAACATGGTCATTACGACGCCTGGATGCCCAATATTGGCCTCCCAGCCTCCGTACGTTTTGTTCCATCTGTTTGGATGGCACGTGCTCGACTGTCTGTGACCGGTTTGGAAACAACCCACGCGGAGCACCAGTGCGCAACCCACTCGCATTGCTTGCTTGTGGTCTTAAGCATCTTACCTCCCAGACCTTAACCGCACTGAGAGGAACGCCAGCGTGTCGCCACAGCTTCACTGTGCCTTAACTACTTTCGTTTATCTTGTTGGTAATAAACAGATGTAAGACTTCTGTGTTCAAGTTACCTTAAAGTAAAATCTTTTCAACATTTTGTTACTTGATGTAGTAGTAGATATCAACTGACTTTGGTGTAAAATTTCTATTTTTAGATTTGACCATATTTCATTATCTTTTTATCATCAACACAAATTCAGACTTTTTCTGAAATCCATACGAGTGCGTTCTTTTTTTTATTTTGAACACGGTAACTCATTATAAATTGTCTGATGTAAATGGGGTGTATTACATTGGTGTACTTTAAAGTCGTTTTCGTTACTACTGTAAACATTACAAACCAATTATTTGAGGTAGCTGATTGTACAGCTTCCAGATGTCACTTGATAGTTCTTGAAGCAGTTTTACTTTAGTCATAAAACGTATCGTTATTATTATTATTATATTATTAACTGCAGTGATGCTCAAGCCTCGGTTCCAATTTCTCTACACACCTACTTTTACATCACATTTAATTTTGTTTAGAACTCGTTTACTGTTCCAATTAAATTGATCCCGTACCTCTTCCCGTACCTGCAAATGGAAACTTTCACTCTCGGTTCCACCCAAAATCAATTTTACGTTTATTGATGTAGTCTTCTTAACCCTTCCACATATTATTTCTAAATTTTTTACTCAACATCCATCCTATTTTCCTCCAAAATATCTGCCTTGTATTTAATCATCATCCCTCCGGTGTTCAGCTGACTCTCAAATTAGTCAATGATTTGTTCTGTGGTGATTTCTATAAACGAATCCAGTTACTATCTTTTGACTCCCTCTATCCCCTCTACAACCTCCTTCTGTAGGCCTGCCAAGTCGTGAGAATAACCATACACACTGACAGCACGGAAATCATTTATATTCCGAGCAATACCTGATTGAATTATAAAGGAAAGAATACGTTTGACATATTTGGTAGGTACCAAAAATATTACATACATTACAAGACCTGGTGTATGATCTCTGACTTTTTCCTACTGTTTTATGCCACTTCGTCATTAGGGGCGAGAAAATACGGAGTGCAAGAAACAAGAAGGACTTCAGTGATAGCCTTTTTAAAGAAATATTCCAACATTCACCAGAAGTGATTTCGCGAATCCATAAAAAAACCAAAATCATGGGCTACCGAACGGCTATTCGAAACTGGGCCCTCCTGAAAGCGAGACAAGGGCGTTACCACTAACCCACCAAGCGCCGGTAATATCTTGTACGTTCCTATAAACGTCATTAATGATCTTGACGCTGCATATCATAACGCTTAGAATTGGTTGAACTACTGCTGGAAAATATGGTGAAATGAGAGAGAAACTGGCAAGATATTTTCAGCACCGAGTGTCTCTTCTTGTTTGCGGCTAGTAGCTCTCCTGTCGAGGTGGCACTCCCTGGTTGCAATTTGTGTTTCGCACCCACCTGTGACTCAGTCAATCTCGTAAATATCACTGACTTAATCCGGAGAGGCCGAGATCCATAAATATTGGCGAATCGTGACAGCGTTGTTCGCGAGCGAATTGTGTCTCCTTTTTACGGCCACGTTCGGTTAAATATGAGATGGTGGTGCCAAGTGAAAGTATATTTATGCTCTGTGACGGTAAAAGCGACAATAGGGAACACGATGCAAAATTTAACAGCAATGTTTCATTCATCAATTAAACCTATGCAGGAATTTAAAGCAAGCCGCAGAGTGTACCTCACAGAAGAGTTGGTTTAAATTGCAAAACTGTACTGTTTCACTAACATTCGCTGCATATCTAATGGTAAAATACGATACAATTTAACACAAGCGCAAGGTAGATTGGATCGTCTATTGTGTACATTTCACAAACTTAGTTCTAATTTCATTGTACTTCCATTGACGCAAAGACAATTTTTTAGATAGTATAATTCAGTCAGCCAGTTTCAGTTGATTAATTATACGTCTTTGTTTAATGATAATGGTTTATTTTAAAGTGTATTGTTGTTTTAAATAGCCGTTTATACTTGTTTTTAAAGACAGTGTGGTCTTAATGTAGATATTTGCGAGGAAGATCTGTAGAAAGACTGCAATGGAATGTGTCTATGAACTCTAGTATGAGGTAAAACGCGAAATGGAAATAGACTCTAAAAAGATTCAGACCCTTAAAAACAAGGATTAATGAATGTTATGTACGATCATATTCTTGAAAGGAACTGGTGGGTTGAAGTCGATTGATGTATATACCGTAGAATAAGTTAAGCTGGCTAATAAATTATGAAGTTGTTAGGTATAGCGTGTAATGATTTCTCTCCAACGGAGATTATAATGAAGCGCGAGTCAGGTAATTGAATGAAATGAATTTCACGCTATTATATTGAGAAGTGAATGCAATGGGAAAAATACGTTATTTAAAAATTGATAGATATAATTCTCCCTCGTCGAGACAGCGATTCGAACCGTGGACCTTACGATCGCCAGTCAGAT
This sequence comes from Vandiemenella viatica, assembly GCA_031002005.1. Classification (NCBI taxonomy): domain Eukaryota; kingdom Metazoa; phylum Arthropoda; class Insecta; order Orthoptera; family Morabidae; genus Vandiemenella; species Vandiemenella viatica. The sequence goes on along the minus strand of CM061920.1, from coordinate 247,389,140 downwards.
GCCTTAAGAGTCACCAGATTTGTTTTCCATCTACAAAATACAAATGGCAGAACTTAGGTAGTGACTTATGCAACCAGTAGCAGGATGCAGAACCCAAATTTACACTTTGTATAAATACAGCTGTCAACGGTTTTCTGAAAACGCAACTTTGCAGGCTGTTATCGCATTAAGAGATTAAGCGGAACGTTCGCTGACCTACTATAGTTAATGACGTGGTTCTTACACACAAATCGTCTCAAGTCTATAATGTCAAGTTGCGATGTTAATAAACTTTGAGTTTAAACCAATCAAAAATTATGTAGACAGGTTACAACTTACGATGATATTGGTAAATGGGGAAAGAGAGTTTTTTTAGTAAGTAAGTCACATTCTTATAATAATAACAGAAAAAAACATTAGAGTCTAACACTGATACTCCTGAATAGTAATAAAAAGGTTGTGGTTTTGCTTTTCACATAGTAGTCTCCGAAAGCCATATACTCCTCCAATGATGTTTTAACGCGTTTATACCATCTGCTTAAAGGATTTCGCAAAGGTATCAAGAATGAGGTGAAATGTAACCTTGTTATAGCACTTGAAACGGGAACAACACAGAAACATTTTTGGGTTTGGAAATAGTGATATTCTGAATGCGCTAGAACGGGTAAATAGAAGAGAGGCAGCAGTAAATGAACCCACATTCATGAATCACTGCCATGCCAAGGATACATTCCTGGCTAATAGCAGTGAACTACCAGGCCTCACACTGGTTCGGGGAGGTACACCAATGCCTCGATCGAGTCCAGGTCCCCACCTACCATCCGTTCTGACTAATGTTTCTAGGCGGTTTTCCGCAATCATCCAGTTGAATGATGGGATGGTCCAAATCTCTGCCTCATTGCCTACACATTTCACAAACAAAAAATATCTACACTTATTACACATAGAAAATAGTTACACATTTCTCAGACAGATGGCAACACACAATTCCTCCAATATAATTATGTGGAAACTAAGGGCATACTGCAACATTAAAATTTCTTCAGTAGTTTTTATTTTTTTTTTAAATTTTTTATTGGTATTTGGCAATCGGCCCTTAGCCATTCAGCCAGCAATGTATTTTGTATATCCTCAATGTTAATGAATCTTTCCAACTTTTTATGCAAACGCTCAATTTGTAGGACAACACAGGACACAAACAACACAAACTTAACCTAAACACCCATGCCCGCGGCCGGACTCGAACCGGCGACCATCGGTACGTGGAGCTAGCACTCTAGCCCCTACGCCACCGAGGCCGGCTTCTTCAGTAGTTCTTGTAGAAAATTGCATGGAGAGCAGACATATGAAAACCCAACTTCAGACAGAATATTGAGGAAACTCTACTTTTAACCACTTGCTGCAGAGCCCGGCGGGTGAGTGGTAACGCTTGGACTTAACATTCCGGAGGACGCGGGTTCGAATCTAAATCTCCATCTACATCCATACTCTGCAAATCACAAACATTGTGAGTGGCAGAGGGTGCTAAGCACCAATCCTAACCCGCCCATTCCAATCCCGAATAGTGCAAGGAAAGAAGGAATACATATAGGTATCAGTACGGCATCTTATTTCTCTAATCTTATCCCTCCGGTCATTGCGACCTAAATAGGTTGGCGGAAGAAGTATTTCATTGCACTCGAAATTTAAATTTTTTCGCATATTCTCCAATAAATTCGAACGCAAGCTACGTCGTCTGTCTTCCAAACTATCCCAGCCCAATCTATGTATCAATTCTGTGACGCTTTCATAAGGGCTGTAACAACAAGTCACGAATCTAGCGGCTCTCCTCTGCACCCTCTCAACTGAGTCAATCAGAACCTTGCGATACGGATCCCAAACTCCACAACAGTAATCCAGATGCGGACGCACTAGTGTTTTATAAGCTATCTCCTTTGTTTGAGCATTACAATTCCTCAAAATACGACCTATGAATCGTAATTTAGAATTAGCCTTGCCTACGACGGAAGTTATGTGCATGTCCCATTTCATGTTGCTTTGTACTATCACCCCCAGATACTTCACGGAATCAACCGTGTCAACAGGTGAATTGTTTATTTTATACTCGTGATCAACCTGATTCTTCTTGTTACATATCCGCATTGCCTTGCACTTTTTGCAATTAAGTGTAAGCTGCAATTTACGGCACCAATCGAAAATAGCATCCAAATCACGCTGAATTTCTAAGCAATCGTCGGAGCACCTTATTTCCCTATAGATAACCGCATCGTCGGCAAACAATCGCAACCAGCATTTGACGTTGTCACCTAGATCGTTTATAAATATTAAGAAAAGAAGTGGACCTATTACACTTCCTTGAGGAACGCCCGAAGTAACATTTATCTTAGAAGAGGCTTCCCCGTCAACAACGACATATTGTGATCGACCAGTTAGAAAATCACGTATCCACTCGCAAATCTGAGCCGAAATACCGTAAGCTCGAATCTTCGCTGAAAGTCGGTTGTGTGACATAGAATCAAAAGCTTTCTGAAAATCCAAAAAAACTGTATCAACTTGCGAACCTGCATCGATAACTTTCATTATGTCGTGGGAAAATGTTCGTCCTTTCATTGAGATTTCGGTTTTTCATGGTTTTAAAAAATTACTCCATGCGAATTCCTTGGTGGTTCTCTCAAAAAGGCGATGGTCAAACTCCTTCCCCTTAATTGCTCCCTCGTTCTTTCCCACCTCGATGAAGCGAAAATATCTAAAAAAAAATCCCTTGCTTCTTCTATTTCCCTTGATAGTTGATAGCATGTGGTATACAAGGCCAGCATTAAATTATTCATATCTACAGATTCACATAATTATGGGTCCATGTCTCACCCATAAATACAAATTGTTCAACATCTATTTGGTTTAAAACAAAACATAGGTTTTCGAAGGCCCTTGCCTCATCATTTCCTGATATACTCCCATAGTTTCAGTATCCAACTTATACAAACCTTTCTCTGTTAGAATGGGCTCTACTGCAGTTGTTGGAATGGTTAGTATCTCCACAATCTTCCTATATGTTAAACTTCAAGGCTGTGGTTCCAATGTCAATATAAAAAAGCTTATTTACTCTAAGTTGAAAGTCAAGAGCAACCTCCCAGCATTCAACAGTTTTTATATCACAATCAGCGGTATAAAAGGATGTTATACAATCTGAACAGGATGTTAAAAAAACCACTCATTTTTGAGGAAAATTTCTACAGTAGGCTAATAGAAAAAGTATGTAACAATTGGACGTATTTGTATTTATAAAACAGAAACAAAATGTAATAATTTTAATGATCTGGTCTGTTGGTTTTGGCGTCCACAACTGATGTGTCGAGATTAACAATATTGGGGTAATTTAGTGAAGATAATAACCAGGCAACTCGTTTTTTTTTCGTATAAGATTATTAATTGGGAATTTGATAGCCATGAACTGAGGAATTTAACATACGACCAAAACTACACCATTCACAATGACGAAATTAAGTAATTTTATAACAATCTGTCGACCTGTCGTTTATGAAATTTCGAACTGATCAACACACGTCTTTACATAACATGAATTATTAATTCTTAAAATCCATACGTTTATAGTTTTTATTTTTTCTAAGGCTTTATAGCTCATCGACGCCGTGATCTTTATAGCCGAGAGAGGTTTCGTGTTTGAAAGCGAAGAAATTCGGCTATGGACTATTGAAAAACCATTCTTGCAATCACCTCGAATGATTTTGGTAAGGATTAGAAAACTGAGACATCGGTAGCTACATCGCTATTCGAACTGAAATCATCCCGAAACCCTAGCTCGAAAGTTTACCGCTAACCCACCATGCTCTGTACGTTATACGCATTATGCTGAAAATAATGTATATACTAATGTATATATGTATATAAGTGAAGTCATGGCATATGAAGATGCAAATATCTAAGTGATGGTAGTAACCACGGAGGAAAGAAATATATCGAGACGTAATACCGCTTATTCTGCGACGCTGCCTCTAAACTCTCGGCTCATACTGCGCATGCGTGGCGGCGGTGGCCATATTACGTATCCAAACAATTGCTATGTCCACATTGTATTTGATGCTGTGATTATTTCATTTTCTAAAGTGTCTAAGTTTTTTTATAATACCATCTTGTGCTGCATACGGTTGCACAAATAGGCCAGATAGGAATATCATTTCATTAGTAAGTTTCATTGTAATTATTGTTCTTGAAGTGTGCAGTAGGTATTGGCAAATTTGGTGTCTGTCTATAAATATTTTGTCATAGCTCTCAATAGGATGACTTTGTTCTCAAATTTTTGTTGGCGTAGTGTAGAAAATCAGCGTACCTTGCTATTTTGCACATAATAGACTAGTATTACTTTTTAACGAATGTTGAAAATGATATTTAAAGGGGTGATTTTTACATCGCGATTCAGTGAATTTAGTATTGCGCTTTCTTTCGACACGTTGCAGTTTATACTGACAGTGTATGATGAAATTAAATATGTTAAATTATGCTATGCAATCTAGGAATCTTGATGAAGCAAACGATGTTGTTACCCCAAATACAGTTTGCGATTTTAATACGCGTGTGAGGGTGTGTCTGCATAGTTTGATTCTGTAGCGGCAATTTAATGGAGATTGTGGTTAGGTCTAAATGCAGTCTGTACCAAAATGGTTTTGTTGTTCCATAAGGGACAAAGAATTTATCTATTATTGTTAGTAATTTCATGAGAACCATGTTAGTGACAAAACGTGTATCGCGATGTAAACTACTTCCAGCTATTCCCAATTAAGCTTATGATGTATGGTAACAAGATAAATTTACTGATGTTGCTGGCGAATTTATGTAGGCCACCAATAGTAAAATATCTTTTGAGGGCATTTCTATCATTACCGTGGCGCCAGATTCTGATGATGAATTCTTTTGTACCTCCATGAAAGTAAAGAATAATTTTTTTTTATAACTCGCTTAGTTCTCTAAATATCGAGTGTCAAACATCAGTTATTGGTATAGTTCCTTCTGCTTTAGATGAGTTCATCTGATTCAGACCATATTTCATCTTGATAACAACCGCTAGGAACAAAATAAAACACCTATTGTGAATTTGGTGTTTTTTCTGGTCCAGGTCGCATTTCAGCCTAACGACCTAACTTTTAAGTCAGTATATCTCGAAAACTAAGCGAGATATCAAAATGTTTATTCTTTATTTGTCTCGTCTTTTTAAATAAGTCATCAAATTCGACTTTTGACCAATCTTTTCTTCTGAATTTCAACCAAAACTTCTCACATTTGAGACAGAATATCTCGAAAAATAAGCAGAATATCAAAAAAAATATATTCTTCATTTTTTATTTCTTTCCTCCCTGGTAGTACCACGAAAGAAACGTATAAACGTGCCGTGTAGTGTCATGTTTACTGTCGTGAATCGTGTGAAAAGTTTTCTGACGGGATTATGGTCGCACGAAATGAGTTAACAAAATTTGAACGCAGAGTTCGTACTAGATGCCCGAGGAATTGGAAATTATTCGCGAATTCAACATTTCTCGATCAACCGTGTCAAGAGTGTGTCGGGAATATGTAATTTCTGGCATTTCCTCGCGCCATGGAGAACGCAGCGGCCGACCATGTCTGCTTAATGACGCAGACCTGCGACATCTACATCGATGTGTCAGTGTTAACAGGCAGGCAATACTGTTTCAAAGAACAGCAACACTTAGTATGGAAAGTGCAACAGAAGTTTCCGAGCGGACAGTGTAGAGAAATTAAGCTTCGGTGGGCTATGGCAACAGATGACCGAAGTGAGTGTCTTTGCCAACAAAAAGCCATCGATTGAAGCGACTTTCCTCGGCTCGTGAACATATCGATAGAGCGCTAGATGATTGGAGAAAGGTTGAGTGGTGTGATGACTGACCATTCCATCTGGTAAAAGGTGATGATTGGGTTTGAGTGTGGGGCATACCCAACGAGGTAATGGACCCAGGATGTCAGGATGGCATTGTGCAAGATGGTGGTGGCTCAATCTGGACTCGTGAACATATTGATATGTCGCCAGATGACTGGAGAAAGTTTGGGTTGTCTGATGACTGACGATTCAGTTTGGTAAAAGCTGATGGTAGCATTTGAGTGTGATGCAGAGCCAACAAGGATGTGACCCCAGGATGTGAGGAAGGCACTGTGCAAGATGGTGGTGGCTCCATTCTGGTGTGGGCTGCGTTTACATGTCATGAACTGGTGCCTCTGATCAAACTGGACCACCCATTGGATGGAAATGGATATATGCAGTCATGTGGAGACCATTTTTAGCCATCCATCTCCTTCATGTTCCAAAACACTCATGGATTTTTCCAGCACGACAATGCTCCATGTCACCAAGCTAAAACTGTTCACGTGGTTTTACGAAGATTCTTGAAAATTTCAGTGAATAAGATGGTCACCTAGGTCTCCAGACATGCATCCAGTCCAACATGTATGGGACATGGTCAAAAGGTTAGAACATAATATGGAAACTACCTTATAGATTTCGAAGGTGTTTTCACACTTTAATATGTTAGAATCAGATTCAGAATCTGCAATATGTCTAATTACTCTATGCAACCTGGCGCCAGAGCAGAAAAGAAAATCTGTTATTAACATGAAAGGATACACGCGCAGGGTCTAATCCTATACGAAAATTGAAAACTCCATCAAAGATAAACACTTCATTAAGCCTATATATTTCGTAACAACATGGGTCAAGTATTCTGTTTCAAACAATACTAATAATTCTCTCTTGTAAGTTATGTTTATTTTTATAAAATAATAATAATATTCTTTTTGAATTTATTTTACGTGGCAGAGGAGTATGAAATGAAATTGTGAATACCTTTATGTTAAGCAAAACGAATGAAAAAAACAATGTAACATAGAAGAGAGAATGTTATCTTTCTCCTTGACTCGTAGTGCAGTCAACTGGCAACCTGGCTGTATGAAGTCTTCCTCCACCAATGATAAATGTTGAGCATATGTGTATGAGTATGAGCTGGTGTTTCCAGCGCAACTCTACAACTGATCTAACCATTCAGCAAACTGGTCTTACGTGTGAGGAAAAAATTTCACAAATTCTTTCGCCGAATTTTATTACACGCTGTATGCTGCATTTCAAATACCACCTATAAAGCTGCAGGGGTAGCAGATGAACATTCCAGTGACTCTGTTCCTATGTAATATTCCTTTTTCAGTCGCTCCTGCAGATATGCACAGGTCGTGTAATTCTGTTCTCTGGCTGTTTCATGTTGCTCTCAATGGACACGTGACTCGCGGAGGCAAAATGGAATGCGTCACTTACAAAGCGTTACTAAGCCCTCAAAACGCCCATTCCTATGGAAAAAAATGGCCGATCACGAGACTTGCGCTCTTTCTATCTGCTTATTAGTTACAACTGATATTATTTTTTTCTACGTAACAACATGAAACTTATCCTATTTTGTCATGCAAATAAAATATACCGGTGTTAATAACATGTCTTCAACTAAATAACATGTCCGAATCAGTGTTGGTATATAATGTATCAGTACAATGGCATTGTTTTTTTATTCCTGGTAAGTGCTGCCAGATTAGTGATTCGGTTACCGACAGACACGTACAGAGCCATGCGTTCATCTTGCATGTGGTAGTAAAAATTTCCATAGGGCTCAGTACTAAAAAATTAAAGAGTATTTAAAAATCAATAGTTACTAGTTTTCTTGTTCTATATCTTATCAATGTTCAATGTTCAACAATCTATATAAAGAAAACCGGATAAATTGGAGCTATTAAAACTCAGAAACTACTAAGCAGATTTCGATGGGGTTTTCACCGTTATAAAAGTTAGAATCTCAATTGAGTTGTTTGGTATTTCTTATGTTTCAGCGTTACATAACGCATGGGTATTAAATAAAATTTTGAGCGTATAGTGACAAATACGAAAGATGGAACGAATAGATGTTGCATACTTCGCACTAAACACACAGTTACAATGTCTCTGACTGTAACCTTTAATGGAAGCAATACAATCAGTCTCCAATAATAACTATTTTTCACTCTAAACAAAACTTGAAATATTCTTTCAGGATATTCAGTCTTTTAACCGCCATAGATGGCCGTACTGAATGCGAGAAATTAATAACGAAAAAACAACACAGATTTTCTTTGATCACAATCTCTGTCAGCACAACTACAATGTCTCTGGTGATCGTCTTTAGCGTTCTGTTCACAGTAAAATGACGCTACAGTTCGTAACTCCCCGAAACAAATTGAAAGTAAAGATTTTTTTTTTTAAATCTCTGAATTTCAAAGTTATGGATACTTGATATGCAATTATAAATACCTGATATTCAACTGTACAGGTACGAAATATATTCTAATTTTTAGTTCCAGTGGCAGATGAAGTAGCATTATTAGCTCCAGAGATAGATGACGCAGCATAATGAGTCACATCTAATGTTTGAAACTGTGAAAACTCGGTCAAAATCGATTCTGCAGTTTTCAGATAATGCAGATCAAGCAGCATAATGAGTGACAACTAATGCTTGATTCTGTGAAAACTCGGTCAAAATCGATTCTGCAGTTTTCAGATAATGCTAGATTATTCGTAAAATAAATGAGTCGTAACGTCTTACCACACGGGTACGTTAAAAATCTCTATTTTCTACGCGATGCCGGAATAAACAGACACATTCCAGATACACTTTTATCTGTATAGTATGTATTAATGCGCGTAAGGTCCATGTTTTGATTTTAGAGCAGCAACATTAGAAAATGTAACTAGATTGAAATGTAACCTTCACAAAAATGAAAACTGACATTCCGTTTCGAATCATCCAAACCACCCCATTCTTATAGAACTGTACTGCTAAATCACCATTTAGTTTAGTAACGCAAATGGCAGGTACGAAATGAATGACGCATGTTAGGCATTAATTTATGTAGACGAATAAAAGAAGTGTACGCGTAAATCAACTTCAGCCCACTTCTTTCTTAGTAGGGTGTGGGTGAACGTGGGTTTGCTTTAATCCCGGAAATGGATGGCGCGAATTGTATGAAACTTGGTACACGTTTCTCACTGCGTGAATAAAAATAGTGTAAGGGTAAATCAACTCCAACTATACCGGGCAACGCCGGGAACTATGCTAGTATTTAATATAGCAATATAAATAAAAGGGAGTTGTTCATCAAGAAAATATTTATTTATTATTAAAATACAAATTTTAGGAAATTACTTTTTAAAAACGATGTCATCTAAATATAGCCATTTAAGAGCGCGGCAGTTATTTTGCTGCATGGAAGCCAATTTATGCCGCCTCTCCTGGAGATCAATTTTTTATGGAAAATTTCTCTAACTCGTGGCATAGACGTTTTGTAAGAGTGTGGCGTTTGTAAGAGTCTTGCTGGAACCATGCTCTTTGATTATAACGAGGAAATTGTTGCATTTCAGGCACCACAAAATTGTCAAACATCTCCTCATATCGCTCTGAACTGACTGTAACTGCGTATTCCCCTCCGTCTTCAAAAAGTGAGCGCTGATTATTCCTCGCACAGACATCGCAGCCCAAACAGTTACTCAAGATAAATGCAGAGATTTCTGATGCCTGCGTTTCGAATTTTGTCCCACTCCAGTAAAGGCAGTTTTTGTTTGTTCACATGCCCATTGAGATGAAAATGAGCCTCATCCGAAAAGAGTTTTTCACACTTTTTTTAGTAAATA
>CM061920.1:247326400-247378434 GCA_031002005.1 Vandiemenella viatica | reverse complement strand
TTGAGCTCGAGCCAATGGCTATCGCGGCGGCCGCGGAGTGAAGCAACAAAATTTTAGCCCTGTAAAGGCACTTTATAATGCAATGTATTTTGAATTTAGGATATTTTAGAACAACCTCAAGATGAACACGTTTCCTTATTAGGCTCACAACTTACAAACCATATTAGATGTAAGGGCTTTCAGTTTTGTCCTTTAACGATATTATATCCAACCAACGTTCGGTTTGTGGACTAAGTTACTTTTTATAGTAGATATTTGGGAAAATTGTCAAGTTCTTAGCCAATAGCGTGTTTGAGATGGACCCTATAGCAAAAATGATCCCCTTCTTGTCATTATTTTACAGAGAAAAAAAATATATATCTTGGGCCTCTAAAAAAATAAAAATATCAATTGGCAGTCATTGGAGATTGCCAAAAGAAGTGAAAACTTAAAACTATTAATATCATACGTACTACACGTCATTCTGATAGGTACAAATATACTAAATAATAATAGTAATACCGTGCGGTCGTAATGACCTGGTGACAGTGTTTCTATTGGCTACGCATTCCGCCCCTATCTTAACCACCTTAACCTAACTCGTTAGTGCTACCAGATACAGAAGACCCATATTTCAGCATAGAATCCGAACCACTAAAGCGTTCTGGAGTACTTCACATTACACAGCAAGTTGTGCCAGAGATGAAGGTCGAGTTAAGGGTTTATGAAAATCCCCGCCGAGACAGGGATTCAAAACGGAAACCTTTCGTTTCCCAGTCAGACATCTTAACCATTGAGCCACCAGACTGCAAGATATATACTGTTAACATTAGCATGTCAGTGGTGCGAAAAAATCGCCCTACGCCCCTAAAGAAGGCCAATTCCTTTCCTCAGGAGCCTACAGCTTAACGTCGAATCAGAACCACGGAACGTCCCGGCGCAGCTCATATATTCAAAAACAACTCCTATAAATTCCTGCTCAACACAGGATTTAAACCCGAGGCTGGAGATCTAAACTTTCGGAAATAAGCACCTTAACCGCTGTGCTACCAAGACCTCCTTGTTTTGATGTATGCATCTGCTAACTACTATCAAAATCGGATAGAACCTATGGATTTGTATGAACAACGGTAACAGAAATTAAGATGAGGAAGGAAAGGAGGAGAGTATTTAGGTTTCTGTAATTCAAACGTAGACAGTGTTTTTCCATTTGTTTTAAAGTATACGTATGCAAAGTTGCATCAAAATCGGATGATAACTGTGTCTTTTATAAAGATTTTTAGAAAACTGTCCAACGCGCAATAGGTGGCGTGATGGTGACGCGCGCAGCAGGTGGCATCTTGGTGACGTGACGTCACCAACTCACAGAATTACCCCCTCTCCAAACATTGACTAGAGCGCCTATAGAAGCACCCTCCCAGAATTTTCAGTTTGGAGCTAACGAAACGCATATGATGTGCAAATTTGAAGTGTGAAACTTATTTCGTTTAGGAGCTAGAGGCCTGTGACAGCAGAACAGACACCGTAGCGTCAGCAGCAGGGCTCCGTTCCTCTGTGGGAGCGGAACCTTAAAAATTAGAGAACAGCGGTTGGTTGTGGTGCACTGTTGATTTATTGCGGATGGCAGGGCGTGTCCGTTTCTGGGAGCAGCTCTCCGTCGCGGTAGAGCACGCTGAAGGCGTCGGCCGTGTCCGCCCTGGTGGTCAGCAGCACGCGCAGCTCCAGCGTGGCCGAGTAGGGCGGGCCCCACTGCCAGTCCACGTCGCAGTCCTCCTCCAGGGGCTCCGCCGCGTCCTGCACACAACACAGCCAGTTCACCTTTATCGATATTGACCAAAGAAGTTTCTGGAATCTCTATAGGTCGACTAAAAAGCAGTACTTGAGAAATAACTGTCACGTGCATAATCCTCACCGAAAATTAGGGTTTGTGTTGCAAATCTATTTGATCTGTAGTGAGATCATAGAGTATATAATTTAGTTTAATGGTCAAAGACACTAAAATGGCAGTGCGGAGCATCTTTGAAAAACAAATGAAGAGATTTTTTTTTTTTTTTGTACCTGCTTTTACGTCTCTCAAAAGCGAGGTCTTTAGAGATGGGAAAGGATAGGGGCAAGGAATTGGAAGGAATTCGGCCATGGCCTTTTGAAGGAAGCCTCCCGGCATTTGCCTGGAGTGATTTGGGAAACCATGGAAAACCCAAATCTGGATGCCCGGACGGGGATTCGAACCACCGTCCTCCCAAATACGAGGCCAGAACGCTAGCCGTTACACCACCACGCTCGATAAATGAAGAGAAGAGACGAAAATTATTTACTTTTATCAAAGCATGAGTGGACAACGAACTAAGTAAAAGAGAAATTTTCGAAGAAGAAACTTTGGGAACTGCACCACTTCGGTAACCTTTCAGAAACTGGTACTATTCTGTTGAAATATACATCAATCGCTTCGTTAACATGTCCTCTTCACGTTTTGCGATCATACATTGCGGAAAAGTCGCTAGAAATTTAATTAATGATGCCGAAATATGAAAGGCTGAGCAACTGCTAAATGCTATCAGCACTGCTAAAATAACATAAAAATTATCGGTACAGAGATCATTTCAACCTAAAAAGTTTCGTTTTGTCATAGAAATCGTGATTAGGTTGAAATAAGGCCTGAACGAAGTAAAAAAAAAACAAAAACAAAAACAAAAAACAAAAAAAAACAAAAAAAACAACCAAATTTTTGCTATGCGGCATACAAGACGCAAATGGCGTATTTGTTTACAATGGAAGCAATCGATTATTTCTGGTTGCTCGTTGCTATATAAGATGGCGGAAATCACCGTATTACAGCTCGGATAAATATTGCCTGTTTATCAATTTTGTGCCACTTTTTACAACGGAGTAGAGCTGAAAAGGTATGAAAACATTACAACAAAGGATTAAATCAACATTTTAAGAGACTGTCACTGAGTTTTTTCAACGTTGGCGGCATTTAACGGCTGTGCGACATGTTATATTTAGACATTTTTAATTAAATTTGTAGTGACTTTTCCGCAATGTATGATCGTAAAACGTGAAGAGGATATGTTGACGAAGCGACTGATGTAAAATTCAAAAGGTTAGTACCAGTTTCTCGAAGATTACCAAAGTGGTGCAGTTCCCGAAACTTTTAACGAAGTTGTGTTTGACAAGTAACGTGTAAATGTAAATGTAGTGTATACAGCCCGAGGGAGTAATGAATAGGATTTAATGTATTATTTTAAAAACATTGTGTGAATGTAGGAGAGAAAGCATTATTGAAATAGCAGAAGATAAGTATTAATTGTTTATTATCTTTTTATTATCAGTTCCAACAATAAATTATATATTTAACGATATAAGGAAACTGAAGGAATTATTCCAAAAAGTAAATGAATGAAAACTTCAATGACGTTAAAGTAAAGGTTTTTCAGATGATAAGTTGTCGGATTGAACCAGATATTTAAAGCTAGCAAGAAGCAATTCGAATAATGGTAAATATCTGATAATTATAAAGGAGTATAAGAAAGTAAAATAAAACGATACCTGAGGCTGTGTGCGGACATACTGTCAAGTACACTACTTCGAAAGGAAGGAAGTAAAGAAAATAGTGCGACGCACAAGTGACCACGCCTCACAGCGTGTTGCGAATCAGTGCGAGACTTCCTGGTAATACCAAAGGTAGCAGTACAGTTGGATAGGTGCTTACGTGTGGCCCAAGTTATGATGTCACTTGAAACGGCCCAAGTTTTGGGGCAAAAGATTTAGTTGTGTGATTTAGAATTAAACGAGAGTTAGGTGAGTCGTGACAGTACGCCAGAGTCGCGTGCCGTCCTCACGAGAGTAATGAGTCAGGTTTTGCTGACGAAAACGATAAGCTGATTCCACAGCCAGGGACACTGGCCGGTCAATTGCCGAAAGAAGTCTAGAATGTTCGATACGGGCAATGTAAGGAACGCAGGACATGCTTTCGGCCTTCTCAGTGACAGATTGACAGTAGGCACGTCACTATGCCAGTTAGCGGATAGAAAATAGTCTCTCTCTCTCTCCGATAGCCTGGTCTCGCGTTAGGGTCGACAATGCTGCAACACTTGGTGGAATCCTCCGATAGCCATTCTCAATGTAAGTAAGTAATTGTTCCATCACCTACTAGTACTTCAGGAGATGTAAATCCAATAGAAGTCTACGGGGATAGCCTCGCAGACGGCGTCAAAACGGATGATATGTATTCAGTCAAGGACGAGCAATAAACAGTATCGTACAGCAGTTAAGCTGTGTTCTCACTGGTAGAATATAAGAGATCCTGCTGTTTGCCATAGTAAGCCTAACTTGGTGAAGCCATACTAACAACCACACAGGTCTGTGGCCTTAATCCACAGTGGTGTCAGATCCTGATATTAGTAAATAGCCTTACAGCTGAGCTGGAGAGTGGAGCCGAGGTCGCTGGAGAGTGGAGCCGAGGTCGCCGGAGGTCAGCAGTAGCAACTCCATTAAAGGTTAATACCTGAGTTTCCAGACACTCTCTGCCGATTCCAAATTACGCCCACAGAAGAGGAGCTAGACCACTCGACTAGTCCGTCACACAGTAGGTTGGCGTTCACGAAAGCATTGTAAATTTAAAATAAATATTGAAATTCTTCCACTTTACGCTGCCCTGCAGAATGTTATTTATTATTCAATTCAACTCTGAACAGATCGTGACAGACTGCTACTACTTTGATCCGCATGATCCTTTCGCTCTTCGGGCAGAACACGTGCAAATATTTCGTACTCGTATAATGGACCGTAATGTTTGTTATGTTATAGTGGGGAGGCACTCACTCTGCTGTTGATGGCGCGCATCGTGGTGCCGGCGTCGACCCACAGCTGCGTAGGAGCGACGGACAGGGGGCAGCATAGCTGCAGGCGGCACGACAGCGCCCCCGCGGCGCCGCCAGGCGACAGCGACGGCCCGTGCTGGCGGCACGACGCGTGCACCGCTGCCAGGCAAGCACACGCACGAGCTGCAGCTCTCAGCATACACACAACTTATTACACACGTAACGGCTCTCGCATCTAGGGATAGGGGACTAAGAGTATTGAATATTGGAAATACTGTGAATTACTGTGTTCATTAACATGTACTACGAGAATTGTACTACAATATATTCTAACACCTCTTGTACACGCTTAAACTCTCCCGTTGCTCTTACAGCAACATACATCTGCACCTGCTACTACGATTACCCACCGAGCGTGGTGGGTGAGCGGTAACGTTCTGGCCTCGCATTTGGGAGGACACAGGTTCGAATCCCCGCCCGGCCATCCAGATTTGAGTTTTCCATGGTTCCCCAAATCATCCCAGGTGAATGCAGGGATAGTTACTTTTAAAAGGTCATGGCAGAATTCTTTCCATTTTCTTAACATCAGTCCTTCCCCCCCTTAACCTACAATGACGGGCATAGCCCGCGTACGATGGTTGGGCCAGAAGTAAATATTGCGGGCATAGCCCGCGTTGGGTGATCGGGCCAGATGTGAATATTACGTGGAATATTTGATACGCAATTACAGTCTGATGCAATGATTGTGGTAGACGGAAGTATTACAAAATGTTTATTTATACAAAACTCAAAAATATAAAATTAGTAACCTGTAACGGTATGATATAGGCCTATTTCAAAGCATTCTGGTACATGTAATGGAACTTTACACTTTTTACACTCCCACGTTGTTTCTTTACGTTTTTTATTTTTGTGACAAACTGTACAACGTTTTGACGGTCTTAATTTAGAGGGTGTTGGATCAATGTGCTTTGGAAAATGAGCCCATCCCTTCGCGTAAAGTCTGTCTGGCGCATCTCCGGAAGATAATACGCCTCGTTCTCTATAAATCGGTTTTGGCATTTTCTTCAGTAGAGATTCAGCTATGTTAATCTTATAGTAGACATAACATTGTTTCTTTCCATCATTCAATTTTTTCCGTAAGATGTAAGAGTTAAAAAGACCAATATCAAACAGATAATTTTTTTTATATCCTTTCATGAATTTTCTCATCACTGGAAAACATGCTAATATTTGATCTTGGAGATCAATTCCATTCATTCTCTTGTTATACTCTGCAATACAATTTGGTTCCTTGTGAAGTAATTTCGACTGCTTCATGTTTTGTCGACAGCATATAAACATATCGCTTGTCTTTCCATTTTGTAGTGAGTATTCGGTTGCAGCTTCTTATTGCGTATTCGCCCGTATTAGCGTGTTACACAAGTCGTGCGAACGTCCCGAACGCTGCGCGAGCTTGTATACAATTTCGGTCCAACATCTTCGAATCTAAATCGTAGGTTAAGGAGTTAATGAACTTTGTTTGCTGTGGCTGTATTATTTCGGAAAACCGCTATCTATCAACCGGAAATATGAAATCCGTGAACCTCGCGCGACTTCATTCACGTGGACAACGCCTTTTGCTGAACCACCGAAACTAGTATAAGCAAAATGGTAGCTATGATACTTTTGCTTTTACTAGAAATGTATTTGTATTTTAAGTAAGGGCTATATTTCAGACTCCTGTTACTTTCAGGAAAATCAATATCACGGAAGGTGTACCGTAATATTTCTCGTAGTGCAAAGTATTGGTGAACCAGTGAAATTAATTATTAATCTTTGTTGAACGAATGAAACTAACATCATCAAAGGATGACGGATACAACGATTAGATTACGATTAAGTTCTCAGACCTCGGTGAGGATTATGTGATTATCCGTGAAAAATTAAAATTCAATTCCTTTTTATTTCTTCAACTGCAGTTTCATAATTATTGCACTTCCTGCTGTCGTTTCAAAATCTTGTGTTAAAGTATAATAATTCGCATTATGATAAATCTTCTTTGAGAATCGATAAATTCGATATAAATCTGCAGCAGATCGCTCATTACTCAGCTATTAAACCCATTGGAGAAATGCAAGGAACCCAATCCCTTTTTTCGTCCAGGCTGTGCTGAATTATATTATGAAGAATCCATCAGCTCCGCTATGTGGCCTCACTTACCAATACGACTTTCTGAATGACACTGTAGGATCAACTTTTGCATTCAATATTTATAGAGATGCGAATTCATCCAATGACGATGAGATGATAAAAGTTTTATATCTGAGGAGTTTTTTTTACTGTGTTACAACCAAAATACCAACTATCCCTCCTAAAAGGTTGTTCTTTATATGCATATAGCTGCAAGCCTTACTTATTATAGCCTCCTGATGTTTTCACAAGCGGCTTTCACTCAAAATCACACTATTTCGCTGGATCCGAGCAAGATTATTCCTACTCTCCGCCAGTACATAATTTATTTCTTACTGGCTAAAATTAAGTCACCAGTGTTAACTCTGCGCCCATTGACCCAGCCATCTTCAAACGTAAACCTCTACTCCTAAGACAAGAAATTTTCCGCTAAGATAAATCGTCAACTAATTTTATTGCCTATAGAAGTTTGTGCCAAACTTTCGAGATAGCGAAAGAGGCTTGGTAGGCCATCTGACCTGAAGCAGCCGTTATCGTCCAATGAGATGGCCGGCTACCTGCCTGCGGCTGCTAGAGAAAGACAGCCGCCTTATACACTCCTTATAACTATGTTTTACTTCACTTTATTGGCTACACGAGATCGCATCAGAACCTCTCCTAGGTCACTGCCCGCCAAGTGACTGAACAAGTCATCGGCTCTCGAGTCCGCACAAAGCCCGTCCAAGGGAGAGACGTTCTCTTGTAATGATTTAAAATGGTTTGATGATGGTCATTAATAACACTCAAGTGCCGAACTCAAGAACTGCATTTATTGCACAGTTTATTCAATCACAATACACAGAATGTCGGCACCAGACATGATCATTTTCGTATCGGACTGTCCATAATATTCAAGATTTCAGATTAGCACATAGAACTAGAGTTTCTTTAGCACACATGTTTAACGTTCCTATTCAGTGTAGTATAGAATATGGACGGCACATAACCGAATACTCATACTCGGCGAACATTTTCGCACAACGGGCTAACTCCCGAGCACATGTTCTACTCAACCTTCACTAGTATATCCGCCGCTTCTCGTCTCTGGACCAATCACGACACTTCCTCTTCTCACGTGACTGTCCTGGTCAACCAGTGTCTTTCTCTCTACCTCGCCTTTCAGCGATATTCCACTTTCTTTTAGATGATGAACACCTCTTCTATTTTGGTGTGCAACGCTATCGTAACACTCTGGGATTCCCCCACACTGCCACTAAGCTTTTTATTTATTTATTTATTTTTGAAAAAGTGTATAATAAACGCCTCTTTTTCTTCTCAATTATTTTCCAACTCTGTAAACAATCATGTGATAAACAATTTATTCACTAACTCTGCAACCAAACTATTAAACCCCACACAACGTCACCCTCATTAAACATTAGAACTTGACACATCGTCAAAATAATTAATAATAAACATGATGGTAGAACTAACGACACACAAAACACAACAACAAAAAATCGAAGATAATGAGCTGATACTTGATTAGCAGTTCACTTGAATGCAAGGCAGACCTAACTAAACATATATTTCAGCTACCACCATTTTTAATGTGGTTATCAGAAGGGGTAATTGTACCATCACATCGCCGAACACTGCCTTCAACTTTTCCCTAAGTTTCCGCTTGCAACAAAAACTAAATTTACTTCTCCCCACAATTATCAGTCTCTCCGTCTTTGTACTCTGGCCCATGCAAGCTATTGCTTCTCTCTCTTTTGCAAAACTCAATAAAATGTGTTGCACAAAAAAAAATGCAGGTTAGCAAGATTCTCACAGGGTTACTTATGCCAGCTAATCTTTCAACAAAACGTAAAACGAAGGTAACAAATATTTCCCCTCTACCATTAGTTGATTAATGCTGCTAGATTTATGCACTAATTTTCCAGTCATCTCATTTACTCTGTCTTATGTTATTTGTAACCGCATTCTATTGCCTATTACTACAGATGCTTCATTTCAGTCGAATACAAGGCAGAAGCTTGTAAACATAAGACTGAAGACACGGTGAAAATATTAAAAGCATTCAACAGCAGGCAGAGAAATGATGGGCAGGATCACCCCCGGATTTTTACTAGCCGACTGCAGACATGATATACTTATTTTCCATATTGGCAAGCCGTTGTATTCAATGCTCTATGTAAGTAATCATTTTAAGAAGTACCGCTCACTGTTTCCAGTCAGCAATTTGGGTAAACTTTTCTCTCTCTTTCAAGTTTCAATACTCAACAAAAATGTACACCTAAATTTTATGTTTATGTATTTTATGCAGAGGAATCATCCAAGAATACTTCACATTTCATAAAATGAACAATCGAGTTAACTTGTAAGTCTTAACTGTAGACTACCTTAAATAGATGTTTATTTAATTCTGCTAGAAAAATAATGAAAAATTAATTATTGAAGGCATTATGTGGTGAGTGAGACAGACTAGTTCTCTTCTTCCGTGTGGAATCTTATATTTCTCATTTTTTACAAACCTTTTATTACGCCCTATTCAACAGATTTCCTCTCATTCTATGATACGAGGATAAAGTATTTTTTTACACATATTTACATGAAGTTTATTTCACCTTACATTCAGACAAGCTCACGATGCGCTAATAGTAAATTGTAGGCACTGTATATTTGAACCTACTGTAACATGTAGTGACAAATACTGCAAGTCAACGGTACTTAGAACGTTTTCCATTCCTTGTCTTATATATTTGTGACAGTGTTTCAACTTGTCATGCAGTCGATCTCTGTCGTAGCTAAAGTTACCATATAACCTGGAATCGGAACATGGAGGACTCAGATCGTACAGAACAAACAGAAAACAATATTTTCCAGAACAGTGGGCAGTGTAATAATACGCAATTATCACTCTCCGAAGGAAGAAGTATTTTACAGTATGAATCGAAAGCAGCGAGCTTGCCCCATTAGGAAAAGCGGAGATGGTATCGACTTGAGATTTGGAGCGCTGACAGGTAATTGAAAACGAACAATTGCCGATCTAAGTAGCAAAAATGACCGCAAAGGCAAGGCTCATCAATGGTCTACCTGTGTCCTTGTAACTCTAATGCGAGGTGGGGAGTTAAAACACCGAGAAGAGGTCTCTCGTTCTTGTCTAGATTTCAAGTCAACACACAAAGTCGGTCCTTGTCCATTCGGTATCTTTAGGCGATCTTGTCTGTTTCTCACCACTGTATCTTCCAGATTCACTAGAGTCACCAAAAATTACCTGTTATTAGAGCTGTGGAGCTATAGAATTCCAGGAGACATCAGACCTCTCATTTATTACCCCAGTTATTGAAGCCCTCTCATATTTTCCGAACGGGAGAGGCACTGATGTTATTTATTAAACCACCTAGCGTAAGTATGAAAACACGAAGTAATGTAACATTTTTCTGCTGTCGCTGTGATGTTTTATACTGTTGTGGAGCCTACTCACCCCTCGGGGTGTCTGAGTGTTGCATCCGCTGTGTGGCCGCTGTAAGGACGCAGCTCCTCTTCTGCGGATGCTCGCGGGGCGGTATCCACAGTCTGCCGCGCCTGTCACAATGGAATCAAACATAGGCATCAACAGAAGCTACCATCACTGTGATATTTTCATATATAGCGGTTACAATCCTCACACTAAGGAAGGATGTCAAGAGGACAGTACGTTTAGAAGTCAATCTCCGATTTTATCTTCCGGTAAAGTTTAGTGTTCCTGGTTAAGCCACCCCTGTGTACCTCCTCACTCGTCAATGGAAGCCGGTGACCTAGGAGCAACGCACAGCTCTCAGTGCGGGGATGGTGGTTATTTTTATTAATGAATGCCCCTATTCCTGTGAATTCTACGTTGTTTTATCATGTTAGGCATGTTTTCATATAGTTAACGTTAGTTCAAGACCGAATTTTCCTTTTCTTGGGACATGTGATCTTTAAAACGAATGTAAACTAAGATTTATAGTGAGTAAGGAAATAGGGTACTGGCATCTTAATAAGATTTGAAAAATATTCACTAGTGTTTATTATGTTACTCTTGTTTATATTTTTGATATGTAAATGAGATAGAAAGGGATACCTACTTTTGAATTGGCGAACATTATTACGGAAAACAGTAATATGGATGGCCGATACTCTGGTTTTAGAATTTTAAGAACTGCATATCGCTCGCGACGGAATGTATCCATACCTGTAATTAATACTTTTACTGTTATCGTTATGAAAGCCGTACAAACAAATAGTGGAAGCAGCGTGTAGTTGATATATAACTCCAGTAAACTGACAGTAACTCATACGCCATTTGCTGCAGATGCAAGCGTAAATGTATGGTATGAATACCCAGCAACAAAGGTTCTGACACAGGTGAATGATTTTGATGTATAGCTGAGTCCCTGTGGTCAGAGTTTAACATGGAATCATATGACCTTACATACAGTCATTATTTTTGACTTACTTAGACCACTTTAAATTGAATTAAACTATTTCAGGGTCATTTTACAACAATCAGTAAGTTTACATAATATCATGAAGGGGCTTATTTAATGTTATTTTATATTGTTTTCATAGCACTTGTCATCGGTTTTCAGTAATTTTCTGTATTAAGTACAAATATTTCAAGCAGATTTCAATTAATATTTGGCATTAATAAATTGCTGAATAAAAATTTTACTATGCTATATTGTTCCATTTGCTGCGCAGTCTATTGTCCGAATAGCGCGCGAGTTCTAGAAGGTTCCATCGTTCATTTTGAGTTACACAGTGGTGAGCGTAAATATCAGACAAGTAGGAAACGTTCAGTGTGCTGGGCAACAGAGACAACGGTGTGGTTTCATCCTTGAGGAAATTATTCAGAGTTTATTGCAGCAACAGTGCAGTACGTCATCGTGTAGGTAATTTTATTCAGTTTAATGTACGTGCGGTGAGATGGGGGGGGGGGGGGGGAGAAGGATTAGTCTTCATCACTAAGATATTTTAAATAGTGTCAGCAATATTAATTTACAGCAAGCATGTCTTGTGGTAATCAGTCGTATATGTGCAAGAATCAATGACTAGTTTAATAGATGAACAATAAAGAGCGATCTGGTGGTTCACTGGTCAAGGCGTCTGACTGGAGATCGAAAGGTTCCCGGTTCGAATCCCGATGTCAACTGGGATTTAACCTGTCTTCACCTCTGGCACAGCTTGCTGTGTAATGTGAAGTACGCCAGGATTATTCCGTGGTTCGGATTCCTACACCCGCTAGAATTATTGGGTTAGGCTAAGGCAAACACTAGGGCTAAGAGCCGTAGTTGTAACACGGGCGTTACACTACCAAAGCAAATTCAAGCCAAAATAAGATAAAACGTGACCCAACAAACAAACATACATACAAACGAAGAAGTTAAATTAATTTTTTGCGATAATCAACTGTACAGTCATTTAAGCAAGACATTCAAGAAGTTATAATTATTTATTATGAATAATACTATATTCCAAAGTCGGTGGGAAATATTGTCTCTTGATGGGCATGCATGGTAAAAAAATTAGGAAGATTAATTGTCAGTTATTAAATAATTAATACCACGGAGCTTTAATGGTGTACTTTACGTACGAAAAACAAGTTTTCCCCATAATTTAAGCTCAAGTTACTGGTTCGCTAAAATTTTAGATTGAACCACGGACCTTCGGGTTTCAAGGCAGGATCCTATAAGTTGATCTAGAAGACCTGGTAACTCAGTTATTAGCCCAGCTTCCTCTGTTGTTGTTTTTCTTCCCTTCAATCCAATATTCCTTCATCATTTCACTATGTTTCTTCCTCCTCTCCTCTGGTCACTTCGGACTGGATTTCTTTCCTCTTCTGCCTTGGAATTCTTTTACACTTAATACCTTCTTTCTAAAGATCTCTCTTTCCATAATTTCCTCCTCTCTTATTTCTTTCTAACTCTTTCATTACCTCTTTAATCCAGCTTTTTCTTGATTTTTTCCCAAATGGTAACTGAATATCTTTATTGTTAATCTGTTATCATCTATTCTACAAATATGTCCCAGGAAACAGCAATATTTTTGTATTATTGATTATGTTATATTTCCTCGTTACTTCTTAATTTCAATAGTTCTGTTATTTTAACTGGACTCAAGAGTTTTCTCATGATTCTTCTTTCTAGTAATTCCAATTTATCCAGTTTGTAGTTCAATACCAGGCATTTATTGGCGTGTAGATAGTCTGATACTTGCCTTCATTTTTAACGTAGATACAATATTACCACTAAACCATGGAATTTGCGCCTGTAATTTAGGAACTACCAAAAGTCAGAGAGAAAGCGATCCGTAAGCATTATGTATCAGTTGTCACAAGTGATTATATATCATTATCAACTTAACATACTAAAACTCTTTTTCTTTCACTTTCTCGCAAGCCTTTCCCCCACTAACTCGCTCGTAATTTCGAAGTTCTCACTTCTGTCATGCATCCTACGACACACAATCTTTTTTATTATTATTTAGATTGATCTGAACTGCTTGGTAGCTCAGAGATTAAAGCGTCTGACTGGAGATCAAAGGTCTCCGATTCGAGTCCCTGTATAGGCGGGGATTTTCATAGGCCCTTAATCAGATTTTCCCCTCTGGCAGCTTGTCGTGTAATGCGAAGTACGCCAGAAAGCTTCCGTCATTCCGATTCCTTATTAAACTATAGGTACCCTTTACACGGTGCAATTACCAGGTTAGGTTAGGTAAGGGAGCGTTCATAAACTACTCAGCGGCATTTAGACTCCTGTTAACCTCCCCTTCCCTCCCCGCACGTAGCACGTAGCTTTTTTTCTCTATTGATTACACAAGACATTTTGTGCTGTTTTATCTTGTCAGACTATCGTAAATTACATACGCAGATACTTAAATGACGGAAATAAATATTGACATGCCGCTGTGTACCCTGTACTTCATTTTAACTGTGACAAATAATATGAGTGGAAAGCTACGTGGTCTGGCTCGGACCTTGGCCCCCTACTTCCCCTGTAGCCCAACGTAGCTTTCCAGCCAACACCTCCTCACCTAAACCACGTAGAGAAAGGAACTGGCCACCGTACCTCCTTTGTGTTGAATAGTAAGCTTTTAGATTGATCTACGAGAGCAGTGAGCAGGTAACTTGCCTGGAGCTGTCTAGTATGCCCCTCTCGACGAGCGCCACGTCCAGCTCTCTGCAATACTGCTCGTGACGCAGGGCGATGCGGTTGCTGAACCGCACCACGCACGTCAGGTAGTCGGCCAGCGCCTGTGCCTGAAACACAACCAGTGCGGCTTCCATCCTCAACCTGTCCGTGGTCCCTGTAAAAGACCCAGGCTATATTGCTTTCCGTTCTCTGCAGCTCTACCCTCCCGGCTCTAATCACCTCAATATCGACGAGCCGAAACAAGAAATAATAAACAAGGGCCCAAAACACTGTAAACTATGTTTCCAAGCACAATCTGCAGCAGACGCAGCGATAGAAAATCTTCGCAACACGCTAATAGACGGATTCAATGCAAAATTCGTCAGCTCTCAGTAGAATGATAGATTAAGTGTCCAAAATATAAAGTTAGTAATGTTATGTTGGTTGCATTTATCCACCAAAAGCATTGGAATGGAGCTTTTTAATATGATCCGTTAGAGATGGGTAGTATTGGATCACGACTTTGGAGGGGATGAAGAGAAGATGGAACGAGAAGAGGCAGTTTTCAGTCAGGGTTAAGGAGAATTCAGTTTGAAAATTCAATAAGACTCTCCCTGAAAATGAGGAGAGCCAGTTGAATATATCCATGACGCCACAAAACTCTGAAATCCGAGTAATTATCAGCTTATACGACGCGGTAAGACGACGAGAAAATTGAGAAGGCCGGTAAAAGGTGGATACAATCTGAGTGGTGTCATGATTGGTGGAATGGAATATTCCGGAGTATAGGATTAGAGCGGAGCTATGGGTACCTCAACGAGAGAGAAGTCAGCAAAGTGAACAGATGTCTGACTGTGGGAGTTGGAGTAATTCTATGTTCAGCACTGGAAAACTCTTCATGAGCTGATTAATTTTAAGCGGAATCATGGAGTTCAGAAATGTTATTTCATCGTGGAGAGAGAACGGAAATTTATCGCCCTGGAGGTGAGTAAGACAGCTTTGGTGAAGGCCGGTATGTGAGATTTTTCAGAAGAGGCGCGAGAATAATCAATTTTGCTCTCAATGAAAGCCAGTCCTTTGAGTTGCAATGTAATATACCTGTAAGATGCGCACGTAGGCAACATGCAGGCAGAAATTGGTCATCTTATCTTGGAATAATTGTACCATGTGAGCCATCAACTTTAGTGAAACTTTAAGTGCCCATAAGATCCAATTAAATCTCATGGCTCATTGTAGAACCAATTCATACTGCGCAATTAGTTTCTCTCCGTTAGCTAGCCGATTTCAAAGAATGTAACTTGGTTCAATAATTTATGATATTAAATGCTTAATTGTGTTTGATAATTTGATATAATTTCATGTTTCATTTGGTCTGTACAAATTAATCTTAATATGATGGTGTGGTGCTAACGTGGGCACAAACAAAAAGTCTTCATTTATTACCAAAGCCCTCAAATATTACTTTCATGGTAAATATATTGAAATTGATTGATGTTATTGATTTTATAGCTGTTTCTAAAATCATTTCGTTTGGCTATGAGGACGCATTAAATATGAAATTCACGTGTAAAAGATGTTTTATTCTAAGTTAATATTTTCTCATTGATAGAATTAATATTTAAAACAATTTATTTTATGATTATTAAAAAATTTGATTATAATAACAAAAGCAAGTAAAACGCTGATGACGAACAAAATTATGTGAAATATCAGGTTATTACAGTGTGTGTGTGTAATTCAGTGCCTGGTGCCCGGCGAAGGCATGGTTAACAGTTTGCACGGAGGTTGTTGCTGAGAAGGTAATACTCACTTCATAGCAACAAACAAACCTCATGACAAGGATAAGGCTCCATTGTATGCATCTAGTGTGTCTGTCATTTGAGAGCAGTCTCATGGAGCAGCGTGTTTATGAAGATAAAATTTGTGCTTTGTGCGCAATTGTTAATGTTCTACGTATGGTTCTTGTTAGGGTTCTGCGAGTGGTCACATTCATTTATTCATTGAATACTGCTTTCCTCTAATCTGTAACTCCATTCATAATTTACTATCACTAATATGACGCACCAAATCAGACTAGCGAATCGTATATCCATTTAAACTTTTCCACAAGGAAATATTTACTGCTAATGGCTTTTGTTAAATACAGTCACTACAATTTCGTAGCTAAGAATGGAATTTCATCTATATCACACACACAGAGCGACATATTTATGTAATACCAAGCTGACTATTACTTTAATTTTACCCCGTTGGTATGATTTGTCTCTGTTATTCTCACACCTGACGCGATGTCAGGGCATCGCCGACGCTGGGAGGTGGTGGTGGCGGACACAGGAACTGCGCGGCAGTGAGTCGGTAGTCGGCCACCAGGTGGCAGCTTCGATCGGTGGCGTCAAAGGTGGCGGCGATGCAGGCGTCCACGTCAAGAAGCGCGTCGAGCAGGTCACAGCAAAGCACTCCTAGCGGCGGACTGCGAGGACATAACAGCGCTCTGACACCCGCTCTGCGCATGGGCTGTTTAACGTTAACTTTTTACGTCTATTTACTGCGCTCGTTATTACATAGCCTATAAATAGTAGAGGCCAAGCTTCGGTAGTGTACGTAAGTACTGAGGAAGTAGCTTCGTGTGTACGTCTTCGAGAGCGAGCGAATGTTAAGCCTCCAGTCTTCAATGGTGTGGTTTGCCAGGTGGGCCCAAGTTTGTTAAGTGTTTACGGTATTTTAACAATAAGACAGTTTGTATTAACAATCAACGTTTAAAAGATGTTAACAGGTACTAAAGTGTATATCGTGTGTCCCTCTACCGTCGTATAGGTAGTCTGGTGCCAGTGAGCGGACATGGCGGATACAAGTGATGGGACTCAGAGAAGAGGTCAATACAGGCAACTTCGTGTATCAGAGTGAGTAGGAGATTTCGGAGCAAATAAACGATCACCTCGTCAACAGCAAAGAGGAAAGAAAATTTACTCATAGAAACAAACAGATAGCAGTGAAAAGTATAACTAAAGAAACGTCTCATGGTATGATCAAGGAGAAGGCGGTCATTCAGGGCACGTCTCCTTACCCCAACTAACTCAGTATTCAGAATCAGTGAGCGTCAACGTGTCCCCGCGATCATATAGGAGGAATAGGAAGCATGGTCATGGTGGGGCGGCCGTCGTGGTAAGAAGCATCGTATATTGCTTTGTGCGAAGTATAGAACCAATGGTAAATATAGAAATTCTCTCAATGGATCACATACGTGACGGACCTCTTTTAAGACGGCCACCGTTATATACAAGTCATCGCATATTAACGTAAAGGAAGAAGATTCTATTCATCCACCTGCATCCTATCTGTTTGGTTAGAGGCGATTTCAACGCGAATTATCCGTTGTGGCAGAACTACTACGCGACATGAGGGAAAATAAGTTCGCTCTCGCAATTTCAGTTTCCTCCTCTTCAGGCCTTAACAATAAACACAGGACTAGATTTAGAACCCCTTAGCAGTTTAACTCGTCGCCAGTTGTGTCACTCATATCAGTGAACCTAGCGCACAGATCGAAATGGCAACTGTTACATGATACCATGTGAAGCGGCCATTTTATTCACAAAATCAACATATCCTCAATTAAACATTAGAATTGCAAGAAAGCGAATGGGGGCGATATCAAGAAAGGATCAGCATGCTATTGGGACAATGGGATGAACCATCAAACAAAATTCAAGGACGCTATAGTAGAGACTTCCGCCGGAGAGTCCACACTTAGCTTGAAGCGTGAATGAGCAGACAGGGCACCAGGAAACCGTGGTGGAATAGTGACTGCTTGTTAGCTGTAACCTGCGAAAGTACGAGCCACAAGTAAAAAGGCAAAACGAGAAGGATGGGAAAGTTTTTGTTCCAACCTAAAATACGATGTAATACCTAAGAGACTTGACGGAAACTACACTGGTTTAAGGGCAAGAGGCCAGTCATTAACTGGATCACTACAGAAAGAGTCGCAGTGCGGGAATTCTTATCCTCGACTCGGAACACCACAAGCTTAAGGATATAGGCATCAATACTAACGGGGCGGAGGAACCTTTTTTTTCATATATCAGAAATACTATGAGCTCTAAAGAAGGAAAAACTGGGAATGGATTCTGTTATATACTCAATGATCGACAAACGTCCCTTAAAAAGAAGCAATCGCTGATGGTCCTTTTCAATATGATGGGCGTCTCATACATGCCAGATAAGTCGAGGAACGTGGTAATCATCCCGTGTAAAGCCACACAGCAACAAGAGTATCATCTCCTCGTACCGCCCTATATCTGTTCTTCTTTGTCTGGTAAAATTGATGTGCACTATGCTTAAATACATGTTTGCTTACCACCTGGAGCATTACAGGCTGCTTGATGTGAGAACTATGGGTTTCCGCAGAGGGTTCAGCACAATTGACATATAAGCATGTCAGTTGCAGTTAATTGGCTGTAATTTGTAAGA
This sequence comes from Vandiemenella viatica, assembly GCA_031002005.1. Classification (NCBI taxonomy): domain Eukaryota; kingdom Metazoa; phylum Arthropoda; class Insecta; order Orthoptera; family Morabidae; genus Vandiemenella; species Vandiemenella viatica. Next base: position 247,359,860 of record CM061920.1, on the reverse strand, counting down.
GAGAAACTATCTCGTGGCCACATTTCTCGACATCAAGGATGCTTACAACAATGTTCAAATAGACATACTACCTGGCATTCTTAAAAAGATGGGTCTTCCAATCAAGTTATGCTCATGTTGCTGTCGTTACCTTGCCCGCAGAGTGAACTAAAACTTTACCATGGAGGGAGATATGATCTTTCGGCACATGTCCCAAGGATTATCATAGAGAGAGCCTATGAGTCTATACTATTTAACAGTTACATGGCAGACGTGTCTAGTAATCTGAATGACCTGATAACCTTCCTTCGATTTGCTGAATTTCCCATCCTGGTATATAAAACGCTCGGAGAATGCTAGAGGCCCAACTGAAGGATGTGAAAAAGTGTATTATGGACAGAGGTCTAGAAATATCAACTTAAGATCAGAAGAATCCAATTGAAAATAAAATTTCTAGTAAAAAATGGAATATTTTAAGGCCATCATGTGTAAAGCGATGAAAATCGTGATTCTGTCTGTCGTAAACCCCAGACTATGTCATGTGACTGCATTACCTGCAGTGGTAAAACGGGAAACCTTAACCGCCAGGTCTTTCTTTCTTTTCCAATAACCTTTTTCGTTTAAAAACGAGGTATAATTTCACGGTCGCATGTTCCAGTTGCGGTTCGGCCCAACAATCTTCAGACAAAATGTGATAGCGAACAAATGTGATTGGATGTTTTATTAATTGTAGCTGATGCTGATCAAACCCTGCTATAATATCATTCACCTGGCAGTCTTTAATTAAACACGTAACAGGATTTTCTAATGGCATTAAGCTGACAGTAAAAGCTTCCGTCGACCTCGTGATACCCAACTTCAAATTTTGCTGCCTGTGTGGCTTTAATTCTACCTATGTACTGGAAGCATACAGTAATGTTTAACACTACATCTTTTCGTTTGATGATGCTACACCATTATATGTTGTAATTGAAAACTATATGTGGAAGTAATTCTAACAATCGTTATAATACGTTTCTAATAAATTTTCTCCAAACTGCGTTGTTAATAGTCCTATAAACCGAAACCGTCGTTTTAGAACCTTCATGTATGCGTGTATGTGAGTGTGCCATTTATAAAGTGACTCATACGATTGCAAAACCTATCTGTATCGTGTTTGCTAAACCTATCGTGGTGAAAAGGGATACATAAATAACCAAAACCATACTCATTGTAACAGATATTAAAAAAAAAAACCTATACCGTAATAGTTTCACACGAATTTATCAACGTGAATCTTTCAATTGAAGAGCGGAATTTTACATTAGTTTTATAGTCTAGTAGTTACACTTAGTACATTAGGGGAAGCCAGGTGTTTTCAAGTTGATGTTTTCATCATAAATAGTCTTTTGTATTATGCCTGCCCCACGATAATATAGGTTAATGGCATGTTACTCTGCGCCCGTGTTGTAACCTAACCCCGTCACGTAAAGTTGTCATTGTAAGGATAATAATTTTCAACATAAAATCTATACTTCTAATAAACAGCTCTTGGTCATCTATGACGTCATGTGTCATTCTCTGACGTCACTTTATAACGTCGTAGCACGACGTCACGCTTTACGCCATTTTTCTAGGATATGCACGTTATTTAATAACATTTCTAAGCATCTGTGAATAAATTGAATGACAGAACACTGAGATAAAAGTATGTATTGCGTTTAAATCGACATAATAATTATTAGTAGCTAAGATTTATTTAATGTTCGTTTTATCTAAAAGTATTCGTTAAAATCTTTGGCCACAAATATGTAAGATAAAAGTTTTAATATTCGTAATGTTGCGAACGAAGACTTTCCCGGCGTGTCGATGCAATGAACTCTTCACAGGTTTGCTGCCGGATAGCGTTTGTGAACGACGAGCTTTCGGCGACCAACTCCGTCGCCATCTTCGGGTCTGATGTTAGTGCTGCGGCGACCAGAGCTGCAGTGCTGCAGAGCTGCAGCTCTGGTCGCCGCAGCGCTAACATCAGACCCGAATATGGCGACGGAGTTGGTCGCCGAAAGCTCGTCGTTCACAAACGCTATCCGGCAGCAAACCTGTGAAGAGTTCATTGCATTCGTAATGTTAGCGGCAGTTTTGATACATTTTTATTAGAACTGGCACTTGACGTTACAGCAGAGGGCATGAGTAATATAAGGGGGCATCCACAAATTACGTGAGGTGTTTTTCCGGATTTCTGGACCCCCCCTCCCCCTTGGTGAGATTTCGTGAGATCTGGCCGGAACCCCCCCCCCCTCTGGTGAGATCAGGTCCGTGAGAACCCCCCCTAGAAATCGCACTCGAAACTTTTGTAGACCTTTTTTTTTTTTTTTTAGGTAACACCCTAACTTTTTGACGAAATACCCTCCTAAACTCGACTTAGGCGCAAATTGTAGACCTTTTTTTTGGCTCTACTATCCCCAAATTTTTCGCAAAATCTCACGTGAGATTTCCGTAGACCCCCCCCTCCCCCCTGGTGAGATTTGGTGAGATTTCCCGGACCCCCCCCCCCCTATTTCACCTCACGTAATTTATGGACGCCCCCTAACTTTAAAAAAAAAAATTAAATTTGGTTCCTTGAGAGTTCTGTTTCTTAAATCATTACTTCGTTTTAACGAAAGTAGTTCCACACTGATCACGATTTATACAGCATAGACTTCAATTAAAACTAATATTACATGGAATGACGTAAGTTGTTAAGATTTATTTTTAATTTCCATTGCTTTTACTGATGCTATATTTCAGCTGCATGTAACTTTATGAACCATTCAAAGGTTATCTATCTCAATCAGGAATATCAAAAAAGGAAGATGGAAGAACCCGTAAAAAATTTTGATTTAGTTTATATCGCGATGCATTATTGCCATTAAAACGTGATACAGTACATGTATTAATATGCGTGTAATTGAAGTATTGTTTCTCTGGCGGCAAGTTTAGCGTAGTATGTGGTTAGATTGAAATCCAAGCTGGACCGAGACAGAACAGAAACATTTTGTTACAGCACAAGGCACTAGGAATTACATTATGCTTTATTTTTTCTATTTATTTAAGCAATTCCTAAGAAATGAATTGCCATAACACCAAACGAAAAATATGTATTTCGTTTAAACTGGCATATTAATTATCAGTTGCTTTTTTACTCAAATCATTACTTGGTATGAATGAAAGAAGTTCCAAATCGATTGCGATTTATACGGGCTAAACCATAATTAAAACTAATATCACGTGGCATAACGTAAGATGTTAAGGTTTATTTTTAGCATCCTCCATTTTCAATGGGGTCATTATTTCAAACGCACATAAGCTGTGTCATCCGTTAGTACATCGATCTTCTTCACAGTTAATAAAAAAGAAAAATATATGAAAACGTGAAGAATTTGGATCAAGTTTATATCGCTATGCATGATGACTTTGAAATACTAAACAGGGAATATATTAATTCGCATGTGATTGAAACTTTTATTTTCTAGCGACAATATTATCGGAGATTGTAGTTAGGCTGAAATGCAACCTGGACCAAGTTGACACCTGAACCTTTTTGCTACGTCACAAGGGACGAAAAATTACAGCATATTGAGCTTTATTTTATAACAATTCTACTTAGGTAAGCAACAAAAAAGAAATTAATTGCCAGAACTCTCCGTTAAACCCGTAATTTTTTATGGGCTTTGTGGCTAGTCTACGTATAATTAGCTCGATATCTTACTTCTGGTGGAAAGGCGACCGCCGGTAGTTGTCCATGTACTTCTTGATCTGGTTTAGTAGCCTGCCAGTGACGTCAGACTCGATGCTCCATACAGGCAGAGATCGATTTTTGGCCTGCCAAAAAAAATGGATGATCATGCACCAAGCGCCAACAGCGATCACGAATAATAAAAATACCATACCAGATTACGCAAAACTATTCCTTAATCTGTTCGTGAAAGTCTTGTATTTTACTTACCAGATTCGTACGACCAATCTCATAGAAGAAAACGCTCAGAAAATTATTGAGAATATATATACATATCACATTCAGTGAGATAGATTATATAAAACACGAACTAAATAATACAAGAAATTAAGATTCGACTCTGCAATATTCGTCGCGCTGTCTGAATCCACTCCCTCGTAAAATGAAATAAAATTTCTCAACGAAGATTTTTATTTCTCCAGAAGGCAGCAACGACATGATGTATCTCTAGATAGTAATTAAACCCTTGAGATGGCCTCAAACTAAGGACACGTATTCTTTCATTTATATCTTCATTCGCATGGCTGTCTCAGTCAATCCTAGATTCGCTACTATCGGATGAGAAATAATCACCCATCGTCAATGAAAGATCAGTTACATGGGTCGGGAACCTGCAGGCACGCACACTGGGTCCACGTTTTCGTGATCCCTACTAAAATAATGAGCATCAGTGAGATCGTCCATCAAAATGAACATCGGCCTGTCGCTGCATCTCTTGAAATTGACCAAAACGCCGCTCCAAAACACTGGTCCCTCACAACTTTCCAGCGAAACGCTGAAAAGCTGAGGACAGAAACTTCACAAAAATAGAAGATATGACGACTCTTAACGTGCTATTTTTTATCCAGCAACTACAGAATTCACTTCATCCTGCTACATTATACGTGTCGCTATGTTAGGAGAGACAGATGACACTGAATGCTAGTCTCCATGGTTGTCAAACAACGTCTCCGTAATGTTCTCACTGTCCCATAACCATAAGTGAAAAACACAGTGTTGTTAAACATCGTGGTTTCAGGCATGACTCTCTGTTCTTCTAAAAGGTTTACTAAACTTTAACACTCTAAGAAACAGTTTACTCATCAGTCAATTCAAAACGGATCACTTAGTGTTGTTAAGATTAATATTGGCAAATCATGTTGTAACTAAATTATGTCAAGGAAGTAAATCTATGTTTTGTTTATTTAAAGTGAAATAAATGAATCATCGAGTAGGTAATACCTGTGCCAACTAATGAACGCAGACAAAATTAAATTTTGGAGATAGAATGTGACAAATGGCTGAAACGTAGCTTCATCTGAAGACCAGCTAGTGAACTATCAGTATTGTGGCAATTCACTCCTGCTTAACACAACGCAGACAAGCGAAACTAGACCTGTCAGAACAAGAGGCAACCTCCAATAAGTTCTTTCTGAGATTATCTGCGAACTTTGTAGTTTACTCGTTCCATTGTTCCAAATGGCCTAAAGATCACGGAACACTGTGAGAGCATTAGCAGGAAAGTCTATTTCGTATTCCAGATACTCTTTACCACAAGAATAGAAGGTTTACGGTAGTAATCGCTTTTCAGGTTCGCAAGGCGTGAAACCTTATCGAACTAGTGGTACCGAAAGCAAAATTCGTCCTTACGGTTTGCTGCATAAAAGAAAAGGTAAAATGAAGATCTTTATAGGTATGCAGAGAAAATTACAGACACAATCCACAATTTTGAGGACACCATATGAGAATGAGAGTGGGTTGATAAAAAGAATTTTCAACTACATCACTAAAAAAAAAGGGGGGGTGTTGAGGAGACGAGAAATGGAAAAAGTTGGGAGCCATCCCGATGAGATAGAGAACAGAAGAGTGTTTCAAACTAAAATTAATAAATTCAAGGGGTTCAAGGAACGATGTACAAAGGGCTAGCTCATCTGCTCAGAAGAAAGAAGCAGGAAAATCTGTGAAAGAATTTTTTTAAAAAAAAGAAAAAAAGTCAAATGTGCAATTATTCGAAGGTTATTGACTTCCAGATAAAAAAATAATTTATCTACTGTACTGCTGAATTGAATAAAAACAGGAAAAAGTAATTTTAATAAGGCTGCAATGCAGGTGTATTGCTTACACGTTTTAGTAACCACAATATAATAAAATTTAATTTTCTCATTTCAGTTTCTTCATAAATTATCAAGACTGCCTAGTTTGATAATAGACAAACCATTTATTTCGATATCTTTCTGCCTAATACACAGTCGTGAAAATTGTAACTTGGTTACATCTTTTATTAAAACATCATGAAATAATTTCAATTATGCGTTGAAGGTGGCATCACATAAAAGTGCAGCAAACTCTGATAAATTTCAGAATTTTTCTAAAAACTCTCTCAGTATATCATTTAGTCAACCAATCTAGTGAAGCCCTTAGTTTAAAGTTTGGCTGTTCTTCGTGGGTCTCTTCAACATTGTACCTGTTGAAGCAGCTCGTGGAAGGAGTCCAGCAGGTGTCCGCCGGGGAAGCAGCGTTCGCGGAGCTGCTGCGGCCTGGCGGCCACGGCGCGCACCAGGCGCAGCTCGCACAGCAGCAGCTCCATCAGGTTGTAGGCGCGCAGCAGTGGAGCCCGCTGCTGCACCAGGCGAGCCTCCTGCTCGTCCCGAGACGGCGTAGCCTCCCCAGTCACCGCGTCAGGGCCCAGCGCAGCCAACTGCGTGCGCACTAGCAACATCTCCGACAGCAGCTCCTGCAAGCGCAGCGAGACAAAACAGAGGGGACATCACCAAAAATTCAACCGTATCGTGTACGGGAGAAAACTTATTTTTGCCAGGTAACGTCAGTAAAGAATTTATTTTTTTTCTTCCATTTGTGAAATTTTTTTTTTACAAAATTATTCATTGAAAATAACTTTATCTGTGAGTTTTATTACTAACCAACTCCAAAAACGGAAAACACTAATATATAAATACTAACAGAACAAGAAAAACATCCGAAATAAAAATTGAACACATCCAATCAAAATTGCTTATCGTTCTCTATTATGGTGACATACGACAACAATAATAATATAAATACTAAAATTTTCTGTGGTGTCAAGAGCAACTGAATTTTTCTCCGTCGACGTTCTACAACAAGATAATTGTGGCTTGTTCCCCGTGCGAACTGCGGTTGTAATTGTTTGGAAAGACCATTTTAGTAGGCATCTATTAAAGTTATGTAGAAATAAATACATGAGGTGTCACAGTTTCACGTTGCCGTTTATTCCGCTTCTGTTCCGTTGGACCTACAGTTTAACGTGGATTTACAGGTATAACTATGGAGCGTCCTAACGAATTTCAAATGAACTTTTCTTTTTTTGCTTATGGCTTTACACCTCGTCGACGTCGAGGTCATTAGAGGCGGGAAAGGATGGGGTCAAGGGACGGGAAGAAATTTGGCCATGGCCTTTTGAAGGAACAATGCCGGCATCCACTTGAAGTGATTTGGGAAAACCATGGAAAACCCAAATCTGGATGCCCGTACGCCGATTCGAATCCAAATCCTCCCGAATTCAAGGCCAGAGCGTAACCGCTCATCCACCAGGCTCGGTATTTCAAATGAATAAAGCAAAGGTCAGATTAAGTGTTCGTAAATATTCTTGGCCAAAATAAAATGCGAACTTCAGACCCTGCATTTTTAATGGGATACCTGCACCATTGAGCTACTAGCCACCTCAGGGGAACAAAACTGTCCTAGTCTAACCGTATGGACCATCTGCCTAAAATCCTCGTATTTCTCCAGTTAGTATCCAGGGCAGGTAACAATGAAATATAAGAATGATACAGTCAAGCAACGGTAAAGAGCTACGACCTTGAGAACTCGTAGAACGCCGATCAGGAGTCCGCTAGATCAAAGATCCAATAATATTGCAAGCTGATAAAATGACCTCGCACAGTAGGCCACGCAGATATAATAAGAAGGAATAATCTGCTGAAAACCTCTTGGCAGCTACAGCGGGGTCTCTCTCTCATAAAGTCTTTCAATGGCCACACCGACGCAGATGCCAGGGGAGCGTCGCTGCCGACACCGCAGGCGGTGGCGATCGCAGACAACGGAGAAGAAGCCAGACGACTGATACGAAGGTGGGCTCTACTGATATAGGAGAATGTAGTCGATCCTGTGGTCAATAATGGCTTCATAATCATATGGGCATAGTCTTGTGCATATACACTATTTACCAAAAAGTAACTGGACACCTGTGAAGATAGGTATTTTAGTACATCAATTAACTTGCGTGGTCTCCATATGCTGTAGGATAGTGTAAAACTAGTTGACAAGGAGACAGCACGATGTACAGAGATATCGGACTTCGATAAAGGCGTTTCAGTGGCCGCCATTTCAGCGGGCTGTCTAGTCGATCGATTTCAATTAAAATTAACAGGCACAAATCAACGAGCGCATTCATGCTGCGTAAGTGGAAGATTGATGTGGACTGTGTTAATGTACATCTTTATAGTATAACATCCAGAGCATAATTACTCTTAGAAAAAGAAAATCGGTTGTTCTGGAGACGAGAGGAGAAACAACGAGAGAAACTTTTGGCTGGCGAGCGACTAGACGAGCTTAGTTAGCATCTTGCGAGGTGTTGAAATAAACGTTACTGATCAGCTAAGGACCTGAGTAATTCTTTGGTTTATTTGAAAAGGAAATAAGGCGAAATAAACATAAAATGGAAAATTATAAAGACTATTATAGTTATTGTTCGCTACAAGAACTTTTAAAGAAATTATTCGGTATGATATTTCCATTTATGTTACTTGTAAAGCAAAAAGGCTTTAATAAATAAAATAACATCGACAGACATAATAAAATACGATATGTTCTGCGTGACGCATAATTTTGGCCGACAGACATCGCAGAACCATACAACGTAACACTGTCAAAATAGAGCACAACGCATGGCTACCATCTGACTGGAGTTTCATGCAGCTGCAGGAGTATCGTTTTCCACTGAACCAATGAGTACAGTGGCCCACCGACTTTGATATTTCGGAAGAGCAGCTGCACATAAGCGCCACATCACGACAAGCAATAAAGCTCGGCGACTTGGGTGGTGTTTGGATCGTCGTAACTGGACATTGAAGCAGTGCAGATCGGCTCTGTGGAGCGATGAGTCAAGGTTAACATCATTCCGGTCCGATAGATGTGTTTGCTTGTGGCGTCTGTCAGGGGAACGACTTTTTTTTTGGAGAGTATAGCGGCAACTAAGAAATTCGGTGGTGGTGGAATGAGGGTGTGACACTGTTTCACAGCCTTCGGCATAGAACCGCTGGTGATTGACCATGGTAGCATGAACACAAAGGCCTATTGAAACATTCTGGATAATGAAATGCTCCCAACATTGTGGCATTTTTACGGAATTGACCTGTGTTACTTTCAGGATGACAATGCCAGGTGCCGTGTTTCAATGGATACTATCCACGGGCAGGCCAACAGAGTGTTTGCCTATTGGACTGCCTGCCCAGAGCCCCGACCTCAACATTAAAGAATATCTTTGGAACGTATTGGATTCCCGGGTAAAGACTCGTCAGGAGCGGCTAAAATCCATTGTGCTCAACTCATGGAATAGATGGAAGAGGAATGGCGACGAATTTCATTGGAAGTCCTGCTAAAGCGTGTAGAGAGCATGCCAGACAGGTTGGCTGCTGTTATAGCCTCAAGAGGTGGTTCTAGGAGATTCTAAAGGATTGATAACCACCGAGCAAACATTGTGGACGGGTGCCAAATTGTTTTAGAGTACACATTGTACTACCCAGTTAGTTTTGGCTGCAACTCGCCCATACTTATAACGTGCCGATTAAACACGTGACTATTTTTGTTAATAAGCTAAATAACTTTTTTTACGGCTCGTCGACGCCGAGGTCATTAGAGGCGGGAGAGGACTGGGGTCAAGGATCGTGAAGGAATTTGGCTATGGCCTTATGAAGGAAGACATTCGCCTCTGGGAAAACCATGTAGAACCCAAATCTGGATGCTCGGACGGGGACGAACCACCGTCCTCTCAAACGCGATGCCAGAGCGCTAACCACTCACCCACCACGCTCGGTCTAAGCCAAATAACAATTGAACAGTATATATATATATATATATATATATATATATATATATATTGGCGTATGCCATCAAATCATTGAAAACTAAATAAATGGGTTGATGTGTAATTGCTGTCTCAGTGATTTATCCTATCACTACCTATTTTTCACAGGTTTCTTGCCTCCCAGGTGAAACCTAGGAGGCGGACTGCTGTAGAATCGAATCTCGGGGACTCTTTTCAGCTGACCTAACCTATGGGAAGTAAACGAGAAGAAATTCAGCCGGAGCCTTTAAAATGAACCATCCCGGTATTTGCCTGGAGGAAGTACGGTAAACCATGGAAAACCGCAGTCAGGATGGCCGGACGGGGATATGAAGCCCATCATTCTGAATGCCAGAGCGATATCGTTTTCCACCTGACTCTGTGACCCGTGTAGCGTTATCCGTAATTCCACTACAAATATCTAAATGTGCCGACCCATAAAACTGACAGATGTTGCAGTAGAAACCTGTGGTTAACTACTAGGTTCGACTCTTATCAACCGCTACAGAAAAAGCTTATTCTGCCCGCGCTTGCTGCTATGCCAACCTCATTGCTCATAACTTTTTTCATTGAACAACTACGAGACTGGGTCTAGTTTTACAATAATTGTTAGTGGAATTTCATTTATTTTTGTGGATTGGTCCCTTATTCTGAATAGTCGCTCAGACGCAACGGTTTCATTCGAAAATTCGTAGTTACGATATACATGTGACATTGTTAGCATCAAGGACGCCCCGTTACCTTAACGATCTAGCAGCAAACGCAGAACAGGCAACCAAGCGAAGGCTTGCCTTCCTCGGTGTAAATATTTAAGTGTGAACATTAGCCTTAATAACAAACTCCTACATTTATATGGCCAGTAACGGTACTGGCTGTTTCTTATACAGTCGTCTTTGTTTACGCACCTTAGCTATCGCAGACGTTTTTTCCCCAGTGATAAACTCTCCGCACTTTATTCCCTTCTTTCAAACCTATATCGTGATATGACCACGTTAAAGATTGTAGTTCTAGACGCATGGATTATGCTACACCCTGTTCGTGCGATTAACTATAGTTTTATAACTTTAAAAGGCGAGGAGTGGATTAAAGGAAGGACGCCCTACTTAGGGGAGCGGTTTTTGGGGGCCCCTCAAGTAAAAAAAACCTAGGTGAGCAGGATAGAGGAAACAGAGGTAAATAGTTGGAGAGAACGGGAAATCTCGAAGTTCCTACTGGGCTGTGAGATTACGACGAGAACTTGGCAGCACAAGCTGCAGACGCTGATTATCACAACGTGTTATTTCTCCACCTGCAATGGACTGGGAAGGTCAAATACGGTTTCACTGCGAACCATTCTACACCAGCTGTGTTGTTGTCTACTGGAAATTAGGTCAAGCTGGTGAGCTCGCTAAATAAGAAAACTATTATGACTGTATTTCATTCATACTGTTGCGTCCTGTAGACGATCTCATGCAATCATTACGACTCATTTATAAAGTACATTTTTCACTCATTTTTAAATTATTTTAATAACTGAGAGTTTTGTTCTGTATTACATACTAAATAAATCTACAGTTTTTTTTCAGAATCCCTTACCCTTTGAATTTATCCTCACATTCAAAGAATAACTTCGTCAAAACTAAAATGAGTTGTGTCAGAAATACAATTAATAAACTGAGTATGCGGCCTTACTACTTGTGCATCAGACAACAACTAAATGCACCATTTATGTCAACTAGTCAGAATATTCGCGTTTTAAATATAAAACATCAGCCGGTAACGCTCTGGCCTGGCATTCGGGAGGACACGCGTTAGAATCCCTGTCCGGCCATTGCGGTTTCGATATTCTATGGTTTCCGAAATCATTATTGACAAATACCGGGATGGTTCTTTAAAAAAGCCGAATTACTTCACATTCCTTGTCTCCGGTCCCAATCACCTCAATATCGATGATATGAAAAGCCATAAGCAAAACGAAAAAGAAACATCAGAAATGAAAGTAGATAAGAGTATGAACGAAGACTTTCCCGCAATGTAGTCTTCAGGGGTGTACCACCGGATTTTGTTGTGGAAACACAATATTTCGACGGCTAGCTCCGCCGTCTTCTTCAGGTCTAGAGACATCTGCACTGGCCGGCTGACCCTCAGATACTGAGATGTCTCTACACCTGAAGAAGACGGCGGAGCTAGCCGTCGAAATATCGTGTTTTCACAACACAATCCGGTGGTACACCCGTGAAGACTACATTGTAGATAAGAGTAGAATTTAAGTTAATTAGCCTTGACCATCAATTATTGTATATAATAATCAATGTTGTAATGGAAAATTTGCAGAATGCCGTAAGAAATTTATATTTGTTTGTAAAGAGTGTAGATTATGAAAGTATCTTAAACTTTCGCCTCTTGACGGATCGGAATCTGCAGTGGCGGGTAGCAGACCTTGTGCAGGTGGTCGAAGCCGCGTCGCAGCACGGCGGCGCAGCAGCCGTAGAAGAAGGTGTTGACGGCGCGCAACCTGCTGACATCCCGGTAGCTGAGCGGCCACAGCACCTGCTCCAGCAGGTGGGGCGGCAGCTGCGACAGCGACATCTGCGCAGCCTATCCGCAGCCCACCACCGCCTCCTCCAGCTGTCGGAAACAACGTGCTCAGCGGACGGGGTTCCACCAAAAATTTAAGTCCTATTGGGATTTTGTCCTTGAAACACGGCACCTAGGTATAGAGGTGATTTCCTGCAAACTCGAGCGACGTTTGAAATCTCCCTTACTTCGATACTACCTAGTAAGTACTATTACAACAATTAATGCACCTCTTCGTACTAGTTAAGTGAACTATCCTGGTATTCATTATATGATTATTTCAAGGTTCCTTCTATTGTTGCCATCTGAAGATAACAATTAGTGTTTGAGTTTAGTTTCGATGTGGTACGATCCATGGGTGTATCTTGCGAGGTGCAGGGGGGGGGGGGGCTGTAGCCCCCAATAGAAGAAAAATCAAGTTTGCCTTCAGTAAGCTTCGGCGAGTGAAGAACTGGCTCAGGAGCAACCATGCGAGAGGAAAGATTGACTGGATTATGCCTAATGAATGCGCATAGAAATTTCGTGAAAGATCACAGTGAGATATTGACAAACAAAGATATTGAAAAATTTTGTGAGAATCCGAGACGATTCATGTTTACATTAGAAACTGTAACTCAATTACAATCTTAATTAACTATATAACAGGTCCTTAGATTAAGTGGTTGGATTACTATGTTAATCAATAATCAAAATAGTTTCCTCAATAGGTTTGAGTTTAATTTTGTAAGAATTGGTCATGTTTCAGTCCCTCACCCCACTTCCTCGAAACCAAGATGAGTTGCCCCCCCTCCCCAGTTGAAATCTTTCCCCCCTCCCATTTCTGATGCTGGTACAATCGGTTAAAGAATATCGTATCGCTCTAATATCATTACACAAATTCAGAATGGATAAATACGATTTTTCAGGATACTTGTAGTAAGTGTTCATTTATAGGTATATTAATTTGTTTAACAAGGCTGGAGAATTCAAAGATCATCATCTGAGCATCCACATTTCGTACGTACATCGCAAGACTTAAAAGCCGAGAAGGCCTGAATTTGAAGAAATCCGCTCCGTATACAGAAAATTATGGAGATAAATATGATTAAAAGGTCACTGAACTGTATCATCAGAAAAAGAGTTATAAACATAGTGCCTTCAAATAACGCATCGGAAAGTAGGTTAGTTATTGCTATTGTTATTATTGTAAATTTTGGTTTTTAAACAAAGCAAGGTTACAAAATCAAGATGATTCTCTTAGCATACCCAGAAGATAGTCATGGAAAAATCCTCTATAGCGATGAAAACATCTTCACCAGCCAGGAAACATACAATAAACGAAATGACAAGATTTATGCACTTTCATCCAAAGGCGCCTCCGAACTCGCTGGTAGAAAATTATCACCACCCAGAGTTAGCAATGGTTTGCGGTTTTTTATGATTCATTTTTTATAAAAATCGGTCAAAATACCAGTTAGCGAACGGAAGCCTTGGAAGCTAGAGAACTTTTTTAGTGGCGTGTGGCTATTTAGTCCATACAACCAGCTACCACGTTGTTTATTTGCTTCCTCAACATGTTTTCCTCATTTTAACGTTTGCACTGTATGAACAACACAGAATTTTTATTCACCTCATTGCTAGGCATACATGTTCACATTTATGAGCCAGCAATTCCGTGGCGATCCATATAGGCCACCATTTGAGTTTACCCGTCAACAGCAGCGGCGTAGAATAAGCTAGCTCAAAAACCTCTGCATAGGTCTCATTGATGTTTTTTTATTTTTTTATTATAAATAGAAAAACTTCTGCAAAGGTCTCATTGATGGATTCACTTTTTGATTGTAATTAAGCTGTGGTACTTATAACTCTGTTATATTTAAATATCTATTGTAACTATAAGCAAGTATTGTATGGCGCACAAGCTGACTTAGAATCGAAATTGTGGCATGCAGGCTAACTTAGAATCGAAATTATGGTCCATCTCCAAAATTGGTTGGGCAGCCTTGATATAGATGATAAAATGTGTGTGTTAACTGTCTGACGACGAGCCACATCACAAACCAATAACAATTGTATAGGATTTGAACGCGGCGAGAAGGCGCAGTACACGCACATACCTCGCCTAACAATTTGCTCGCAGCGGATAAAACGTGCTGAGTGTCTGACAGGTTAAGTAAGATGAGCAGAGAATTTGTAACTGATTGCATTGCGACATATCAGGAGCATCGTGCATCGTGAAAGGTGGAACCAAAAAAATTTCGTAAGGAATATATATATATATATATATAAATATATAAAGAAAACTCAACAAGCTGTGGAATAGGCGAAGACGAAATCCACAAAACTAATATACGGTATTAAAACTTACTCTTGTTTACGAGAATTCAACAACTAACGTACAGTATCAGCAACACAGGAAGCCCAAATTGCGAAGGGGAAGATGAAGGGAATGCAGAGGAAGATGTATCTGTGCATTTATGGACTACTGAAGAAATCGAAGAAAATACTTCTCAAATAGTACAATAATTGTGTTTATAACCTTCATGAAACCTTTTTTTTATTGTCATTCTTTCCGTTTCTTTTTCTTTTTACAGTACCAGTATAAGCTGCTGCACAAATAAATACTTTTTTGTGTAGGACTTAAAACATGTTTCAGTTCAATATTGTTATCTCGCGTGTAACACTAACCGCACTACACTTGGCTCACGATGTTTTGGAATTCACAGTGAGCCACGAGTAAGGAAATCATGACGGGTAAATACGTCGGCCACTACCATAAAAATAACAATTTGATCGCGGTGTTCCTGTGTATGGGCTTCGACAAGTACAGGCTCGTCGCGAGAATAAACGCGTGTACATTTTTAGCGAGCTTACTCGGGCACTAATGTGTGTGTGTGGACAGCTTTTGTTTGGTTGGCCGTCTGTACGTGAGGACAACAGACCATCTCCTACTCTACCGGTGCTGGTGAGCCGTTCACCTCGGACCCTAGTCAACACTCAATAGAGAATTCGCATATATTATGTATTGAAAGGCTCGAGATTTTGGATGCTACTAGAATGTCGAACATCCGATACTTTAGATTCCATTAATCTCATTTTAAAATAATAAAAAAAAATCTATATATTCTTTTTAAAATTTTGATACTTTCGACTTTCAAGAAAGCAAAATTCATTTCGGAATATACTTAAAGCAGTGTGCTGTGCCATATACGCTGGACCTCTTCGTTCGTACTAAATTTTTTATTTTATTATTTCGGCAAATGCTATTTGACCTTTTCAGTGTAGAATATATTAAAAAGTTACTGACCTTCATAGTGAAATGCTCAGGAAATTATAAACAAACAACCACTCAAAAACTAATGACAATTATCTTGAAACATGTTTGTTACGCTCGATGTAGGAGCTAATGAAAGAACGAATGCTTAAAATTGATTTTTTTTTATTTTTGTGGAGGTTGGTACCACTATTATAGGAATTAAATAGTTTTTGTTTATTTCAGTTATTTTTCGTGGAAATTCTTCCTGCGCCAATATACCGTCTACGTCGCTGCCTATGCCATTATGAACAAACGGAAAAACAAATCTCTTTGTAGTTTCTAATCGACACTAACTTTTCGAATATTATCGTATATTAATTACCTCAAAAATTGAAGTGCCGCATACGAGAGCTCTGGAGACAACCTCTCAGGAAAATCTTAATAGAGTACATAATTTGCTGAAGGGAAACAGAATGTTAATATTTCGCCAGATTGAAGAGATACCATGCATTTATATAGTAATCCTCATTGTAATAGAACAGTTTTACAAGATAAAGGTTTTGACAGCAGATCTATTGGCAGCGAAGAGTTAAGTGTCTGCGAAAAAATTAGCGCTCTTTGAAACCAACTCTGTATAATTGTTTTAGTTATTGGTGTTCCGTCTTGTAACTAAACAAAAACTAAAAAGCATTTGTTTAGTGTCAGAACCGAAAACCAATAACAAAAAAAAAAAAACAGTTATTATGACAACCAAGTATCTTAGGCCAAAATCACCAACATGCAAATTCAGTAAATTTTTGTTGAATAATTTGTAACTTTGCATGATACCTACCTGGCCTCACTACTTCATCTCAGAAGCAGGCCAATTCTCCTTCCCCTCCAAAAAAGCACAGAAAGTTAAGAAAGTTATATTGTCTATGCTATGAGATTTTGAGGGAGTAGTGCATTTAGCTTCTTTAAAAATTGAGAAATCTTCAAGGGGAGGTATTTTATTATACTTGAAAAGCAACTGTCTGTAGCTAAAGAGTTTTTTTTTTTTTTTTTTTTTTTTTTGCTTGTGGCTTTACGCCTCGTTGATTTCGAGGTCATTAGAGGCGGGAAAGGAATGGCGACAAGGAATGGGAAGGAATTCGGCCATGTCGTTTTAAAGAAAGCATCCCGGCATTCGCTTGGAGTGATTTGAGGAAACCATGGAAAACCCAAATTTGGATGGCTGGGCGGGGATTCGAACCGCCGTCCTTCCGAATGCGAGGCCAGAGCATTAACCGCGCATCCACCACACACGGTAAAAGAGAACAGACAAGTTGTCCAAAAAGGTACTTTTTCATCAGTAATAATTCTCTCGCAATGACACTAGCAACAGCAAGCAAGGCAAATTGCAAGTTTTGTGAGACAGTGTCGTCCAAGTAGTCTGCTGATGAAGGGGTTTTGTGGTGCCACGACCGTTCCAAACGAAGCACAAGTGACGGCATCATTGAGAGAAGTGGGGTTCCCGTTGGACAGAACCGCCCCAAGGAGAGAACCAAAGTGAAGATAACGGAAGAAACAGCTTACACCAAAGACGTAGCCTGGGAGTTCCCTCAGATTCACGAGCACTGGAACCCACAAGTTGTCATTAAGGTGTGACAGCCGATGGAGGCTTCACCTCTTCTCTTCTATGTCGAGGCAACAAGACGGGGCAGCCGCCGTCAAGATACTAGACTTGTGCATAATAGTTCGCGAGCGGGAGCGCTCAGTTTAGTTCGCAGATCCCTCGCGATCTAGGTCGCTCTTTTAGTTCGTCTCCAATTCATAGCAACAGATCGTTCGCTCGCCTTGTTACCGCTACTGCACGCGCTTTACTGTTATTTTTTTTTTATTTTTTGTTATTACAGTTTTATTATTCAATCATTTTTTTGTCGATTCTAAATGGAATTTAATATGACCTTAACAAAAGTTGTTACTTAATATAGCTCTTGCAAATGACTTTAGCATGACCAGTGGGCACCGATAAACCAAAGTGCTCATCGTTCTTTGCACAAATGGGTAAAATGGGGCATTAAACTGTTCTCTTTTTACTTTTTACTTTACTTTACATACATTCGTAACATATTAATTTTTAAAAGGATTCATTTATAAATTTATTAGTTCATTGAAGAAACATTACTTATAAAATATTATAAATTCGTTTATTTTGATGAAATAAAATACCCGTTTATAAATAGTCGACTTTTAATTTTTTTATATAGTTTTATGCAAGAAGCGCATAAAATATAGTTTAAAATATTAAATTGTAAAAAAACATAACTTTTGTCCTTTTCTACTCTTTACTAAATCATTATATTTTTGAAGTGTACTATATTTTTATAGTTTATTCTACAGAAATATTATGATCAACCGAAAAAATGGTAACTCAAGCGGCGATTGGTGATGTATTTGCACATAATAGTTCGCGACCGGGAGCGCTCAGTTTAGTTCGCAGCTCCTTAGCAAACTAGGTCGTTCCAGAAAAAAGATCGTTCGCTCGCTTTGCTACCGCTACTGCACGCGCCCTATTGCTTTTTATGGTAGTTGTGATTATCGGTGGTTGTCTATTAATTGTTAATGGGATCAAAGCGTATTTTGTTTTCCACATTCCTCGTTAAATTTCCGTAGGTAGCTTCTGCAATAATTATTAATGTTGAATTGTTCTTTTTTTTTTATCTGTCTCTTCAGTGAAGTGTGTCCACAAGGAACTGTGTTTCCTTTTAGATGACGTAGTAATAAATAACCTAAAACAAAGTCGTTCTTAGGAAAAGGATCGAACGGACTAACGAACTAAGGAGCCGGAGATCTGGGAACTGGTTCGCGTAGTTCGGCTGTGGGAGCGCTCTTCCGAACTAGTTCGTTCGCGAACTACACAATACTACAAGGTACGTCCCTGGACCAGCCATGATCGCCGGAGACGCCTCCAGCCACAGGAGGGAACAGCATTAACCTCAGGTGGAGCCGAATGACTGATCATTGGGAACGGTGAGTACAAGATATAGTCACCGCTACGTGTCTGTTACATCTGATACGCACGTATTTGAATGAAGGATTCGGCAGTATATATCCGTCCACTGCCAACGGGTGTATAATAGAAAACGGATCATTTTTAAGTACTTTTTTATAAAAAAAAAATTACATAAAGGCACTGGATAGACGTTATTGGCTACATTCGTATTTCGTATACTGATTTACGGCTAACATGAGTAGATTTTATACAACCAAAGGGGAGGGGATCTCTATTTCATAATTATAAGAGTTACTTTTCAGTTGTGTTGCTAGGTATTATGGACTCATTTGCATTGACGTTGGAGCTTTCGGAATGGAATAAGACACTACTATATTACAAAGAACCTCTTTTTTTAAATAAACAATGAACTGAATATTCCAAGAGAACATCTCTCGGATACTACAGGCATAAAAATTCCTTTCTCTTTTATTGACGATGATGCATATTTCCTTTTATGAAATTTAATGATGTTTATATCAATAGAATTTCGTCAAACAGAAAAGGGATTTTCAGCTATTACATTACAACGTCCTCGGAGGAATATCGAAGGCGCACTCTTGAATAAATGGAAAATTGTTCACAAATTTATAAATCTTAGTTTTCTTAATAATAAGAACTATAGATGGATTCAATATGCAAGATTGCAAATAGTATAGATCGTTTTATCGATATCGGAAAAGACATCTCGAAACCGACAAGACGACCTGTTAATCAATGTATCCAAGCAAGAAACATGTTAGCAGATTGTTTTGTTTCTGATGTTGGCCGCGTCTCGTTGACAAAGAAATTATATTTAAGAGCTTTTGTATATGTGATATGAATTTTGTACAGATGACAGATAAATACTGGATCGTAAAACATCACATGAAAAAACTGAATTTATAATAATAATAAATACCATAATTAAATATTTCATTTTTAACTTTTTCGTTCTTTTCTTAGAAACCCTCTCAGAATATGAGAAATACAACGGTCCAAGATCCTCTTTTTTTTATTCTGTCGTGATAGCACTCTTATCTCACATCCCAATTTTCTTGATAATTCTTAATTTCCCAAATTCTTCATTGTCAATGTTTTCTAATAATAAGAAGTTATCCGTAATTTTTGCATCATTTATGTCTACTACCGACATATGAGGCGCTTAATAGGCAACAAGGAATCAAGAGACCGTATCCAGCTCTGCTGCAGCATGATAGGAAGAATTTGGAATAACTAACGTAGGATGGACATAAGTGGTCGCAGCGATGCCGGAGCTATGTCTGCATTGCACCGGGTGCAAACGCCCGGCGCTGCTTCGATATCGCATTTACGTCGTGAAAAACACAGACTCTTATACGGTTAAACACACACATTTCCGGCATCACTGCGGTAATGTACATACATCGTGCGGTCGTTATTTCAAGCACTCCATCGCCACGCCGCAGCTGTGTTGAACATGCATCTCCGATCTAGCAGTATCTTGTTACGGTGTTACCTATTGTATCTTGTTACCTATTGAGCGCTGCACATGTACGATAAAAATCTAAACGTAGCATACATGGCAGATAAGCTTTCACATTGAGATTAGAGAGCTATTACTACCAACAAGAGGAATGGCCAGTTAAAAAAGAACAACAGCCATAGATGTGAGAGTCATATTCCTCAGGAAAATGCAGGCGAGATGTTGAATCAATTATTGAATACTGCAATTCATTCCAGAGCCTAACAATCCTAACCGAAATTAGAACCTTTAGACCTGGTGCATACGTATAATTCGTGCAGCCAAGCTGCATTTTATTACATTGTTCTTCACGCGCTGACATCTTCGAGACCGTAAGAAGTCAATATTACTCAGTTAATAAACACGTCACCATCTAACTCGCCGATTGATCCCTTCAACCAATGGAATGGATAATAATGATATGAGAGATATCCAAAATATTATTAACTGCACCACTTTCGGAACCTGCCAGAAACTGTTACGAACCTGATGAAATTTACAACAGTCGCTTAGTACCAGTTTCTGGCAGGTTCCGAAAGTGGTGTAGTTCCCATTAAATTCTTCGGAAAATATATGTGGCGGAAACGCAAATCATGTATCTAAATTTTCCTGTGTGACATCACAAACAGATAAACTGCAACCTTCGTCCTAACATACACGAAAACAGATGCACTCGATTACAGAATCTATGACCTGCGCAGCGAGATAGTCATTGCATAGTGATGTTACATGCTTGTTGACTTACCCGAATATTCTGGCTGAGGCGATGAAGTCCGTATCATGGCAACGTTTCCACTATTCCACAGCAACAAAGGTGTAATTATTCTGAAAAGGAATTCTGCGGGTCTTCAGAAAATTTTGGTTGCGGTACTTTAATATGTGTCGAGGCCTAAGAATACAGAAAATGAGTTTACTGCTTTGCTCCCAACCGCCTAAGCCACTATTCGGTAAAATTGATAGGATTATTGTAGGTGCTAGATGAATTGGAAACCGTAGGTTTCTTTATTCTCTATTGTTCTAAGCATTGATCCTCTTATTGTATTACTAACAGAGAATGGAGACCAAGATTTAGAAAGGAAGAAACATACAGTGGATAACCAACATAAAGAATAAGGAATACCTCCCAGAATAAGAATGCTATTTAGAAGTTGTTACCGAAATACAATTTTTTTTTGTTTATGACACTAAGCATCGTAATGTGTGATAACATTTAGAAGGATTTTAACGACAGCGTATTAGGAAATGAAGAATTTAACACAACCGAAAATTTGGAACAAGTCTTTTGTAGCTAGCATAAAAAAAAATTATTATATGTAGAAAAAGTGTAATAACGTCAGGTTCCGAAAGTGGTGTAGTTCCCATTAAATTCTTCGGAAAATATATGTGGCGGAAACGCAAATCATGTATCTAAATTTTCCTGTGTGACATCACAAACAGATAAACTGCAACCTTCGTCCTAACATACACGAAAACAGCTAAGATTATTAAATACGGTCTTTAACAAGGAAGGGAAGACATTATAATTTTTTGTTCCCCGAAAAATAACATATTTTAAGGAAGAAATTGAGGATCTCACGTTGATCTGACAAGTATCAAGTTTGCAACTTTCATCCCAACCTACGTGGAAGCATACCTACGTACTGGTACAGAGAATCTTCTATACGCTTAGTCTAGCTCACTAGCGAAAAACGTCCCAAAACCGTGATCAGGTTTTTCAAATATTAATAACAGAAGTAATTACCAATCCGCTACATTTTTTTTTTTAATTGTAGCGGATTGGTAAGTTGGGCAGATTAATTGCTTACCTTGCATGATTTATAATCGCCACCTTCCACTATCTTATGCAAAGCACATATATTAATTTCAGGAAAAAGAGGTGAAACCATTACTTCTGTTATTAATATTTGAAAAGATCCTAAAATATTGGTTTATTTGGTACTCATTACTGCTTACAGACAGAGGTATATTTACCATTAATCTTAAACATCTGTCTACGCAAAATAAAGTTCAACGTAATACCTTGTCTTACAGGTGCAACACAGCAAACAAACAATTATCGTTAATTGAAGCTAAGAAATTACAATATATGTACATTACAAAGAGTTACAAATTCCATATGCAACTGAAGCAAAAACTCTCTTATACATAACGAGAGAGATTCTTGTATGGTAATGATAACAAGAAAACATCAGATTTAACTGGATTACATAGGGCGCCAGGGAGTTAATTTGTTCCCACAAATAATAGTCATTGAAAGTTTCAAAACATGGAAATCAGTCTTTCAATTCAAACTGGATAGCGAAAACCAAAAAGCACTAGGCTTTTAGACACAACTAGCTCAGGAATTAATATCCGGTGGCATAAGAACTCACACTCATCAGGCCGTTAAAGGGCTATCTCAATGATTCGTCTGAGTACACACTGTTTCTGGAGGTATAATCACCGTGTCTGTCTGGCTGCACGCAGCGTCGTAACAAGAGCGCTGTCGTCTCTCAACGGCGCACCATCCAGGTAATGCTAGGCACTTGTCACGTCAACCAACAAAAGTGACAACATCGATCGGACTAGGCGCTCAGTCATCGAAGCCTCCAGAACGAAATCGTGTGCAGTACTCTGGCAGGCAGTTGCCAGCGCGATCGTTCTGGACGGAATGACCTCTTCTCGCCCCTCAGGGCTCGTCTCTCCTTCTCCTCGGCGAGTATCATGAAAAACACAAAATTTGTAATATTTCCAACCACGTGAGGAAATAAAAACATCGGATTGGCTTCGCAAAAGTCTCCCCTCTATGCTGGCTAATACATTGCCTCTTATTTGCTAAGAGTCTTCGGGTTTTGTCGGGATTGTTTGGGAGGATATGTAGAAATTTTCTCACGATACCGAGCGAACGGCGCATCTACGGATCCCTTCCGCAAAATTCCCCAGAGTCCAGCCTTTCTCAACAGGACCAGTGTCAGAGATAATCCTCTCATTGTCTTGACCTACCGGACACTTCCGGCTCAGTCAGAGTGTCGCTCACGCTAACACAACCCTTAGCTAGACGCGGATTTCTGTCACCAACTGAAGAAAAGAATATCTATTTATTTCTTATGTTATATCAAACAATAATTAATTTACATTGTACGAGATGATCCATCTAGTCATCTCGCTACACTAATAAGTGTATGTACTGTTCCACATCCCCGAGATTATTTTCACATAGGATCAAAGTGAACATATCTATCTATCCAACTGCCTTATTTACTTTCAAGTCATTCAGAGATCAAAACATGATCTCCTAAGTCATCAATGTCGACATCGCCTTCCTTTTCCATTACACTATTGTTCAAGTCGTCCCCATCATACAGTTTCTCAATGTATTCCTTCCATCGGTTAGCTCTATCATATGAGCTTAAAAGAGGTTTCCCATTGGCAGCTTTATTTTTCACACCTCATTTCTTTATTTCTCCAAAATTCTGTTTGATCTTTCTATATGCAACATTTACTTTACCTACGACGATTTCCTTTTCTACTTCTTCACACTTTTCTTCTAGCCATTTTTCGATTGCTTTTCTGCATTTCCTATTTATTTGATTTCCAAATTGCCTGTATTGCTCTCTTCCTGCTTCATCCTGAGCATTATTGTCCCTTCTCCTCTGATCCATCAGCTCCAAAATATCTTTGTGATCCAAGGTTTTCGGACAGCTTGTAACCTAAAGTATAGTGTTTCTTTACCAGCTTTCATTATTTTGGTCTTTAATGCATTTCATTCGTCCTAAGTCTACCATTTCTTTAAATTTTTCTCTAGTGCTAGAATGTTTCAGTTTATTCACTTCCAGTCTGTCCTGCTTATACTGCTTCCTTATTCGCTTGAATTTCAGCCTGCACTTCATTACTATCAAATTATGGTCAGAGTCTATGTCTGCTGGGTACACTTACAGTCTAGAATTTGATTCCTGAATCGCTGTTTGACCATGATATAATCTAGCTGATATCTGCCTGTATCACACGACGTTTCCAGATGTATATCTTTCTTGCATGGTTCTTAAACAGTGTGTTTGTCACAACTAGCTTATATCTTTCACAAAATTCTAACAACCTGCTTCCTCGCTCATTTCTTTCTCCTAGACCAAAACTTCCTACAGTATTCCACTCTTTCCTTCTCCCACTATTGCATTCCAATCACCCATGATTATTAGATTTTCCTCCCCTTCACATGTGGGATTAATTCTTCAATTTCGGCGTATATTTCTCTATTTCTTCATCATCTTCCTGTGAAGTAGGCATATCCTCTTCAGTCCCGAGGTATCATATATGATACCTCCAGAAATTATTTTTTTCTCGGGCCTCTGCACAGCTGAACCTTTTCTGGCCTGTGGTATCATCTACGATACACATCGCGCTTCTCACAGCTCATTCGTTCGATCTTCTGCCGAGTGTCGCAAGTTGGCAGCACTGTTTTGAAACTTGGGATTCTACAGCTGCAGAGCATGTCTCGTCAAAATAAAGGTAGAGTCATATTTTTTTTCCATTTACAAGTGTTTTCACATGCTTTAATAACTTATTAAATATGTACAGACATTTCCCAGTTAAAATCAAACTATAAATTAATGTTATAACGAATTTAAAAACTTTAAACTTTTAGGTATCATATATGATACCTTGGGACTCAATGCCTACTTTTTTTACATCAGTGGAAGTGTAATTAAATATTCTTTTCACTTGATTTCCAGGCTTGACTGATGAAAACATCACTGAGCTGGTAAGTAGAATTAATCAAGATTATTCTGACATGGAGTTTGATGAATCTGATGCCGCAAACAGATCAAAGTGCCTCTTGTTCAAATTCGACAAACAAATGAGTTCTGGAGGCATTCAGATGAGTAAGAATAAGTATGTTACCAAAGTAATTACTTTTTTACCACTAGATAGTTTACTTAGAATAATTATTTGTCACTTTTAGTTATCAGATCGGTGACACCTCCAGATCAAAGTGAAGAAAGTGCTTCTCGTGCCTCTTGTTCAAATTCGACAAACAAATGAGTTCTGGAGGCATACAAATGAGTAAGAATAAGTATGTTACCAAAGTAATTACTTTTTTCCCACTAGATACTTTATTTAGAATAATTATTTGTCACTTTTAGTTATCAGATCGGTGACACCTCCAGATCAAAGTGAAGAAAGTGCTTCAGAAAAGGAAGTCGTGCCTCTTGTTCAAATTCGACAAACAAATGAGTTCTGGAGGCATACAAATGAGTAAGAATAAGTATGTTACCAAAGTAATTACTTTTTTCCCACTAGATACTTTATTTAGAATAATTATTTGTCACTTTTAGTTATCAGATCGGTGACACCTCCAGATCAAAGTGAAGAAAGTGCTTCAGAAAAGGAAGTCGTGCCTCTTGTTCAAATTCGACAAACAAATGAGTTCTGGAGGCATACAAATGAGTAAGAATAAGTATGTTACCAAAGTAATTACTTTTTTCCCACTTGATAGTTTATTTAGAATAATTATTTGTCAATTTTAGTTTTCAGATTGGTGACGCCTCCAGTGAACTCAAATCGAACATTGTTGGCAGCACCTCAGTAGTCACAAGTGAACTCACTACTGACAGGAATTGCTTTAACACATTTTACAAAAAGTAAAATTAAATTAAATTGAGACAAATAATATTAACAGTGATCCATGTGCTAATATCAAGAAAAGAAAAACTACTTTGAATATTTTTATTGTTGTAATTTTGTTTAATTATTTTGAATTGTTTACTTCACAATTGTTGAAAATTTTTATATTACTTTTCATATTACATTTGTATGTTGGGCTATCTACAGACCTACAACAAATCTGAAGAATGTGTGTATTGTTTATGACTTGTTTATTTGTAATAAAACAACACTAAACAGTAAAATAGTTTGTATAATTTTCCTGCTTGAGTCCCAAGGTATCATATATGATACCATCTATAAAAAATTAATTATTGTTTCAAAAAATTTTTTCATGGTCATTCATTGTTAACTAGCATCAACACTAAGTAAATAACACAATAGTAGTTCACTTGCACTTTTATTATGAGCTCGGGACTGAAGAGGATATACACTAATGTGGTTGGGACGGGATTAGTTTCTAACCTCATGAAAATAATCCTGTCACTAAACTGTTCATAATAACTCACCTGCTTTCCTACTTTCTTATTCATTACAAATCCTACACCTGTAACTCGACTGACAGGTTGTGTGCTAATTATCCTGTGTTCTCCAGACCAGAAATCCTGTGCGTCCTTCCATTTAATATCACTAATCCCAACAACATTTAACTTAGTTGTTCCATCTCCCTTTTTAAGTTTTCTAACCTACCTGCCCTATTTAGACTTCTAATATTTCAGGCTCCGACTCATAGAATGTTTCTATTCATTCTGATGACTCCTCTGTGAGAGGATTACATGTCCTCGGGATACCCTTTTGGTCTTAAAATGCAGTGGTTTCCCGTTGCCTTCTGCGTCCCCATGCCGTTGATCATTTCTTATTCATCCGCCTTTAGGGGCCGTTTCCAACCCCAAGGGCCAGAAGGTGCCTTGAACCACTCCCCGCTCTTCCGCCCTCCTTTCGGTGGCCGTTGGCAAGCAGTGGGTGACTCCTTATACCGGGAATCTTTCGGTCGCCAGATCCTCGTCCGTGCAAACAGGTTGCACCAAGTGAAGGAGAGGTTGACATTTGGTTGGAAAAGGCTAGTATAGTCTCTCCCAAACCCTTACACCCCATCATTTATTACACAAAATATGTAACAAACATGTTTCTCCTAAGTTAAACCAATCATATAACTTATAAAAGTGCAATGTGTCATTAGGAAAAATGTCGAAAGTGTCCCCGGATTTTGAGAAAAAATTCTGGTAACCCTATGCTGCAGAAAACTAGCTCAGGTGGTACAAAAACTAAAATATATTGATGTAGGTGCCACAATTGTATGCTCCATCCATAATATGCATAAGAAGCATGTGAAAGTATAACATTCTTAAGGTCATTATCTTGGAAACGCATGTCACCAGGGGCGTAGCTACTATGGGTCCTAGGTGGTGCAGTGCACCGGGGCCCCTACGCTCAAGGGGCCCCCAAGCATACCTCCGGAGGGCCCAAAGCGCACCTCCGGGGGCCCCCAAGCGCAGTTCAGAGGCCCATTTTTTTTTAGCTCTACAGCCGTCTAAGGGCCCCCATGAGACACAGGAAGTCCCTCACTAAGGGCCCTCTCACTACTCAGGGGGGCCCAACCATTGCTCATGGGGCCTCTAAGCACAACTCAAGGGGCCCATCCTCAGCTCAGGGGGCCCTTACCAGTAACACAAAGCCAAAAAAAAGTCGCCCATCTGGCCTGAGGGCCCCAAAATAAATTTTTTGCACCGGGGTCCTTGTTGACCTAGCTACGCCACTGCAGGTCACAATCTAATTTCCACGCTTCAAGTTATGAGAAAAACTGCCTACACACATATATAACAAATTTGTTATTCTGGAAGTGAAACTGCAACTTGTTAAGGTTCTTTGGTGGTTTAATTACTGCATTTATTAATTAAAAAGTCCACCAAAAAAACAATGTATGTTGATGCTCGTTTATTTTCAATCAAAACAAGTCTGCGACATTCACAAGCATAGTTGTTACAATCCAAAGATGCAATACTGACTTACTGAATACTTGCATGAATGTCTCTGTAGCACTGAATGAATACTTAATGCAAACTAAACTCTCTGTCCAGGCGATCTGTTTATATAGAGTCTATCGAAATTACGAGAATTCTTCAAAGGCATCCGCCCGATATTTCTCGATCATTAACAATCACTCAAACAATCAAACATATTAAAAACAATCGGAATTGATACAAAATTAATTAATAACATTACAAAATGATTAGAAATGGTAATTAGAGATACTTAAATACAAAATTATTTACAGAAATCCTTTCAAACGGTAGAAAATCGTCCTGTAGACATCGTAACTTACATTAATACATGTAATTACAAACTTTTAATAAATTCTCTTGCATCATTCGGTTCTTAAACATATT
The DNA here is from genome assembly GCA_031002005.1 of Vandiemenella viatica. Classification (NCBI taxonomy): domain Eukaryota; kingdom Metazoa; phylum Arthropoda; class Insecta; order Orthoptera; family Morabidae; genus Vandiemenella; species Vandiemenella viatica. The sequence continues at coordinate 247,331,731 of CM061920.1, read as the reverse complement.
AAATTGTATTTAAATAATTTTCTTACCTAAAACAAAGTCTATATACACTTATTTACAAAATAAACATATCAAATCACTTTCAAGCAAACTTTGGCTCACTACAAATATTTCACACAGTACAATATTATTCAAAATTCAGGTATTAGGGCTGTTACAAACTGGTAGATGAGGAAATGGTGCGATAAAATAGCATACAAATTGGTTAAATAAACCTTCTGGAATCAGGTATTCAAGTTCAGGTAAAACTTTATGGAGGATGAAAAGCATACTCACTCTATGTGGAAAATATGCGTCTAACATCATTTCATTATCTTCCAGGTCGAAATAAATGTTTACACAAAAATTCATCCCACAATGTCCCACAATTTCCGATCGGTTCATTTACACATTCTTACGGAATAGGTAACATTGCAATATTTGTTTCACTATTCCCACAAGTCAATTAGTTTCAAACAGCAAACCATTTTTACATTTCAGTTTTCTTCTATGTACGTCTGTATCAACATATTTAAATTGCAGCTGGTCTGTTATTGGGACACATTTACACCATATGTAAAATATACTATACAAATAACTACAGCCACACAAAACTTAATGCGAAATAATGGCCAGACTGAAAAAATTGTTTACTTTCAGTAAAGTTAATTTCCTGTTCTTTACGAGTAGGCAACGCGTAACGCTGTATTTGTTGCATATGTTCGTAAAACTTCTACCACAAATTCATTACTTTCAAACAGAAAAATATATTAACACGTAATCAACACTGCCCAATTCGGATTATTTTTATATATCGTACGTCCCTAATCACTTATACTTCAATTTCTCCTGTTTGATCACGTTATACACAAACCGCTAAAGCTGGTCGTGTTAAAATTCGATATAAATTTACAAAAGCATCACGGCCACTTAATAAACAAATACAAGTCGAATGCGTATAAATATAATGTCTCTGACAGTTACTATGGAACATGGAGGAAGGAATTCCTTCCTCCATGCTATCTTATTAGGAAGCCGCTTTTAGTGACGTATCGCTATTCAGCTACTTTTGAGGGCGTTATCGCTAAACGCTAAATAACGCTGATAAGCGGCTTTTCGTGACGTCAGGGCTATTTCGCTATTTTTGGGGGCTTGGTCGCTATTTTGTAGACATACTGTTATTTGCGTAGTTTCCAGCTGTTTCCAACAAGAGAAGAGCGTTTCTGAGCAGAGATTTTAATGGCGTGTCCACAGATATTACGTAGGAAAAAATAACTATACGTTATTTATAACGGTTAAAAGAGCGGTTAGGAAAAAGAATCAATAACTGAATAACGTATTACTGGAAAAAAGCTGTTTGCCCATCTCTATCACGTCAAGAAGGCAGAGATATTCATGAAATCAGCTTTCATAGAAGAGAGACTATAAAAATTATTGATAAAGTGTTATGCTGTGCTCTGAAATACATCATAACAACTACTTGATAGTTGTGTTTACAATTTTACCTAGAGCAAACATTATTCAGCAAAATGGTTTTTGCTTGTCAGGCTGATAGTTTTCTAAGAGAGGCAGGTAGCTTCTTTTGAATCCAAAATTATTGAATGCTTGTAACTCTAAAAATTATACATCTGCTCTTTTTCGTTTTCCTTCAGTTTTCTTCGAAAGTTGTTTCGTGCACAAAGGCGAAAATAGAGGTTGTGAATGGTGGCAAGAAAGAAACATTGGATGGCTTTGAAGTTGTACTAGATGATACAATTTTGTTTCCAGAAGGTGGAGGACAGGTGAGCAAATGCCCTGTTGCTATTTAGAAATTTTAAAGTGGGAAGCTTAGATCTTGGGGAGTAGTTAACGTCGCGATACATGACGTGACATAGTGCTTATGAAAGTTGCTTAAATAACTGATAACTAAATTCCTGGTGCCTTTTGCTGTGACAAGAAGGTTCAGTTTTCTTTCTGGTCCAGGCTGAATTTCAACCTAACCACAATCTCCGGTAATACTGGCGGTAGAAATTCAAAGCCTCACTCACACGCGCATTGCTACAATCATTTTATCTTAAGTTTCAACGTCGTGTATCGCGACGTAAACTTGAACCAGACCTTATCAACAGAAGTTATCAAATTGTACTGTTCTTGCAAGTCTTTGTCATTGTAAATGTGTTAAGCATGAAATAATTAGTGACCAAGATGAGGTTTTAAGACAGAAATTAAATTCATAACTTAGATCTGGATGTGATTAGTGAAGTTTTAAATTTACCAGGTTTGGACTCGGAAGTAAGTAAGATTAATGGCACAAGATAGCAGAGATTTGCAAACTTCCAAGTGAGTGTATTGAGCAGAGCAAGAGGGGCCTGGAAATGTAGTACATCTTCCTAACATAACCTGATTATAGCTTCGTGTGATCTCAGGATACAGAAGGAATAAATGATCATGAAACAGCTGTGATGGATGTAGGAGGGTTTCACACACCAGTGGTTAAAATTGAATGGTAGCAGTTTACATGTGATACATGTCAGCACTAACATGCTCATGAAATTACTAATACCAATCACTAAATAGATAGATAGATATGTTCAGTTTGATCCCATGTGAGAATAATCTCGGGGATGTGGAACAGTACATACAATTATATATATAATTGATAATATTATTATATATTGACAACAAGTTAGCTACAACCCATTAGTATAACCAATATCTCTTGTAATCTACAAGTACAATCCCGAGTTAATTAATACTTATTATGTGGAACAGTTTATACACTTGTTACCAGCATCTAACAAACAGTTAGTTTCTTACCAACCAGTTACCATGATAAGTTCCACTGTAATTTGCGACTACATATTGTATCATGTTAGTTGCTGTTTATGTGGAACAGTACACACACCTATTAACAATATCAATTATATTACCAACAACTCATAGGCAGTCAATTACTTAAAGACCTGATTCTTGGCTATCCGGGTGGCGCCGCGTCAGTTCTGCCCTGGAAGAAGATCCCAGAATGAGGGTCGAAACGTCGGTTTTAAGAAACATGACGCGGCGCCACCCGGATAGCCAAGAATCAGTTGACTCTGGCCGCGGAAGCCTACGATTACTTAAAGACCTGTTAGTATCATAATTTTTCACAGCAGTTTTTGAGTGCATGCTATCCCATGTTAGTTACTATAGGCTATATGAGTGAAATTTTGTAAACAATGTAATTACTTCATTTGTCAAAAGTTTCAACAGAAAGAAAAACCATATATCATTTTAGTAATTGTGGGCAACTTTGTCCCCTTCCTTACACCATATATACTATTTTATCAGTCATTCTTAGTTACAAAATTCCGAGAAGAAAATTCGGGATTACTGGAGATCGCGATTCCGCCCGAAGTTTACATCAAAATACTGCAGTGGTCAAACGCAAGACTCCACCAGAAATTCTTTCGCAAGTACATTTAACGGTTTCATGCTGGTCCAGGCTGTATTACAACCTTATTTCTGCTTCAAAATAATGGTCCAGGCTGTATTATATCGTAATTAGTGCTTGAAAACAATACGTTTTGCGATTTACTACAGCAGTTTTCCAACGATATTACTGAATGTTGTTGTAGTGGAATCGCGATCTCCAGTAGACCCGAAAATTCTTTCACAGAGTAAAATGGGTTCTGCAGCAGAAACTCTTTCAGTTTGGACTTAAAGTAGTTGGGTTTTTGTAAATAACATTTAATTTCTGTTGGTAAGACATTGAATAAGGAAGCTCCAGTAAATGTTAACCCTTTCTATACAATTGATAGTGATTTGTAATCCTTGTGAATATTATATTTATTCCTACTATTATGGCTTTGTATGTCAGCATTAAGATTGAAGTGTTCAGGATTTTCCACTACAAATGATAGTACGGAGTATACATACTGTAGTACTGTAGTACTCCCAGGTTTCTAAATAGATTTCTGCACGACGTCTGTGGGCGTGTGACGAGTTTCCCCAGAATGAGATGCCATAAGTGAGCAGGGAATGAAAATATGCAAAATATACTAACTTTCTGGTTTCTATATTAGCTATTCTAGATATTACCCTAAGTGAAAATGTCGCAGAATTCAGTTTTTTAAGAAGTTGTTGAATATGCTGTTTCCAGTTCAATTTGTTATCTATACATACACCCAGGAATTTTGTGAAACTGCTTTCATTGATTGCTTTTCCTTCTGATATCACATTATTGTTGTCCTTTGTTTTATTTTTTTGTAACAAACTTAAGTAACTGTGTATTTTCTACATTAAGTATTAGTTTGTTGGCATTAAACCACCTGTTAATTGAGTAGATGGAAGGAGACCAAGAGTATAGCAGAGAGGAAATGTGAACATTACAAAGAAATAGTAGGAACTGCATGACTTTCTCCAGCTATCAAAAAATGACACCAACCTCTTCAAAATTGAATTAATTGCTTCGATATAATGTCTCCTTTAAGTTCCCCACATTTTATGAAAAAATCTGTACGAATTGAATTTAAAATGTTGAAATAGGCCTATGACTATATCACAAAGCGGCAGTTCTATCATTACCATGGTGCCACAATCTAATGATGAATTCTTAAAGAACTCGACAAAACGAATGGAAAATAAAGAATAAAGTTTTTTGGGTAATATCTAGATCGCGATACCGCTGCAACCATTTACCACCTCGTGATGTAAACACTTCCCGATGGAGAGACTATGACGTCACTGTTTCCGTGTGTGATGTGTTCAGTCTTCCATCGATTTGAGAATACGTTAGGCCAAAGAATGTAACCAATAGCAATAATAATAAATTACGGATGGAGAAAGTTAAAGAAAATTATTACTTGCACAATTAATAATATTATTAAAATATGTACAACATTCCAAACTGATAATTGATATCGTTCATTAGCGTTAACGTTAGTAGTCACAATTCCATTGATTTGTATTTGATTCCATTTTTCTATATTTCCTCGTGTGGCTGAAATTGCTATTAAAATCATTCAAACGAAATAAAATATTAATGAAAACAAGATTCTGTCAATAACCGTTTGCATTTAGGTTGAAATGCAGCCTGGACCATACTAACAGTGATAGATACGATATGGAAATTGGGTTTCAGCAATATCGTGTGCGACGGTTACGTTTCACTATGGTCCCGGCTGCATTAAGATGTAAACAGCGATAGATGCGACATAGGTATCCGCAATAAGGTGTTCGAAAGTTGCGTTTCAGTGTGGTCCAGCTTGCTTCAAACCCTCATCGCAAATGAATTTATTCCTGTAGTACTGGTGTTAAATTAACGATTTCTCGATATGAGACGTATTAGTGATGGATTCCTTTCCGTTAGTGACATTTAAAGCTGCGAGCGGAACGTAT
>CM061920.1:247301382-247325400 GCA_031002005.1 Vandiemenella viatica | reverse complement strand
AGTATCGTTTGTTTCTCGAATGTTCTTATAAATAAAAGAGAAAATGTTCTGTAAAAAGTAATAAGGAAGGAAAAAATTTAGATACAAGTTCATTAAACGACAAGAGTTTTCTGCTATCTCCAGTATAACAGCTTGAGAGTGTTTTCCAGATTTTTAACTGTTTTGTTGGAACAACATCAAAGATACATTTAATTTCTTGGATGGAATGTGAATTTCGAAACTTTTTCTTGATCAGCAGAGATTAGATGAGAGCTATCCAGTTTGCTTTCTCGTAAATCAGCAACGCGTTTACATGTTTGCAAGACCCGATTCATACGTCACTCAGTCTGTAGTTTCAAATATAATTTTATTGATTCTTTCATAAACATATATTTGTTGTACTTCTTAATTTAAAAAAAAAAACCGGGTAAACCTGTAAATTTTCAACGTTGTTTACTGCTTTTTTTAAATAAAATTTTAATTAAAATTGACGGAAATATTTTTTTGGAAGGTATTTCCAAACCGTGACACATGTCTGCGCTCTGTTGGTGTTGTTAGGGCTCTAGCGTGCTTCTACATCGGATTGTTTTATCCACTTTATTGATCACACTTGTGACTTGAATAGAAGTTTTACTACCAACACTACTTCTCGTTTCATCCTATCTATAACAGATTTGAATATCCGTTCTACTTACCCACTCATTTCAGTCCAACGTCCATGATATGGTCTCAGCCTTTGCACTAACCGGATGTGGTGGAAGTGCTACGTAAACACTAATTATTTACGCCAAGTTCTGAATATAACAATATTTTCATATAAACAATACTTCCTCCAATGCGTAAGAACGACTTAACTAGCCACAAGTTATATATTTTCATAGACGAAAGAACGAGCAACGTAATTAATGGCCAGCTCAATCTATTCCCACATCATGTTTTTGAGTTATCGTATTTCAAATGCGACCGAAATTGATTGGAATGAAGGAGCCTCGTGGTCTAAGATTATTTCTTCCAGTTCTCTGCGGCAGAAAATAGTGTAAACTTACACACAGTTGCTGTTGGTAGTTCCTGTGTAATATGTTTTAAATTTTGATGACCAGTTCAGAGGTTGATAACAGGGTTATGTTTGTTCTTTGAATTATTGGCATCAGAAAACCAATGGTTAAACATCTCCGAAAAAGTTACATACGATTCGATACATGTCGTACTTTATGAATATAGTTTGACGTCCCCTTGGAATCCAAACTTAGTTTAAAGAAAGGTGCAGTGGACGTACTAAAATAATTATTTTAAGACATCGTAGCTGTGCCAGGTAATAGCAAAATGCAACACATTCTTTTATTCTAAATAATAATAATTCGTCGCTGGGTTTTTATTATCTTTTAAGCTTATTAAAATATTTTATATTCAACAACAATTAATGAAACGTTCAACAGCCAAAAATATATTGTCACCACATACCAGGAATCACTAAAATAAAAATATCGATTCCTTTCTTAAAACTGATTATTTGGTTGCAGAGAGGCTGAATGAAATGCCCCCATCAGTCGCGTACTATCTGAGATGCGAGCGACTGGGAAATAGAAATGTCTACGGAGAAGTGATAGCAGTAGAAGCTCCACGCTTCCTACAATAATCTAAACCTAAACAACAGACAGCCGTGATGTATGTTGGAAGAAAAACGGCCATGGCCCTTAAAGTAACCATCACGGCAGTCGGCTAGTCTGATTAAAAAAAAAAAAAAAACAACCATGGAATACTAAAATCTAGATGGATGTAACGGAGTTTGAAAGCATATGCTTCTGAATGAGAGACTTGATCGTTACCGCTCACCCCTGCTCCAAAATGTGTGTGTCTGTATTTTTACTTTGTACTCAAATTCTAATTCTAATTTTCGTTCATTGTCGTTTCTAATAGATTAGTGAAAAAATTATTATTTTTACATAATTTTACCTGTTTAGGGCATCGCTAATCAACAACAGATCTTTGCTAGATTCTATCCAAAATGATGCTTATCTATTATAAGCTTTTTACTTAATACACTTTACTTCAAAAATTATTAAGGAGTCTTAATGGAAGGGGTAAAAGTAACGCGTGAACAGTTCCAATACGATGTAGTCTTGGTGGGAATCTCCGTTAATATTCTTTGTAACAAGGTTCATGCATCACAGAATAATAGCGGTATACAATATGTATATACAATTAAAGTAGTCGTTGCAGTTCTTTCAAATACGATCTGAGAAACCTAATGCACTGTATGCTTCTCTAGCTCCTGAATTGACATTCAAGTTTCATATAATATTGTTTTGGTATTAATTGTAAAATTGCAGCCAACTACGTAAGCTTCTGTTCCAATTTAGACTTTATTGTACCTGAAATAACCCAATCACTAACCGCACAATGGTAGCCGCGCTTATTGGAAAAAGTTATAAAAACTTTTTTTTTCCATCTTGTTGACACGGAATCGGCGTAAATAAAGGACCGTCCGATTATTCGCTTAGATGATTTCAACTTGGGCGCCTTGTACACTTCATATCTATTACGGTGGCTATAACGTGTCGAGAAAATCTAAAGATATGCTCTTTGGAAGGCGAATAGCGCTTCTCCATAGAACCTCAACTCACAACGTGACTTTATTTCAAATACTAAAATCAGAACAAAATACGGAACACTATCAATTGAAATGTGCTTGATGAAGGGACATAGTATAATTATTTTATCAGCTACCTGAAATAAAAACGAAGTCACATTGTTATTGGTGACATGCCTTTGTGCAAATTATCTGTAATTGGAGACATGTGGCCAACCAAAGAAAAATAGCAAGAGGAAACCATATAATGTTTTTTTATTATATGAATGCTTAAGTAAAGATATCAGAGTGTCTTTGGCCCCTATCTTCCTGGTAAGAATTTAAAATAATGGAAATACCTAAAGTATACAACACAATGTTTGGAAATGTTTTACTGCATGAGTAATATTAAAAAAAATACATACTCATTGAGTATACATCAATGTATTTTGTTTTGTTACGATAGAAGTAAATTTTTAATAGAAAAGATGCACTGAAAGACTGTGGAATATAAAGGAACGCAGGCTGCACCACTTTGGTAAACTTCCAGAAACTGGTACTACACTGTTGAAATTTACATCAGTCGCTTCGTCAACATGTCCTCTTCACGTTATTGCGATCATACATTGCGGAAAAGTCACTAGAAATTTAATTAAAAATGACGAAATATGAAAGGCTGAGCAACTGATAAATGCTATCAGCACTGCAAAAATAACGTAAATATTATTGTTATTGGGATAATTTCAACCTAAACAGTTTCGTTCTGTCATAGAAATCGTGGTTAGGTTTAAATGCGGTCTGGATCAAGTGGGGAAAAAAAAATACGAAATTTTGGCTATGCGGCATCCAACACGCATGGCGTATTTGTTTACAATGGAAGCAATCGATTATCTCTGGTTGCTCGTTGCTATGTAAGATGGTGGTCATCACCGTATTACAACTCGGATAAATATTGCCTGTTTGTCAATTTTGTGGGTCTTTTTACAACGGACAGGGCCGGCGTTAGGGGAGGTAAGCGGGTCAAAAGTACCCGGGCCCGCGGGCTGATGGGGGGCCCTCAGGCCATGAAGACAAGAATCTACCTAATGTCGCCGGCCAATTTGTAGAGCTTTAAAAAGAAAAAGAAAAGAAAGTCAAACATTTTACCCGGGCCCGAAATTCCTAGCGCCGGCCCTGACAACGGAGTAAAGCTGAAAAGGCATGAAAACATTAGAACAAAGGATAAAATCAACATTTTAAGTGACTGTCACTGATTTTTCAACGTTGGCGGCATCTAACGGCTGTGCGTCGTTGTCATATTTCGGCATTTTTAATTAAATTCTTGGCAACTATTCCGCAATGTATGATCGCAAAACGTGAAGAGGGGATGTTGACGAAGCGACTGATGTAAATTTCAACAGGATAGTACCAGTTTGTGGATGGTTAAGAAAGTGGTGCAGTCCCCGTAAAATTATTTTCAGGTTGACAGAAAAAAAAAATGAGAATACCACCAACTAACACAACAGGCGATAACAGAACTCTGACCTATTCGAAAAAAAAGATTAGTCTGCACAAAGGAGTGAATTGTTGTTCTTCAGCATTATACAGCACAGCGTGGAAACATAAAAAAATTAAGAGGTGTCTGCAGTAAATGCTGGGTCGACCTAACCTCGCCGGAAGATACCTAGCGCCATCCCGACGCGCGTTCATAAACAAGACAAATTTGTCGAGGCGACGAGATAAATTAGTAGCGCAACAAGCAGGGAGACAAACACAGGAGAAAAGAATCCTTTTAGCCCGGCAGGGAGCTAAGAATAGCAGCATAAATAAATGTCCGCCCGTGCTCCTTTGGGTCGTGGCAGATCGCTGAACCCATTTCTCAAGACTGCTGGCTGGACGGGGTTGGGTTTATTACGAAGCCGGGGGATCTCTATTGATTTATTCTCACTCCTGCGGATCTCAGCTGTCGCCAATTAGAGGCAGGAATGGCAAGTGGAGAGTTACTCGCGATGTAATGCTGGCAACCGATAAATTCCTCTGCCAAAGGGAATACTGCAGCTTGACCGAAATGTACTGTACGTCAAGCAACTATCTCAGTGACATAGTAACGACTCAACTGTACACTAATTACACTATACGCACAAGAATGTTAACAGGTTACTGTGATACAGTCGGCGTAAATTCCGGTTTACTTGGGAATTGATTTCTTAAGTAATAGAATGCCTCTGTAAGTATGTCAGCTATCTTGATGAATAAGTAATACTCCTAAGAAAGTATGGTTTTGTAGTAATGGTATAAAATGAGCTAAGATTTTATTCTGTCAATACCGGTTTCAAATGTTTTTTCACTTGGTGGTTAGAAGTTCAATAATCAATGTTGGGTAAAATTTTAATGTACTTTATAACATTTGCATCTAACGGCACACGTGAATCGGCTACACGGGTGGCAGGGGCCGTGTGGAATGCACTGGGTGGTTTTTTAGGCTGAGGGAGGAAGACCCGAAACACGAAATTCAGTTACGGGCAACCCAATCAGATACAACACCGGAATGTAGGAGCAACGTAAAAGAATCTCGTCAGTTAAAAGTTCTCGTAATTAACTGTAGAAGCGTTTGTAACAAACAACCGGAACTTGAAAGCGTTATTTGTAGTACAGAAGCGGATATCGTTATCGGTACAGAAAGTTGGTTGAAACCGGAAATAAGTTCCGCCGAAACTTTTAAAGATAGCATGAACGTTTTTCGTAAAGACAGATTACATTCTCATGGAGGTGGGGTATTTATAGCTGTGAGTAAATTTCTCCCATGTAATGAAATAGACGTCGATACGAACTGTGAAATCATATGGATTAAACTCAACGTTGCTGGGTCAAAACTCATCATAGGTGCCTTCTACCGTCCACCTGATTCGGATAGCTATCGTCGAGGAGTTAAGAAATAATGTAAATAGTATAGCTAGCCGTTTTAAAGATCATGCTATGATTCTAGGAGGCGACTTCAATCTGCCTTATATTGACTGGCGTAATTACGTTCACATCACAGGTAGCAGGGATAAGGCAGCTTCTGAAGTAATTCTCGATTTGTTGTCAGATAATCATCTCGAGCAGCTAGTTAATGAACCTACGCGGTGTCATAACGGTAGCGAAAACATTTTAGACTTGCTGGTTACCAACAGGCCAGAATTATTCACCGACATTTCAACGACCACAGGAATAAGCGATCACAAAGCGGTAATTGCGACTATCAAATTAATGACCGAGCGAAAAAGGAAAAAAGGGCGGATTGTATACAGATTCAGTAAGGCCTCAAAGGAGTGTTTTAGAACCTACCTGAGGAATAATACCATAACTTCAAGTCAACAAAGGACACCGTTGAAGAGATGTGGCATCGTTTTATAATATAGTCAGGGAAGGCATGGAAATACATATACCAAAGCGGACAATAAAGGGGAGGATGATCCACCGTGGTACACATGCGAAGTCAAAAGATTACTCAAAAAACAAAGGAAAATACACGCACGCTCAAGAAGGAAGGGGTGTCGCAGCGATTTAGAAACCTTAGCTGATTTAAGAGGACGTATTAAGAATGTAATGCGCGAGGCCTTTAACGATTTTCACTCCAACTCTCTCTCTAAGAGTCTCACAGAAAACCCAAAGAAATTTTGGTCGTATGTACGAAAAGTTAATTGTACCAACAGCAATATTCCAGCACTAATTCGTGAAGGTTCCGAGGTTAATGAAAGCCGCGATAAAGCTAACGTACTAAATACTGTATTCAAAAATTCATTTACAAATGAACATAAGGATAGTATTCCCGTTTTCCCACGCCGTGGCGAGTCGGTGATGGAATCATTACGAATAGATACTGCAGGTATCGTTAAGCAATTAGAGCTCCTGAAGTGGGGGAAAGCACCGGGCCCGGATGGAATTCCAGTAAGAGTATTTTCAGAGTATGCTGCAGAAATCGGGCCATTTCTGTCTGATATATTCAGTAAATCATTAGAAGAGCGAAAAGTACCTTCAGACTGGAAAATCGCGCAAGTAACTCCGATTTTCAAAAAAGGTGATCGAAGTGATCCTGGGAACTATCGTCCCATATCTATAACATCTGTTTGTAGTAGAGTTATGGAGCATATTATATGCTCGAACATTATGAATTTTCTAGATTATAATAATTTGCTTACAACAAATCAACATGGATTTCGGAAGAAAAGATCATGTGAAACACAGCTGGCCCTATTTACACACGACGTAATGAAAGTTATCGATACAGGTTCACAAGTAGATGCAATTTTTTTAGATTTCCAGAAAGCCTTTGACTCTGTGCCACACAACCGCCTTTTAGCGAAGCTTCGAGCGTACGGTATATCGGATCAGCTTTGTGAATGGATAAAGGATTTTCTAACTGGTCGGTCGCAGTATGTTGTCGTTGAAGGAGAAAGTTCTTCTAATCTAGATGTTACATCGGGTGTACCTCAAGGAAGTGTAATAGGACCACTTCTTTTCTTAATTTTTATAAACGATCTCGGAGACAAAGTGAAAAGCCTTTTTAGATTGTTTGCTGATGATGCGGTTATTTATAGGGAAGTAAGAACTTTGGCCGATTGCTTAGAAATTCAGCGCGATCTGGATGTTATTTTGGCTTGGTGCGCTGAGTGGCAACTTACTCTAAACTGTAAAAAGTGCAAGACAATGAGCATAACTAACAAAAAGAATCCGATTGTTCAGAAATACGAGTTAAACAATACAGTTATTGATATGGTCGATTCTATTAAATATTTGGGAGTAACAGTACAAAGGAACATGAAATGGGACATACACATTAATTCTTTAGTAGGTAGAGCAAATTCTAGGCTGCGATTCATAGGTAGAATCTTGAAAAATTGTAATGAACAAACAAAGGAGATAGCGTACAAATCTCTTGTGCGTCCACATTTGGATTATTGTTGTGCCATTTGGGACCCGTTTCGTAAGGGATTGATCGAAAGTATAGAGAAAGTACAGAGAAGAGCCGCTCGATTCGTGACCGCTTGCTACAGTCCTTATGAAAGCGTCACAGAACTGATTAGTAGATTAGGTTGGGAGTCTCTGGTAGATAGACGACACACGTTTCGTTTAAACTTATTGGAAAACATGCGTACTCCAACTTTCACTCATGAGTGTAGTGAAATACTTCTTCCACCAACCTATTTGAGTCGGAAGGACAGGAAAGATAAAATTAGAGAAATAAGGTGCCGGACTGATTCTTATATGAATTCTTTTTTCCCTCGTACCATTAGGGATTGGAATGCACAGCAAAGAGATTAGCTTTGGTGCTGAGCACCCTCTGCCACCCACAATTTTGTGAATTGCAGAGTATATATGTAGATGTAGATGTAGATGTAGATGTAGATGTAGATGTAGATGTAGAACATGTTTGTTGGAAAGGAACAGAAAAGAAATGAGTAATTACTTACTATTAAGGAACTATCCCAACTACTTACTGCATCTATATCAGAAAATGATCGAAAACCTACATCTGTGAGACCAAAAATGAAATGTAATTGGTTTTGAAAGAGACTTGGAGTGATTTCAAGAAATCACGGAAAACCGAATTATGGATGGCCTGATGGGGATTTGAGCCCACTTACTAGCGAATGCCTGGCCAGGAGGGTCACCAGTGCTTTTATCTGTGTAAAATAAGTTCTTTTTCAGACGAGAGGTTGTAGTTTTACAAATATTTTGTTAAATTGACTGATCTATAAATTATTCTTGGCACTATTTAATATAGAAAAAGTACCAAACACATGTGATATTTCTGTTGGAATATTTTGTCGCACACGAGGATAAAATGATTAATACAGCAATTTCTATTTTCCTTGTATCCCAAAACATTTTTTTAATATATTGGGGGAAAGCGAACCATTGTAATAGCGACGTGATTCACTCTGTTTTTTTTTCGGAATTAATGTTCAGGTAGAAAAGACTAACAGAAAAGTACTGTAGACGACAAAGATTATAAATTAACAGATAATTGAGTGTTAGGATGTAATTGTAATATGGAGGTACAGAAAATAATTAAGTGGAAAATTTCGCCAAATCAATAAAAAGATTATATAAAAGTATAGTCAAAGTTGAATGATCCTATACGTGCTTTATGTAAGGTTTGTTTTATATTTTCCTGGTTTTTAAAGGAGACTGTCTATTAGTTAGCGATTATTAGAAAAATTTCTTAGAATAAACTCCAAACCTGGTGGGTGAGGGGCAACAGTCGGAGACGGCATTTGTAATGAGGCGGGATCTACTCTGTCTAATCCAAGAAATCAATTTTTCCACGGTTCCTGGAAATTACTCTGGTCGAATGTAGAGACGGTTACTTCTCAAAGGCTATGTCAGATTTCCTTCCTGTTTCCTGTTAATACCCCTATAATGACTATCATCGTTGACAAGTAATAAAGCCGTACTAAAAATAGTAAGTCTTGATAATTATGATTATCAAATATATAACTTAGTCCACAACCCGAAGGTTGGTTGATTGGATCCTCCAGAAGGAGGCATACTAAGCCATTGTGTCAGAGGTAGGACGGCCAGTTCCTTTCCTCGGGGGCCAACAGTTTAACGTGGAATCCGAACCACGGAGCGACCTGGCGTAGCTCATATTATCAAACACAGCTCTCAAAATTCCTATGCCTGCCGGGATTCGAAACCGGGACTGGAGCAGCTAACGTTTTGAAAGTAAGCGCCTTAACCACTGAGCCACCAGACCGCTCGTCAAATATACAGTATAATAAAACTGCTGAGATCTAAGCAGTTGCATCTATCTCATAAGTTTAGATGAGTTATGCACAATGTGATTGTAACTGCAGTGTAAATCATCTGGTCTTTATGGACAGTTATCCAATATAAGGAATGTCATTAACCTCTGGTTTAGTCGCATTAAGCAAAAAATATTTACTGAAAGATACCTTCTGCTTATGGTGATTATTGCGTTGCGGTGTTGTACTAGGCAACTAGGCAGTTTGCGTAAGGACTTGTTTATCGTGCGTTTGACCGCAATTCTCACGGAGAGAGAAATACCAACATTGACAGAACTTGACTTTTTTTTCTTTTTAAATTTAACTTTATGCTTAGCGAAATTTTTTTTATTTATTATTTTTATTTATTTATTTATTTTTTTAGAAGTGGGAAAAAAATGTAACATTTTAAACAACAAATTTTCCTGGCGTGGTGTGAATTGACCAGAAGGTGAATATTTATTCCATTAGCGTAATGGGTGTTATCACGTGATGGCACTTTTAATCACCCCGGCAGCCGTTCATTATGAGTGTGATACGCCACAATCGATAAAGCGAAACATGATGGCCCACAGGGCATGTTGCTACTGTGTATGGAAAGAAATTGCCGGAGAAGTTGACAATAGGAGGAAGAATTTACGAATTCACGAAAAACAGAGGTTGTGAATATTTATTTCATTTATGAGAAACCTGTGCAATAGGTTGATAAGTGATAAAGTCAACAACAACCAGTAAGGTGGTTTTATCTGCAGAAAGCGCATTACGTACTAAATCATCACAGACTGTTGTTTCAAATCGATAAATCAGATCCTGCAAAGGGGAAATCGTATAGGGTAAATTCGGGATAGATGGCCATGATTTTTTTAAAAGCCAGTTTCACAACGTAATACACCAGAACAACCTGAAACTTTCCATAAATTGCATTTTTAATCCATAAAAAACAAAAGTTGACTTCGTTTACAAAGATACAGCAAATTTCATACAAGCTAAAAAAAATTTAAAAAATATGTAACACTTGGCCATCTCACCCGAGTATCAGGGTTAGATGGCCAGACATGTAAGGGAGAGATGGTCATCGGATAAAACACTTGAAAATCAAAGTGATAATTATTTTTAGAAATTTATAACGCTTTAAACACGTTTTATTGAATCTCTTGATGTAAAAAATATTTTCTAAAGATATTAATTGTAGTTAAATTATAACTTAAACAGAACCCCATTTGTAAAAAACATTTTAAAATTCTTGTATTTTTATTATATCGTTGAAACATACTAGTTTTACATATAACATAATGAGAAATCAATTCAATTATTCTTTTACTTAAATTTAGAAACTAATCCAAAATTTATAACAACGAATATTTACCTTGTAAGGTTCGATTTATTAAAAAATAAAAAACATTAGCACATCGATGGCACACGTTAAAATATGATGTGCAAGTATCGCGTAGCCAACCCTTACACCTGACACACTGAATCCAGTCACAGGTTTTATCCGTTTTTGAATAGTCTTCCCCGTATCCAACGCATTCTTCCTCCTCTTCTTCAAAAAGTTCATCAGTTGATTCTTCCTTGTACTCAACTTCTTTTGACAAGTCTGAACTGTCTGAAGTTTGTTTAACCTTCTTTTTTACTAGTTTTTTTTTCTTTATCATTAAGTCATCAATTTTTTAATATTTTCTTTTGACGTCAAGTTTTGGGGATGGCCATCTATCCCGATACTGATTTGTCCGTCTCTCCCTATCGGCCGGGAGAGACGGCCACAGCGCGTCATCAAACTTGGTGGACGCAAACTCAATCAATACCCATGTACCGTAATGCGTTTAGACCTAAACAACTCTAAAACTACAGTTTCCGTCGCTACTCACAGCCTAAGTTATGTTTAAATCGAAAGGTTGTGACACACTATATAATTTCAAGGTATGTTGAAAACTAAAATCATGAAAATTACTTAATTCTAGTTGAAATAAAGAGTCATGCGGAGCAGCAACATTCACTCACGTTACTAGCTAACTACCAACTGACCGGCAGGTCTGTACATCGGATCATGAAAGAATTACAGACGTTGGCGTTGGCCATCTCTCCCGTATAGCCGTCTAACCCGGATTTACCCTATAATATATTCTGCGGATTGTATTGCAGTCTCGAGTCCAATCAGTATAAACAGTGCTTTATTGGCCGGGAGACCCCAACAGGGCAGGTCTGAGAGTTTCGATTTGCCGCGCCCACGCCTTAGTAGTGGGTACCCTGAACTAATCCGGTAAGATTACTGGTTAAAGGAGACCTAAAGCTTAACGCGGAATCCCAACCATGGAAGCGTTGTGGTGTACTTCAGATTACACAGCAAGCTGCAGAGGTAGAGGTCGTGCCAAGGGCCTTTCAAAATCCTCGCCGATACAAGGATACGAAACAGGGACTGTCCATTCAGTCATTATATTTAGTAGTGAATGAATGCGCAAAATTATTTTGTATCAACAACTAGATGTTGTATCAGACAGATAACCAACGAAGACGCTTCGGAAAATGGGAAAAGAAAGAACCAAAATTCAATTGCATTGGTTTTGTATTAATTATTTCTACAACTGGTGTATATCGATGTTGCACTCAGATATGTAAAACACAGAACAGGTTTTGAAGCCGTATTTCACTACCTACTTCTCAGATACCTTGACCTGCAGAACGGTGAAACTGGTTCTTGGAGGCGGAAAGATCGCGGAGCGGCGCTATGTGAGTGTGACAACCCGTTTCTACATGAGCTGTAGACTTGGGAGTCTACGAGCCTCAGGGGCGGCCCGGATCAGTCCTTCAGTCCACAGATCGAAATTATGAGACTCCACCGGAAGAAAATCGTCATGACTGTGAGCGGTTTGACAAGAGAGACACATCCGTTTGTTTCTATTAACTGAAGGTCTTTAGCCAGGAAATAATTGAAGATTAGAGCCAAGATATGAGTAATGATACGGGACTTATGGGGTAATTCAGGTCAAATAGCTGTTCGCAACATTAAGTAAAAAAATATAATTACTGAACTCTTGTTAAAGTTTTAAATAACAGAAATATTTCTTACCGTAGGAATCGAGATCAAATAGTTTTAGTGACTGAATACTCCAACTGAATAAATAAGTATGTAGTAACCATCACAGGAACAAGTGCAGTTACTGGAATTCGAATGAAGCTGGGATCGTTGGGTCCTAATTGATTTACTGGAGTTAGATTTTTAATAAAATAGCAAACTATCAATCAAAAGCTAGTTTATTAGCCAATATCTATTTAGAAGAACTCGTTCTCCAGCTTCCTACTGACTACTGACCAGCTGTAGGTTCCAGCCCAGCAAGAATGAGTGCTTCCGCCAATCGCTCCTAATTTTACCTCCTTGATCAATCTCTCCCAGATTATTCATTTACAAAAAGGTTACCAACGTTCAATCTTTAGGTCTCAAAATCCTTTTACGGTGCTGTTACGAGAAGGAATGATTACTTACCATTTTATGAAGCACCACGTTAGATAAGGTAATCTGTCGCAAATCTTTTGCTTCCCCCATGCGGCAATTAACGACGTTGGAAATCACACGCAATGTTCGCTGGGTTTGCGTCCATGTTGACACCATTCGATCTCTTCTATTAAGTTGTCGCACTTACTCTTCTATATACTAAATTTATATCCTCTATTCTATTCGCGTCATATTAGAAACAGTGCAATCGGTCACAAAAATACAGAAATCTTAAAAGGACATCCGGAGTATGTTAACATATATCTAGAATTTGTTAATACAAATACATACATTGAATTGCTTATGAAACATTATCACAATAAATTATACAATCGTGTATGAAAAATGTGTCATGAACACTTAATTTATGACGAAATACCAGAGGAAAACTATTCCCTTGAAAGTGATTCGAATAAGTAATAATACTGCATTTCAACATATTCCACTAATATGGCTACTCAAAAATCCAAAATCTACAGTACGCGCATTCTTACATGGACCTTAGTCCATGCAGGCAAATGGTAGTTTCTAATAAATCCTCACAAAGAGTGCAACAATACCTGACGCTTTGGACTGATGGACCTAGTCTATAAAGAGCACATATCCGATGATGTTACACTCCTACTGCTACACTCTTCAAAACAACTTTATTACTTTTAATATTCTTCAGTTCCAAGGAAAGGTGCTATTGTTACCAACTAACATCACGTAGATCCAGGAAATTCAGTTTATTGTAAATCTATTCAGTAATGAAAACACGAAAATCTTTGAAAAATCCTTTCCCTATTACTTGAAATCCTTAAAGTTAAATATTAAACTGTTATAACAATCATTCAGTGCATTTACATCGACCAAGGCTTTCAGTATTAGCACTCCACATTTCTTACGCCATATCGTCACTGATTGTCACCACGCCACACCGACTTCTGAAAATTCCGTGGCTCACGTGCCAATTCGTAATAATCGGTCCCCGGAAACGAAAACAATTCCTCGTCATTAATACCGAAGGCAATAAATATAACAGGGAGCGAGGAGTGTGTTGATTGTGTGGCTGCATGTCACAAGATTAATGATGATAAAATTTTTATTAATGTTCACATACTATATCTTGAAAGTTGAATGCGTATGTATTAGGCTGGGATAAGGCCTGCCCACCCTGATACTGTTTAGCTTTGGGGATACTTAATGTACTTACCGTGCTGATGCTCTTGATGCTCCGCTCACTGATCTGTATGTCATCGGATGTGGCGGCTGGTCGACATTCTATCAGGTAAGTTACTGTTGTTTCTCGTGTCAGTCCTGTAACTCAGAAGTCGTGCTCTGACTGGGGGAAGGAGCAAAGGTGCTTCGCGACAATTACTATCAGCATATGGTAATGTGTATAAACACGCAAACCGTTTGTTGAAATCGCTTCACATTCTCCACTAGTTCTTTTGGGCGAAATTATGTACGCAATTCATTAACTCGTCCAATTGCTTAAAACTTCCAAGCCAGCATGGATTGTTTTAATTAAGTATTAAGTGTGTCTCCTGTCGTCGCTTATTTCGACAGTCACAAATACTTTGAAATAGTACAAACTTGATTGTTGATAATAAAGCGTTCGATTCCTGGTACCCGCGTACCTATCATCCTGATTGCGTTTTTCCATATCGTCCACACACACGCTGGGACGGTCCCAAAAGACCCTACCGAGCGTGGTGTGTGAGCGGTAACGTTCTGGCCTGCCATTCGGGAGGATGTTAGTTCGACTCCCTGTCCCGCCGTCCATATTTGAGGTGCTGCAGTTAGGATGGGTTACGCACTTGTTACAGCTTTGAAAGTCGGGTATTTATTGGTCAGCCACATTAGTGGCTAAACAAATAGTATGTTGTCAATATTTTCCAGATGGGAACCGTTTGATAGCACATTAACTGAGACGTGTTCTGTGTCACTGTCTTGGAATGTTCAGTCGCAGTGAGAAAAAAAGACGTTGACGGTAGTCCCTTCACTGAGAAGATCTAAAGCTCCATCACATGTGAAATGTATCACTCAGAGATGCTGTCTGATGTGTCTCTATGATGAGAGACACCCACTAGTGCTGTGATGTGGGTGGCCCCTCAGTCGGTGATATGTGTTATCACTCCGGACCTGAACGGTGCTCCAGTATACACGGCAAACGACTGCTTGTAAAACAACATTAAACGAAATCACACAGATTGGACAAGCATTAACGCTTATCTGAGGTAAGAAACTGGGTTAGAAACATGATTAGAACATACAGACTGTAGTTTCTGATTTTTTTTTCTTGTGATCATTCCTCCAAAATGACAGTATGATTTATTAGTAACGAAAACAGAAAATTTTTCTTTCTCCTTTTCTTCTCTTTGCTTAGCTGGCTCAAATACGGTATTACGCGTAAAAAACGACTCATATAAGTTAATCAAATACTCTTCTTAGGATACTAATCATGTAATACTAACGTTTTCCCAAGTTTCGTTCATACACAAAAGGCAGTGTATTTAGTATTTATGCTATCTATGTTTAAACTCTCGGTGCCAGTTGGTAGATTACAAGCAAAATAAGTATCAATCCCAACACTCAAGCCGAATGTTACAAAAGGACTTTTGTGTCCCGTATTGGTTTACTTTTTTTTAAATTTCAGAATTAATATTTGTTTGTTATTATGTTTCCTATTTGTTTTTGACACCTTTTTTTCTCCTATCGCAATTAATATTTGTTTGTTATTATGTTTCCGATTTGTTTTGACACCTTTTTTTCTCCTATCGTCTCAGCCTTAATTAATTGAGATATTCAGTGAGAAAGTTTGACACTGAACTGTACCTTTCTGGTACCTACATTTCTCTAATAAGTACTTCGAAAATACGTATGCTGAGTTCGTGCTCAGGTGTTCCATTATATTAAAACTTTCATAACAGGTAACGATTTTAGATACTCGTCACTGAATGAGTAGAGAATAGGGAGAGAGTAGTGCAGCTGCGAACCAATTGCTGTCGGTTCTTTGTGCCTCAGGGTAATAATTCGATGAAATCCTATCTCTTATTGCCTTGATATATTGTATTCTCCAGCGAATAGAAGTGAATGCTGAATGAGTCTGCCCTCTCTCCAGCAATATTGCACTAAAGAATCACAAAAAGACAGATTACGTGTAGTGAAATGGCCATTCTCGTTTCATTCAGCTGTAGGAGTAATGACTGATGATTCCGTCGCCATAAAACCCACAGAGAAAAACTAATTCTTATCAGGGGCACGCTGAAAAGCAACCAGTTTTTTTTTATATTTATAAAAGTTTCTCGGGAAACAAACCGAGTAATATTGTTATTAATGCACAATATTTCGGCGACCTTATGCTCCGTCGCCATCTTCAGGTGCAGTTGTAAGTCTTGAAGTCTGCCTTGAAGTCAGCCTTGAGCGTGTTGTTTGTAAACTGGCATGGCATTCATTTATAGCAACCAGTTTGTTCGCCAGCCATTTTTTTTTTTTAGTTGCAGAATAGTTACTGCACAGTTTAAGATATGCAATCTGAAGAATTTAATATGTGGGTTTTACAAAAGCATTGGATTTTTCTCAATGCGGTTTCCAGTTCTTTTGAAAGACCATTAGAGCGTTATCTACCTATGAATCATATGCGATCAAGGGTCGTCGATGCCGAGGTCATTAGGCCGGGGTAAAATTAGGGAAACTTACAGGAAGAATTTAGGTATTGCCCTTTTGAAGTAACCATCCCATATTTCATCTGGAGTTGTTTCGGGAAACGATAAAAAATTGAAACTTTGATGGCTGAGCCATGAATCGAATTCCCGTAATGTCACATCCCCACCGAGATTCTTTTACAGAATTCAGATGCGTTTGGTGAATTTGCTGGATGAGAAACTTCACTTGTAGACTCTAGTGAACAAACAATCACATTGTACAGCTAAATAAATAAATAATAATAAATAAAATGAGAAACTTCAACGTGGATCAGGACTTATTTTAATAAAATTGAATGCGAAACCAACACAACACAAATAGCGATATCAAACAACTAATGGAATTTCCAAGTATAAGCATTTATAAAGTGTAGTGTAAATACAAATAGTTCTTTGTTAATTCAACTGTAGTTATGTCACTCTCACTAACAATAGTCACAATAAATTGAGACAACTTCAGATAAGGGGTGCATTAGCGTTATTTGTGACAGCTGTATTTATAAACACTTTTTTTCACATAAAATAGTCTGTTTTATATATTTATTTATAAAAAAGAAGTGTAATTAAACTGAAAAAGCATGCACACAGAGTGGAATTTCTTACGTTCATTTTGGTATCAGTCTATAGTCCGTATACGACGATTCAACGAATCTGTAATAGACTTGATACGCATCATTTTTGCCATTTAACAGGAAGTTCACTGTGATTGATTTAATATCTTTTTTACCCTTGTGTATTTGGTATTTGTGAAGTAACTATGGAAATATTGATTTAAAAAAACCCCTATAGTATCGCTTCACCTCATTATGGTTAGAATCGCAGTATCAAGTGATCTGGATCGACAACGAGTAAATAGACCACGGTAGAAGTGCTAAATATATTCGTATGTTATGTAGTTCGATTTGAATGCTAAGTAGGATTAATTTGATAAATTTTTACTTCGGCGAAGTGCCTATCATATTTTAAATACTTAAGAGCTTACTCTCGAAACATTAAAGTTCGTGTAATTTGAAGGACTCATAGTATTCGATCTGAATAACTCTTTGTAGTGAATATTGACATTTATAGGTATGAATACCTATACAACGAGTATTATAAATCTGTAAGTGGGCTGCGTTCATGTGTCCCTTTGTTCAAGCGTCAGACAAAAACTACCGAACCAATTTCGATGGAGTTTTCTGATTTAGTAAACTTATAGTCTACCTTAAAATATTCCGTATATCTCATGACCGTACGTGACCGCGGAACAGAGGAGATTCTAATAAGGTGTTGTGCTCTTAATTATCAGAGCTGTATCTGTGTTAAGAATAAAATAAAACAACTTCTGAGAAATAAAACTGGGATATTCTCGCCTTCGTTCATTGATGAAACCACAACTGATCAAATAATAAATGCAACGGCTTATAGCTTTAGTAACTTCCAATCGTGCTCCGAATCATCTCCTCCGAAGACCATGAGGTATATATATTATTCTGTGCTATATATTTGTCAGCAACATGAAAAAAATTACACCGATTACATTTCTTTTAAGGAGAGACAGTACATGAAGGCGACAACAACTGCACGTTACATTAATTCATATGGTAACAATTTGTATTTTCTTGTAATGGATGGAGATTAAAGAGTCCCGTGATGATACCCCGAATAACTGTTGAAAGCATAATTTTTCAGCTTCCTAGGTCGTGCCACAAGAAGAGTGGTTTGTGCAGCACATTTCACATATGGGAAGACATAGTAGATACTGGAAACTGCAAAACTTTTATGGTGATGCGCAGTGCATGTACTGAAGATAGTTTTGTGATTTATTGCCTCTTTTTTGTTTTATTCCTTCCTGTAAGAAATGATATCGAAACGCCGACACAGTCACCAGAAGAGAAATTGAAATCGTTTCAGAAGAAGATATAAGCCAGATTTAAGCCACAGAAATGACGTTCTTGAGAAGCGTTTTACGGTATAGCAAAACAGATCACATACGCACTGAAGTAGTAATGCAGAAATTAGAGTGTTTTTAGTCATTGAAGGAATAGAAGAATACAAAAATAAATAGAACGAGCATGTACAAAGAATGAATGACAGACTCCTTGCACAGTTTGCCAAGAAGCATAAGCTTTTATGAAGAAGAAAGATAGGGAGATCTCGTAAGTGGTGGTCCAAGGGACTGGAAAGATCCAGATGGTCTAGGTCAGTGTTTCCCAACCTTTTTTGGGTCATGTCCCACTTTTAACATTTTTTTCCCCCATACATAATTTTTAATAAAAAATTATTTGTTATTAAAGAAACTCATATAGGATGGTTTTTGAAAGAAAACACTTTAATATTGTCATAAAACACAGTAACTAAAATTAAAAAACATATAATTAAACACTAAAATTCAAAAGATTTTTAATAAAGATTTATTATGGTAATTTGATGCTTGCTTCATAGAAATTTTATATTAGGCTCCAATTTAGTAAGCTTTAATCTCAAGTCTCAACGTTGTGTTATATCCAGTCGATTTCTTTTTTTTTATCAGTAAATCATTTACTGCACTAAATCCAGATTATGCTAAATATGAAGATGGAAAAATCACGAACAACGGTGTTATTGGCGCGTTTTAAAAGGTCCGGGTTCCCGAGACAGGCGGCACATTACGCGGTGAATCCCAAAAAGGTCAAGTTGACGACTCAAATCATCCAGATGATATATTTTGCTAACATCAAACGAAACTATATCTAATAATTATTTACAGCACTGTTTTAAGAATTTGCTTTTTTGCTATATTTTGTACCTATATCTAGCATTGCATTTAAATAACCCGAAGAGAAAGCGGTAATGTCGTATCAAGTCAATTTCTAAATTGCCCCCCTAAAATAACCAAATTTCCCCCCTGTGGGGCGTGGGCCCCACGATGGGAAACACTGGTCTAGGTAGAGGTTAACGTATTGGGCTAACTGTGAATATGGAATGAAACTGTCTTGTGCTCGGGCTTGATGCCGACAAGATGCGGACTTGAGTACACCTGGTGTCGCTTGAGGTTGGGTCACCAGCCGTGCTGCGCTGTGTAGCGGGCACGCCTGCAGATTAGGGCCCAATTACGGGCGACCCTGCCCGGCTCTAAATCTGGCCGACACACCGCTAAATTCCACTATCTGCCCGCTGCGAACAGCCGCGCTAAAAAAGCGTAATTCAATAACACGCCGGGGTCACGGCCATTCAACACAACATGCGGCGCACCCGGGTTTGCTGTCTGTTCTATGACTGTTACAATATTTTCCACTATCGGTGATAAACATAAATATTTACTACAACATACAGGGTGTGTGTGTGTGTGTGTAGGACGGGGGGGGGGGGGTGGAGGGGGGCAGAAACTTAGGAAATTCCTTAATCCTGTGTAGCACAAATTGTTTTTTTTTTTTTTTTTTTAGCGTAGCAGAAATGTGTGAAATTTTTTCTCTGTCTAGAAGACAAATGAATTATTTCCGCAATTACACTTAATAATGTACAGAGACCGTAATTTAAAAATATTTCAAAATATTTTGCTACAGGATTCCAAATGCATATGGAGTAATGAAAGAAATTTCCAAATATAACTCATAAGAAGTGAAAATAATCTTTTACTTTTTTTCAGGAGCCATTATTCTCCGTTCATATATAACCGAAACTGATAAATAGGGTACCTATCATTTTAATGATCAATATCATATTTTTAGAAATGAACTTTTCGGAATATGACCTTTAAAGGTAAAAGTACTACTATCAAGGTCAAGCTTATGAGACAGTTCAGAGTCAAGCCATCAGGCTTCGCTGACGTCGGTAACGTTTTATCGCGCAACGCTAGATAGAAGCACTTGATATGACAAAGATATAGATATACGTTGTGTATTTTGTTCAGCTTAATTGTATTTCAGTGAAATCTGTGACAATACGGTTACCGGGAAGGGATAGCTACAGGTGCTTACGTCAAAGTGGAGCGCTCCAGGATAGCATGCATCAGGTGAAAGCAGAAAGATGTTGCTACAAATAAGCTCCTTCCAACCTACTACAAACCACTAACCTCGTAATTCATCTTACTTTATTCTCAAAGTTTTCCCGCGGGTCAGTGTTTGGCTATTCAAACATTTTATTTACAGAATTTTCGCACACATCATGTAGTCACATAATATTTATTGAGAGAGTTTAAATGTCTGTATATTAATTTGTGGTGAATGATAATAATGTCACCACGGCAACTCAACCAATCCTAGCTATTACACATGTTTTATTGTAATGAATATGTTTAAATAATTATGGCTAAAGTTTCGCAGTCAACTTATTTTTTAACAACAGAGCAGCAATTTTATAATTTTTCGCTAAACCTTTGTGAGTGTAACTGTTAAATTTCATAGGTATAATACGGAAACCAATTACGTCTGTCGTACTTAAGGTAATGAGAACCCAGATTGTGCTATAGAAGATACGGTAAGTCGGAGGAATTTGATTTAATTTCATGTACAGTAGTCTCTACCCGTATTTTTGACCTCATTACATTAGGCATTTAAACGATAATTTAAAATAATAGTTTGTTTTAAACTTTTAACCACGGTCATGATTCACATATTAACTCCAAATCGGGAGTGTATCGCTGAAGGTTTATGCTCGAAGCAGCTGCAACTTTCGCAGCAGGCGAATGTTTTGGAAGCTGTGTGTCATTTTTCTCATTTCACATAGGAAGTATATTATACAAATAAATACATTAATCGTTTGTTACAAAAGCCTACAGGTATTTCAGACATGGTTTTGTTGTTAGGTAAGTTAATGGTTAATAATCTTACAAGCCTGAAAATATTAGTGTATTTTTTATACAGAATAAGTTTAGGTCACTGCTGGAATACAAGAATATGTTACAATTGTTCAAAGTTTTAGATTAATTTCGCGCTTCACAAAAAAAAAAAAAAAAAAAAAAAAAAACCAATACTTTCAAGATCATGTCTATGACGGTAAGGGAATTTATTAAAAAACATAGACTATATTAATAAACGAGAGTTTTAGCTTGTGTGCAACTTGATTAGCAATAAGTTGTTTCTTCCGTGCTTATATCTGCAGATATTCGTGGAAAATGTTGAATTTGTGGTTTAGTATGCAACTTTAACAGCCCTCCGTCGAGGGTAGATTGCGGAGAAGAAACAAAAGACGTTGGCAGTGACCTTTATCCAGGAACCATTCAATTATTCGCAAGAGAATTTCTAGAAGTCGGGAATCTAAATCGGTCATCCAGAATGGCAAATGAGGAAGTTGCTGTTAATCCATTAGGATCGGAAGCATTGTCCAGACATGGGAAAGGTTTGTTGAAGCCTCCAGGTAGTACAAAAGCTACTCACATCGTATGCATAAAATTCATCAGATTGCATCAATAATTTTTATTTGAAATTTTAAGTTCTGAACTTAATAATATAAAGGAGAGCAATAAATGAGAAATTACATGAATGAGAAGTTTTTACCACAATGTGGTTGGGGTGCTTTTATTCAGTTATCGAGGTCATCAAAATTCGTCAATAATGGTCGATGGATGACGGTTCTTCAAAATCATTCGCAATCTTAATTTTAAGTAAAAAAAAAAAAAAAAACTTTTATCGAACATCTTCTTCCGGGTGAATATTTCTCAGAATGTATCTGTTTTCGTTATCTAATCTTTTGTTAAGTTTGTAACATATGAAGTTCATCTCACATAGCAATTTGTAACGGGTAGCTACCAGAGTCTGCTCTGAAACCGAAATTACTAAAGTGATCTAATCAACATGGTTCATCTGGTAGTGGAACAACTACATTTGAAGATTACTTTAACTAATTAGTGACAGCATTAATGCATTTAGGGTTATTGTAACGTAACCATGAACGTTACGGTTATATTTGGAGTGGATAGTGTAATCTGAGAGGTATGTAAGGTCTTTGGCGGTGGGCAAGCGTCGAGCGCGGTGAGTAGGGAGTCAGTGATTGTCAGTGGTAACGTACGGAACAGCCGGCGGGAGCGGAAGGTTTACGGCAGTGTGTTTATCCCGTGAATACATCGTACGGCCGCTTGGCGTGTGTTCCGTACTAAAGAACACTGTGGGATGTGTGCTAAAGTATATGTTGGACTATGAAGGTTCTTCCGAGTGACCTGATTCAATATAGACTGTGTTTAGTAAACTACTGCAGAATCGGACTATGGCGATTGTTTGTTAATTAGTTTCGAGAATTGTGCTCACTGCTTATTTATCCTTTTGACTGTACTTGAATCTGCTATCTTCGGTGACGAAGAAACATTAGTATTATTGTCTGGTGGCATGCTTGTTGACTGTGTAGTCTCAGAGGAATAAATCTACGAAAACTAGTACGCATATGTGTTCTTCTTCTGTGACTTTAATTAACCAATTAGCATAGCCGAAAGACTGGCGACCGCACGGCAAAACGAACCTTTAATTAAAAGAGTAATTAGTGGTGGAAGAAAGATTAAGAAAAATCGTGTTAGGAAGGGTAGCTGCTCCATTGCTTCAACGAACTTTTAACTATACAAACACGAATAGCGTGAGTACACGTTACATTATCTTTCCTTAAGTATTTTAGTAACACATTTTCTTAGTTTCTAACCATTAGAGAACAGATTACGTGTTTCATGCATAGTCTTATTTTTAAGGAAATGAAGTGATGCACGAATTCTATGCAATATTTGGTGTAGTCTCTGAAACGTGTAAATAGTAAAATCAGGTTGAAAACGAAATGAAAATTATATAAATTTTACCAGGATAGCATATAAACTGTTACAATATTAGGATGTATTATCTAGGGCTTTTGAGAGCGACTATCAATGCTGTTTAATAATTTTTAACTTCTTGAAATGAAACGATCATTTTAAACTAGAAAATATATAGAAGTAGGAAATTAAAATCAACTTTTTGTTAGTGATTAATCTGCCGACAGTAGTTCTAACGATCCTATTATATAACCTTATAGACATCAATCAAGACCAAATAAATTCTTCATGGTTTCAGAATCTAGATACCATCGTCTATGTTCTTATAAATGTTAGTAGAACTTTCTTCATTGAGTAAAAGCCTTAATAGCAACACTAATTCTTACTAATAGTAAGTGGTGTTTTAAACACTTTGTAAAAGAGTGTTTTGTTTCTTCCGTAGAATGCACGTGCTCACTTTCATTTTGTTTGGGCGACGAGATGGCTCGCCTTAGCTCGAGCTGGGAACATCCGTTTGACTGTCAGCTGACGACTCCCATCAGAGGAGCGACCGTGCAGACGTCATCGGTCAGCGGCCTTTTCTTAGCCCGCGCGCATGCGTAGTAACGAAGCCGCCAGCACCCCCATTTAGAGGAGACGGAGAATTCAATTTTCCGGTTCATCTGGTGAGCTGCGTGAAGGCAGAACAGCCTATAAGTTACGCTTCGTCCGTGGAGACCTCTCAGCACTTGTTTATTTGTGGTACAACGGAAGGTCGCTCTGTTCTTCGGGTAGTCGGAAACATTCGGAATATTGACATGATCCATTTCAATATGACGGTAACAGTTATGTGATTCTTGATGTGATAAAGTGGG
>CM061920.1:247187738-247300382 GCA_031002005.1 Vandiemenella viatica | reverse complement strand
GTATTTTTAAAGGATTTCTAAAAGAGATAGCAAGGTTACAGTCCAAGGCAGTCACATGATCTTCTATCAAATTCTGTGTACGCGATTGGCTTTACGTACGTCATTGAAAAGATATTTCACATAGCGCTAATTATTAAAAGTTGAAGATTAAAGGAAAATTCATTCGAATAGCGCTCGGCACAGCGTATTCCTCTCAGATACATAAACTACGATTAAAAATGGCATTTTGTCACTTGCTATCGTAACGTTTAAATTAAGAGAGAGTGCTAAAGATTTCATTCGACATGCCGTTATGATTACCATTCAGATTTATTAACAGTTGTTAATACCATACCTCAAATAGTTTTCGTAATTAATACAAACAAGTATGTTAAAAGTTTTCTTTCATAATTTGTCGTAAATAAAGACATACACGAAAAGAAATGAAAAAGGAATGAATTGTATAATTGTTACTTTATGCATAGTTCTCAAGAAACATCTTTCAGACACACTTACACAGACATTATTTTTCGAAGAACACAGTGAAGAAACCATCAATTCAAATGAGAAAAATTAAAAAGAAACTGATTATATCTTCCTTTAACTATTGTGTATGCGAAGTTTATAAGTAATAATATTATTAAATGAAGACAATCTATTAACTGTATTTAAGATTTCGAGGAGGAGTGACGTCATCAAGTAGTTCATCGTTAACAAGCAGTAACATATCCCAGCATTGGATTTACTTCATGGGCTGTCTATTGTAACAGCTTCTGATAAAACCTGAAATTATTTGTAAATGCTGAAACATGTTTGAAAAACTGTTCGAAAAAAAAATATTGTGTTGAATATCCATCTGGAACTAGGAGCGCCTTGTACATTTCCTACACATATCAGGTAAAAGATAACTTGTGTGTTATTAATTAATATATCACTACTATTTTATGCTTACGTATAAGCGTACGAAGCGAAATTTTTTGTTATAAATTATATCGTATGTCTGATTCCATGGGCTTACGAGCGACCAGTTATTTCTAGCCGGCCTGACGCGCAGGTTTCTATGGCACCAAAGCAGTGCAAGTGCACTAACAATCGGAGAGGTCATCCCATTTGCTGCGGCGTGGTCCACACAAAACAACGAGCGTCACACGAGAACTTGTTTCATTGTTCCGCCGCCTGCCTAATGTATTACCAAGTTAAATTACAGGTTGTACGCACAATTATAGTAACCACAACAAAAAGACGAGCGAGATATTAGCATACGGCGCTTAGATGGGATTGCCGAGATAAAACGCATTGTCACGTGCAACGTCTGCTTTATACCAGTCCACACAAAGGTAGTATATTTATTCAGCGCAACAAATAAATTATGTTTTTGGAAGGACTGTTTATGACAAACCTAAAGTGCATGCGAGTCATTAGTGGAGGCTTTAGTTAGCCAGATTTTTCACATCCTCACAAAACACACGTATTAAACAGAGATATACAGGGTGTCCAGAAAAGACTCTCCGATTTCAAAATTAAGTATCTCGAAAACAAAGATCGATAGAGGAATGCAGTAAACGGTATGTTTATCGTGACAGCTGTAAGAATGTATACAGCAGTTTGAAATAATAGTTACAAAAGCTGCTAACAGATGGCGCTGTAATCGCCATACGTATGCCTAAATAGTGATCCGAAGCTCAGGGCGATCAGTTCCACCATTCTGTAGTGCCAATGGTGAACATTTTGAAAACATTGTGATGTGATCGTTTGCAAAGATTGTTTTCATACGATTATTTCACTTATGTATGCTGATATGAGCTGTACAGCGCCATCTGTTAGCAGCTTTTGTAACTATTATTTCACACTGCTGTATACACTTCTTACAGCTGTCACAATAAACATACCGTTTACTGCATTCCTCTATCGATCTTGGTTTTCGAGATATTTAATTTTGAAATCAGGGAGTCCTTTTCTGGACACCCTGTATTTTCACCAGAAATGAAGGCTTATACCATCGCATTATCTACGGAATGACATATTTCCAATAATCCAATCGTAACATTGTTCTTAGGTATGGAAGGATTGTGGGAGACGAGTAAGTAGGCCTACAGAATAAACTGATTAATTTTAAGAGCATTTGTTTTTGAATATATACGCTGAGAAGAACTCGATGCGAATACCATAATTTGAATTATGGGTAACGAGGTTTATTTAAGGTTATATAATTGATGTATAGACAATGCGTATCCCGAACCAAGGTTGGTGGGTGAATGATAAAACGCTGGCTTCGCATTCGGTTACTCATGTTTTCCCGAAATCATTTCAGGCAAATGCTGGGATAATCCCTTCTAAAAGTCGTGGTCGAATTCCTTCCATCAGGGCCCCAGTCCTTTCTAGCCTCTAATGACTTTGACGTCGACGTTCGTAAATCCACGAGAACAGAAAAACGTAGCCCAACTTTTATCCAATGATCTAAATATCGCACTGAAGAATAGAGCCTGAAGGAATGTTTTTTTTTTTTACAATTGATTTCAAATCACAATTATTATAAACACCCGTTAGATTGTTATGTTTTGAAACACTATACCTTTTATTGAACGTATGTGTATACAATGCTAGACAAAGAATTGCATGTCGCTCAATAACAATAAAATCTGTTCATCCCATTGCTATTAAGATAGTTACATCGTAGATAACACTTATGTTTGTAAACTAAACAACGTCTGTTCACATCTGTTTCTCGTAAAGTGGCCGTAAAAGTTCATAATAATATTGTGGAAAATTTCAATGTATGTATACATCAATACCGATTATCTAAATATAATCTACTTAAGCAATTAGTGGTATCGGTAACATGTGAGTCGAGATCGGCAAATTTTAATTCATTGAAATTATTGAAAAGCTCTTGTTCACAAACAGTCAGCTTGTTTCCGTGTGTTGTGTCGTTTTTTAACTCATGCTGTGATACCAAAATTCGTTTGCTTTTCCTGCTTCGTTTATATTACACCTTGATCCTTTTGGAGTTTAGCCAGGATTTATTCCTACTGTTTCCATGTATTTGATATGCTTCAACGCAGAATATCAGCTGCGACATTAATTAAATATATGGATCGGTGTCGACGAAATAAAAAATTAATACTTACTGCATTTATGATATAACACAAGTCTGTGAAATACTCCCGCCGACAGGAGTACGAAATTGTAATAACGACAGTCAAGAGAAACGTTCTCACAGCAGGTAAGACCCGTTGTTACTACGTATAAACTTCAATTCTGCACGGATACTGAATTTCCCCAGAATACACTGTGCACGGTGATCTGGGAAAGACGAAATCCATCGGCGTGATGGGTGTTGCAAGTAACTAGACGTCCCGTGAGAAAATTTCGCGAATAAAATACGATGAATAGTGAGGTTGAATGCTTCTATTATAGTGAAAAGTAGAACCGCACTTTTGAAGAAAATATTTATTTGTTTAGTGTAATAGGTACGCATCAAAATACTTTACAACATATTACGAAACAGTTAGGAAAATTAAAAACACACTGTCTGTACGACAAACTGTCACTGACTTTAACAGACAACATATCAACATCTCTGTGATATGTGCTGCTGTGCGAATAAAATGTTTACATTGGAATTCTATAGCAAAACAAAATGTTTTCGTAACAGAAAAATATCCCAAAGCAACTTACTGTATAAAAAACAATTTATTGACGTCTCTGTGATAACTGCTGCTGCAATCTAGGGACTTGGTTCTGAACTGTCTCATACGCACGACTTCTTTAAGCATCGAATTCCAAAAATTCTTTCTTATTTATGGTTTTGACTAATTGGAGACCTAATCATTAAAACTATTATTGATTACGGATACGTATCCAAGGAGGTAGATGCTTCGTAATAATAATAATAATAATAAAAACACGTTGTAGATATTATATTGATACTTTTTGCCCTTTAAGGGTCGAATTGCAGAAAATTCCTTTTATAAAATATGGTGTGACCAAAGTGGAAAACTTGATCTTTAAAATGATAGCTCACTTATAGATTTCGGCAAGGTATCAAGCGAAATATATAAAAAAATTAATTAGAAATTAAGATATTTTTGCCCCTTAAGGGTTGAATTTGAAGAAAGTTCTTTCTTAAAATATGATGTGACAAAAGCGGACACTTTAATCTTCAAAATGATACCTCATTTATCGATTTCAGTTAAGTATCAAGGGAGATAAATGCTTGTGACAGACAAATGCGTTGTAGAAATATTAATACTTTTGAACTTTAAGGGTAGAATTTTGAAAAATTCCTTTCTTAAAATATGGTGTAACCAATCGAAGACCTTTGTGACCTCAGACTTTAAAATGATACCTCGTTTATCAATTTTGTTTAATTATCAAGAGAGATAAATGATTCTAGACACAAAAAAAACGCATTTTAGAAATACTGATATTTTTGCTCTTTAAGGGTTCGATTCAGAAAAAAAATCCATGCTTAAAAATATGATTTGACCACAGTGGAGACCTTAATATTTAGAATGATACCTCATTTATTTCGGTATATATAAATGGGGATAAATGGGTCGTGACACAAAAATGCGTTGAAGAACGATTGAAATCCCAAAAAATTCTTTCTAATATATGATATCACCAAATCTGAGACAATACTCTTCATAATCCTACTTCATTTATCGACTTCTGTTAAGTATGCAGGGAGACAAAAGGGCTCGACGTACAAAAAAACCCTGCTTTTTAGAAATACTGATATTTTTGTTCTTTAAGGGTTAAATTCAGAAAAATCTCTTTTTTTGAAGTATGATGTGACCACAGTAGAGATCTTAATCTTTAATATGATACCTCATTTATCTATATCGGTTAGATATCAAGGGAAATAAATGGTTCGTGACACAAAAACGCATTGTAGAAATATTAGTACTTTTACCCTTTAAGGGTCGAATTCCGAATAATTCCTTTTTTTAAATATGATTATACCATAGGTTAGAACTTAATTTCTAAAGTAATACCTCATTTATAGATTTCTGTCAGATATCAAGGTAGACAAATAGCTTGTGACAAACAAACAGTTATGGAAATAATGTAATTTTGCACTTTAAGGGTCGAATTATGAAACTTTCTTAAAATATAGTGTGACCACGGCGGAGACCTTAATCTTTCAAGTGATACCTCATTTATCTGTATCCGTTAAATATAAAGGGAGATAAGTGGCTTGTGACACAAAAACGCGTTGTATCAAAATTGATACGATTGCGCTTTAAGGGTCGAATTGCGAAAAATTCCTTTCTTAAAATATGATGTTATCAACTCGTAGACCATAAGTTTTAAAATGACACTTCATTCATTGACTTCGGTTAAGTATTAATGGGGATAATCGCTTGTTATAAAAAAAAAACACCTTATAGAAATCTTATATATATATAAAAATAGACGTGTTTTTTCCTATATTTCACTTTTCAGCCACCACTACCTTGCACAGATCACTGATGTTTGTTGGTGGAAGTAGCATGGAGTTTCCTGTCGTGCACAACGTTGGCCGAATGCCGATAGCTGTGGGGATGTGGGAGATATAATGATTAAAGTTGGACAGTACAGGGCGTTTTCATATTTCGACCGAAAATTCGTATCTCCGTATACTTCTCTTTCCTGCCACAACTACATAACATAGACTTTGATATTTGTGTGTGGTAGTAGAATCGTCTTTCCTGTCATGCACTATGGTTGTTAGATGTCGGTAGCTATGGGGGTGTGGGAGATATGGGGGTTGAAAGTGGCCGACCTGTGGCAATTTCATACTTCTGCCAAAGACAAAAGTGTCATGGTGTATCACTTTTCAGCGAAAACTATAGATCACAGATAACTGGCGTTTGTGTGTAGTAGTAGCACAGAGTCACCTTTCGATCACAACAGCGGCCGAATTTCAGAAACTGTGGTACTGTGGTAGATATGGTGGTTGTAAGTGGCCGACCAAGGATATTTTCGTATTTCGACTGTCTCCGCATATGTCACTTTTCTGCCACAACTACATAGCATACAGCATTGCCGTTTGTGTTTGGTAGTAGAATCGTATCTCATGTAGTGCACTATGGTTGTTAGATGTCGGTAGCTACGGGGGTGTGGGAGATATGGGGGTTGAAAGTGGCCGACCTGTGGCAATTTCATACTTCTGCCAAAGACAAAAGTGTCATGGTGTATCACTTTTCAGCGAAAACTATAGATCACAGATAACTGGCGTTTGTGTGTAGTAGTAGCACAGAGTCACCTTTCGATCACAACAGCGGCCGAATTTCAGAAACTGTGGTACTGTGGTAGATATGGTGGTTGTAAGTGGCCGACCAAGGATATTTTCGTATTTCGACTGTCTCCGCATATGTCACTTTTCTGCCACAACTACATAGCATAGAGCATTGCTGTTTGTGTTTGGTAGTAGAATCGTATCTCATGTAGTGCACTATGGTTGTTAGATGTCGGTAGCTATGGGGGTGTGGGAGATATGGGGGTTGAAAGTGGCCGACCTGTGGCAATTTCATACTTCTGCCAAAGACAAAAGTGTCATGGTGTATCACTTTTCAGCGAAAACTATAGATCACAGATAACTGGCGTTTGTGTGTAGTAGTAGCACAGAGTCACCTTTCGATCACAACAGCGGCCGAATTTCAGAAACTGTGGTACTGTGGTAGATATGGTGGTTGTAAGTGGCCGACCAAGGATATTTTCGTATTTCGACTGTCTCCGCATATGTCACTTTTCTGCCACAACTACATAGCATAGAGCATTGGTGTTTGTGTTTGGTAGTAGAATCGTATCTCATGTAGTGCACTATGGTTGTTAGATGTCGGTAGCTATGGGGGTGTGGGAGATATGGGGGTTGAAAGTGGCCGACCTGTGGCAATTTCATACTTCTGCCAAAGACAAAAGTGTCATGGTGTATCACTTTTCAGCGAAAACTATAGATCACAGATAACTGGCGTTTGTGTGTAGTAGTAGCACAGAGTCACCTTTCGATCACAACAGCGGCCGAATTTCAGAAACTGTGGTACTGTGGTAGATATGGTGGTTGTAAGTGGCCGACCAAGGATATTTTCGTATTTCGACTGTCTCCGCATATGTCACTTTTCTGCCACAACTACATAGCATAGAGCATTGCTGTTTGTGTTTGGTAGTAGAATCGTATCTCATGTAGTGCACTATGGTTGTTAGATGTCGGTAGCTATGGGGGTGTGGGAGATATGGGGGTTGAAAGTGGCCGACCTGTGGCAATTTCATACTTCTGCCAAAGACAAAAGTGTCATGGTGTATCACTTTTCAGCGAAAACTATAGATCACAGATAACTGGCGTTTGTGTGTAGTAGTAGCACAGAGTCACCTTTCGATCACAACAGCGGCCGAATTTCAGAAACTGTGGTACTGTGGTAGATATGGTGGTTGTAAGTGGCCGACCAAGGATATTTTCGTATTTCGACTGTCTCCGCATATGTCACTTTTCTGCCACAACTACATAGCATAGAGCATTGCTGTTTGTGTTTGGTAGTAGAATCGTATCTCATGTAGTGCACTATGGTTGTTAGATGTCGGTAGCTACTGGGGGTGTGGGAGATATGGGGGTTGAAAGTGGCCGACCTGTGGCAATTTCATACTTCTGCCAAAGACAAAAGTGTCATGGTGTATCACTTTTCAGCGAAAACTATAGATCACAGATAACTGGCGTTTGTGTGTAGTAGTAGCACAGAGTCACCTTTCGATCACAACAGCGGCCGAATTTCAGAAACTGTGGTACTGTGGTAGATATGGTGGTTGTAAGTGGCCGACCAAGGATATTTTCGTATTTCGACTGTCTCCGCATATGTCACTTTTCTGCCACAACTACATAGCATAGAGCATTGCTGTTTGTGTTTGGTAGTAGAATCGTATCTCATGTAGTGCACTATGGTTGTTAGATGTCGGTAGCTACGGGGGTGTGGGAGATATGGGGGTTGAAAGTGGCCGACCTGTGGCAATTTCATACTTCTGCCAAAGACAAAAGTGTCATGGTGTATCACTTTTCAGCGAAAACTATAGATCACAGATAACTGGCGTTTGTGTGTAGTAGTAGCACAGAGTCACCTTTCGATCACAACAGCGGCCGAATTTCAGAAACTGTGGTACTGTGGTAGATATGGTGGTTGTAAGTGGCCGACCAAGGATATTTTCGTATTTCGACTGTCTCCGCATATGTCACTTTTCTGCCACAACTACATAGCATAGAGCATTGCTGTTTGTGTTTGGTAGTAGAATCGTATCTCATGTAGTGCACTATGGTTGTTAGATGTCGGTAGCTATGGGGGTGTGGGAGATATGGGGGTTGAAAGTGGCCGACCTGTGGCAATTTCATACTTCTGCCAAAGACAAAAGTGTCATGGTGTATCACTTTTCAGCGAAAACTATAGATCACAGATAACTGGCGTTTGTGTGTAGTAGTAGCACAGAGTCACCTTTCGATCACAACAGCGGCCGAATTTCAGAAACTGTGGTACTGTGGTAGATATGGTGGTTGTAAGTGGCCGACCAAGGATATTTTCGTATTTCGACTGTCTCCGCATATGTCACTTTTCTGCCACAACTACATAGCATAGAGCATTGCTGTTTGTGTTTGGTAGTAGAATCGTATCTCATGTAGTGCACTATGGTTGTTAGATGTCGGTAGCTATGGGGGTGTGGGAGATATGGGGGTTGAAAGTGGCCGACCTGTGGCAATTTCATACTTCTGCCAAAGACAAAAGTGTCATGGTGTATCACTTTTCAGCGAAAACTATAGATCACAGATAACTGGCGTTTGTGTGTAGTAGTAGCACAGAGTCACCTTTCGATCACAACAGCGGCCGAATTTCAGAAACTGTGGTACTGTGGTAGATATGGTGGTTGTAAGTGGCCGACCAAGGATATTTTCGTATTTCGACTGTCTCCGCATATGTCACTTTTCTGCCACAACTACATAGCATAGAGCATTGCTGTTTGTGTTTGGTAGTAGAATCGTATCTCATGTAGTGCACTATGGTTGTTAGATGTCGGTAGCTATGGGGGTGTGGGAGATATGGGGGTTGAAAGTGGCCGACCTGTGGCAATTTCATACTTCTGCCAAAGACAAAAGTGTCATGGTGTATCACTTTTCAGCGAAAACTATAGATCACAGATAACTGGCGTTTGTGTGTAGTAGTAGCACAGAGTCACCTTTCGATCACAACAGCGGCCGAATTTCAGAAACTGTGGTACTGTGGTAGATATGGTGGTTGTAAGTGGCCGACCAAGGATATTTTCGTATTTCGACTGTCTCCGCATATGTCACTTTTCTGCCACAACTACATAGCATAGAGCATTGCTGTTTGTGTTTGGTAGTAGAATCGTATCTCATGTAGTGCACTATGGTTGTTAGATGTCGGTAGCTATGGGGGTGTGGGAGATATGGGGGTTGAAAGTGGCCGACCTGTGGCAATTTCATACTTCTGCCAAAGACAAAAGTGTCATGGTGTATCACTTTTCAGCGAAAACTATAGATCACAGATAACTGGCGTTTGTGTGTAGTAGTAGCACAGAGTCACCTTTCGATCACAACAGCGGCCGAATTTCAGAAACTGTGGTACTGTGGTAGATATGGTGGTTGTAAGTGGCCGACCAAGGATATTTTCGTATTTCGACTGTCTCCGCATATGTCACTTTTCTGCCACAACTACATAGCATAGAGCATTGCTGTTTGTGTTTGGTAGTAGAATCGTATCTCATGTAGTGCACTATGGTTGTTAGATGTCGGTAGCTATGGGGGTGTGGGAGATATGGGGGTTGAAAGTGGCCGACCTGTGGCAATTTCATACTTCTGCCAAAGACAAAAGTGTCATGGTGTATCACTTTTCAGCGAAAACTATAGATCACAGATAACTGGCGTTTGTGTGTAGTAGTAGCACAGAGTCACCTTTCGATCACAACAGCGGCCGAATTTCAGAAACTGTGGTACTGTGGTAGATATGGTGGTTGTAAGTGGCCGACCAAGGATATTTTCGTATTTCGACTGTCTCCGCATATGTCACTTTTCTGCCACAACTACATAGCATAGAGCATTGCTGTTTGTGTTTGGTAGTAGAATCGTATCTCATGTAGTGCACTATGGTTGTTAGATGTCGGTAGCTATGGGGGTGTGGGAGATATGGGGGTTGAAAGTGGCCGACCTGTGGCAATTTCATACTTCTGCCAAAGACAAAAGTGTCATGGTGTATCACTTTTCAGCGAAAACTATAGATCACAGATAACTGGCGTTTGTGTGTAGTAGTAGCACAGAGTCACCTTTCGATCACAACAGCGGCCGAATTTCAGAAACTGTGGTACTGTGGTAGATATGGTGGTTGTAAGTGGCCGACCAAGGATATTTTCGTATTTCGACTGTCTCCGCATATGTCACTTTTCTGCCACAACTACATAGCATAGAGCATTGCTGTTTGTGTTTGGTAGTAGAATCGTATCTCATGTAGTGCACTATGGTTGTTAGATGTCGGTAGCTATGGGGGTGTGGGAGATATGGGGGTTGAAAGTGGCCGACCTGTGGCAATTTCATACTTCTGCCAAAGACAAAAGTGTCATGGTGTATCACTTTTCAGCGAAAACTATAGATCACAGATAACTGGCGTTTGTGTGTAGTAGTAGCACAGAGTCACCTTTCGATCACAACAGCGGCCGAATTTCAGAAACTGTGGTACTGTGGTAGATATGGTGGTTGTAAGTGGCCGACCAAGGATATTTTCGTATTTCGACTGTCTCCGCATATGTCACTTTTCTGCCACAACTACATAGCATAGAGCATTGCTGTTTGTGTTTGGTAGTAGAATCGTATCTCATGTAGTGCACTATGGTTGTTAGATGTCGGTAGCTATGGGGGTGTGGGAGATATGGGGGTTGAAAGTGGCCGACCTGTGGCAATTTCATACTTCTGCCAAAGACAAAAGTGTCATGGTGTATCACTTTTCAGCGAAAACTATAGATCACAGATAACTGGCGTTTGTGTGTAGTAGTAGCACAGAGTCACCTTTCGATCACAACAGCGGCCGAATTTCAGAAATTGTGGTACTGTGGTAGATATGGTGGTTGTAAGTGGCCGACCAAGGATATTTTCGTATTTCGACTGTCTCCGCATATGTCACTTTTCTGCCACAACTACATAGCATAGAGCATTGCTGTTTGTTTTTGGTAGTAGAATCGTATCTCATGTAGTGCACTATGGTTGTTAGATGTCGGTAGCTATGAGGGTGTGGGAGAAATGGGGGATAAAATGGTCGACCTGCGGCAATTTCATATTTCTGCCAAAGACGCATGTGTCACGGTGTATCACTTTTAAGTGAAAACTATCAATCGCAGATTACTGGCGTTTTTGTGTGGTAGTAACACAGAGTCACCCATCGATCACATCGTTGGCCGAAATTCGGTAACTGTGGGAGTGTGTGAGATATGGTGTTTGAAATTGGTCGATCATGAATATTTTCGTATTTCATCCAAATACTTGTGTGTATCCGTAAATTTTACTTTGCTGCCGGAACTACATAGTGCAGAAGACTGGTATTTGTGTGTGGTAATAGTATCGAGTCTCCCATCGTGCACTATGGTAGTTAGATGTCTACAGCTGTCAATATGAATACTTTACAATCATGTACGAAGTTGTCGGTACCAGCTATTATATTATAAATGTGGAAGTAAGTTTCTGTCTTTTTGTTACGTTTTGACGACTAAATGGCTATATCAATATTGATGGTATTTAACAATGAAATAGTGTAGGAAGGACACAGGACATTTTTTCGGTATGAATAACAGTTTTAGTCACGAAATTTTAAGAACTTACAGTCACGCAGTCTGTTAGTGTTTGATTTATTAATAAATTTCGATAAGAAACAAAACTTATTATTTAGTATAGAAGTCAATTTGCTCTGCACTGTACTATTCATTTGTGTCTGTATAAAAGTTTCTGGCACCAATTTGTCTTCCTTCCTGACATGCCTTACGGACGTATACCTGGCCTAAGGTGCAGGTCTAGAAGACAATGTGCTGCTATTAGATTATAAGATTCAGATGCTCATGTTGAATAAAGAAGAAAAAACCAAGCTGAAATATAGCCACCATCAGTTAACCCCTCCCCCCCCCCCCCCGCCCACACACACACACATCCCCGCACCTTCGCTTACTTTTCTGTTTTTAAATATGTTGTAAATTGATTCTCTTCATGAGACAGATTAGACGATAGGATGATATAATGATGGCTTTCCATCATATTATGTCGACTCGGTGTTGTTTGGGACAAATCTTACGTTACTTACAGTTTTCTATATCCAATTCTGGAAATGAAACTCCAAGTCCACGCGTACGAAGTCGCGGGTAACAGCTAGTAATATATAATTATGATGAGTAAAGTTACATGGTAGCCGGGCGAGAGTATTGTTACTTGGTAACCGGCTGGCGCCTCTGTTTCAGTAGGACACTATCTGGAACACAATATAATGTAAACGTACGTCCATAATGCTTTACGTTAAACGAATGCTGTATGTGATAAGTTTACACGGCTTGAGCTTAGCAAAGGCAAAAGTGATATGTTTGACATTAAATCCTTTCACAATGTCAATAGTCGCTATAGATGAAGAGGAAGCTACAATCATCACATAATTTGCAGCAATAAGTAAAGTTTCAACAATACTGGCTGAAGTTATTATTATAATAGACACAGGAATTATTTTAGAGTATCATCCAACTTCTGTGTGTTAATATTCTTTACTTCCGCACCAACTCGGAAATTGCCAGTAGGCTATTCTTGTTCGGCATTATTACGACTATCTAAGTCCTTCTCATTTACGATTTTACGTAATTTTGTGTAGAATTTTCATCTGATTGTATCATGTTTCATTGATGTAAAAACCGAGCTAGTTGGGTGAGCAGTTAGCGCTCTGGTCTCGCATTCGAGAGGACGCGGGTTCAAATCCCCGTCCGGCCATCCAAATTTGGGTTTTCCATTGTTTACCCAAATCACTCCAGACGAATGCCTGAGTGGTTCCTTCGAGCCATGGCCGAATTCCTTCCCGTTTTTGGCCGCCCCTCCTTTCCCGCCTCTAATGATCTAAACGCCGACAAGGCATAAAGGAATAAGCAAAAAAGTGTTGTAAAAGAAACCTTTTGAAACAGCATTTTTTATATATATTATGTCTTAAAGTACCTGTGATCAAATTACGTTTTGGATTTTAATTTGTAATTTTATTGTAGAAATTCGTTTAATACAACAAAAATTCTATCTAATTTTTTTTTCGTTAGAGAGGGCTTTGCCTTTGATGTGTCTGCAGATGGCGTCGTATTTCTTGTCGACACAAAAGCTGCATGCTCAATGTCTGGGTGCAGCTTTCCTCGCATAGAGCGCTTCTAGGAAGAGCGCGCAAAGGTTCGACTGCAGCGGTTGGCTACTGATAAGTACCCCTTTGGGAGTGTCTCCTTTGAGGTAGCGAGCTGTGTATCGTACTGCACGTGCAGATAACAGAAAGGTGCCAACATAACCTCACACTGCTGCCAACACTGAGCACTTAAATGTACAAATACGCCACCTCAACTAAGCACCGCACTGAAACGTTTCCTATAGGTTCAAAGTGTTGTTTCTATACACATTAATGATGGAAGGCTTGTTTCCTGCAATTAATTCAGAGATGCATCAGTGTAAAAACTTATTACGTAGTTGTAAGAACTCTTTAATGTTAAAAGGTTAAGCAACTTATAAGCGCGAGACAGCAGAAAACTGATTAAACGAGCACAAGAAGCAGCCTAGTAGGTTTTTGACATTCTCACAACAAAATTCATGAGAACTGCGTTCTATTTTTACGCTAAGCAAAAATGCTAAGAATTATGAATTAATTATGAAAAATTACTGACTGAGAAACCATTTCTTCGTTCCTAACAAACTAATAACTATATTTCCATTTCGTCTGTATCAACTAGTCCACATGACCACGTAGCTCCTTGCATGTGCTCCACACATAATTATAATCTATCTTAGGCGAACTTTTTATTATTTTGAAACAGACCTTCTTTACCTCAGGTACAGCCAAACATTAACGCTGTATTCTCAGTTTCTTGTATGATATTAATACCATAACTTTACTTTGACTACTCACTCATACAAGCCACCTGCCTTGATGTACTATTAAAATGCCACATACATAAGTTTGTTCACACCAAACACATTAATCTCCAATAATATTTTCACTGTGACAACTGTCATCCATTTCAAATCATATAATTCTTGTTGTACAATCTTGTTAACTGAGGTAGACACATCTGTTTTTGGCCCTCATAACCCAAAACACATTTCTGATCCCATATTCTACCCAAAACTATGAAACTTCATGGTGTACTGCCAAAAACAATTGAATTTTCCCATTCCTGACTTATTTCTCTCCTGTTCTTTAATATATAAACCAAATCCTTTGTTATGGACGTGAATTCCTATGCTATTTCTCAGAGATGCAGTTCCTTCTTCACAAAATCACCTCTTACTCCATGTACACCAAACATCAGGTTTCCAAAACCCACAAACGCAAAGTTTTAATACCTCCACATTAACCTGACCTGTAAAAGAACTATGAAAATTTGCAGCATGCATCTGGCCATAGTAACCGTTTCCAGTCCTACCCCCGCAGAGGCCTGGTACGCAAGTGCCAGGTACGGGATTGGCGAACATAATTGACTACAATCAGTAATGATTTGTTTGAATCAAAAGAATCCAGTAAGAAATGAAAATAAAATTTGTAAACTGACTGCTGACTCAGCTTGACAGCAATCTTTGTTGTGAGCAAGGTGAAGCATAACGTCACCAGATGCAGTAGGACTGGACCATATAGTAAAGCGTGTGGGTGTAAATACCTTGTATGTCCCAAATACGAGATAATGTGCTACATAATACGTTTGTTCGGCACCAGTCTATGGGTATTGTCCTCACTAGTTGTCGTTGCAAAGCTCTGATGAACTTAGGATGAAATCACTGCAGGAATATAACAGTGTATATAACCCGTACGTGTTTGACAGCTGCTGTCTGCGTAATAGGTTACGTTACAACGTGAAACGACAACAATCACCACACTATTCAAAACTTAGAAATAAAACTATATATAAATCATACATATGCGCTACAGTAATCCATAAATTCATTTACAAGTGCATACCATTCATAAACTAAT
Source organism: Vandiemenella viatica (assembly GCA_031002005.1). NCBI lineage: Eukaryota > Metazoa > Arthropoda > Insecta > Orthoptera > Morabidae > Vandiemenella > Vandiemenella viatica. The sequence goes on along the minus strand of CM061920.1, from coordinate 247,285,194 downwards.
AGTACACACAAACAAACAAAAATTGTAAAAATTATCAATATCGCGAATTTCTATTATAGCATTCAGAGTCCCTTAGAAAATTAGGCAGCCCAGAATTTCTAAAATTACAATATTATGTTTATCCGATTAGACACTCAAGTTGTCGAAACCTTTCTCGTTGATGATTTCGGTTTATCTATATTCATGTTCTTTATACTGAGGATATACGCCTGACACCCAGCTTAATTGAATCTCAAGGAGGGATGAAAGACGAAGTCACGAAAGAAAAGGCGATTAAAATGGATATAACTTTTTGCAATATATTAAAGGAAGACATCTCTGCTTTATTATTAAAAAATATTGCTACTGTGACTGAAAGAAATAGAAGGCGTAAACTCTGAGGAAATAATAAATCCTGTTTCAAAACGAAATGTAACTATATATCTTTTGCTTTCACTACTCAATTTGTTGACATTATCTTTTGGGATTTTTAGTTGAGGAGAGTGCTACAGGAATTTTTTTTATCAACATTGCTTCGTGTTTGGAATCTAACAGACATGAGTTCAAATCTCGGTAGTGATTTATCATTGACTTCGCGGTTCTTTGCAAGGATTTCCGTAATGGTTTCTTCATTATTAGTAGCTGTTTACATGTTACGAGAGCCTTTCGACCGAAATTGAATGGAACAATTGTGGTAAACAAATACATGGATGGCCTTTTTTGATTTTATATCCAAATTCTACTAACTAAAAGTCAAGTAAAGTATGTTATTGTGCCGTAAGGTACTAGGCCAGATCTAGTGGTTATACCTGTATAGCTGGTCGCTTCCTTCCATGTTTCCGAGTGTTGTATGTCTATAGATACTCTTGACTGTTGTTTAATGTAGTATGTTGTTCTTACTTTCAACAGGTAGAAGAAAGAAGATGAAAACAGATGGTACTCTATTCAGGCCTACACTCCTACATACACATTTTTATGGTGCCGAATAACAGTGCGGGAAAAAGTTCCCTATTGTTCGATCAGATCTCAGTTTCGGTTTCCGTCTGTAAGAAATCTTTAAAAATACAGATATTTTCTATTAGTTTTTTTCAAAAAAAAGGCTGTCTACATGCAGATGATGTTCGAAAGCCTGTATCTATACTTCCAGATCTTCAATCTCTTTATCTTACGACATTCATTGTATCGACAGTTTGCTTGGAACTAAAATACATATCGTCAAATATCACTGTATGTTTGCTAAACTGCATCGTGGTGTATGATTAAAGTATCATTTGAGGTTTCTGATTAATAATTACTATAACAATTTCATTAGTGGTTGATCGACATTTTAGGCCATTTCATGATGGGTTCTGCGCAATACCACTCCGTCAGCTTTTTGTAATTACTTTAGTACTTCAACCATCTGCCCTTGTAATCTGGTAAAAGCCGAAGTGGGAGTGGAAGGGAGCATTATTCCTCGGATGAAAATTTATTCTGACTGGCAAGAGGAGTTGTAGACGAATATTTGATCTTATTGCAGGCTACTCGCTTATATCTCCAAACAATACCGCAACGCGAATGCTATCGGTTTAGAAGAGTATTGTATATGGGGTTAGTTATATGTTTTTTCCCTGCGTGAAATTAGATCATTCGTAATTCATTCTTCTGTTTGATGTTGGTGCAAGCGGTACGTTCGTTATTCACAAACATGCTGCTATTAATATTTTTTGAAGTATTGCTTATTCATTATTAAACGTGAATCTGAAGTTCCTACGCTATGAGCTACCATGGAATGATACTGAATCATGCTATGGAATGTGACATGAGCACTGTTGACTTCCTGGTTAGCTGGTGAAATCCACCTCAACCAGCTCACAGCTAATTATTCAGAGTGCAACGGGCAAATTACTACGAGCTTAAGCCGGATCGCAGGGGGAAACAGGGCGCCGCCTGAGTCCTGTGTCCTTACCTAAACGTTGCTGTCCTCTCCTTGGGTTACACTATAGAAATAGGCAAACTGGACACCATCACCCACTGGTGGGCATGAAGAAATGAGATTTAATCAAATTAGTTTCTCTATGCAGAATTCAATCATTTTAAAATCAAACTATTTTTTAAATGCTGCGTATTCATCTATTCTGAACTCTTGATTAACAAAGAACATAAAGCAGCGCGCTAATAACGCATGATCAGGTAATCTTACAGATAATGTTTCGCTCTACTGATCTGTGTTTATGAGTAAAATCTGTATAAAACACGTCTAATCTGATTAAACCTGATCGTAACTTTCCAGTATCAGAGAATTGAGTGAACGTTTTATTAAAGTTACATAATATGTATTATGGTGTAAATAATATCGTTAAAATGCGAACTATCATCTTCGTTAGTAGTTGTCATTAATCAGGAATAGGATGCTTGAAGATCTTTCGAGCATGCGGCCCGATTAATTGATCGTAGTTCAACGAATTGTCGACGGCGTAACGTGCCCTCATCTGCAGGTTGCGTCTGCTAACCAGAGTGAGGAGCAGGACTGGAGGGGATGGGTCAAAGGGTATAAATACCGCCCCGGCAGGTTCGGCCAGGCAGTCGCGTCCTGGACTGCGTTCCTCACGACGGTCAGCAGACGGAACCTGAAGATGATGGCACGTTACGCCGTCGAAAATTCGTTGAACTACGATCAATTAATCCGGCCGCATGCCCGAGATATCTTCAAGCATAATATTCACCGGCGAAACCTACGATTACATAAGAATAGGATGATTCTCTAACGAAAATTAGCACGTTTTGTCATTCTGATATGCATAAACCTCCCTTTAACGCCTCCAGAAAAGATATACGCCCTCATTTATAGGTTTAATATAAATCAATTTGTTTATTTGAATGTAATATTTAAATAGATACATTAAAAAGGGGGCGTGTAAATAAATTAAAGAGCATATTTAAATTTCAATTTGTTGGGGATACTTCACAATTTAAATTCAGTTGTGAGCATGCGATGACCTTATCTTCAGTGGGGAAAGTTGATGACCCTCCACCCCGCTAGTGTGGAAGGCTGCTTGCTTGTTGGCCTTTGTCAGTTGTTGAGGGTGGGTAGATTTAACGCAAGTCATGCTAGTCACGACTGATCCCAGCTGTTTGACTCTAACCTTGTTTGTACATTCGGCATCAAGTGATTCCAACACGTCTCAATGATACAAAGCAGCGCTATCTCTATGAGTTACTTGCAGATTAGAATCATCAGATGGATGCTTAAAAATGGCATTAGGCTTCGAAGACATACAGCCAGAACTATGTATTTATGTAACTCGTAAGTATTTATGCGTATGTATAGAAGACACAAGACAAACAAACAGTTAAAACCACCACTGCCCCTGACCGTACTCGAACCAGGAACCCATGCAACGCGGGACTACCACGCTATCCTTTACGCTGCCAGGTTCAGCCAGATGGATGCTTTGCACTGGTGGGGACTGGAAGTGTGCTGCGTGGCGTTAGTCTAACTGCAGCCTTTGAAATGGATAGTTTCCTGTACTACATAATCCGAATGTATTTCTCGGAACACTGAATTGTGTAAACAGGTGCGTGTTATAGCGCTGAGGATATAGCTGCTGGCAGCATACACAACGATGTAAGTAGTAATCACAAACAACGGTATCTCCGTCAGCCGCATGTTTATAGGCTCGGACCAGTTGTAGCACTTCGTTGTTGAGTACCGCCTTTCTAGTTTCGATTCCTTAGATGGCAGGGAAACATTCAATTAAACACAGCTCCTTGCGTTTATGTGACAAGTACTAAAAATCCGGAGCTGGTAGTGTAGGGGCTAGCACGCTGGCCTTAAGAGTGGCCGGTTCGATTCCGACCTGGGACATTGCTGGTTTTAATTAAGTGTTGTGTTGTCCTCACCATTTTACATGAGAGCAGCCTGATTCAATACTTACTTAAATATAAATCGGAACTGGCTAAATGGTCACAGGGACTGAAGGATATATTTTTTTTTAAAAAAAAAATAGAAGAAAGCACTAAGAAAGAGTCCAAAATTGGTGCACTGTGAAATAGACTGATATTGGCATACTAACTTGTAAGTTTTTTTTTTTTTAACTGCTTTACGTCTCTTTTTAACATCGAGGTCTTTAGAGACGGGAAAGGGTGGGGGGCAAGGATGCAAGGATGGGGGCAAGGTATGGGAAGGAATTCGGCCATGGCCTTTTTTGAAGGAAGCATCCCGGCATTCGCCTGGAGTGATTTGGGGAAACCATGGAAAACCCAAATCTGGATGCCCGGACGGGGATTCGAACCACCGTCCTCCCGAATGCGAGGCGCGAACGCTAACCGTTACACCACCCCGCTCGGTAAAATTTGTAAGTTCTCCTGATGAAAGCCTAAATAAGAATGATATCTTTTGTAAGGGGCAGATATATGTTATAATAGCTGTCTTATTATTTCGGTATAATTAATATGATTTCCGACTCAAATGTGAGACAGCAATCACAATAGACCATATGAGCCAATTTTTCTAGTAACCGGAGAATTCGAGAAACAGAGTAATGATTGATAACTTATTATAACTGGGGTTTGCCTCCGTATTAACTTGTCAAGAAGTTACCAAACTACATAAAGTTATGAGCTAAGTACACCTCCTGATGGGCCAAACTACATAAAAAAAATTTCAGTTAATTACGGGACAGCGAAATAGTCGATATATTAAAGATATTCTCACATGACTCTTATTTTTAAACAATTTTATGAGGTTCGGTGCAGAAGCAAACATAACGAATCTGTAAAAACTTCGTGACGTATTTTCTTTTAATTTTAGTGCAAACAAAACTACAAACATTGTTTCAAGTACGGTACTAAAGTGTTCCTAATAAATGTTAACAATGAACGCTATTGGAACTGTTTGTATATGGTTTGATGCCGTACGCGTTTCGCCTTGCGTCTAGGCATCATCAGCAGCGAATTATTTACATTAGTATTTTAAAGTTTGTAGCCACACATTTCTGCTTTTTTCCCAAAGCATGTTCCGCTAAAACCATAATAACACCAATGTAAATAATTCGTCACTGATGATGTTTAGATAAGAGGCGAAATTCATACGGCATTAAAACACATAAAAACAGTTGCAATGCCGTTTTTTGTCAACATTTAATTTACTAAGCAACTGTGAAGAAATCGTTTACAACAACATCGTGTTTATTCCTAATTTTCTCGTCGTTTGCTGTGTGAACAATTATGAACATGTTGAATTCGGGGGGGAAAAAAAGTTACTCCGTGGCAATTTGTAAATTTGTATGCCACTCCAACGAAAATTGGATAGGTATTACGAAGTTTCGGAGGAAATTGGATGGATATATTTTTCCGATGTTACAACCACTTCTGATAGAGAAATTCTACAACACTTTTTCACCCAACAGTGTACCACTTCTTTTTTCCGAGACTGTCTGGTTGGTGCAGGACAATAAGCGCCGTGCTTCTCCGGGGGTGGTGTTGGGGGAGACAGCGCCGGAAATTAGGCAGTGAGCATGCCTCCCTCCAGAGGGTTTCGCCTCTTTTCGCCTCGTTTCACACCATGCGTACGGCTACACTCCCGCCCACCAGACGAGGATAATAAGCGAGCGCTCCCCTCGCTACAGGAACTACACGCAGAAAAAGGCATTACGATTGTCTATCACCAACAGTAAATTACACTCACGATTTTTTTGGTTCTCATAAGTTTGTGGCTGTATTGCGGTGTTTAACTACAAAATATTTTTTTTGAATTTATTAAAATTAATTTTAGTGCAAAAGCTACCTACTGTTTTCCCTAAATTTTATCTAATACTCGATTTCATCTTTCTAGCGTGATCCGTAACTCTGTTCAAAATTAAACTCCTAAACCAGAGCACAAGCTTGCCGACTCGGATCCCAGGAGAAATTAACGAAAATGTTTATATTTATGAAGATAAAAGATGCATGCTATGGGGGAGTTTTTTGTTAGCGAGTGGCGTGTCTTTTGGGACGCGACACACATCCCCGCACGCAACTGCGGAGCTGGAATTCCACTTGTTTCTGCCCTGCTGCACCTGCCGGAGATTACGTTAGCCCGGTAACATTCAATCCCTCATGCAATTACTTTGACTAATTTATGAACCGTAACTGATATAAGGGTGCGGGCGCAATTCACAAACTGAATAGCCGCTATGCAGAAGATGAAAATGTACGATGGAGTTGCAGAAAGAAGGAAATTTTTATGAATGACATAACAGCAGTTTTTATTCTTCTTGAAGAGATATATTCTCAGATGGTAATAAATAGTGGTGATAGGTTAAAACCAACATGGGATATAGATTAACTGAACGAAATTCTTTACCCTTCGTATCTTAATAGAAGGCTCGCTTTTTTTCTAGAACATTTCGTAATTTTACTATCGGTATTACAAAATGGCGAACTTCTTCCTTGAACTACAAGTAGTTGGTGGTTTCTAATTGTGGCTACAATCTGGCATCCTCTTACGCCATTTTTTTTAAGCCCCTTATCGACCACTGTGTTATTAGAGGCGGGAAGGGAATGTGGTCAAGGAACGGGAAGGAATTCGGCATTGACAGTTTGAAGGAACGGTCCCGGTGATCACCTAAGTAATTTGGGAAACAACGGAAAAAGCGAAATCTGAATGTCCCGACGGAGATTCGAATCCGCGTCCTCTCGAATGCGAGGCCAGAGCGTTACTGCTCACCCACCTAGCACGGTATCATTTAGCTTTCAGATACCTTGTCCTCATGTTTTGCGGATGTTACTACCTGTTAGTATAATTTGGATGATCAAAAGGTTCGTCTGTTTATATTTTCACGTTGTTCCTCTAGTGTGACACCTACAAACGGTACCTAACGTTCAGTCATGAATCCGCTTCTACCCTGCCTTACTTATTGAATGGTGTGCCAGTTGTTTCTTTCTCGTGCTTATATTTATTAAGTCATTTAACCCACGCTTTTAGAAATAACTGCACCATTGTGACCATGTCTCCATACAGACTATCCTATACATAGCCTCAATATAATAAATCCTCAACATGGGATGATGTAAGACTATACGGTTTTATGAGTAATGAAAAGCAAAAGAAAATCATTGAGCTAAGCCATAACATATTCTGTAGATTTCATATGCACAGGAATCAGATTTGGTGGTGGATTTTTCAGAAAGCGAGTTGAATGAATATACTTAATTCTTTTGTTATTTATGGCTTTACGCTTTGTCAACGTCTAGGACATTAGAGGCAGGAGGCGGGAGGGGTCTGGGGACGAGGAACGGGAAGGAATTCGGCCATGGAATTTCGAAGGAAGCATCCCGGCAACCGCGTGGAGTGATTTTGGGAAACCATGGAAAACCCATATCTGGATGCCCGGACTGGGTTTCAGACCCTCTCGTCCTGCTGAATGCATGGCCAGAACGTTAACCGCTAACCCACCATGCTCGGTAACTATAAATTCAACCGCTGATAGCCTCAACTTCTCAGGCGTGGATCTAGAATTTCATTGCTGGAACTGGATGTAGAAGCTGTAAGTTACGCAAAAGATGCCCCCCCTCCCAATAAAAAGCAAAGAGTGTAGTAATTGAAGGAGATGTCTCATGAATAGAACTTTTTTGGGACATGTTTAAAAATAGCAACAAACTAGGAAAGGGGGGGGGGGGAGAATTAATTGTGGTAGGCTACCTACCACACTTTCAGCAGCAGATTTTTATTTGTGGTTTAAAATATGTACCCCTGCTACATTCAATGTCTCTCCGTGGGCCGTATTGATAGCCATGGCAAAGGCTAATTTTAATTGTTTTTTTTTATTCCTCCCACGCAAAGCATGGGAGGCGGACTGCTGGAGGGTCTCCATGACTCATTTCAGCTGACTAGGGGAGGGAAGGGGGAAGTTTGCCGTGGCCTTGTAGGGAACCATCCCAACATTTGCCTTGCGTGACTGGGTAAAACCACGGAAAAACCCAGTCAGGATAGCCAAACGGTATTTGACCCCATCCTCATGAATGGTAGATAGGATAGCACATTTTCCCTCCTCCTATCTTGGTATTTTATGTTGTTGTATCTATACATGAAATTTATGAACAGATCATACATAAGCTGACTTCGAGAGAAACATAACATAACAGAGTCTTACTCAAGTCATCCGTCTTTCATTTAGTTTTCAAAATTTCGTGACAAAATATGTTATTCATTCTGGAAAAGGTTCTTGCTAATGTACATAGTATTTCCTAGTTAAATTTAATCAACATCGGTTTAGCCATTTAGTTCTGAAAACGTGACAAACAGATAAAATGACAGAGTTACTTTCACATTTATATTATTAGTGTATATAAATTAAAGAGGATAGAAGTTTGTGGAAGAAGCTTACAGAAAGAAGAGACAGGCTGGTAGGTCATATTTTGAGACATACTGGATTAGTTAATTTGTTAGTGGAGGGAATAGTCGAAGGTAAGAACTGTATAGGAAGACTGGGATTAGAATATATAAAGCGGATAATTGAAGATGTGTTTTGTAAGGGATATGTAGACAGGTTAGCTCAAGATAGGAATGGATGGAGGATTGCATCAAACCAGTCGAAAGACTGAATTACCCCCTACTAAACCATCCAGGCGCCATTACTTCCTAAGCCGGTTCTGCATTTCGTGTTTCAGATCCGCTGCTACAGAATGTGGACCTGCTGCAGCCGGCCAAAGATACGGACTCCGTTCCGCTGGAGGAGGGTCGAGACGGCTTCCCCGCGTGGCGCTTGTCTCCACACTCCAATGTCTTCACGCCTGCTGAGAGTCTGCTACCGTCAGCACTGTACCCGGAGTTCGCCCTCAGGGGCACATTCCGACTGGACAACCGACAAGGAGGATACTTGTTCGCAGTAACTGACCCTTCCAACAGCGTCGTCCAGCTTGGACTTAAGGTACAGAGCTATCTCTCTTCAATCTTGCTTCCCTGTGGTGTAACTTAAGTTTTGTGACTGTTGTGGCCACAGTTTGTCAAAATGAGATTGTTAAGTATATATTCCGCGCTAAAACCTGAACGTAATCTGTTATCCACAAAATTCTGATCTCTAATCCGAAGTACGTATTTGGGTACAATTGCAAAAAGCAACAGTGGGATTGAATAACTTGGGTCAAAGATAATGTTAATTTTAGATTGAGATTTGTCGGCCGAATTTGGATGAATCCTAACGCGTATCTCATAGAAAGAATATACCGTATAAAACCATTAGTGTTGTGATGCAAATAATTCGATTTTTATACCAAAGTATTGTTTACTAGACAAGAACAGTCCATTCTGTGACCGCATGCTATAACCTTTAGGAATTGTCACTTATTTAGAGTGATACTTAATGGGAGAGTAAAACAATGAAAAATATGGCTTGAGGTGATATTTTGCTATTGCACTGAGATCATTACAAGTCTCTTTGTATTCCGTCATTTGTTATTTTTCAGTAGGCATATTCATCAAGATTTACTATAGTGAACTTCTATACCACAAATAAAATTTTCCTTTCATCTACTTGATTATTTCTTTTGCATATACGTTTAATATTAGTGGTAATGGAGTATAAAGTTGCTATCCCCGGCTCAGCCAATGTTTGTGTCTACTGATTCAATACTATAATTATAGACACCTGTATGTGTTCCCGCGAAACAGCTTTCATATATATACTGCAGAGCCAAAGAAACTGGTACACCTGCCTAATATCATGCAGGACCCCCGCGAGCACGCAGATGTGCCGCAACACGACGTGGCATGGACTCGACTAATGTCTGAAGTGGTACTGGACGGAATTGGCACCATGCATCCTGCAGGACTGTCCATAAATCCGTAAGATTACGAGAGGGTGGAGATCTCTTCTGAACGGCACGTTGCAAGGCATCCCAGATATGCTCATTAATATTCATGTCTGGGGAGGTGTTTAAACCCAGAACAGTGTTCCTGGAGCCACTCTGTAGCGATTCTGGACGTGTGGGGTGTCACATTGTCTTGCTGGAATTGCCCAAGTCCGTCGGAATGCACAATGGACATGAATGGATGCAGATGATCAGCAAGGATGCGTACGTGTCACCTGTTAGAGTCGAATCTAGACGTATTAGGGGTCTCATGTCACTCCAACTTCACACGCCCCACACCAGCTTGAACAATCCCCTGCTGACATGAAGGTCCATGAATTCATGATTTGCGGAAGGGTTGCACTTCTGTCACGTTGAACGATTCTCTTCAGTCGTCGTTGGTCCCGTTCTTGTAGGATCATTTTCCGGCCGCAGCTATGTCGGAGATTTGATATTTTACCGGATCCCCGATATTCACGGTGCACCGTGAAATGGTCTTACGGGAAAATCTCCACCTCTTCACTACCTCGGAGATGCTGTGTCCCATCTCTCGTGCGCCGACTATAACACCACGTTCAAACTCACTTAAATTGTGATAACCTGCCATTGTAGAAGCAGTAACTGATCTAACGCCTGCGCCAACCACCTGTTGTCTTATATAGGGGATTGCGACTGCAGCGCCGTACTCTGACTGTTGACATATCTCTGTGTTTGCATGCCTATGCTAGTTTCTTTGGCTCTTCAGTATATATATGTATAACAAAAAGATTTAACGGAAGTTAGAAGATACTACAGAATTTAGTGAATCTGGAGCAAAGTGAAGTTCATGGAAACTTCGATTCGCGACTCATTAAATCGTACAACATGAAACTGTATAAATATGTTCGTATTCATTTTTGTGCTTCCAAATATGTTAAGTGATACTTTTGCTTTACCTTTCCTAATTTTTTTTTTTTATATTGCTTGCAAGAACCTTCATTTATTTCTTACCTGAGTGGATTAATATTCGGAGGATTACAAAAAAGACGAAAGTAAAAACCAGTTTGTGCTTAGCTAAATTCTTATTCCACGGAATAAGTGAAGCATTTATAGCACTAAAATTAATATTGGAAGGACGGGTTGCGTTAAAAAAGGATACGTTTCGCGTTAATGGTTTTGAGAAAAGCTTTGGACTATGTTATACCGGAAAAGGCGTTCAAAATTTTACAAGTATCAGTCGTAAAATACCATGCATACAAGAATAATTTATAACGTTGTAATATACTCTTTTGGTGGGGGTGGCTCTATTTTTTAGACACCCTGTATGGCGTCAGCAATTGAAACTTTTCTTAATCAACATGTTAATATTAAGCCTCGCACATGACACGTCTCAGGGGTTACAAGACCATAAAGAAAATGGGTTCACAAAAGACATGACTTTATTGACCAAACTAAAGACACAAATCTGACATGTGAAGTTATACGGATGGTTAGCTCAGTTGAATATTTTAAACAAGTATCCAGCTAATCAGGGTAGCTTCTCAGGGGTATTTTCCGGGCTCTTGATATGTTGCAATAAATCTCACTTTTATAGGCACATTACCGTGTCCGCGCACTGCTCACTGCCGGCGACGGGAAATGAACCTCAGGCCCACAGAGGATGGCGGTGGTCTCGCAGTCCCTCCTCTCACCTCGACATGCAGTCCAGAAGTGTCTCGTCTCCACTCCCCCTCCGAGCAGCATTCCATGCAACAGCATACAAGAACATCCGAGTGGCGGGTCACTATTGTCTGTAGGTTGGCTGTCCCTGCTGTTATTGTCAACAGCGCAGCGGGTGGTTTAACGAACGGGCTCGCGGCTTCCGCTCGCCGAAAAATAGCCCTCGCTTTATCTGTGCACACTGCGTCGCCTTGGAAACGCGACTTATTACAACGTGTTTAACAAATACGTGTCTTCACTAGACACAAGCATCAGCTGAAAAGGGACTAGCAAAGTTTAACACTTCATTACCACTAATAATGCAAAGGAATTAATCAATGAGGTTGAATAAACATTTTATTTGTGATATAGAAGTTCACTATGACAGCTTATATATTATTCAGCGTTGGCGACGTAATCAATGTAAATTTTGAAATTGAAAATAGTGCCTGAAGAATAGAGATTTGTACCTTCTCCCCCAAACAAATGTAGCAATGGCAGCAAAGATAAAATTATGTCTGCAGTATGAAATAGAGATGTTCAGGTATTGTGTTGTTACCAATCCATAAAGAAGATTATTACACTTTTATTTATATCTAAATTCCCTCAATATATATTTAAGCGCTTCTATGCTCTCTACAAATGACAACTTCACATACTTTGCTTTTTAAACATTTACAAATCTGAAATGTGAAGGATTCAGTTACTCAGTAATGCGTTCTTTAGATAAGTTTGCTGAACTTTACGGCTTGGATTAACGGTGAAATGAAGAAACCAGAAACGGTTACTTTGATGATTCACTGTGCGCTAAGATTTTGATGGTAAACGAGGTAATGGTTAGAAAATTTTACAAAACGTGCTGTTTCACAGTTAATGGTCATTTTGAAGTGTCAGAAAACGGATTTGTCATGGAAGGTCTTTCGTTAATTTGAATTGGATGAAGCTAGAAATTCATATTCCTTATTATAATAAGAATCCACACAGCCCACAATAGTGGGATAACTGGAAAACTATAAAATTTACATTTAAATGATAAAATGTGGTCAAACAAATGAGAAGCTTCCAAATTTCAAACAAAACCTGTACTGAGCTGGGTCTGAAATCATATCGTAGTTAAACAGGTCAGCTGGACACTAATTCTCCCTCAGTTGCATTTTCTGTTACGTTCCCAAGATTAAAGTCCTGTTTCATCTGACCACGCCCTTTCTCGATCTATTCCGGTCTTTGCAGGTGGTATTAGGAAGGTTGCTGAAGTACCAGTCACTTCTTGTTGAGCATTTTTATTGAGTATCCCTTTGTGCCGAAGCTATTGATTCACCACTTTACCTACTCCCAGTCAACATCTACTTATTTTATTTATTTATTTATGGGCACTTGATTCCAGGGCCATACAGCCAGCTTTACATTGTATTGCAAACATTTCAGAGTAATGCATACATTTTAAAGGAGTACAAGTATTTTGCTATAGAGACATTTCAAAAACAATACAAACATTTCAAAGTAATACAAACATTTCAAAGTAATACAAACATTTCAACGTAATACAAACATTTCAACGTAATACAAACATTTAAAAGTAATACAAGTATTTTGCTATACATACATTTCAAAGGATTACAAACATTTCAACGTAGTACAAGTATTTTTCTATAAAGACATTTCAAAATAATACAGACATTTCAACAACATCTACTTCTATCTAGACTATGTCCCTCGAGTCTCAACAGCAATGAAGGCCAGGAATAAGAACCACAATGTGGACTGAATCGGGGACTGCCCCAATTATAATGTACCACCGGAAACTCCCTCTGAAGTCGACAAGTGCTGTCATGCGTGGACTTATCAGGAACGATTAAAATGTTTTACCCTCAACAAAGTTTTGGAGAGGCAGTCATAATATTATTTCCGAGAGACCATGACAGGCAGCGTGAATCATTACAATTTTATGTAGTCAGTGAAGAATTCGTAGCAAGGCGGTCAGTGTAGATTTTTTAGACGGGGAAACAAGTACTGTTTGTCTGGTGAACTATGCCAATCAGAGTCAACAAATCAGTCAAGTCAGGATATACATAATGCTTCAAAAATATTTATGACTTGTTAGAAGTTTCACATATCAGCTCGTTCAAGTCGAAAGTCGGCCGGCGTTGGTAATAGGAATCTGAAATCAGCCTATAAATTGTTTAATGACTCGAGAGATAGTTTAAGGCACTAAACTGTACATAAACCTTGTTTGCTAAAACGATAGAAGCGTTGATAATTTACAGGAAACCAAAATATTTCCTTTAGACGGTTTTTTCAGTTTTTAAAGAGCAAAAAGACTTTATGGACAGTGATAACAATATAAGAATCTCCAGAAACAGTTGTATGACGTGGGAAACGAGATGAAGTAACAGCCCTCGTGAAACGTCTATCCAATTCATAGTACTAGCACGGTCTGTAACTAAAGGCAGTAACTGAGAAGTCCAATAATATCGTTTCCTGGAACTAGCTGGTATTTTTACTTTTAACGGTTACTGCGTTGTATTCGCCGTTACACCCGTTGATGTGGTTAGTTTACAGAGAACCTTAAGAAGCTTGCAAACTTCCTCAACCCATAATGAAGGCTATGGTGTAGCTGCGCGTCTGCAGGTACAGGTCGTTCCGGTACGGTGGTGGTGTCTGCCGCCTGACATGAGTTTAGCTGGTTTGAATCACGATGAGGCAAGACATTCCTAGTTACCAGATTGTGTTTAATCCCAAATCTCCCAGCACTGCGCTGGAGGATATTTCACACTGTTGAGGTGATTCTTCCGCCGTAAATCTTGGTGGACTTCTTCTTTCAGAAGAATGGGCCTGAATCGACCAGAACTGGGCTTCACCCTTTCAATTCTTTCATCTCTCACCCAAAACATCCGCACATGCAACAACACATACGAGCACTTCCATATTGGGGAATACAACTGGAAGCCAGCTGTTACATCTCCCCGGGACAGTACTGTGGTGGGCTAACATCCTCCACAGTTACCACCTATGGCCGGATGTTTCGTATGGTGATATTTTTGCTAACAGGTGTCCCCGTCCGAAAGCGGAGGGTCCGTCATCTCACTGGTGTACGGCCCCACCTCCACCACCATTGCAGTGGAGGAGGCCGAAGAGGTGGACCCCGAGCCGGTGGCCGCGTCCTTCGAGGTGCCCGACGTGACGGGCAGCTGGACTCGCGTGTCGCTCAGGGTGTCCGAGGACAACGTCACCCTCTTCCTCAACTGTCGAGAGCACTCGACGACGAGGGCAGCCGGCAGCCGAGGGAGCTCCCGCTGGCTGATGACTCCACACTGCACGTGGGCGGCGCCGGGCCCAACCTGGACCAAGACATCGACGTGAGTACTCGCAGCTTGGAGGAAACCTGAGACTCGTCTTCCATACAGACCCATCAATAAGAAGTTCAAATCACCAAATGCAATGATAAGATATTTAATATTTTATGAGTGTCTGAAGAGTTATAATGAAGTGCCATACAAAACTACTAAATAGACGTACCCATATATAACTTTACACCTTCTATTAGTACTGGAGTACACCTCTAGCGTAGGTAGTTGCCAGTAGTAGTATACAGAAAATATATTGCCGAGAAATGCCGGCGGTTGATGTTATGTTATCGAGTGACTCTGAAGTCTCCACTTTTGAAGTTTGGATCTATGTCTTCAATATGACAGTGGTCCTCCTGACCGAAACCGTATACACAACTCTGTCTACATAAGCTGTACACATGGCCTAGCTCTGAAGCCGTTAACTGCAAGAGTAAAATTTTCTAAGCTTATTCTTTATGATTTGGTATTTTGTTAGCTACAAACTAACTGCATATATTAACTGACGATAATTTGAAGTTACTGACAGAACATTTCTTAAGTGTTGTAAAAGTAATCAAGCCAAAAACGATGCAGAAGTGACACAGTGCGGAGACAAAATGATTACTTGAGGTGATTAAATTATTAAAATTTGTTGAAATAGAAGTAATTTGTTGCTCCTTCACTAGTTACATTACTTAAGGAAATTAAGCATAAAAAACTGCATAAATGTTATGAAACAGCTGTGAAATTTGACGTCGTCTATAGGGCAGTGATAACGAGAAGTGGAGTAAAGATAATAAACTGATCAGTGGCAGAAAGCAGTCTATTTATTTGTTCATTGTCAGTCACTGAGAACACGAAATGCGGTTACTGTACCGCATGTGAAGAGTGACATAACTTACCTAAGGATATAACCATAAAATTGTTCATAAGTTTGTTTAAGAGCAAGTCCATCTGAACTGGAACAATTTCTTCCCGTTTTCCGAGAACTGTGATAAAGTCAGGTCTTCATCGTGAGTGATGTAGACGATCATATTTGAAATGATTACTTTTCACAGCGATAAATGCCAAAAATATACTGGGATACACGTGTCAGTGCAGGATGGGATCCTAACACAAGAGCAATTTCCGTAACATGCCAACGAAAACAATCAGACGGGGCAGAGGATCCTGTCTGAAGAGTAATTGACTCAATACGAATCTTTTTTACATTAAGTTAAATAACAAAGGACCAACTAGGATCATGAAATACGATCGTAATGAGCTTTCTCTCCGCAAATAAACTTTTAATGATGACTACGAAACCACAAAACCTGAAAACAATTTTTATTGTATGGGATAAAGTGATATAATTTATTATAACACGAATCCAGAAGAGGTTGCCATTAAGATCTTCCAGGAACATACTTGCTTGATTTACCCCGTAAGAGACTACAGACAGATATTCGCAAACCAGTCAACACGCAAACGCAAACACTACAACAACTGGGATAGAGGGACTTTACAGAGAGCTAACATGGGTGTTTCGTCAAATGAACCACAAAAAATAGGGCCGTAGCAGAGGAAAGAGACCTATAACAAGAATTTTATGCGGAATTATGGGTTATTTGAGGCATTAGTCCTTTTACTATCGCATGACAACATGGAAAGCTGCCGTTGTCAGTGATTAAATTGATGGCAGCGGATACATCCTAGGATTCTAAAAGAGACAGATTTTGCTAAGAAGTTCTCTAGTATTTTTGTTTACAGACTAGTAGTTGACGGGGTATCTAGTTAGGTCTCATAGGCCCACGATACAAATTTAGGATGGTTTGTACAGTTTTACTGTCTAATGATTGTATTAATCGTAGGTGAATGTCCATATGAGGTAATGATGAAGTGTATCATGATTAAGGTTACAAATTTATCTGCAGACTCTATTTGGCCGTCAGGATTAGCGATTAAAACCAGTTCCAGAATTCGAAGTTAGGAAACCTAGTCATTAGATTTCTGGCTAAATAAAAACGGCTGTGCAGTCACTAACGCCATAATATTGTAACTTTGTCATTATCATTGACGACGATAGCAATAACAACATCATCGCGGAGATGGTGCTCAATGAAATGTAATTACAAGCAGTTCTCCCTTGGGATCTGAATGTTGGAGGTTCAGAAATAGCGGACACACTTAGAACCTCGCTCATTAACGGCGCTTGATGGTCGGGTGTCTCGAGTCATTACCGCTGACGAGAGCTCTCTGCTGCCCAAAATGAAAATCGCCTCCCGCACCTCACCAGCGTCCATTATGCAAGTCGATATTGATCGATCCTCGCCACCGTTCGAGCATTTCTTGCTGTCGGAAGAGCGAAAGTGCTGCTAAGTAATGGAACGTGTGAGATGATCGATGCTACCCTCCTAAACACGATGTAAATTTCTCCTCCGCAATGAAAGGCGTTTATGTTTAAACAAGCTGAAGGAAAATTCACCAACACATGCGATTATTTGGGAAAATGGTTTCTAAAATAAATTTTTAAAATAAAGTAAACATGTCAGTTTTACCAATGGTCAAAGATTTATTTTGATTGATGAGGAAAATTATGTCACTGATAGATTGATAGCGTCAGAACTTGAATAAAACGTAGAGAGGGTAAAAAGAAATTTCAGTTTGTTTCTTCAGTAGAATAATTTCAAATGATGACGGTGATTTTTTAAATAGGTTTGATTAATGGCGTCCAGTGATACAATTTATATGTTTTGTTATCTGGTACTAGCGTCGATATAAATGGAGTGTTTTTGGTAACCTTCGAGGTGTTTTACAAATACATAACTTTCAGATTATCTATTCGAATTAGATCATATCGAATAGTTCACGTTTTGTACTACGTCAATGAAATGTATCGTAAATCCTCATCAAATAATCACTATATTTAGAGTTTAAGTTTTGTGTAACTTTTTGAATTTCCTGTTACCTGCTTGACATGTATGAGCAATACTAACCTCTTTCCCCCGTATTTAATAAAATAGGTTATTTAAAAATAATGAGCTTTAATAATGAATTAAGTACAAAAGCTAAGAAGTTGCTTATACTTTCCGGTAAAAAGAGTGTTTTCATCCATTTAGGGGATTGAAGTAACAGTAAATGATCAAAATGCAGGCCGAAATAAATTGTATCATTTATCATTTATAACATACTTAAGATTGTTCTTAATAATCATAGGTTTGGTTTTATGTTTCGCCCAGAATACAGCCATAGCAGTTAGAATGGGTGTTACTTCAGATGAGTATGAACTGAAGTTGAACTATTCAACTGAATCATAGTCGCAGTTACGTCCATGAAATACCGGCTCCATGCTGGATAGTAAGATTACAGACATATTTTTCAACTCAGGTTTCCTCCAAGCAAATTGCATGCAACAATAAATCTGTTCACGGCACAGTGACACTTCTTTCTTGTTTAATGTTATATCATTTGTTATTTTTTATTCCTTTCTGTGTTTTTTCTTTGTTATGTTAAACAGGAGCAATCTGCACGTCGGCTACCGTCTGCATTAAGTATAAAAAACCTTGTCACCTTTTATTTCCTGCGAATTTAAAGTATCCAGTTACATACAGACAAAACTTCGGCACCGTTTTCAAGAGCATAATTCGTACAGTAATACTAGCCAGTTATTCATAAGTCAATGACTTTTATTTAAAGAAGAAAATGATTTTGTACTAGTGGTACACTAAGGACAATTGCGTGTGAACTTAATGATCTACTAATAGTATTCACAAAACGGTAACGTAATGCGGAAAGCTGCATAAGTGATATACAGAGATACAATTCCAGACAGTAGAACCATTTTCGCTGAACGTTTTTACGATAAATCTTAAAGATGGAAATTGATTTTCTACGGTTTCTTTTAATGGTTACATTTTGCTTCAGCGTTTGCTATTTGTACATCATAACTGTAAGTGCAAACAGTAGTGGAATATACGCGTAAGTATGCTACTATTAATTTATTTGTTTGCGTTGATTTATCTTATTTTAAGTGGTACCATTCTGCATCATATATTGTAAGGCTCATTGCAGCATAAATGTTATCAAATGAGTTTAAATGTATCTCAACTAGTCGTTCCGAGAACCATTACGATAGTGCGTTCATAGGGTTAAATTTCACAATTATTACTAATGACCCTAGTATTAGCTGAAAATTAATGCTGGTTTTGCCATCTAGTATCTATGCACAACTAGACAGAACAGTTGTTATTCTAGAATTTTGTTATTTAATTTCATATAGGCCAATATATACTGTCAAGTTTTATTCTCTTCAGCTAACGTAAGTCGTCGTTGCTAATTAAGAAGCCCTCCTTACCCCGTCGTTATATACTGGACAATGCTGCATTGTGGGTATCCATTCCGTTGGCGGCAGTTGCTGAGTGTGAAGCTCGATGTTCAGGAACTAAATGTGTTTCTATGATACATTGCAGTAACTTGTTTGCATTTGAATGATAGATTCTCGGCATTGTTTCTGAATTTTTTAAGCTAGCGAGTGGTGTGATTTATTGTGTTGGGTAGTCTGGGAGTCAGAGGCTGTATTGAAATATTCGCGAAAACTGAAGCAAGAGCATTGAAATTTGAATATAATCGAATAGCAAACAGAACTGATTATGCTGCCAGCATCGGAGTTTTAATTTGTACCGTCAGCATACTTGCGTTAATAATTTCAATTTCTTCATTACAATCAATGCGAAACCGATCACAACACTTTAATAAGCCACTCATGTTTACCGTTGTAATAAATGGAAATACAGTTGCAGAAAAGTAGAGGCTTAAAGTTTCTGATGTCAATATACGTGTCTCCAGCCGTTTTCTTGTTAAAATTAATGCGTGGGAAGGGTGGATGACTTCCTAGCCTTCCTTCCGACTGAAAGCTGACTGCATTGTCGCGCGCCCTCCGCACAAACGACGGATTAAATTCGGTTCCGAGGGCGGGTGACTCACTAATGAATTCTCCCCCAGACCTCGCCTAAACCTGATTCCAGGCCAAATCCAGCCAGGAAAACTGCTGATTTTTACCTGTGCGTAGCACCGAATGGAGAACAGTAATCTGGAATTTACCAGTAGATAGAAAATGTATAGAATCTGATTCTTTTTAAAGAGAGAGTTTAAAGACTTTGCGACAAAAAGTATTTCACTATTAGAAGGCAGCTGTTTACTGCCTGGGTGGAGCAAAATTTTTTAGGTATTTTTTGTTTTGGCAACAATGATGCAGAAACGTTTATGGTTCAAATTGGCCTTACTGCAAATACTGCATATAGACGACAAATTCATTTATACATACACAGACGGAAAAAAAAATCCCAACACCAAGAAAAAATTATTGTAGAGTAATGAAATTTGGACAATGCATTTGTCAAGTTAACATGTTTAATTGATTAAATTTTCAAGATCACAGGTTAATTTAAGCTCAAGAAAATGCATTTCAAATGTGAAATACTGTTAAATTAATAGCCGGTGTAACCTCCAGAATTTTGAATGCAAGCCTGCAAACGTGAATGCATTGTGTCATACAGGTTTCGAATGTCACTTTGTGGTATGGAGTTCCATGCTTGTTGTACTTGTGCTGTCAATACTGGGACGGTCAGTGCTGGCTGTGGATGATGCTGGAGTTGTCGTCCAATGATATCCCATACGTGTTCAATTGGAGACAGATCTGGTGATCTCGCAGGCCAAGGTAACATGTCGACACTCTGTAGAGCACGTTGCGAGACAACAGCGGTATGAGGGCGAGCGTTATCCTGTTGAAAAACTCCCCCTTGAATGCTGTTCATGAATGGCAGCACTACAGGTTGAATTACCAGACTGACGTACAAATTTGCAGTCAGTGTGTTTGGTATAACCACAAGAGTGCTCCTGCTGTCATAGGAAATTGCTCCCCAGACCATGACTCCAGGTGTAGGTCCAGTGTGTCTAGGCCGCAGACAGTTTGGTTGCAGGCGTTCCCCTGGCCTCCTTCTGACCAACACTCGGCCATCACTGGCACCAAGGCAGAATCTGCTTTCATCAGAAAACACAACAGATCTCCACTCCGTCCTCCAATGAGCTCTGGCTTGACACCACTGGAGTCGCAAACGGCGATGGCTTGTAGTCAGTGGAATGCACGCTACAGGGCGCCTGGCTCGGAGCTGTCCTTGAAGTAACCGATTTCTAACAGTTCGTTGTGTCACTGTGGTACCAACTGCAGCTCGAATTTCTGTAGTGCTGCCATTCATGAACAGCATTCAAGGGGGAGTTTTTCAACAGGATAACGCTCGCCCTCATACCGCTGTTGTCTCGCAACGTGCTCTACAGAGTGTCGACATGTTACCTTGGCCTGCGAGATCACCAGATCTGTCTCCAATTGAACACGTATGGGATATCATTGGACGACAACTCCAGCATCATCCACAGCCAGCACTGACCGTCCCAGTATTGACAGCACAAGTACAACAAGCATGGAACTCCATACCACAAAGTGACATTCGAAACCTGTATGACACAATGCATTCACGTTTGCAGGCTTGCATTCAAAATTCTGGAGGTTACACCGGCTATTAATTTAACAGTATTTCACATTTGAAATGCATTTTCTTGAGCTTAAATTAACCTGTGATCTTGAAAATTTAATCAATTAAACATGTTAACTTGACAAATGCATTGTCCAAATTTCATTACTCTACAATAATTTTTTCTTGGTGTTGGGATTTTTTTTTCCGTCTGTGTATTTCATTTGTATGTTTATTTCTTGTTAGCACTGTCAGTCGTCGCTGCAACATATATTAACGACGTTGTAATGAAATTGGAAAAACTAGCCTTTTAGGCAACCGTTAACATTTTATACGCGGTAATTCGGATGTCGCAAGCTCAAACACAGGTTAGGACATCCAGATCATGGTTTTTCAAGATTTCCCTCAATGGGTTGGTAGGACTCTAATTACTTCGTCACAGTTGAATACAGGCAGCTCCCTGTCCCAAAATTGAAAACGGTTCTCGGAAACGGAATCCTGGAAAGCCAATTAAGTAATGTTTGATCGAATTGCATTATTTTTGAAGGTAAGAACAATGGAGCTTTCTAACCACCAAACTGAATGTTTGTATTCAGTTCAGGCAATGTATTACATATCATTACTAAAAATATGGACCAGATAAGCTCACTAAAATGGGTACATGAAATTATTGCTGCACGTTAAGGAACGATATTGGCAATAAATCTTTCAGATAGCAAGCTATCGAGGATATGTGTCACAGAAAGTGAGTTATGGGAACAAATTACGAATAATTTCTGCAAGTTGGGAAAGTAATATCACGTATTAATCTTAGTTCTAAACAGATAGGAAAAAAATTCTGATTTCGGCCTAAAATTCTGAGAGTCTTATTCTGTTTATACTACTCGTACTTTAAATCACTAATAAAAGACTAGTATGTAAGTTCTGTTATAAAGCTACAGTAATATTGCAAATATTAAAGAAAATTTAAGATTATGATGGTTATGAATTTCTATTATCCCTGATTAAGTTTTAGAGTCTTTACAATGGTACCCCCAGAATGTTTACATGCATCGTTAGTAAGATTATAGAAGATTGATGATACAAAAAATGAAACAAAAAAATCGAAGAATTGGTGAGAGGAACAATAAAAAGCCTTATACATTCCTATGACCTTACCTCACTTTTTTACATATTTATTTATATAGTCTAATATATTCTCTAATTACAATAGTACCAGTATATATATGTTTACCTTTGGAATATATCTGGCTGTGTTGCGTATACTGCAAAATGTGGATGCGGCGTTATGGTCCACAGTGGATAAAAGCAGGGATGGACACTCACAAGTAATATGATAAACAGTGATTTTACTGTAAAATAATGTATATTCAGGCATTTTACAAGTTTGACGAAACGAGGATATTTTCTAATAATATATCAACAGGTTATGCAGCCCTTCACACGGTTATTAAGAGGTACTTTGCACTACCAAAAAATTCTCAACTTCGAAATACAGCTTTTGTTTTTTAAGTTTGTTCCAATTATTTAAATAATTAGGGATTTAAATCATATTTTATGTGTTTTAAACAGTCTAACGGAGATTATTGAGTGTTTTCATATGTCTGATATTGATATAAACTATTCGGTAATGTGTTTTATGTTTTTCTGTTTGTGTTTCGGTTATTTGCACTCGTCCCAAGTAACACGTGTCTGTGCCGGTTCTAATTTAAAACTGCTAGATGGAGTATAAAAACCATCATAAAAATATACTTAATTCAATGATAACAAATTATTTTAATCATCAATATCTAAAAAAAAACTCTAATTTAAAAACTGGGTCACCATTGTAACTAGGCTGAGATGTAAGGTGATTTCAAAACCAGTCACAAGGTCTGATTTTATTGTATGTCAGAAGCAACCAGCTTGGTATTATCACTAGGTGAAAGCGGTCTGGTGGGTTAGTGGACTGGGGATCGAAAGGTCCCCGGTTCGAATGCCTGCCACTGCAGGGATTTTCATTGGCTCTTAACCCTACCTTCACCTCTGGCACAGCTGGCTGTGTAATGTGAAATACACCAGAACGCTGCCATGGTTCGGATTCCTTTAACTGTAGGTACCCTGTACCAGATAGGACTACCTGGTTAGGTTAAGCGGCTACGTCAGGAGCGGAATGACAGCCAATAGAATCCCTGTCACCAGGTCATTACAACCACACGAATTATTATTATACTAGATGAAAATATTGGTGACAAGTTGATGTTGCGTTGTTTATTTAGAAGTCAGTCAAGACTTAATCTTTCTGTGAATATTTTTACAGGTAAATGTTCCGTTTTAAATGTTTCTTGCAATTCTTATTGTGCTGTGATTCGATTTGTCGAATAGTAGATTAATGTAATTTTCTGCTCTTTTTTGAAATTGCAAACAGTTAGAACTTTGTTTAGACTTCAGCTTTTCCTTTATCTATCTTTTCTGTTGATAGTGAAGTGATTATTCACTCATAATTCTGATGGAGATAATCGGACTGCGGCCGTGCATAACGTATTGATTTACGGTTTTCACTTTTACCTATTTTATTTGTATGTGACGATGTTTGTTGAAGCTAGTACAGTCAGTCTGGGAGCTTCGTCACCCCTTTCGCCTGGGTCTCTGAAAAATTGTAACTCTCGTACATGAAAATTCTTACAAACCGTACGTGTTTAATATTCACGTTTGATACAGTGATTCCTGGGTGCAAGAGTCGAAGGTTCTTTCACATAACAATTTAAAAATGATCTGAATTGTTATACGATTGGCTAGATGGATAAATTTGAAAAATAGTTTAATACTTTACCTTAGTATCTATTTTACTCAAGAAACAAATAATTTTTCAAAAATCGAACTTTTACATTATGTACACTCCTGGAAATTGAAATAAGAACACATTGACGCCGGTGTGTAAGACCCACCATACTTGCTCCGGACACTACGAGAGGGCTGTACAAGCAATGATCAAACGCACGCACAGCGGACACACCAGGAACAGTAGTGTTGGCCGTCGAAGGGCGCTAGCTGCGCAGCGGTTGGGCACCGCCGCAGTCAGTGTCAGCCAGTTTGCCGTGGCATACGGAGCTCCATCTCAGTCTTTAACACTGGTAGCATGCCGCGACAGCGTGTACGTGAACCGTATGTGCAGTTGACGGACTTTGAGCGAGGGTGTATAGTGGGCATGCGGGAGGCCGGGTGGACGTACCGCCGAATTGCTCAACCTGTGGGGCGCGAGGTCTCCACAGTACATCGATGTTGTCGCCAGTGGTCGGCGGAAGGTGCACGTGCCCGTCGACCTGGGTCCGGACAGCAGCGACGCACGGACGCACGCCAAGACCGTCGCATCCTACGCAGTGCCGTAGGGGGCCGCACCGCCACATCCCGGCAAATTAGGGACACTGTTGCTCCTGGGGTATCAGAGAGGACCATTCGCAACCGTCTCCATGAAGCTGGGCTACGGTCCCGCGCACCGTTAGGTCGTCTTCCGCTCACGCCCCAACATCGTGCAGTCCGCCTCCAGTGGTGTCGCGACAGGCGTGTATGGAGGGACGAATGGAGACGTGTCGTCTTCAATGATGAGAGTCGCTTCTGCCTTGGTGCCAATGATGGTGGTATGCGTGTTTGGCGCCGTGCATGTGAGTGCCACAATCAGGACTGCATACGACCGAGGCACACAGGGCCAACACCCGGCATCATGGTGTGGGGAGCGATCTCCTACACTGGCCGTACACCTCTGGTGATCGTCGAGGGGACACTGAACAGTGCACGGTACATTCAAACCGTCATCGAACCCATCGTTCTACCATTCCTAGACCGGCAAGGGAACATGCTGTTCCAACAGGACAATGCACGTCCACATATATCCCGTGCCACCCAACGTGCTCTAGAAGGTGTAAGTCAACTACCCTGGCCAGCGAGATCTTCGGATCTGTCCCCAATTGAGCATGTTTGGGACTGGATGAAACGTCGTCTCACGCGGTCTGCACGTCCAGCACGAACGCTGGTCCAGCTGAGGCGCCAGGTGGAAATGGCTTGGCATGCCGTTCCACAGGACTACATCCAGCACCTCTACGATCGTCTCCATGGGAGAATTGCAGCCTGTATTGCAGGGAAAGGAGGATATACACGGTACTAGTGCCGAAATTGTGCATGCTCTGTTGCCTGTGTCTATGGTTCTGTCTGTGTGATCATGTGTTGTATCTGACCCCAGGAATGTGTATATAAAGTTTCCCATTCCTGGGATAATGAATTCACGGTGTTCTTATTTCAATTTCCAGGAGTGTATTTTGCAGTTTAAAAAACGAATTTAAATTTACCGCAAAAACGCTCAAGACTATCATGACGTCTTGAATGACGTCACACCATCCGAACCAATACAAAGCAGTCGTGTATGTATATAGCAGGTGTCAGGTGTTTTTTAAATAAAAATTAATTCCTCGTTTTATAAGTATAGTGCCCCAGTGTAAAACCACAACAGTAAAAACGCCAAAAAAGTTATTTATATATGTTCCAAACAATGAACAAATACGAGAATAGTAGTTAAAACTTGCAAAGAGGGATGACGTTCATAGTTTATCTGCAGATTCAAGACTCTATTCTGATGCAAGTGTTTGTGCACAATATACGAGTATTTCTAAATCTAAAGCAGAACTGATGAATTTTGCAGAACCACTACTTTTCAAGTACTGACAGCATGATAAGGTATGTCTTGAGGTTGTTTTGATTTTATGATTTATAATCTTTCTTTAGTGTAATGTTTAATATAACAAACACACTCTGGCTGCATTATCGTTACCGTGGTGCCACAATCTGATGACAGATTCATATGCAGCTCGGTGAAACAAATCGAAAATAAAGAATATTTTTTTTAAATATCTCTCATGTTTCCTGAGATCTCATAATTGAAATGTGATGAAGTTAGGCTGATACAAAGCTTAGAGCAGACAGGAAATTGGCAGTCCCAAAGCTTAAAAATTTTTCGCACCCGTTCCTGAGGATATTTTCTAGAAAAGGTGTATATAAAATCAAAAAGAAGCGTGACGTGATGCAACTGAAAAGTTACGATACCGGTACTGCACAGAAATAATAGTACCTAATAGCAACCATATCCAATGACATTATTCACGCGAAAGATAGTTTCGAAGCGAAGAACGAAATCTCTTGTTATTTCGCTTAGGTCTTCTTTCTGGTTTAGCACTTGCTTATACTTCGCAAATGTAACCTCATACCAGTATCAATTAATTTTCGAAACATATGTCTAAGCAGTAGGCTATTGTTTAAAAAACTGAAATAATGCTATTTAAGCTTATAATGTATAATTGAGACTTGTGTACGCTTACATCGAAGTTTTAACATTGCGGAATTCCGATGAGCAAAAGTCGATTTTTGACGCGAAATATCTGCCAAGTGTTACGGTGTCAATTTTGGGCAAATTGCTACTGTTTGCTTTGCTAAATCTTGGTTCCATATCGAATTACACATGTCTTTCAGCATATACACTGTATTAACGTGACAGAAGTTTCTACAAACGAATAATTTACCAAGTAACCTGTTCTGTTCCACGAAAATGTCAGTAACAGCTTTGGCGTCTCGGGTGGTGTGACTTAATGCTTACTCATTGGCGTTCGCGGTCACGTGACTGAATGCCTGTTGTTGCCTAATTTATATTCTAAAAATAATAATAACATTTATCTTTTATAATTAATAATTTTGTTTTTGTTATCTCCTTAAATCATTAAAAACTGATATGCGTCCGATTTAATATTAGTGGACACAAGCCTATTTTACACCAGCCGGGCTATATATTGCAGAAGTTGAATATATGCTTCATTGATCCGTTGCTGTTGTAAACCATTTGTCTGTACTTGCATGTTAATGTTATAAATTATTATATAAAATAACTCCATTGCTGCAATTGTTATAGATGATATGTTTATTTCTGGCCTCATTTTAACTCTCGTAGCGAATTTTAAAACTTCTTTTACCTTGCGTCTTATATTAAATTTGTACATAACCGTTTCTGCTTTCACCTGGCAGTTGAGTCTGGTCCTGTGTATTGCCTACACATGGTGAATAAATACCATATGAAACATTAATAGAAGCATGTTTGACAATTGGGGATAGTATATGTTTAAGCTGAGTTTTAAAAGTAATTGACTTCATTAAATTAACTCGGTCAGACAGTCAGTATAAATTAGGTACTGTGAAAAACCGTGAAAATTAATAATATGGTCGGAACACATACGTTAAAGTGGATTTCGGAAGTCGGGCCTGAATAACGAAGCGAGCTTAAAATGCAAGTGCGACCATTTGGTGGCTGGAGCGCAGCGGTCCCTCTAACTCCCAGGGACGCCCTCTGCTCTCCGTGAAGTAGCCAAGCCGGTTAGTTACAACTCCGGGCTTTCAGCTCGAACTTGGTAACCTCATATACTCGAAGTAGGCCTCTAAGACATCGCGATTGATTCTCCAGCTATTCTGGTGAACCGCAAGAAAGATTTAAAGATTTATTTCTCGTTTACTGCGCAGCTGACAACAGCTGAAAATCTATGCTTGTTATAATATTACAGTAGCGCACAGGTTCTTTGATGGCAGAAATTATTCAGGATATGAATTATTCTAAAAAATTTCATGTAAAGGCAATGTTAGAAATTATTAAAAACGATCAAATATAATACATACTTTTGAAGTAAGTGTTAAAAAGTTAAACACTTGTTAGTGTCACAACAGCGTATGGCTGGGTCACCTGCTTAAATACCTCACACTTTCTCCAATTTTTAATCAAATTATGAGTGTTTCACAGATAGGTAGAGCAACTTTCAGTTTTTTGTTATGTATTACCCGCCATCCATGGTTTTTTTTTTTTTTTTTTTTACCGCCAGTTGTCAAGTTTTAAAATAAGGTGGTTGAAATCTGGTGACTGTGTAGAGGGAAAAGCAGTAGGGCATCTTTGGTGTCAGAAGCTAACGTGGAACTGGTCAGGCAGAGTGGAAGAAGATGATATTTGTGTCCATTTTTAGTGACGAAACAACATTTTCATTTGTCTAGAAAAATTAATAAGCACAATATTCGCATATTGGAGACAAGAATAAAGCAGCGTTTGTTGTGCTGCATTTGTGAAATTCACCGCCGAAATACAACGTTGTCTGTGTGGAGCAAACGGACTGATAAGGAGATGAATAGAGAGTGGAAATGAGGGAGTTTACAATATTTATATTATTTTTAAAACATTTATATTATTCTCTTGCTGATACAGTGATTACTATGTTGTCTGACATAATATATTAGTAATGAGCAACCTAAAAGGAGACGCGTGACTGCCGGTGTGATATAATCTCTCTTCGTTACGAGTCAACGGCACTACGATACAAACTGGCACTAAAGCTTTCACCCGCAGTGAATTATATTAGCACTATTAATAAAACGTGTTTCGATAAACCTTGTCGGGTGTGAAATGTGTCGTAATAAATTGCCAATGTCCTGATAACACCCCAGTGAAATGTATAACCATTGAGATTAACGACATTAATAAAAATGGCGGAAATATAGAATCTAAACGGAACGTAAAATTAACCGGTATTTTCAGTCACCCCGTCTATTGTTCACAATTTTTAAGGGACCATTCTTTCTAAGTGAAAATTGGAACCCTTATGTGTTCGCCAATTTGTTAGTCTCTGACAGTTTCTTTCTACTGAATCTTAGAAATTTCTACCTACGCGCGCCTTAACACAACGATAACATAAAATTAAAAAAATAATCTGGAGAGGGAACGCTGAAAATAAATACATGTGTTTTATTTTAGGGCTGAAGAAAATATTTCTTTTACATAATGTTCACATGTAATAGATATAATCCGCCAAGTTTCAGAATTTGTAAATTTGAATTTTTAATGCTCATTATTGCCGTAAATCCTAGTCAGAAAAGCTTTTTAAAAATTAAAGGATATTTAGCCTGTTAAAGTTTGTATTAAAATTTAATAATCTTAATAAAGCTTATGATTTTCTAAAACTACCTAAATGAGACATTTTAACAACTCTGATACTTTATACAGAAAAATATAGAGTTAAAACTGAGAGTTTTGTAATTTTTCTGTCTGTGCGCGAATTAACTGATGAATGCATTTCAGTAAAACTTGGCAATGTCATAATTAATCTCATCAGTTAATGTATATTAAACTTTTTATCGCAATTACTAACCCATGATACATAGGCTATATGGTTAATGACAGGATATTTGCATGTATTTGTATGTATGTGCATGGTTCAACCAAAAAGAAACCATTTTAAACAGACTTTATATACTAATAGCTTATGTCATGTTACCGATAACTTATGTTACATTTTGGTGTGACATAAACCTGATGAGTAAAAAAATAATGATCTATTGGATTAATTGTCCCGTAATTCTTCTGGCAGTTGAAATGTTTACCGCTCATAGCTCATGGTACAATGTGTTTACATCGTTCGAACTATATCATTCAAACTAAGCAAGTCAGGCAGCTCAACTACGAATACTGCTTGTAGGAAAGTTACATTAGAAATTATGAAGTAAGCCTGTGGGTCGATAACAACCAAAAGATATTCCTTATTAATGAGGTAGCAACAAATTATGAACACAAACGTGTTTAAAACATTTGCAGACAACCTAAATTTAGGAACAAAGGAAGAGACCCAGGAAAGAGGAAGAAACAGGATTGCTCCTATGCTTTTTCCTAACCCGTCAACATTTCTTCATAGTTTATCTGTGAAGCAATAAAATAAATTTCAAATAGCGAGTGGAAGAAGTCCCACGCACAGTTATTACTGACAAATTTAATGGATTTTTATAATATCTTGTGTATCACACAGTATCTCTGGAACCGGTTTTTACTGCTATTATCGCTTTAGCGCTATGCTAGCAGACGAATCTGAAAAGCAAAGTGCCTATGTTTATTACTGAAAACTTGTTACATAAAAATTAATTTCCCCTTTGAAACATCATCTAATGCTTATAAATACAATCTTAGACAACACATCTGAGCGGTCTGGTGGCTCAGTGGTTAAGTGCGTGACTGGATATGCAAAGGCCCCGGTTCGAATCCCTGTCTCGGCGGGGATATTCAAAGGCCATTTGCACAAGTTTAGAGAGTTCTACGCAGAATGTAGCATCGTCGTATTTAGTTAAAATAATGCACAGTAATAATATGACCCCTAGCCTCAAAATTTTGGAAGGAGAAATTTATAAAAAGGAAAAATGCCGAGCGAAATCAAAGGCCACAGATAGCAGAAGAGGAGAACACAATTACACCGGATTGACGGAAGATATCCAACGACAATGAGCAACATCAATCGTCGGAGGAACTTCAGTGTGCTCCAGAGAGGCCGTCTTCTGAGCGACAACTGGGGCCGTCTTGGTATTCCAGGAGGTCAACCCTTGATGGCCTGGGCGGCTGACTTTGCTGCCGGTTCCAGGGGACTCTGCCTTTGGAGCGCACACAACACCAAGAAAAATGAACAATAGTGGACCGAAGTGCGGCTGTGACAATTGGTGGTGGTAATAGTAGTATTAGTAGTAGTAGTAATGGTATTAGTAGTAGTAGTAGTAATGATAGTAGTAATATTAGGGGCAATAAGAGTAGTAGTAGATTTAGTAGTGGTGTGGTACCCATTCTGTTTAATAGCAGTAGATGTAATAGTTATTGGAAATCGAATCAAAATTTTCTTTCATTCATGTTTATATGTTAATATATTATATATATATATATAAGATACAAATATATGTAAATGTAAAAGAGTGGAAATAAGGGCCCAGATTAGATACTAGGTGCTGGGCTATATTGAATATGGAAAATAAATAAATAAATAAATAATATGACCCGTTATGACAACTCCGAGTATTTTGGAGAGAGCTGCTCTTCGTATAGAAGGGCTGACTCTTTACAGTCGGCCATGTGTTGTGTTAATTCGATGACAAAGTCTGCACTCAGCTAATTGCTCGACCCGGGCAGACCCAACCTCTGTCTGGGACTACTCCTGTCTGCAGACCATCACAAGACTCACCAGTGAAATGTCGTTGGTGAAATTCAATAACCAGTATCTGTAGCGATGTTACAGCTTAAAGCATACAATTTACATCTGATACATACAAAATGTGGTATATCACAGATATGCGAGACATGGAACGTCCCAAGAAACATTTGTATACCAAATGATGTATTATTCTAAGCTTCGTTATAATCCTCTTTCTAGGCAAATAATAATTTTTCTGCTACAAGAAATTATTATTTTTTCTCAAAACCATAAAATTGCATTTTTTCATATGTCTATACAGCCATTTTAGAGTAAAATTCTATTTCAAACCAAGCTTTCCCTTAACCACTAAATCACTACGACGTTGCCATAATAGAGACTACACTGGAAGTAGACTTACTTTCAAATGTAGGGGTTATAAAATTAAGTTATGAAACACATTGCATTATATAAAAAATTAAAATTTAGATTTTTATTTATTTTGTACTAGCTTTGCCCGGAATGTGTTACAATGCCTATTTTTATTTCTCAACTGGGTACGCATGTAGAAAACAGACTCATTAACATGTACCAAATAACTGAAGGATATGGCTTTTATCCATTAAATTAAAATTGAAAAAGTTTATTTCTGTGCTTTGGGTTATACAATATTTTCGGTCTTCCGTCTTCTGCAAGAGCAGAATACCCATCGTTGCTCAGCAGGCGGATAAGAAAGTTCTGATGTTATATCCGTTTTGATCGGATTGTAGTTAAAAATTCTCCATCACCATCTACTTTGGCAGATTTCTCTACCAATTGAAAAAACGAAAAAGTTGCTATGGGGTGGAAAGAGTGAGAGGGGTTGGGTTTCTGAAAATCAAATTTTGACAGTATTTTTCTGTTTATTTTAACGTATACATGTGCAAATTTCTTTTGATATTGGTTAAAAACTTTTGGTATGTGTAAAGAATATTGGCAAAAATTAATGTGGTGAAAAGGAGAATATAGTTTGGATTCCTGAAAACCAAATGTTAACAGTATTTTTCTGTTTATTTTAAAGTATACGTGTGCAAAGTTCTATCAAAATCTGATAATAAATGTGGGTTCGTTGGAATTTTTTTGTCAAAAATTTTCACTCGCATGCACATAATAACTCACCAAAGTTTCATCATAATCGGATGAATGGTTTAGGAACGCATAGAAGACGAACATACAAACAAACAAACATTCATTTTTACTTATTACTTACCAATATTGAAAATAAATTAGATGTCAAGTATGAGGTTGAGATGATTTTGATTCAGTCGATTCCGGGTGGGGACTGCTCTGTGTATAATTTTTATTAGTTAGAAATTGTTGACACTCATCACGGAGACTTTGGCTTTAGGCGCGTCGTGCCGTAAAGGAAGAAGAGTGTTCAGGACGTCACTTGATACGTGAATACAGGTGTCAGAGAAAAGTTATCTCGAAGACTGCTGAATCTGCGGTCAAGGTTGATGAATTATCGTGTTTTATGCTTCACCAGGCAACTAAGTCGCTATTTAACCATGGCTCGAGAACTTCTGTTTCTGTCTTCACCTTTTTGGTGTTAATTTACTGTATAACGGACTTTCCACGCCATGTGTCGTGTGTGGTACGTAATTAGCCAATCACCGTCGCAGAAACTCAGAAACTAATACGATTAGACTGTATAGGGAATGTTTCAAAAGTTGTTAATTCTGGTAACCAAGGAGACCATTGGTAATAATCAATTTGCATGAAGCGTCAAGTATGTGAAGTTAATCTTGGAAAGTTTCCTCGACATATGTTTCAGCACAACTTTTAAACCGAAGTCTGCGCTTGTCTTTTGACGTCAGTCAGGGATCCTTCAGTGGAAAACGAGCCTCCCCAGGTCCCTTTAATAGGCAGAAGATATGAATGTTGACCCAGAAATTTAATATGTATTTGTGTGCTTTATGCTGTCCCTTTGTCTACTGTCAATTCCCAGTCTCGTAATTCATTATCGAACAGACTCACGATGCTTGTGCTGTCAGGACTTTCTAAAATTGTTACCTTACATGTGCAACTTACATACCAAAATCATTGTAACTTTGGCAGGTACATTATCGTCATTATGCCCGTTCAAATCCTGTGAGCTAGGACGTGCATGCGAAGGTCGCCAACATCGTTTTACATAGTAGAGCATATTCGTATTAACATTATTAAGTTTTAGTTTTGAAAAGTTTGTCATTTAGGTCCACTGACATAGTGTGTGATTGGCCAGTTAGATAGTCACGTGGGACCCTGACGTCAGGTCCACAGGAGTTATAAACATGGCCACATTGTTGCCGCAGACCGTCTTTCTTATTCCACATAGTTTCGGAGCCTATTCGATTCAGTTGATTCAGTCTTAAAATACTATTTTTGATATAATTATTCAGTTGTCAAACAAAGTAAAGAAATTGATTACGAAGGCTTCCTCGGTCAACTTGACCATATTTGGTCATACCTGCTCAGGAAAAGCCAAGATGAACGGCCCCATCCTACCGCCTACACTGGGCGCGGTGACGTCACCGCGGCGGTTTAGCGCTTGCTTCCTGCTACTATAGAAGGCGATAGCGGCAACTCACAAGCAGTCCTCGAGATGAAAGCCCAAGTAAAATGGCAGAAACGTTAGGTGGCTCCACCCGGAGAACCAAGATATTACAAAGTAAAGAAAAGTTGGTAATTAATTTGAGGGTTATTATCGTAGAACTTCTCATGTGATCAATTATGATGCTAAGTCCGTAGCTAATGTTTCATCTAAACATGACTGGAATCAGTTACGTTTCCAATTAAAATATTAAAAGAATAAAGATTAAAAGGACACCCATTTTCTTTAGTGAAATAGATCACAGATAAATATCAAATACAAGGATTAACAGCGAAAATAAAAGTATTCCACAGATGCAATTCTACTTATTTATGACAATCGATGGACTTTTCTTACCGAAATGCTTATTTCAATCTCAGATCAACTCAACACATCGTTTTGCATACAATTACATCCATGGTCTGTGGTAGCATTGTATCTCAGATGCACTCAGCATATCGTTTTGCTGTGGTAGCATGCTATTGACTTTTGTCGTGGAGGCCCGATGTACAGTTGACGGCTGTCGGTTGAGTGTGCATGTTGGCGCTCTCTATTAATTATCAGCGTGCAGGGCGTGGCCGCCACCTGCTCGCGCTGTCCTATATATCTTTCACAACGCGACTGGCGGCTCGCGCGTGCTGCTGCCGCCCTGTTCGTATTACCGATTCACGGCGAGCACCCGCGTGGATTATCGCGGTGTGTGCTGTATCGGTCTCCCGGATTTGTGTCCACTGTCAGGCTGTCATCGGTGAACCACACCAGTCGACCCGTGTTTTGTTGTTTTATTTTTCGGTTTCCAATCGGATTTCCCTCGAAAAATTCGTTTGTGGAATTTTCAGTTAAATTGGTCACATGGCGAATTTTTGTTCTGGTTGAAGTCCCAACAATGTGGTATTATCTCGACTGTTACTTTTGTAGTGAATATTACTGCAAAAGTATAAAATAATATGAATTAAACTTCTACTATTATTACGTATAATATAACCAATCTAAGACAGAATCGCAGTTAGGTAGATTTTATTGCTTTATCGTCTATGAATAATTAAACTTTTAGACTATTCATTCACTGAGTTTGTGCGATTAACAGCTAAATTTTTAATACAAAACATAGGATACAGCAGCCATTAAAGTACGAAACTCTTGTAAATTGTCCCTACTTCTGTTATAACATTAAAAGTGTTGCACTCTTGAATGTAGTCGAAGGGAAAAAAAAGTAACAGGAAGAAAAAAAGGTTTCAAAATTCTGCACTTGTTGGAGAGAGTGATGAGGCGATGCACGAGAGAAGTAAAGGAATTGGGTTACAAAACTTTTGCCAGACCATTGCTTGAATATGGTAGTGTAGTATGGGACCCACATTTTGAGTATCAAAAACAGGAGTTGGAGAAGGTGCAAAGAAGGGCTGCTAGATTTGTTTCTGGAAATTATCGCAGAATGCAATCAGTGACAGATATGATAAAGGAGCTGGAATGGAATTCATTGCAAGACAGGAGGAAGATGAGGAGGGTCATGGGAGTGTACAGGGCGTATACTGGCGATGAAACATGGAAAGATATTGCAGCAGGTATGAAAAGTAGTTCATGGAAGGGAAAAGATGACCATGACCACAAGCTGGCACTCGATTTCAGGCACAAGAGCGTGGGAAAATTTACTTTTTTAGGTAAGGGTGTCAGGGATTGGAATGAGTTACCAAGGGAAATGATCAATAACTTACCGAAAACGTTAAAAGAATTTAAAGTTAAAATTTGTACAAGGCAAATGTAGATGGGTGCAGGTTGG
Organism: Vandiemenella viatica; assembly: GCA_031002005.1. Classification (NCBI taxonomy): domain Eukaryota; kingdom Metazoa; phylum Arthropoda; class Insecta; order Orthoptera; family Morabidae; genus Vandiemenella; species Vandiemenella viatica. The sequence goes on along the minus strand of CM061920.1, from coordinate 247,249,519 downwards.
GGGAAGTTGGGTGTGTTGGGAAATTGCCACCGGAACCTGTGCTCCATTGCAATTAAATTAAATAAATTAAATGAAACACAATAAAAAGAAAATACCTGAAACTAAAGTTACAGAGGAATATGAAGTAACAGTTACGGTCAAAAGTTGGCTCGAACGAATATGTTAAGTATTGATGCCGCTCACTCTCACAACCCTGCATCTACTGAGGTTTATACTCTAAATTAAAATCTGTATGCTGAAGAATGGCCTTGTTTTAGACATTACCGAGGGCCACAATAATCTATTGACATTTTGAAACCAAAATTTTGTATATCCTTAGTGACATTTAAGCACAAATTAAGAAACATGTATACGAATTTAGAGTAGCATGTCAGATGCGTATGTACAGTTTGCAACAGTTCAAGAGTGTCGCAGGAGTATCGATACTGTCTGCGGCTGGAGGAATATCCCAGGAGAAAATGGCGCAAGTCGTGTCGTAGCACGAGAATGATATGGAAGCCGTACGCGCGGGTGTTAGGTTTACAGCGCAACAAGGTTCTGGATGTGGCCGTAGAACAGGGGACAGACCACTGAAACTGTTGTGCAGTGACTGTGGAGTGAGGAGTGAACTTACAGTGTACGAAAACCTGTTCGTGAATGGAATCGAAATACAGAGTGAGACTGGGTGCTATGATTTGGCTTGCGTTTGATTAATGTGTCACTTTCCTTTTACTGCTTTACGCCTCGTCGACGGCTAAGGTCTTTAGAGGCGGGATCGGACTGGGGACAAGGAACGGGAAGGAATTTGGCCATGGCCTTTTTAAAAAGGAAGCATCCCGGCATTCGCCTGGAGTGATGGAAAACCTGAATCTGGATGCCCGGACGCGGATTCGAACCGGCGTCCTCCCAAATGCGAGGCCAGAGTGTTAACCACTCACCCACCACGCTCGGTGTCACTTTTCAATTCGAACTATTCAATCTTTGGAGATGAAGTCAGCTCAATTATAAACTGGTGGTCTACTCTGGCGAGTTGTAAACGAAACTATCTGTTTATTCGTTGATACATTTGTGTGTACTGTGGGTGCTACAACTGCACTGAAGAGCCAAACAAACTGGTACACCTGGCTAATATCATGTAGGGTCCCCGCGAGCTTGCAGAAGTGCTACAACTCGACTCTTGTCTGAAGTAGTGGTCGAGGGAAATGATACCACGCATCCTGCAGGGCTGCCCATAAATTCGGAAGAGTACGAGGGGGTGGAGATCTCTTCTGAACGGCACGTTGCAAGTCATCCAAGATATGCTCATTGATGTTCATATATGGAAAGTTTGGTTGTCTGCGGAGGTGTTTAAACTCAGAACAGTGGCCCTGGAGCCACTCTGTATCAAATCTGGACGTGTGGGGTGTCACATAGTCTTGCTGGAATTGTCCTAGTCCGTCGGAATGCACAATGGACATGAATGGATGCAGGATGCGTAAGTACGTGTCACCTGTCAGAGTCGTATTTAGACGTATCAGGGGTCCCATGTCACTCCAACTGCACACGCTCCACACCATTACAGAGCATCCACCAGCTTGAACAGTCCCTCGCTGACATACAGGACCCATGAATTCATGAGGTTGTCTCCATACACGTACACGTCCATCCACTCGTACAATTGGAAATGAGACTCGTTAGACCAGGCAACATGTTTCCACTCATCAACAGTAAAGTGTCGGTGTTGACGGGCCCAGGCTAGGCGTAAAGCTTTGTTTCGTGTACTCAGCAAGGGTACAATAAGAGACCTTCGGCTCCGAATGCCCATATCGGTGAAATGGTTCGCATGCTGACACTTGTTGATGGCCCAGCATTGAAATCCGCAGCAATTTGCGGAAGGGTTGCACTTCTGTCACGTAGAACGATTCTCATAAGTCGTCGTTTGTCCCGTTCTTGCAGGATCTTTTTCTGGCCGCAGCGATATCGGGGCAGTACGGGAAAATCCCCACCTCATCGCTACTTCGGAGATGCTGTGTCCCATCTCTTGTGAGCCGACTATAACACCGTGTTCAAACTCACTTAAATCTTGATAACCTGCTATTGTAGCAGCAGTAACCGATCTAACGCCTGCGCCAGACGCCTGTTGTCTTATATAGGCGTTGCCGACCGCAGCGCCCTACTCTGAGTGTTTACATATCTCTCCGTTTGCATACCGCATGTCTATCTATACCAGTTCTGTGTCTATAACTCTACAGTGTAGTTGTTGATGTATTGTGTTGCTACGCCCGTTCCATTTCCCGTAACCAGTTGAGTTTGTTGGAAAAGTTCAGGTGCAGCTTCAGCAGAGGAATACTGTATTTAAGCCGGCCTCGGTAGCGTAGGGGCTAGAGTGCTAGCTCCGCGTGCCGAAGGCCGCCGGTTCGAATCCGGCCGCGGGCATGGATGTTAAGTGTTGTATGTCTGTGTGAATGTCCTGTCCGTCCTGTGGCGTCTATACACTGATAGCAATTAAATTACCTTGAGCTGGCTGTATGGCCTCCGTTGCCAAATGCCATTAAAAAAAAAAAAATACTGTATTTAATGGCACCGTTTTCAGTGACGAACTAACTGCAACCTATTTCAAGCTAGTTAGTAAACTATGTGAAGAACTGAAGTGGACGAATTAATCACCAGCAGAGGTGTATCGTTACATGACTTTGCGACAGGACAGTGTTCTGCTGCTCCGACAAGTGCTATTTGTATGCAATAAAGCATTAACTATCAGTAATGAACAATCGAACATTCTTCATTATTCAACTAAATATGTCCAGAAATATCGTTTCAAGTTCCTTTCAAACTCTTGTAGTTTCGTACCTTAGAAGAAGCGGTGGTTTAAATATCTGTTATCCTTTCTCTTAGTACCGAAAGTTAATGTCAGGAATTTTCTACACACTTCAGCATGTCCCGAAAGAAATATTTTTGCTATGGATGACGCCTGGAAGCATTTGTGTGGAGGCTACTGGAGGTATCCGTTCCAGGTATGCTGTTGTGTACAGATTTAGATCTAAAATTGCAGTACAAAATTATCGTGCTATGCAAAACATTGTTTTTTTCACCTTCTAATCATTAATCAGGAACAAATCGCTTTGTAACACATTATTATTTAAGCATTTTCTTCTCAGTAGCCTGATATTTGCAATTAACTGACTGACTACATTTGCGAAATTAACACTAAAGCACTTATGGGGCGATATGTACAGTGTCTCTGTTGTTTATATCACTTCTGATTGTAAAATGTTAACAAGACCCACCGATTCGATTCTGTCCTCGATCCTGGCTGGTTTGAATGAAATGTGGTATCTGGACTGTGAAACATTACATAGGTTGAAGAAAGTAATTTAGAACAGTTAGTGCTCGCTGTATGGACATGAAGATTTTTTTATAGAGAGTTGTCGATACTACAAATCCTATGTTGAAATCACCCACTTGTAGCGCCTCGCCTCTAAGCGACCATGAGAAGTGAATATTGTATGAATTCATTGCCTGCAGGCTCTTTGTGCCAGAATGCATTGAAATGTGGCAGTGGGAACGTAGTATGCGAATATAGGTACAAATAAATCAGAGATATAATGTTTCATACGGGAAGTGCTCATATTGCCCTTAAATATTGTATCGGAAAATTAAACATTAGAAGCTGGATCACAAAAATTGTGAAAAAAGGCGCACTAACATAAATTGTCCCAGTATGTCTCCGATTAACATTAAAACCGATAGACCAATCTACGTTACGGCCCTTGATTAATTTCATATCAGAGCTGACACATATTTTTTGTCTAGAATAAAGCAGAAGACACAGCGAGTATCATAGAGTTTTGACAGCGCTCTACCTCATTCGACACATCCAATCTGGATCGATTGGTTTTTACGCGCGCGCATCTATCAGTTTTCCCATTCTAATTTTCGTAGGGGAGACCAGGGCTGTTTGGCGTAGGGGGCAGGTTGGCCATCAGCTTCCAATTTCCTCTGTAGGGTGTGTTGAGGCGCTATGTGTTAACCACGTGACCTTCATAGTCGCAACTAATTCGCAACAAAACAATAGTGTGATTTCTCTAACTGTGAGGGAAGGAGGTGCGATTCTCGTAAATTTCATTTAGTAAACAATTTATCTGAACTATATTATTTGTTTCCTGTGCCACAGGCTGCATGTGATAGGTAGTACATATGAATCATTGAACTAAGGGATATGTTTCCCATTGTTAAAACATTCATTGTCAGTATGGTAGTTGTTGCAAGTGCCATATTTATTATAAAAACGTGTTTGGAGCAGGTTGGCCATCTGCGTTTGGGGTTGGCTGGCACATAGACAAAAGTGGGTAAACGAAGAAAATACGTGCAAAGAACATGATTTCAAATGAGGAGGAGAGGCTAACTGTTATTTACGCTGACAGAGATGATAGCTTTGAAGTACGTCTACTTTCACATGACAGTAACACGAGTGAGCCAGACCCTATACAACCCGTGGATAGGAGGTTTGGCCATCTAACCCAGTTAACATTTCTCCAAGAAATGATAATGGAGAAGCAAAAAGCCCAGCTAAAGTTAGCCCAAGAATAATTGGTAGTGTTCACCTATGATGGTTCTCAGTATACAGGAATGGTAGCATCATTGGACGAAACTGATGTTCTAGTTAAAACAATGGTAAAGTGTGGTAAGTTTTGGAGGTTGCCTAAAAAAGTAGATGAAATTTGATGTAAATATGAAAATGTGAGAAAAGCTTGTGAGCCGTAATTAATGAGTCAAGTTCAACAAACCTACCTCGTTAATACAAAGCCTATTTGATTTAATTTCAATATTTACAGGCTCTTTTTTCTTTTTATTTCTGCAAGTCTTGCCTTCTGCCTTAGATTTTATAGTTTTTTTTTTTTTTTTTTTTTTTTTTAATACATGAAAATTAGTTACAATAAAACATTTATATTTACTTAAAACTTTTCCACGAGTTCCACTTTTGTTTCCATTTTCTCTTAACTATTCTTTTTTTCAAACTTTGACAAGGGCTACGCCAACTAACCCCCTTGTATGGGGTTGGTAGGTCAACCACGACTTGTACTGTTTAATAATTTCTTGCAGTCATACCATTTAATATACTGTTTTTTTTTTTTTAATATACAGAAATGTAACCCAATAGATGCAGTTTACACTGATATATTCGAAATTGGGACGGTGTTCGCAGAATAAGCTGTAAAAATCAAAAAGTGAAAAGCTGTGCCAACCATCCCCGCTTTCCTCTACTCATAACTGTTATTACAGCTTGTTGTGCCAATAGAAAACTACCGCATCGGCAGTTTTTCCACTTCCTTTGGTTCCTACAGCCAGAGCAATTAGTTCAATAGACGATGCGAAGTTTCCAATTAAGTCGAGGATTTTTCTCTATTATGTTGTCTCTGACCCATTGATAATTTTCTCAACTACGAGCTTGAAATATGTGCGGTCACCATGAGTGCTTACGTGATGTTAATTTCCTCATAATTACCCTCTGGTTGAGGGAGATTTTCAAATTTTCCAATCCCACCCACATGAACCTTTATTGTCCACACTCTTTCATTCATACAGACACAATCATTAAATGTCTACACTATTCGAACGTTGTAAGGTGAGGTATCACATTAAAACTAATGCCAGCATTCTTTTTGAATTGTAACTACAGATTACACTTCACAAACTGCAGAGCACAATAAACTTTTACGTAAAGTACAAATGCCTACTGTTGCATATATAGGTATACGAATGAATTAAAGCATATATATTCACTTGTGTACAGCGACTACTAAGGAAGGCAGCGAATGACAGTAAGTAAGCAGTTGACACGGCACCAATGGAGTTACTGAAGAGGAATGTTTAGTTCTTCTGTCATCGTAGCGAGGTTATATTAAGACAAAATTAAATAAAATGTAAGTCAGAACTATTAATTCCATATTCTGCATTTTAAATAAATTGCACTGTTAAATTTAATTGGTTATATATCCCAACACAGGGAGAAGTTAATGTAATTAAATTGATGAAACACGATACTAATTCACTGTTGGAGAAGGCAAAAAAATGTATCTTTTTCACTAGGGTTCCAACTTATTTAAGTATAGACAATGGTGTGCAAAACTTGAGGACGAAATGATGTGCGCATGCTCTGTCACTGCCAAATAACACAGCTAGTGTTTTACTGACTTAAAAAAAAAAAAAACCTGCGAAAAAAAAAAAACTTTTTTTTTTCATAACTACTAAATCTCATATTTGTAAGGAATTTATCTTTTAATATGACTCTTTTATAGTTTATACTTAGTACTTATCTTAATGTTTAAATCTACTATATTTTTCTGGTTCAGTAGAAAAGAAAATTACGAAAATATTGGCAACATTTACTGAAGTTTTCTTTTACGAACGGGGACTTCCCGAAGAGGCTAGGTTGCGGGAGAAGGAATCTCCGTTGTTTGAATTGATACTCGCTATTTGAACTAGTACTGCCAACCCTGCGAATTTATCTGGAGACCTACGAATCTTTTCAAAATATTAGGAATTTTAAATTTTTCTACTGCTTTTTGCCTCTTTTTTTATTACTTATTGTGCTTTCCTTATATTCATATACTTGTTAAACTTTCAGCGTATAATGATACTGAGTCATTAAATTGTCAGTAATTATGAATCGTTTCCTTGCAACCGTTGACGTAAACCAACGATTGAAAAATAAATAAAGCTCCTATTTTGTAACAGATTTAAATTCAAAATTAAAAGACCTTAATAGAGAATTATCGGCGCAATCTTTATGCACAGTGTGTACTTTTCTCATAATTTAGAATTGCAATCTCAAAATCTTTTGCGTACAATACAAGAACAACCAGTAAAAGTAAATTTAACTATTTCTGAAGTTATGGAGCTAGTGGAAACAGAAGAGGGCACAGAAAATTCCGACACCGACCGAACTAGTGTTGGTAGTGCTGATACTAGTGAATGTGGTACTAATATAGAAGATGATTAAAATTATGTTACCTATATAGATACATTTATGAATCATTATGTAAGATATTATATGATTCAGTAAGATTTAAAACGCACATGTAAAATGTAAGTTCCGTAAATAAAACTATAATTTATCAAATATACTGTTTTCTGAAGGGGAAAAAAAGAAATTTAGAAAAAAACAAGGTTGCTAGGTTTTTTTCATGTTTTTTTTTGACAAAGTTGAAAAAATTTTTTTGCTTTTTTTCTGTTTGGAACACTAAACATAGCTCGACGAAACTTGGACCATACATAGAAAGAACTGCTACAGTATAGTACAGTAGGCTACTGAAAGAAATACGTGATGAGACGAACAGAAATGACAGTTTTACAGAGACTATAAGTTACGCTGAAGTCACTCCTACTTATTATGGTTCGTTGGACATCACAAAAAGGAGGGACATGGATCTTACAAGGACGTATTCTCTGCAACGTGTCCCCATGCCGGCCACAAGGTTGGTAAAGAGTATTTGTGGCAGGGCATTCCATCCCTCCACCAGCGAGGCTGACAGCTGCTGGATGGTTATTGGATTATGTGATCCCCAACGCATCCTAAACGCGCATAATGGGGATTAAGTCGGGGGAGCAGGCAATCCAGTCCATCTGCAGAATATACTCTCGTTTCAAGGAGTATCCGACATTCTGCGTGTTCTCTGTTTCCTTGAATTCTTAACGTTTCCTTTCCTTGTAATTGATGCAAGCATACAATTACAGGAACTGACTTTCTTCTTCTTCTCTTCGATATCGGCCATCTAAGGACCACGAAAAGTAACCCCGTGCATTCAGATCGATGCTTCTTTTCTTGATTTCCAATAGTTCTTTTTCCTCTCACTTTGCTGCTTCCTCCTTTCTTCTGTCCATATGTTACTACATTTTCCTCTTCTCCTTCTCCTGGAAACCCTTGAAATTTTTGATCAATCTCCTAAAAGTTGCTCTATCTTGTATTAAATCTTCTGTTATTCCGTTCTCAATCATATCTTTCTTTACTCCTTGGATCCACTGGTTGCTCTTCTTACTCTTGTAAACATGATTGCAAATTCTTTTTGTAAGTCTATTGTTATCCATTCTCATAATGTGACAAAAAAAAACTGATTCTCCTCTTTCTGATCGTGTCTGATGTCCTTTCAATTTCTTTTTCTTTGTATAGGTTTTTATTCCTCCGGTGTCTAAACTCACCATTTTCAATTTTTAGTGGTCCCCAAATTTTTCTCAAGATTTTCCTTTCCCTTTTCTCTATCTCTTCCATTTCTCCAGTTTTCATAGAGAACAAGCATTCTGAGGCATACAGTCGTTCTGGTTTGATTACTGTTTTGTAGTGTTTGATTTTAGTTTTCCTTGATAGATTCTTCTTATTGTATGTATCTTTAGTCAATTGGTATGCTAGTTCTATTTTTATTGCTCTTGACATATTTGCTTCCTTATCAAGCCCATTAATCTGAACATAAGCAGAATTATTTCTTAGTACCAAGAAGCGAGAGCGTATTCACAAGACACACACGTTTCCCCTACTGTAGAATTGTTTCATGAGGTTATTTTAATAGCTTTGAAACCAACTTGAGCTATTTTCTGTCCGACAATTTATTCTGGGTTTCAGTAAACATATACTGGGCCCGTATTTTACAGGATCATCGTTGTTAACATTTGCAGGAGTAATCCCTGATATGTGTAACCTCTCGTTACGTTGTTGGACGCTAATAATTTCGAACTGCTAAGAGTTACAGGTCCGTTTTCAGGAGATAAGTCCAAATAATTTCGCATTCAATTTGATGAAATTGCTTTTGTTTTAATCCTGAGGTTTGTCCCATATTCTGTGCTCCAAAACAGATTTTAATTTAATCCTTGAATTTTATTTAAATTAACTATAATTCCATGTAGCAAAGCAAATAAATTGTTCTGAAATATTCAGGTATTTAAAATATTATATTTACCTTCGTAGTCGCATCTACATCGTTCACTAAGTGAAAACACTTTACCGTAGTTTTCCACTAAAAATAATTAATCGCCATAATGTTAAAAAAGGGATTTCTTAAAATTTCGCCTTTGTGACGAAACTATGGACTAGTTTCCCCATTCATTATCATCGATTTAAATAATTGTTTTATGTATTACGTAAAACTGTTCTGAATGAGTGTGGCAAACTTGGTAATTGTGCTAAATGGATTGAAATACCCAGTATTTTAATTAAAGGCATTAATATGTTATATTGAGACAGCTTTAGTATTTGATCGTCTTTTCAATGCATATAAATTGTATGAAATGTTAGAATCTTATAAATACTTTGTAATAACGTTTGAGATCGTCTCCATTCTATACCAATTAGTTTTTAGCAATTTTTAATTGTTCGGATCATTGTTTTACGTTCGCATCTAGAATGTTCTACGTTGCGTTGCCAGCAATCGAGGAGTCACTCGGATTTTTCTGGAGAGACACAAATATTATTATCTAATGCACTTCGGTAATCTTTACGGCCAGGAAAGTGTTACATGATTCAAGTGTTAAACTTGGAACAAATAGGAAAGGGTTTCCAGAACAAACTTGTGACAGGATCTCTGCGGCGCAGCGTATGACACCGTTAACTACCGCCCCCTACTTACAAAAAATTTATGATCTGTGCAGAGATTTTAGCTTAATGAAACTCGTGGAATCTTTACTCACTAATAGACGTTTCTATGTTAGCCTGGATAACAGGAAGAGCAAGTGGAGAATTAGAAAGAATGGTTTACTCCAAGGCAGTGTGTTATCCTCTATTTTATTTAATATCTATACTAATGACCAACCCGTAAATCCCAATGCCAAACACTTCCTGCATGCTGACGACTTGGCAATCACTGTACAGGATTCTATGTTTCAACGGGTCGAAGAACAGTCAGATCAAGACCTGTCAACCATTTCCACTTAATACAAAAGCAAACCCATCCAAACCCTAGATCTGGGCATTCCACCTGCGACCAAGAGAGGCAAAACGGAAACTGAATGTTACATGGGAAGGCCATTCATTAGAACATACAGACCAACCAAAACATTTAGGAGTAATTATAGTTAGAAGTCTTATTTATAAGAAGCACTGCCATATAGCTGCAGCTAAAGTACACATAAGAAACAATATCCTAAAAAGAAGTTATGTTGTAGTAAATGGGGAGCGAATCCGGTGGTCTTGCGCATATCTGCTAAAGCACTCTGCTTTTACACCGCAGGGCATGCTGTTTGGAACCAATCCGCACATTCAAAAAAAAACTAGATGTAGCTTTGAATGAAATTTGTCGTATAGTGACTGACTGCATGAAACCAATCCCAATACATCCACTATACAAAGCAGCTGGATTTACTGAACCAAAAATATGCCATAACTCACATGAGTACACAGAGCCATTCAAACAAACATTCGATGAGAGGCACGTAATGTTTGGGATACCAGGACCTACACCTAGAAGACTAATCTCTATGACTACTTTTCTAAATCACACAAATGTCATTCCTCCAAACTGGTATCCAATCTCTGAGAAAGAACCTGCAGGAATAAAATTGGAGTGGGCAAAATGGAGAACCCTCAACCGTATAAGAGCAGGAGTGGCTCCAGTAAAACCTAATATGTATAAATGGGGTCTAGCAACAGACGATGGATGTGAATGTGGAGAACAGGAAACCATTGATCAGTTTATGTTTGCAAGCAATGCCAGTTTTCAACAACACTTGAAGACCTATTGACAGGAATAGATACTGACAACTTTGTCCAACAGTTCCACTCGAGAAGCCGAGGAAACAACTTCCTCTACCTCTAGCGACAGTGTAACAAACAGCGCTATCCACGTACCGTCGAGTGCGCCGGTGTGTAACACAGCGTGATACCTAAAGTGAAGTTATAATAGTGATCAGTGTAAGAAGAATCAACGCAAGAAGAAGAAGTACAAATGGATTTAGTCCCGGACACGGGGCAATCCATCCAGCATGCCCTAACCACCTGCTACAACCAAGATGAATACCTGATGTTACCAGCCACAACACCAGATACGACACAAGAGCAACAGCTGCGAGGCCCCCTCCCCGATGGGAACGAGTCGATGGAATATACAACAGCAGCCGTAAACGACTCACCAGACCAGCAGAACCTTCGGAAGCATCACATCGTACCAGGTACAGCCGCAGCACTAACGCCCCAACCTACAGTAGAAGTGCCGTTAAATATCCCAGATAACAGTGACGTACCTAGTAAACGACTATGTACCGAAATGACAAGCAACGTTCGGGCAAAAGAAACTGCACTAAATCAAAATTGTAACCTTGAAAGTAGACAGCTTAACCAACCTAAGGATAGGCTGCAACAAACAGAAATCCAGAAACAGCCAAGCAAAAACAATAGATACAACGGAGCAGATGTAGGTCCTTTTTATGTGTTTATTGAAAGTATGGACAAAAATGTCGGGATGTTGCATCCGATGGCCATCGGAAAAATTCTTTTCCAACATAATCCTCAGATTAAAGATAATATAATAAATATTAGCACACTTGGACGTAATAGAATCCGAATAGAAACGAAAACCGCCGCAGCAGCTAACACATTAGTGCAATTACCAGTACTGACAACCAAGAACCTCGAGGCGTATATCCCTAATTTTCTTATCCACAAGTTCGGAATTATTAGAAATGTAGACATCACACTCAACGAAAGGGAAATTATGGAAGAAATAGAGTCCGACTACCCAGTAGTAGCAGTCAAGCGCTTCACCAGGAAAGCAAACAACCAGGAAGATGGCGAACGTCGCCCCATTCCCGTCTGTCAACTTTCCTTCAGAGCTCAATGTTTACCCCAATACGTGTACATTCTAGGAACGCGCTGTCCAGTGGAGCCTTATATATCTCAAACAATTATATGTAAAAAATGTTGGCGATTCGGACACCGCTTTCAGAACTGCCGCAGCTCCGTAAGATGCAACAGGTGCGGAGGGCCCCACTCTATAGAACTGTGTAATGAAAATTTGGCACCTAGATGCGTTAATTGTCAAGGACCACACTTCGCTTCGGACAAACTATGTCCAGCGTTCCAGCACCAAAAACAAGTAAAATACAACGAAGCCTACAACGCCTTGGGAACGCAGACATCCATCACCCCAACAATCCATAGTTACGCGCAGAAAGTTATATCCAACCCAACACTACAGAGGGAGGAGGAATTCCCGCCCCTCACTCAGAAGACCACGTGGCTACCCAGCCCACCTCAAAATAGAAATCTTACGATGCAAGCAGCTGATCAACATAGTCAGGCTACCCCATACCTATCCATAACCCCCACCCCACATCCCCCCGCCCCCAAAGCCACATCCACCCCCCCAACCTAAGCAACCTTCGGCCGACAGAATATCGACCAATCCCACGGCGGCGATACAACATCTACCGCCTCCCCCCCCTCACCAACAAATATCAAATATTATAACTCAAGGTCAGATTCTTCCACCGATCCAGAATCCCTATCCACCTCAGTACCACAACGTATCTCCCACCCCAAGCCATGACACCTTAATCGACCAGCTCCTCCAGCTAATAGTACACATTATAACAGAAGCACTCAACTCTCCTGGCCAAACACTCTCTACTGGGGCAATCCGCCAATTAATAGCAAATCTCTTTTCAGTAAATGGAGGTATTTAAAATTCTTCAGTGGAACATCCGATCTGTTTCGGCAAATAAAGAAACCCTACAAAAAGAACTAGCCACCCAGCAAATATCTATAGCCGCACTCAGTGAAACCTGGCTCAGCAAACCAGCATACTTTCGGGGCTATTCGGTCATACAAAAAGATCGAACAGACGGCTATGGCGGAGTGGCCCTCCTAATCAAAACCACCCTAGACTTCACAGCGCTAGACCTAGACCTAACCAACGTCCCGTTACCTAGAGGCTGTAGCAGTGCAGGTGGCGCTCCCAGAGTATAAACTCACAATAATCTCACTATACCGACCACCAAGAAGCAAAATAGCGCCACATGAATGGCATAATCTTTTCAAACAGCTTGAACCTCCATACATGCTCTGCGGAGACTTCAATGCCCACAAGTACCATGTGGGGATGCGAATACGAAGACCAATCGGGAAAAGAAATTAAAGAACTATTAGACGAATACAACTTGATCCCCCTAAATGACGGCACCCCAACCCAAATTTTAAGACCAGGCCTTCGACCATCAGCGGTGGACTTGACGTTGGTATCACCCCACATATTCACAGACTTCCAATGGAGCACCATCCCATATATCCTTCGGATCAGACCATCATGCCATAACCATCTCACATCTTACTGCAAGAGGACCAAAACTAATCTACCCATCCAGCAAATGGAACATCAGCAAAGCCAACTGGTGCCGTTATGCCCAAATCATAGACGCTCAACTCCACATGTGCACACAAAACGCTTCTCCAATTGAAAATTATGACTCCTTTATTTCCCTAATTAACTACGCCGCAACTATAACTATCCCAGAACGTCGCATATATACTAGGAAGGCTTCAATCGCCTGTCCGTGGTGGACCCCGGAATGTTCCAAAATGATAGCTAAAAGAAAATTAGCAGTTAAAATGTACAAACAACAACCCTCCTGGGAGACCTACAACGAATATAAAAGACTAAAACGCTCAGGTTAAACGCTTCCTCAAACATCAGAAACTAAACAGTTGGAAAACCTATTGCAACAGAATCTCGAAGGACACGCCACCGAAAGAAATATGGACAATGATACGTAGAATGAAGAAGAAACCGTCACCCACTGCAACAATTACATGCAAAGCCGAAGAAATCGCCGCGATATTAGCGCCGCCAATCGTCTCCCTCCCTCCCTTCGAGACAATCATCAACTCAGAAGAACAAGTCAACACATACAAAGGATTCGAAAGACCTTTCTCTCTAGCTGAACTAGATAAAGCACTCACTGCATCCAGCGACTCCGCTCCCGGATACGATCATATACATTACGCTATGATACGACACTCCCCCCAAAAGCAAAAATACATTTGATACAACTGATACAAAAACTATGGTCATCAAATAAACTACCGGAAGCATGGTCAACCGCAAATAACAGTTTCCAATTTTAAAAACCTGGAAAAAGACCCAAAACCTTCCAACATCTTACCGTCCAATCGCCCTATTATCATGCGTCTTTCAAAACCGCCGAACGACTTTGGAAAAACCGTATAGAATGGTGGTTAGAACATTCCAATCAACTCCCCACATCTCAATTCGGATTCCGGAAAGGACGCAGCACCATAGACAACCTGACCATCCTTACCTCAGACATTGAACGAACATTCAAGAACCAAGGATTTTTAATGGGTTTATTCCTAGACATCTCAAGCGCAATACGATAACGTCCAGCTTTCTCTCCTCGTGAGAAAACTTCAAGCAAAGGGCATCCCGAACTTTCGTCCTTAACGGTATTTACTTAGCTTTCTACCAGCGCACAATATACCTCCGAGAAAAGAACAACGCACTAGTAGGCCCATATCTCGTCAACCGAGGTATCCCTCAAGGCTCAATACTTAGCCCCCTACTATACATCATATACACCTGCGATCTGGAGAACATCTTAGGACCCCACATCAAGACCTTACAATTCGCTGATGACTTATGCATCTATATATACCGCCTCATGGTTCGAGTTGATGCGCAGATGGATCTCGGAAGCCGTGGAAAAACTCACAACATGGTTACACCAACATGGCCTACAATTAGCCCCTCAAAATCAACGGCAGTACTGTTCACTCGTAGAAAAAAATCCTCTCCTGCAAGAACAAATTCAACTGGGACAATGCACCTTCCCCGTCCGCGCAACAGTCAAATTTCTCGGATTAACATTAGACAGCAGGCTCTCCTGGAAACCCCAGGGTAGAACACATAACAACTAGGACCAGCGGTGCACTCAACATACTGCGCTCAGTCGCACATACATGGTGGGGAGCAGACCCGGACACCTGTCTACAGCTCTACAGATCACTAATAAGACCTCATCTCGAATATGGCAGCATCGTCTACGGCAACGCCTCTCAGCAAACTCTACGCAAGCTAGACCAGATACAATTCCCGAGCACTCCGCATCTGCGTCGGAGCAATGAGAACAACCCCTACAAACGCCCTATTGATTGAGACTGCTGAATTTCCTCTAGATCTTCAACGCCAGCTCCGGGCAGACAAATACCTTCTCCAACGTCTACTCTTATTCCCACCACATCTTACGATCGAAACTTCAACCTTAAGTAATATAATGGGGCCGTTTGAAGGGAAAAGACCCCCCACGATGCCCGCTTCTAGTTTACAGCCATTACAAACTCAGATTCATAGAACCTCTCATAACGAAAGAATCAGCTCTACCTATATTCACGAAACCGTTCGAATGCTCCATTCCAACTCTCAGCACTTATATACTTCCCCCTGACCTTAACCATCAAGCAGCGTCGATGCTTCTATCAATGACCTGGCCGGGCTACACACAATCTACACCGACGGGTCCAAGACCAAACATCAAGTTGGCAGCGCGTACTACTGCCCCAGTACCAACCAAGAAGCCTGCTTCGCTCTTCCCTGTGAAGCCTCAATTTATACCGCCGAAATCATCGCCATTAAAGAAGCCTTAAAATACGGAATGGAACAAAGTTTAAAAAAATATTAATCCTCTCCGACTCCAGAAGCACCCTACAAAGATTACAAAACCCACAGTGGAACCTTAATAGTAACAAATATATAATGGACTTAATTGAAATGACATTGTCTGCACAAAACCCCAGAAATAAAGTATATGTGGATCAAAGGACACGCAGGACTACTGTATAACGAACGAGCGGACGCCTTAGCCAAACAGGGAGCCAAGGAGGGGATGATGCTGGCACTTCCGCTTCCTTACACGGACTTCCTCCCCCGCGTCAAGCAGAAAGCCTACGAAGATCTACAAGACTACTGGAAAACATCGTCACTGCACAAGGGCTCTCACTACGCCACAATCCAACCTACAGTCATGAAGAACACGTGGTTCCAGAACTTTAATCCAAAAGGCATCTCACAACATCATTAATACGAATGAGGTTAGGCCACGGAGCCTTCCCCAGCCACCTACATAGGATAAAAGTATTGGACTCTCCACGATGCGAAGCAGACGGGAAGAAATCTCAGACCTCAACCATATTATTTTCAAATGCAGCAAACATAATCTCCCACGCGCCACCCTAATTAGCAAATTAACAGCGATGCAAGTACCCCTCCCTACATCGATACAATGCCTGCTGTCTACAAACCAAATCAAGATATACCAGACACTAGCAAGATTCTTACAAGACGCACAAATAACGATATAGTCAACACGACACCACAGGCTCACAGAAGACAAAACCAACTGCCGGAGAAGACAAAAGAGAGAAGAAACAAAAATATACAAGAAACACCACTCTACTAAGGACCTACAAACGGATACACAAACACATGAAGATCAACTCTCAACGAAGAAAGCTACTGGAGAAAATCAAGATTGTAAAGCAAGAAAAAGGCGACAATATTGTAAATTGGTAACTAATGTAAAATAAGGTAAACACACTACCTAAGAGAATCAATTTATGGTATATCAATGTATAAGAACAAATGTACAATAAAGGTTGGTGAAATGGTCGATAGACCAGAAACCAAAAATAAATTTTAAAAAAAAAAAAAAAAAAAAAAAAACTTTGTCCAACATTGGGCTAAACGATTATGATGTCTGGACACGAAAAAGTAAAGAAAAGTAAGTATGAATCTTTAGTAAAGAGTCTAAATGTTTAAGTGAAATTGGTATCTGCTACAAAAGCGAAGTCAAATGCTTCGTTCACTTTCTCATTTCAAGCTTACACTTCATCACAATTGAGAAAATTAAAAACTCCAGTAGGGAGTAATTTTTACTTGGCTGCAGGTCAACCTGGAAATCTAAAAGTTTAATGAGACTACAGCGCATCAAATTCCGAGTAACATTATACATTCTTTTTTTACTACTACCAAACAAAGAACTTGTAACGAAATAAAAGCTGTTAAAAAACAACGATATTTCATTTCCTTTGGTATCAAACGCATAGTTGTGTTTTCCGTGAAAGCTAATTGTTGTCTCCCGTGGGTTTGTGTATTTTTTATTTTATTTCCTGATTTTACATAGCCTACTACCTTGTTACCTAAAGTAGGCCCTTAGTTTCTACAGTTTTATTCTTAAAAACAATTTACTTTATTTTTTGTTAATAATATATCTGGATAATTATTTTTAAGGATTTAATGGATTTAAGTATTCTAATAGTAAATCTACTAATTATTCTAATAATTAATATACCACTTAATCTACCAACTAATCTACTAATTAATCTACAATCTTACTAATTCACACCAATATCAGCAATTGTCTTTGTATTTTCATATTTCTAATTAATAAACTGTCTATTTGTATACGTTCTTCTTTTACCACTGCTGGCCTGCGTCGACATCTGGCCGCTAGCTGTCTCTGCTGATGTAGCGGGGGCGACTGCTGACATGCTGACCACAAAGTGTCGTCAGCCAGCTTCACGTTCCAGGTAGTGGTCTCGTTCTTCTCCGGTTTGTCCCTGGAGCCACCTGCTCCCCCATCAGGAGTTCTCTCCTGGAATCAGAGCAGGCCACCCCCTGAGCCCTGGAGAAGGTGCCTCTGGCTTCCAGAGGCACTACGATGAATTGAGTCTTTGCCGTCTTCCTGGTGCAGGCACCGCCTTAGTCATGGGCAGTGCTTGTAGTCAAATTTGGGTTGTTCTTTACTCTTGAGTTTCTTCCTCTCCTGTCCTTCTTTCTGCTTCTGATGCCGGTTGCTCGCGGCGTCCCCTACGCTCTGCCTGTTTCAATTCAACAAATCTCGCCTTCTCGCGCTGCGACGCTAGATTAGCAGCTTCATCCAGCAAGTGCCAGAGCTCGGTATCACGCAGTATATCGTATATTCTTCTGTTCTGAAGTTGTATTTGGAGATATGCTCTTGATTCTTCAGTTTGTTTGCACTCCCAAACCACGTGCTCGGGAGTACTTACTTCACCACAGTCGCACCTGTTTGTTTCTTTGAGGCCTCTCTGTTCTAAGAAACTGTTGTAAGGACCATGGCCAGATATGTAGTGTATGAGCCCTGGAGATGGTTGTAGGTGAGTCATGTTCATTCTCTCTTTCACGCAAGGAAGCATGTCGAAGGTCCTTCTGCCCGTGTTGCTGTTAGTCCATGTTTGCTGCCATTCATCCATCAGCGCATCCCAAATATCTTTTTTGGTTTCAACAGGCCTTCCAATTATTTCAGCAGCTTGGTCATACCTTCCTTTTTTAATCCAGTATAGCGCTCCTCGCTTCCTTACTTCCAGGTCCAGGGGCCAGATACCGAGTATAACCGTTAGGGCATCTGTGGCCGTTGTTCTGTAGGCCCCAGTTAGTCGGAGCAGAATTCCTCGCTGCGTACGGCGAAGCAGCTCCTTTGGTTTGACCTTTCTTAGGTGCTTGCAGCGTATCCAGTAATGGAGGTCAGTATTGCATCGTGATATCTTCTTATGACGAGCGGAGGCAGATTAAACCGTCGTTCGCCAATGCTTATCAATTTGTGCATTACCAGTGCTGCTCTTCCACATACTTCCTCCATGTGAGACGCAAATTTCAGTTGTTCCTCCAGGTTTACACCAAGGTAGCGGACTACTGCTTTTCTCTTTATTGTTTTTCCCTGGATCCTAATTACCGGATTTCGTTTGAGTGTTCCTTTTAGGAGCATGTAGGTCGTCTTTTGTGGGGCTAGGTTTAACTTAACTGCTGCACACCACTTACTCAGGCAATCCAATACTGCTTTGCATTTTGTTTCGAGTTCCTGCCTGGTGTCCGCGTCTATCAGAAGTGCGAGATCATCGGCGAATGCCACCACACCCAGCAGTTCTGACATTTGTTGCAATATTTCCATGACCGGTTCCAAACCAATGTCCCAGAAAATTGGTCCACACACTGATCCCTGCGGGCAACCTTTCGTCAGTCTTTTCTCTATGTACTTGTTGGGGCACCGCAATTTGGCATATCTATTTCTACAATAATCTCTAAAACTGGTATAAAGGTTTTTTGGACAGTTGATGTTTCTTAAGCGTTCGAACAGCGCGGGCCACCAGAGATTGTCGAATGCGCCGGCGATATCCACAAATACTCCCACCACATAATTTTTGGAAGAGTTTTGAGCTATTTCCATTAAGCGGTTGATGGCGTCCTCTGTTGACTTGCCTGCTCTGAACCCATACTGATTTGGGTTCATCCCATGTTTTAATCTATGTTCCTTTAGTTTCTTGCAAAGTATCTTTTCTTGTACTTTCCCTAGAACATTGAGTAAGCAGATTGGACGGTAGGATTTTGGAAGTTGTGGGTCTTTGCCTCCACCTTTCGCTATGATAATCACGTCACTCGTTTTCCATGCATTTGGTATTTTTCCCTGTACCAGGCATTCGTTAAAAAGTTTATTTAAGGTTGGAACCAGTTGGATGACCAGCTCCTGGAGGACCTCTGCTGGTATCCCATCAGGTCCAGGTGCTTTCCTTTTTGGAAGGGAAAATATTGCCTCTACTATCTCTTCATCTGATATGACGCATTTTTGATGTTTACTCTCGTAGGGATCCCACATTTTTTGACGCAGTTCACTTTGCCGATCTGTCTCGTTTTCTGTATTGTCATCTGGAAGTAGCACGGCAAGTAACTCCCGTGCAGTTTCCATCCAGTTGGTGGTCATAGATCCATCCAGTTTTCTTACAGTAGACAAGGTTGTAGGTGGCCTAATTTTGCCAGCGGCAATCTTGTAGGGGATGCCCCATGGGCCTGATCTCATATTTTGTCTAACGAAGGCTTCCCAGCTTTTTTGTTTTGTCTTCAGCAACAGATCCTTGAACTCTTGCTTTTTGTTCCTATATCTATCTAGAAGAGTCTGTCTCTCTTCTGTAATGAGGCAACGTTGATATGCTTTTCTTGCCTTCCTCATTGTGATTCGTAGTTTCTGCAATCTTTCTGTCCATGGTTTGTCTTTTACTCCCGTTGTTTTCTTTAGTGGAATTGCAGTTCTCATTGCGTCCTGGATTGCTCGAATTGTTTCTTCCGCAGCCTTGTCCACATCAAAATCTTTATCTTCGACTTGGGGGGGAATAAAGCAACTCCTCAACCTTGGCCAGTTGGCTTTGCTGATGTCATATAGCCTGTTGAATATTGGTACAGGCGCCTTCGCGCGCACCGTCTCGCAGTCTTCCCAGTTCGAACATAATTAGATTGTGATCACTGGTGGTTTGGTTCTCAATCACCTTCCACCCGCTTACTAGGTTTCCTGCTCTTCGATTTGCTAAAGTTATATCTATGTTCGATTTGGCACCTGCTCGGTCACTGAACGTGTATGGATTGTTTGGCTCGTTTTTGACATACAGCTGTAATTCTCCAATCAGCTCGAGTAACTTTTCTCCTCGTGCGTCTGTACGACCGCTGTGCCAGAGTGCAGATTTGGCATTTGCATCGGCAACTATCACCGTAGGGCTGTCGCCTATGGCTGTACATATTTCCCTAATCTTGCAAAGATAGGGATCAATTTCGTCTCTGTATTGGAAGTACATGTTAACGAGGACTACGTTTCCCCATTGCGTACCTAACTCCACACACACCGTATGTTCATCGCAGAATTGTGTTATTTTTGTGACTGTGATTTGCTTATTGAAGACTATGATGGCACTCATTGGTTTTTTCCCTGTCGAGATTATCTGAGACGTCATTGGCATGTGTGAGATTTTCCCTTCCCTGGAATGGGGCTCTTGAAGACAGAGGATATCTATTTGCATTTCCTCAGCCAGTTTACTCACTTCATGCAAAACCAGACTGGTTCTCCTGCAATTTAACTGTGCGATCTTAATTCTCTCTGCACCCCTACTCATGGATGCCGAGTATGGATATTGCACTGTGGCCACGGCTGTCTCGAGTCAAGCATTATTCTTCCATGAGTCATCACAAAATGACGATAAATTTGATCTGGATCAAAGATTTCGTTCCGTCTGTCAAATACTTGCTTGACTATAGTGAGTAACTGGGCTGAATTAGTAGGTATATTGTTTATCTTAAGTTGAATACGATCAATTGCCTCTGGTTGCGGAAATGTGATGTTTTTGCCATTTGGATGTGCTATTCTGGTTAGGTGGCGTAACGCCATAGTGAGATTTTGTGTTTCCTCTAGTCTAGCAAGCTGCAGATTGTTTTCAAACTTTTGGTAGATATGGTCTGGAGCTATAGCAGCGTGTCTTGGTTTTTCGTTCGCTCGGTTTTTGGAGGCGCCACTAATTTTGCAGTAGTTGGATGTCATTGGAACTGGTCCTACCCACCCAAGTCCAGCTCGTTTTGGTTGAGGTCTAGGAGAAATATCACAGATGGTAGAAGTAATCTCTGAGTGTTGGAGGATAGATTCATCTGTCTGCGTGCTTACGCTGTTTGCTGTTTCCTTCCCTTCTTGCAATATTTTCTCCCTGTATCTTGCAGCCCTCTCTGCGTTCCTCCTCTTCCTCGATGGCGTGTTTCTTGTTTTATTCCTCTTTCCTTTCCCTACTGTTTCTTCTATTAGGTTGATAATGATACTCAATAATTGATCTTTGTATGGTTTATCCATCCTCTTGGAGTTCCTTCTACTGTCCATAATCTGTTCTGTTTATCAATCTTTGAAGAAACAGTTGGTATGTCGGACAATCTTTGCCAGATTTGTTGCACGATTTTCCCCGTTTCCTGCATGGGATACAAACAGCTGACTGTAAGGACTTGCTACAGCCTTCTTTCTTGTGGCTAGTTTCTCCACAATGTTTGCAAGCGGCCGACGTTTGGGTACAATGTTTGCTAATATGACCATAATCGTAGCAATGCATACATTTTGGTACTACCGTGTAATCTTTTGCGGATATGGCACTGAATTCTATGCATATTTTTCTTTGCTGCATTATTTGCTTCCTTATTTCAGCACTTACTTCAACAACTTGATGGACAGTGCTTTTATCTCTGGGGCCTGTTCGAAATTTTGACTTGAACCCCTCCAGAAATTGTTGTCTTTCTACTTTTCCTTCAAAATTTTGTTCATATACTTTTTCTGGGATTTTGCATGGCTCAAGTGACGTGGGTACGTCGTACAGAATCAACAGTGGTTTCCTTTTCCTCGGCATTTCACACTTCAGATTTTCGTTTAGTTCTTTATTTTCCATAATTTTTCTTACATCATCTTGAGATGCTGTTTCTACGATTACAGCATTGTTTGTGCTACGTATTTTGTTTATTTTTATCTTATCTTTCCCTGGTTTTATGATTCTGGTTAGTTTATCAGCAACCTGTTTCGGAGTTTCTCCATTCTTGGAAGTTATGAAGACGGCTGCACTAGTAGCTGTTTTTTCAATTTTTGACTTTAATGTAGGTTCCATCCCTGATTTTGTCACTGCTGCGTGGGTTTGTGTAGTGAGGTTTGCGTGTTACGCTCTGATTATAACACCACTGACGCAGTTCTGCCCACTGACCCGTCACTGTGTCTATCTCATAACGCGCTCTTGTCACCGCCTAATTATAGCTACTCGAAGTACCTAATTTGGAGCTTCACGAAGATATGAACTCACTTAGATTAATCAACGGAGGCGCTGTTTAGAATTTCCACAAAGAATTGGAGGCGTTTATTCCAGCCCAGTTGTAATCATACTCTTTTTTTTTTCTTATGGGTTTGCGCCTCGTCGAGGTCATGGCCTTTTTGAAGGAACAATCCCGGCATTCGCCTGGAGTGACTTGGGGAAACCACGTCCTTCAGAATGCGAGGTCAGAACGTTTACCATTCAGCCACCACGCTCGGAAATAATACCACCTTACCGTGCTCCTAGATAATATTTCTTGTAGTTTTATTGAAACAATTGTTGGAGCAGCTGAATTATTTTGTACTCATTCCAGTTTAAAGGCTCCTATAATCTGCCTTTAATAGTTGACCTGGAAGCAAATATGGTTTCACAGCATTCATATCATTGCTGGTAATCTTCGTAATACTTTTTCACCACTTGGTAGGTCGTGGAAGGCCGCTGCGTATCTTTATTTAGTTGGAGAAAATTGTAAGAGGCTTCTAATTTAGCTTCTTAATGATAAGTGCATTTGTTTAAACACCCAAATCTTTCCTATAGCTAAGTATAAACAGGGAATCATTAAATCATCATTATTATTAGTGGTGGTACTTATTTTGACAGACCATTTATGTTGCGAACTGAATTTTGCCTTGAAGAGTGATACTATATTAATATTTAGGTTTCTTTATCCAGCAACATGGGATCCCTATTGCTGACGCTCCGCTGTATGTCCTCCTGTCACAGGCCTCTAGCACTTAAAGCTAATTAATTGGAGAGTATGTGTTTTACTGCCCACAAATCGAATATCCTATTTAATGTTATACTCTGGCGCATTTTCCTATAAATAAATGGGATTAAAAAAACAAAACAAAAACATTTTTTTTCTAAGGAATAGAGGTTTTTATAAAAATTAACTTTGAAATAAGGTTGTCATTTTTATTAGCTGGATTATCACAAAATCGGTATTAGCTCTGACCTAGTAATTTTCCTAAACAACAAACATATCTTGTATTCAAACGAGAAATATTTTAATAATCCGTTTCTATGGTAATTAATTTCCAGATTGAGATGAAAACAAGCAAACGTTTTTATTTTACGGTTATTTTGTCTCATATTAATGTAATTTTATTGAAAGATCTCTAAATTTAGACTGCATTGCATCCTAACAGACATACGAATCAAAACTTTATTGGGACAGAACGGTTGAACAAGTGGTGTGAGCGACATCGTGGTGCCGCGTTGGGAGCTGTGGAGTGGAGTCTTCCACCTATCTGAGAACATGTCAAGTACTAACTTTGTACCATGAGATTACCTTCTGATGTACCACATACGAGATACATGTTAAGAGTGGAAGAGTAAGAAACCTATTTCGTTAGACTCTACTCGTCCCCGCCCTGTTAACTAACAAAACATTACAATAGACGGTATAGCACTAAAATTTCTTGGATATTGGCGACGACACAGAGATCAGTTCACAACATATGAACAAGCAATATATCAACAATATCACAGAATCGAGTACAAAAAACATAAATATGTCGGATCTGGTGTATGGCGCCAGAGACTCAGCGAGCAGGATGCCAGCGCCACAGTGACTGCAGTGACATCTACGAGAAGCAGCCCTAGGGCAGCACACAGTACACGGAGCTCTTCATGCCTGACCATCGAGGCAACATCACTCCGCTATCTGTCATTGTGTATTGTGAGACGGTGTCTAATAAACCGGATCCTTGTATCAGCTGTGTTCTCGTAGTTACTCTCCACTGTCCGAGGGATATCCGCAGCCTACCTCCGCTAATGAGCCATCTACCTCGAGCGGGAACGCCATTCGACTCCTGATCTTTCCCGAATGGATTCGACAATTATTAGCTGTAATATTCCTTCTTAAAATAGTATCAAGGTTATTGTTTTTCAGCCCTTGTTATTACAGATAAACCGAGCTGTATGAGTAGAAAGAAATATTCCTGCGTCCATACGATACTCTAAATTAACATCCAGGTTTTGAGTTAACTCAAAATTCAATAACTTGGCTTCATGATTTGAATTATAACGAGTGATCAGTTCTAACCATATTTACTCAATATAACAAGATTAGCATCTACTGTAAACATAATGGTTGACTTCATCAACATCCATGTGATTAAAAAATCAAAAAATAAATTGGTAAAAGGCACAATATAGGGTAGCAGGCAGTGATATCCAGTGGCGGATCCAGGTTTTTGGCTGAGGGGTGGGGGCTTAACTGTATTTCGTTTGGGTGGGAGGTTTGAGTGGATTTCGTTGGGGGGGGGGGGGAGTCTTGAACGGATTTTGGTTTGAGGAGGCTCTGCTCGGGTAAGGGTTAGGCTTTATAGTCACGCCGCCCTTAAAAAATCAGTAGAGCTAAATAAAAATGTCTTAAAATCTCAATATTTCCGATGTCGAGAGTGGACCTTAAATACTTTTGGGGGGGGGTTAGCCCCCAAGCTCCCTCCCCCTCCCCAACCCTGCATCTGCCACTGGTGATATCTGTGGTCATATAATGTCAACAATAATGTTTGAATTATTCACAAGTAAATAGTAATGATTTTTCGGAGTAAATATGAAAAACATATGTACGAGTGTATAATTTGAGGGCCAGACCTGTGATATGAAACAGCACGCGGGACAGCTGCCAGACGAGGCTTATCAGCAGGCTCAACGAAAGTTTCTCGAGAAGCAACAGTATCGGAGGTTCGCAGACGAGAAAAAAAGCAATACGCAAGCGGCCCGGACAAATAATTAAGTGTCGACTGCAGGCAGTTCCTGCATTCAAGAGGCACGACTGTCAACTGCTCCGAGCTGCTGTACGTTTAATCCAGTCGCCCCAGTAAGAAAAGGTTCTGATTCCATAAGATTAATCCCAGCAGTAGCTGCCTGTGCTAGTGTTTTAGTTCTAAAGAAAAATTTGTCACTCCATCAGTTCTAGTAAATGGTGCTAATTAATTCATTACGTAACCAGGGATCATTACTTGTTGCAATTACTTTCCAAACTACTTTATTTAAAGTGAATCTTTGCATATTCTAAAGCTGCTCACCAAAGTGTTCTTGATTTTTTCGGGAAAGTAGCTGCTACAATGTAACGTTTTCTTAATACGATTAATCTGGTAGCTTATTTCTTATTTATAACGAATACTTTACATAGATTGAACATAAACAATGATACAAACTGCCATTATCGTTTTACCGGCTTACTTATTGCAAGGTGTTAATGATGCACCACTTTGGAAGCTTCAATGTTTCGTGGTTATTATCACATACTTAAATGCCAATAATATTAACTATGAATTAATTAAATTAATGGAGAGAGTTCCTGGAATTGTAACTAACATTAATTGAATATCAGAAAAGCATCGATTTATTTACAAAAAAATACGGAGCTTGAAATTTTATTTCAATACAAATTGACTTATGTGTTGAAATTAAACTGAATTTCAGTTCAAGAAGATAAGAAAGTTGACATTCCGGCAACATAAAAAATATTATAAAATGATAGAATTTATACTGAAACACGATAACTCAACGAATTTAAATTAAATTTAATTAAAATTCCGCCAACAAAAATGGTAGAAACATGGATTATTATCTATTTGACTTGCTTCAACAGAGGCATTGTATAGTTTACTGAGAAGGAAAAGGTTATTTCTTGCCTCAAGAATTCGATTTATTTATAAGTATCCCATGTCCATCGGAGAGAAGCGTTGTCATAAAAAGTCGATCTTACATCTGGTCCAACATAAATTCCGAAGCGCATTTTCTAACACTTCGAAACTGAGTGAGACAAAAACTAAGTTTACAATTGTTCTTCTCTTGGTCGCGAAGAAGTGCTACGCATGGCTAAGTTGTGTAAGCTTTCAACTTTACATAACTATCATTTCACAAATACTCATTTTCTAGATAGGAACGCGTAAATAATCTACTATTGTTTTAAAATAATTCCGCAAAACTATATTATTTCATTTGAAGCTGTGCAATCTATATAATGTTTTGGAAGTTGTTTGAAGGTGTGCTATTGCAATGGGAGTGTCAGGAGGAGGATGAAGAGGGTCATGGGAGTGTACAGGGCGTATCCTGGTGATGAGGCATTGATAGATATTGGTGTAGGTATGAAAAGTAGTGCATGGAAGGGAAAAAATGACCATGGCCACAAGCTGGCACTCGATTTCAGGCACAAGGGTGTGGAAAGATTATCTTTTTTAGGTATTTTTTTTTTTAACTGCTTAACGTCTATTAACATCGAGGTCTTTAGAGACGCTAATGGATGGGGGGCAAGGAATGGGAAGGAATTCGGCCATGACCTTTTGAAGGAAGCATCCCGGCATTTGCCTGGAGTGATTTGGGAAACCATGGAAAACCCAAATCAGGATGCCCGGATGGGGATTCGAACCGGCGTCCTCCCGATTGCGAGGCCAGAACGCAAACCATTACACCACCATGCTCGGTTTTAGGTAAGGGTGTCAGGGATTCGAATATGTTACCAAGGGAAGTGATGAGTGATTTGACGTTGAGGGAATTTAACGTTAAAGTTTGTAGAGGGCAAATGTAGGTGGATGCAGGAAAGGGGGAAGATGGGTGTGTAGGGAAATTGCCACCGGCGCGTGTGGTCCATTGCAATTCAATTAAATTTTAAAAAAATGATTTAAAAGGATATGAACCAGACAGTTCTCGAAATCTCTTTATTTCTAATTCCTTATTGTACCTTTCGAAAACAACTCCTTATTATGATTTATGTAACTTCATTGAGACTGGATTTAGACCTAGTGACTGATAAAAAGTTGACGCTGATAGTGGTCTACGTAACAGGCAGTCAGACACGAGGTGATTTTGTATATCTCATTTTTCTATCTGAAAATTCCTCTTACTGCTATCAAAATCATTAGATTCTAAAAAGCTTTTAGCAAAACAATTTTCTTATGCTTCTTTAGTAACCTTCTTTATTTAATTTCATAATTCTTTTGCATTGTCTTCCGTTTTAGTCCTTCATGATTCTTATACTTCACCTTTGATTACTTCCAGTTCTTAGTTTTTTTTCGTATTTCATCTGTTACAAGCAAAATAGTGTTTTAAATAAAATCATTGGCAATTAATACTATGTTTAGAACCGTGAAGAATCCATTCTTATTCACGTCGTAATACATTGTATACTTTTCTTTTCTGGTTAGTACTAAAATACGCAGCCTTCTTGCTACCTCAACATCGTGTTTTTTTACCCTTTTTACAAATTAACTCTTAATTGAGTTTCATCTTATCGGAACAGACATGACATTGTATAATTCTCTAATTGCTATTGCAGTTATAATCAATTGGTATATTCACACTTAATACTGTGATAAATATTCCAAAAACAGTCTCTTGCTGCAATACCTTTCTCTGCATCTCCAGTAGAGATGTTCTGTGTCGATACTTTGACTCAAACATTTCATTCTGAAACCACGTTGCTTTGATTGGCGTTGTGGTGGGTATACACCCCACTTCTCGTATGGGCTCTACCGTGGACTTACCGGCAGGGCTGTGTGTTTGAGAGCGCTCACTCGGCCCGCCAGACCACAGCCTACTAAATACATTTGCCGTCCTTTAATTATGCAAAGGGCCCAGCGGCGCGGCCTCTATTATTAATTAATTAGAGTACTTTATTCATCGCCGTTAAATACAGCGCGACGCGGAAGTGACCCGCCCACACGGGTCAGCAAACGCGCGTATTAACCACCACTGACGGATTGGCTGATCACACACTTTGCTTTTACAGTACAAAATTCTGACAAGGTAGAGGTGAAATTATATTTACTGAAAATCCCAAAAATATATATTTTCAGGGGACCCAGTCCAATGTCAGTCAGTCGCAGCAATAATACGTTGGAGGCTTAAAACTTTTACATACTACGTATTTCGTTCAGCTAAAACGGAATATCGTATTTTAAATTGTGTAGAATTATGTTCCGTGGTTTTTCACAGAGATAAAAGGGATTAATAAATTTTGTACCCCAGCATGAAGGGAATAGATGCGTAAAGCTCGTTAAGTAGAGAGCTAAGCTTTTACTTGAATTGCAAAGTTATCAATTTCCAGCCATTTTTTCTACTAACTCTATCTTAAAAAGGTATTACGTATGAACTTGATAGTGGTCTGCAATATCCTGCACATAAACGACAGATATTAAAAATACTTACATCGAATATAGTTTGCACGTTTTGAGCAAAGCAGCTAAAAGTTTTCATTTTGAGGTTACATTGTCATATATTAATTAATACTACTATACTGAAAAGTGTTGTTAATTGACAAATCACTACATATTCCTTTATTTCGTAATAAAACAAACGGAGTAACAATTATTTATATACCTCCGTTAGGCACGTAACTATGAAAAGATAAATATATGTACTAACCCGCACATTTGATACCTGCTTTTTTTTACTTCTGGCTTAAGGCCTCGTCGACGGCGAGGTCGATAGGGACGGGACAAGATGGAGCAAGGAACGGAAAGGAATTCGTCCATACGTCGTTTTGAAGAAATCATCCTCTAATTCATCTGGAGTGATATGAAGAAACAATGGAAAACCCAATTCTGGATGGCCGAAAGGGGATTCAAACCTGCTTCCTCCAGAATGTGAAGCCAAAGCGTTACCCCTCACCCACCACACTCGGTAAACATTTGATCTTGTTTTATCAGATAAATGAAATAAGACCCAAGTTGTCTTACCCATTTGCTGACAGAATTCGATAAGCCACACATTCCAATTACGTTGCAGCTAAACCTAACCATGCAGCATCTCAGCATTTCTCCAAAGCTTTACCAGAGTTGATGGCTAAATTCCGACGCAAATTGGGATCCGATCCAGGAATCTTTTGATTCACAATAGGCAACCAGACTTCTAGGCCAAATATTCACATAAAAATAAAGGGAATACCAAAAAACTGTCAGCTAAATGTGGCGTTGCCTTAAACCTAGAAATAGCTTATGTGTAGTATCTCGCACTGAGGGAGTTAAATCTATATGGCGGATCACATTACAGATGTTCACTGCACTGTTACAATAGCTGAAAGAGACTGATTAATGACAAAAAAATAACGTCAGTGGCTGTATTTTATTAATGGCAGAACCGGAAAGAGTTAATCATAGCTGTTTTAAATTTTTCATTTGTTAGACACCATTCCGCATTGCTCTCTGTAGAGCTAGACTGCAGTTTAAGTATCAAAGTATTAATATGAACTTTCGGTGTAAGTTTCATAGAAAAATCCTAATAATATAGAAATTCCAAGCTGAAAATGGATTAACTCTAAGCGCAAAGGATGGCTGATATTAATTTTATCAGTTCGATAAGAATAACGAACGTATCTCCAGTTTTTTTTTTTTTTTGGTTAACCTGGACGCTGTTTTTACTTTTTTCGTCAAGACATTCGGCAGTTTATGCCAATCTTTGCGAATAGAGTAGCTTAAATAACAATGATTAAACTCTCGAAACTTTTTTTATTTGTTCAGTTGTATATTGCTGACCTCACTTTGTTTTAGGACTCACGTATCACTTTTACTTTATTCCTTCGAGAGTGCTTCTATAATAGTTCTCTTTTCCTATTTATATGGAAATTGCTAACAAGATATTTAATAGATGTTAATAACAATTGCAAAGACGGAAGACACGATGCCTTATTGGGGCATAGTGATGATCTTTTTTGTGTTCAATAAAATAAGTGCCGTTTATCTTAGTATGTATACGTAATTAGGCTTTCATGTGTCCAACACCTCAGAAAAAAATGGTTTTACTACGGAATTTTTTTTTAAAAATAATTAGTCTATATAAGCAACTAACTTGGTTTCTTCATTTCTGTTAAATTCCAAACGGCGGACACCTTGTGGCAGAACCGACCTTAGACCACTTCAGAAACAAATATCGATAGCATTTTTGGGACCATGCGTGATTTGGTGATAATATCTTTCTGTAAAGTGACAGACAATTAAAAATATGCATGTTTTCACTTAAAATTTGTGTATTGTGATCAGAAATGGATCTGTAACGTGTTTAGAGATTGTGCTATTGGCAAGAAAAGTTATAGTAATAGGAATTGGTTTTCATTTAGTTCAAGAAAATACGAGAAATATGGAAAGAGTAATCTAGACGGTGGTACTGGGATTATTACCGGTGTTTTCCCGACTGGCATGTTCTAACATACAAAGCTAAATTAGTGCTAAAAGAATTGACTTAAATCGTAGGTTTAATAGAATTGTATTGTGGCTAATTATTATTATTATTTTACTTCTTCATTGTACACATCATGGATGGCTGCCTATTTCTTTGACGAATTTCGTTTGTGATGGGAATGTTACAGTAGTTGACAGATAAATAAAGTGAAGGGAAGAATTATAACTAGTCTTATCCTCTTCCCTTGTTCGAAAACTAATGTGACCAAGAATTAATATCTATTGAATCATTATTATGACTGTTGTTCACAATGATTACGAGTGTGTAATTTTCAATCATGGAACTAATCCATTTTTAGCTTAAAAACACTTATACCTTCCTCAGATTTTAGATTGTCTTGGAAATAGTTTCATTACTTGTTTATACGACCCCGACTGTTCTGTATTATGTTAAGTTACAAATCGGGTACTCGTTTCTGGACCATCATGAAAATTTTTGCAGCAAATTTTATAGTTTTCCACAAATGTTTATGGCACATCTGTTTTCTCTGGACATAGATTCTTATTAGCTTCTTGTGTAGGTTGTTGCTAATCCATTCTCAATTTCTTTAAACGTGGTGGCAGTCTAGCGGAGACGGGGTTGGCAAAAAATACCGTGTCTGCTTGCGTTTAGCGCCTGTTGCTGAGTGTCTAGCGGGCTGCATTACAGCGCCTTTTAAGAGCATTAAGAGAATCTGCAGCCTCTTAACGAATGTCCTATCCATCAATTTCACCATACGTGAAGAAGATGTCGGTATTAAGTTTCTGCATTCATGGAGAACAATATTTGTCGTATTTTTATAATAATGTAGAATGAAATTGACACCAAATACACATTGAAACATCGCAAAGCAACTAATGTACAGTAATACAACCCCTGATATGAATATGTTTTTGGTCTGTTGTGATATCATTTCGCTTATTTATTTATTTGGTGTCAAACAACAATATTAAAATCAACGGAACAGAAAGGAAAGAACCGATAACAATCAACACCGATCAATTCATATTATGAATGACCAAATGTAAGTAGCTTGTACAGTATCGTCACTGGCGTTAAGGAAATATTGCAGACTGCAGTTCGACGGGCACTGCGCGCAATGGTATAAATGGTCTGTTCTGCCGCACATTCACACGTAGTATTTCCATCTTCGATATAGCGACGTCTAGCTACATTATCTTATCATTTCGCAGTCTGATGTCTTCTCATTCGATTCGTTAATAAATATCACTTTTATCCGTAACGGTAAATACTGAATCACATAAAATATCTAAAAAATTAATGCTAGTTCCACTAATTAACTAGCGAGGAATTATATTGCACTTATCTTGAGACCTTCATATATTAGTACCTTAAGGATAACTATTATTGATTTCAAACACAGTTCCTTTTCGTTGATGTGAACATACATAACCCGTGGTTCTTATCAAGATTTCTTGCACCTACAAGAAGTCTCTTGACGTCTTTCCAGACTATAAGTTTTGTTATCATTGCGTTACTCTTTATTTTTATTCACAGGTGACAATTTATTATAACAAATTGATACCATATACGAGTAAAAATAACGCACATGATTCAGCTTGGCTGTTTCAATTAAACTCAAATATTTGCAGTCCATTATACACTACTCTGACTCAACTGTTTAATATTAGTTCATGCACAATATATGTACGATTCACTGGCAATTAGGCACTAACCATGCTTACAATCAAATATAACATGTCACAAAATAAGCATTTATTTTGTCCGAAGCATTACTTCCTACTTATGTTATAAAATTCTGCCGCTGTATTAGAATGTCGTCATTTAGTGAAAATTTATATTTATGTTCGTTAATTAGAAGCAGTAGCACACATAGTACACGATAGGAAGATGTAGTTTCTGTCATAAAAACAACAATTTTTTCGGTTAAGAAGTGTATTTTATTTTACTTTGTTCACTTCTTCCCATCTTAATGCCAAGGACAATCAATTCATCAGTTACTAAAGATCATTTAAGGCAGGTTCCTGAAATAATACTAATATTCTGGTGAAAACCGCATTGGAACTATGTACGAATTCCACATTTTAAATGAATTTGACTGTATTCTTTGTTTCTTTAGTATTGATTTTATGTGGCGATTATAATTTCTTCTTAAAATCGTGATTAGATATTTCCATAATTTTTAGCATCTGTTACTAAATAATAAGATCATAGACAACTTGATTTACTTTAGAAGTAGTTCTCATCTTTCCATAGATTATTTCACTACTCACACATCTACGAACATAATAAAAAAATTCGGCTTTTCGAAGAAAACAACAAGAATTACATCTATTGTAATGTTCGTTGAATTCTGGAAGGCACGAGTTCCATTCCTTGTTAGATCACATAGATTTTGGTGTCCCTAAATTAATATGTGTGAATTCCGGAATTCTCTAAAAGCCTGTAATGTAATAATCCATAAAACCCAAACTGAATAAAATAAATTAATTAGATCAATAAATCTAGAAAATTACGGGTCCTGATAAAACATTGCCTCTTATTGGATGGCCTGTACCAAGTATTAATTTCGTCGAACGTCTCGCTAACTCATGCTGCAGATTACATCAGTTTTGAATAAACAACTACCATAAATATTAATTTGAAATGTTTCGGTCATTATTTATTTAATACGGTTTTACCTAATCCGCTGTGGTGTTTTTAATAAAAAGTTTTCATAAGGGCCATAACTGTATCTCATACAACGAGATAAGAAATAATACCGATCCCACTACTTCGATGAGATGGTTGGAACGAATAATTGTGTACATCCACATTGGTGTTCTGCTGAATGTGAGCCTTATCGCAAAAAAATGCTCATTACAAGTGGATCGTTTCACCGTCGTAATGGATTAATAAAATTAAATAACAAAATACAAAAAATATATTCCTTTTGGTAGCACAGAAATGTCTTTTTTTTCAGAAATAAAATTTTCTCGCTGTCGCTGCCGATTTATTTCTTCCATCTAAAAGTTTCATACCGCGTAACTTGATTCTAAACCAAGAAAAATCATTAACAGGCCAAAAAATAATTCTTGTTGCTTTCTCCTTTTGAATTTTTGCATTAAAAATTGGACTATTTTTGCACAACTCTGATTCATATGTTACGTTTCTCTTTCTGACGCTTTCCTGAAACACTGCGAAAGCTCGTTTGACGCGGCGAAACTGAAATCCTTTTAAATGCTTCTTTTTTCATCATGAAATGAAAGGAAATTATTTTAACCCACGAAGTCGTTATTTCCGTGTGGCTTAATTCGTCATCAGATTAAGAACAGCATAAAACAT
This sequence comes from Vandiemenella viatica, assembly GCA_031002005.1. Classification (NCBI taxonomy): domain Eukaryota; kingdom Metazoa; phylum Arthropoda; class Insecta; order Orthoptera; family Morabidae; genus Vandiemenella; species Vandiemenella viatica. Next base: position 247,215,429 of record CM061920.1, on the reverse strand, counting down.
TTACCATGTGAGATCTAACTCAGCTTTGCATCGAATTTCATCAAACCCTGGGGTTAGGAAATTCCACATATAATCACCATCTTGTTTTAGACAGAACAGTGCAATGAATCATAGGTTACAATGCTGCAATTTCTTTCTAAAAACAATATTTACAAGACTCATTCTTTATATCATCGTAAGGGGTGATACCTTAGAGATATTTCCTCAAACGAACTAAAAAAAAGAGGGAAAATAATCTGAAACTGAAATAACAGCAGAATTAAATAGAGGAATTTTTAGTAATGGGACACAGTGATATCAATGCACACGTCGGGAATCTTAGGGCTTAGTCACATACGTGAACTTTTCAGCCTTTCCCAGATAATGGTAATTCGTAAAATGGCAACGATGTAAATTCGCTGCTTTCACCTTGATACTTCTAATAAACAGTTCTTGCTGTAGGCAGTTTCATATTAGTCAACAGTTTCCAATTTTAGGTTCACAATTACACATTTGGTAAAGATAGTACACAATACCTATTATTAAGATGGTTGGACGATTTACGGAGAGATTGCGCTGTTTACTTTTCCCTTAATACAAGTCGTCTTTAATGATCCTTGCTGTCTACAAGACTTTAAACAAGGCAACGAGAAAACTAATTTGAAGAATACTTATTGTTCACGAAATTCCTTTATGTTCTTTATGTGATGGTAGTTGTTTCCTCCTGTCTGTCACATTTGCCTCCACTACCATGGTGTCATCGACTCAATATTTTGTCATAACGTATGCAAAAAATAATTTTACGACTGGTGCCAGCAATAAACGTCAGTGGTCTGGTGGCTTAATGGTTCAGGTGTCTGACTGGTGATTGAAAGGTCCCTGGTTCGATCCCTGTCTCCACGGGAATTTCCATCGGCCTAATGGACTCGACCGTCACCTTTGACACAGCCTGCTGTCTAGTTTGAAGTGCGCCAGAAATCTTCTGTGTTTCCCTGCACTGGGTGGTATTACTGGGTTAGGTTAGGTAAGGAGGAAATGCACTGGTCACTACACCTCCCATACCAGGCTAAATCCCCTCCTTAGGGAGAGTCCAACCAACCTTCGGGCTGAATACGAAGCTTAGCTTTCTTCGCCAGCAGTAAAAATTATCTGCAATGGCAAAGGGTAATGACTGTTGGGTAATAATTGTAGGTGATAATATGCAATGAACTATATAAGGAACGATTAAAAAGATACGAGCTGGAGTTCGGAATGTACAAACCGGCGCCGAATGGTAATATCGTTGCGTCAGTAACGAAGAGGGTTTCCGACAATAGCTAGGAAGTCCAGATGCCCGTCGCAAGAGGGTCACGAGTGCAAGGCACGTGACTACAAAGCTAACAGGAGCATGCGTCAGGCGTCCAGCGCTCATTCGTGTTGTAAGCAGTGAAATGGAGGCGTAAAAAGAAGAGCGAAGAGGTGTTGTTTGTTTTCTGACAGCGGGAGGAATACGGGGAACGGAGATTCATCGAAGAATGTCACAGGTGTACGGTGAACACTGCAGGTCCCTTGCAAGGGTCAAGCGCTTCAGGGAAGGACAGGTGTCGCTGGCCGATGATTGACGGTCTAGAACATCTCACCGCATTACCGATGACATCGTCCATCTGGTTGATAGACTCATTACCCAGGACCGCATAGTTACAGTGAAAGCCGTAACCGCCGAAGTCGGATTGGGCTTCGGAAGAGATCACACCATCATGACGGAAAGACTGAACTGGCGCAAAGTGTGCGCCCAGTGGGTCTTCAACCACAACAGAAGCATGTAGAATTGCCCACTGTCTTGATCATCTGCAGCGCTTTGCCAGGGGAGGGAATGAGTTCCTGGCACGAGCGGTGGCTGGGATGAGTCTTGGTGTCATCACTTCGAACCAGAATCGAAACGACAAAGTCTCCAGTGGAAGCATCGAGGGTCACCACCACCAACAAAATCCAAGGCTATCCACACAAGTGCAGGAAAGGTTATGCTGACGTTCTTCTTTGATCAAGACGGCCCCCTTCTGACTTCCTGCGCGCAAGGGACACCAGTGAATGCCCAGCATTACTCGCAAACCTTGACCACCCTACGCTAAGTGATCAAATCAAAACGACCAGGCAATCTCATCCTCCATACAGTCCAGACCTCTCTCCCTGCGATTACATTTTTGGTTCCCCAAAAAGGATCTGAGGGGCAAACAATTCACCTCGGCCGACGACGTAAAGCAGTACGTGCGGAGCTGGTTCACATCGCAGCTCCAGGAATTTTACGAGACAGCCATTCACCATCTTGCGTCGCTGTGTGACAAGTGCCTAAACAGCCAGGACCAATACTTCTGAAATACAGGTATTGCTTTCTGTTCCTAGGCCTCCAGTTCGTTACTTTTTGAACCACCCGTATAATAACTGGTTTCAATTCATATGCGGGACGTTTCCATAATATGGTGGCCAGAAAATTTGTGAAGACAGCTTGTATTATTTTTCTTATTATTTTTTAGATTGAGATACCAATTGGGCAGAAATTCGGCTTATTAATTCGGGTAAAGATAAATTAAACTTTCGATGGGTATTTTATGAAATTAGGACAAGGAAGATGTGGCATATTCACCAATTTGTAAGTAGGCCAGAGGCGGGCTCTGTTGAATTCATTATCGTAATTACCATCTCTTCCAATATCCTCACCAATTAACAGTTTTCTCCCAAAGACTCGTCTTTTATCACAAGAGAGGGTTATTATAAATAATGAGTTTCGCTCGATATTGTGGCTTCTTTAATCTTCTGCACAGCCATTCTAAGAGATTAGACTATTACCTGAGATGAGAAGAAATTACAGTAAATGTTTTAAAAGTGATCTGGTGGAGAAGTAATTGATCAATACAGGACAATGTCTGTTCAGAAAATTAATCAGCTTTTTATTTTACGCGGAAGAAAACCTTCTTACTGAAGTGCTGTGTTGTAGAACCTACCAAGTAATCTGCTTTTTCAGATTGCTACATCTCCTTTAGTTTTTATGCTACTTCTCTTGAGTGCAGTTGTTCCAGTGTTTACAACAGTGTTTTCAGTTTCCTATTTATGGAAGTAACGATGCAATGTTAAGTTTTTCGTGAAGCTGGAAAGAACTTTTACGGAAACGTTTTAAATTTTAAGAAAGCTTATAAATTTGATGTTGCAAGAACGCAGTGTTGTGAACGGAATACACGATTCAAAACTGGTCGTCAATCAATTGAAGATGCTGTCGACCAGGAAGGTTCTGGAAATCATGTTCAGAAAATGAATTAACTAATGCGTTGAAACAATACTTGGATTCTCAGAAACTCGCAGAAGGGGTTAGAAAGTTTTCCCCTCGTTTGATATCGGTGAGCAGAACCAACATCGAGTGGATGTTTTCCTCTAACTCCTTAAACAAGCCAACGATGAAGAAACGTTCGTAAATAAATTAATAAATAAATAAATTAAAATCAGTGCTAATATAAGCCGATAAGACATCACTGATGGCGTAAAAAAAGATTCGTCACAGAATATTTCAGAAGTTTACCAGTGGAAAACTTCTACGACAAGTGTTTGAATAGAGGAGGCAAGTATTCTGAAGGAGACAAGGACCAACAATCTGTACGTTAAGCTATAAAAATGAAAAAAAAGATCAGATTTTGTCTGTATATCTTTCTTATTATCCCTTTCGTATTATTCAAATGGAAGGCAGCTTCCTTGAAAAGAAATGATTTTTAAAAACTGATGCTATAAAGAATTTTCACGGAAGATTCAGAAGAAGAAGATTTTCTGTTTAGTGCGTGTTATTTTATACATTAAAATTACTGGCGAGCCAAGGTAAAACCCAGCATGAACATATTAAGGTTTTCCATATTTAGTGACCCCATCCAGTGGACTAATCTGTTTGCAGAGCGCCTTATACGGCCAAGCGATATGGACAGCGGAGAGGTTTGGAATTTGTCTCAGACATTCGGTCCACAAACTGACTTTTACGAGATGTGCACAAGTGTCTTTCGTTCCTCCTAGCCTGACGTGGGACTCTCATTTCCACAAAGGTCACGCTGGGATTTGTGCCGGAATCCCGCCAGGACAGCGAGTGTTTGGCTCGGCCTTGGCCGACCGCAACGTGGGCAGCCGGCGGGGCGCCCGCCACCTGCGCGCCGTGGCGGCAGCGCGCATGTGCAGTGTCGCCGCCGGCGCCGCGGCCGCCGCCGCCGCAGCCGCCAGTGGCGCCGGGACGTTCGTTTGAATAGCGGGCGCCGGCGGCAGCTCACACGACGCCGCGTCGCAGCGTCACTCGCACGTGCACCCTACGCCGCGTCCACAGAGAGCGCCCGCGTTGGACGCGACCACCCCACTAACAGCCACACCCCCAGTGGCGCCGTTATTGCAATTTTTTCCTCGTTCCGTCTCTAGAAGCAACTTGTGCTGACGACGCCGGCAGCTATTATCGAAAGTTCGTGCGTGTGTGGGAGGAGGGGGTGTGGTCTTTGTAATCGGAGACTGGTGTGCGTTCATTACTACGCAGCGTCAAAGCTGTCACTGTGCGAACTTTTCTCTGCTTCATTGTGTGTTAGAATTATCTCGTATTGGCTACAAACCAAGAAATGCATAAGTTTACCACATTTTAGTTGAACTTAAGTGAATTTATCTTGGATTCCGTATTAGTAGTAACGCTTGTGATTGTTTTATTACCCTATTATGAATTCAGTACACGTATAATTACTAATAACTTACTTCAGCAGAAAATTATGTTTATAAAAAACTATGCAACAAAAAGTAACAGACTCTGGAAGCCACAGCAGTTATTTTCCACTAGTATTTACTGCTTTTATTTGGCAGTCTTTCTTAAATTGGGCTGGGGAAGAAATTTTTAATCAGAAAAAATGAAAGTATAACAGTCAATTTACAGTTCTTAACATTTAAATACTGGTCTTCAATAAGAACTTCATTCGTATATTGCGTGCAGTAGTTGCGCATTTTAAATCGGAGTCAAAGAAACAACGTGAGTGGTGCTGATTGTTCCAATGATAGCTCGTGGGTTAGTGTGAAGGAGTCGCTGTCGTTTACAGCTGTCAGGCCGCTGCCAATTTGCGCGACTCGACTTCATGGGCCGTCAGCTTAAGGTGCATTGGCTGTGTCGCGCGAACTTTACTGGGATATAAAAAAGAAACAAATCGTTCTTAGAGTCAAGAAAACAAATCACTGACAGTAAACCTCAAGCAAAATGTCTAGGTATGTCTCTTACTCTTCACAAAAAGAAATTTGTTGGACTCTCTCGTTTGCAACTGTTTCTGTGAATCGGATATTTCTTTCGTAAAAATAACAAAATACGCACAGCTGTTTTAAAGCAAAGAAAATGTTAGTTAGTGAAGTAGTAAAAATAAAGGTGAATGGATGTTTCACTCAAGTTTTAAAACTTTCGGCATCATCAAAATTTGGCTGAGACAAAGAAATATTGCCGAAAATTGGGTGTATGTATCCTATTTTTAAGTTTTCTTTGTATAGAACAGTAAGGGGATTCTCGATAGGGCTGTGAGAAAAATGATTTTTTAAAATCGTAGTTTCTCCTAGTGATGCTATAAATAAAACAACAACATAACTTTAATACATAATAATATATCCAGAGTGATAATCATGTGTACTGTGTGTCACTTCTGTTTGGCAGCATCAAGAAAAGTGACGTTTCAAGTTATTCTCTGCTGAGCGGTTTTACACAAAAAGCTGAATTTGTGGTGATGCTGCAATTGCAATTTATTTCCCCCGCAGTATGCAGTGTAAATGTGACTTGGGAATGTTTTACCGGTTGGATGTATACTCGTATAAGACTGCAGAAGCAACATCACTTTAGGAGTGGCAGCTGTGTTGATATTATCTGAGGAGGCAGCAGTAGAGACTGGACAGGGTGCGTGTGATGTGTAGCTGAGCGAGGCCGTCGCCATGGCGATGGTAGTGTCTGCGCGCTCCAAGGCGGTGTCGGCGGCGCTGCTGGCGCTGGTCGTGCTGGCGCTGCTGCTCGCCGTGGGCTCCGCGCTGGGGTGGTTCACCCCCGCCCCCCGACCACTCACCAGGTCCCTCACACACCGCAAACAGGTACACACCTGCAATGTCTCAAATCACAGCCCTGACTAGTTCAGTAACACAACAACTTTTAGCCTCAAAATGAATTATAGCAGTAGCTGGATTTATTTCTCCTAGGGAACAAAATGAGTATTTTTTTTTTTAACTATTTTTTTCCCCTTATCGATTATCTTGTTGACGTGGTTGTAATTTATACGTAATTAAAATAATGTCAAGGCGTACAAATATTTCAGATATCTTGTACGTTAATAATGTTACCCGTGTATGCATCGTGGCACTGGATGTTTCGTTTTTAGACGATTGGTGGTCTTGGTACTGGACATCTGGTTACGATACAATCCATGTGTCTTGTGACTGAATAACACTAGGATAGTGCTTTTATCTTTTTATCAAAAATAAGTTTAATGTTCCGCAGAATAAACATCGTTGGGAAAATCACAGCAAACATGAATATAACGTGTAGGGTTTAGTCAGATTTCAAGCAACCACCCTCTGTTAATCCATTTCAAGCTATTAGAATATTCAACATGCCGAACTTACTACCAAACAGGAGATGACTTCCAGCTCAGAAAGTTTTCCTTCAGTTCATAATTACTTAGTTTGGTACTTTCCACAATACAGTATTTTATTATTTAGTACCCATTCAGTAATTTAGTGATAAGTGTTTTCATTTTTTTTTAATTTCTCCCGAAGGTTTGACAAATAGTCGTCTATTACTTTTCCGTGAGTGATACGTGTTTTACGATCGAATAAAAATGTTCCTGGGTTTTTTGATGCTGTTGAGATACTGATGGATTTATTAATTAAATGCATGTAAGATTCTCCATGATTATCGAACTAATCGGATGATTTATCGAATACGACATTTGATCAAAACAATTAATTACAGATTACAGTGTAGCGAACATCGAGAATGGGATAGAGCATTGCGTTGATTCTAATTTAAGCTACCCGTCTTTCGGTATTCATTATTGAATTTAACGTTAGTCTTGCAATTTAATTTGTGTTGTAACATATGCCCCGGAGCCAGTATTCCTGTACACCAGCTTTCCATTTCATGGTTTTCTTTTTTTAATCTCATAATTACCTGTACAATATTACCAGCCACCATTTTTTTCATTATAGGAATTTTGATTGCAAAATCTTTCAGTGCTTGTGATCAAATTTTCATCATTTCTTTTTTTGTTTATTCCAACATCTGACTTCCCTAGCTACAAACAAAAATTTTCTCGCTACCTTTTGACTAAAATCGAGTGTTAGCTTGTCGTTATGATCAAATTTTCCCTCCCATGTTCTACTCATAATTCTTCCATCATCACCATTACTCCTTGTTCACACATAGCCCTCTTTTTGTTCTTAACCTGTCTTCCGATCAATCCCAAACGAGCTCCTTTACCGTATCGTTTACTAATTGTTTTCTGCGATCATTTCCACTAACAAAGAAGCTTCAGAACGCCTTGAAACCTCAGATATCTCTAGTACATACTAATTCCCTGCAAACTGTAACTACCTTGGGAATGTTACGAATCGTGATGCATGCCACAAAAGATGCTTGCAAGCTATATACCAATTAATGTGCTGACTCCTACATTGACCTTACTACCACATCGCAGCCGACCACGATAGTGGTCACAGGCATACAGGTCACATTTATCCCTGAATACAGATGTTTAGTTCTGTCTTATAACTTAATGCACTGATTTAGTCATATAAACATTTTTCTTGCTGGGAAATTAATTTTTTCAACCGTATTTGTGTTTACTCGTTTTACACCATCGCACCTTCTGCCATGATAAAGGGTACACTCTCTGTAAAACCTTTTAATAAAACTTAAACCATAGATTTTTTTTAACCCATCATCGTCCTCCTTCGAAGTTAATAGGTGTAACACTTTGAGCGAAGATCTGGAGAGGGAGGTAAAGATTGGCGTAAATGAAGCTGATAATTGAGGAAAATCGTTACAATAGGGTATTTCCAACCCCACTGCGATACAGTTGGTCACTAGGCAAATGGCACTGCACTGGCTGTATCAGGCATAACCTCTGATGAATTTCCACCTCGAGCGTTGGTTTCGCATCATAAGAATAATACTTGACAAAAATGTGTTACTTTGCGAACGCTATCAGTGCCAGATGTAATGTTCTACTTCTCTTTTAGTGAATCTGTCTCGCAACAAATATCAACAGGTCATCTTTCATTTCTTCCTGTCATCACTAGCTTTCGTCATTTGTTTATAACTCCCACCTTCTTTGATGTCTGTTTATATCGCAAACCTTTTCAATAATCTTTTTTTCTCTATGACCCTCTTATGTGCACAATTTATGCGTAGGAATGACATAACCAAATTTATTTCCTCTTTTTTTTATCATTCTCCTCAGGTTCCTCTCCAATCCTAACATATCCATATTTGTCATTCAGTATGTCCATTTCACTTCCAAAGTTCTTCACATATACATTTTCTCCATCAAAGTACTTTTTGTTCGATCTTCCTAGCTGTCTGTCCACGTCTAACACATACGACACCAAACTTCAATAAACAGTGAAAAAACTGTTGTTTTTTTTCAATTGGAATCTTTCTGGCTGTTAGGAGCTTCTTTTCTCACTTCTACCCTACAGTTTCAATTTTAAGCAATCATTTTCGTTTTTGTTTTTTGTTTTTCTGCTAAATGTCTTGACGATGTTGAGGTCTTTAGAGAAAGTAAATAACTGGAGGAAAGAAACGAGAAGGAATTCGGCCATTGCCTTTTGCAGAATCATCCCAGAATTCACCATTAGTAATTTCGGGAAACCATGGAAAAGATAAAATTTTGATGGGATTGGAAAAGGCGTCTTGCCGAATGCGAGGTCAGTGCGTTATCTGCTGTATTGTTCAATCAGAAATATTGTGCCACAACAATAGCCCTGAATGTTTCACCTTGTTATATTGTATTTAGCATTAAGTTTTTTTTATTTATCACCAAAAGATCAGTAATGAATTCCTTCTAGCTTTTGCGTTTGACTTTGACTAGTTCGTACTGAAATGTTTATTTGTTGCATTTGTCCGATGACTGATTCATTCTCTAGTTACTAACAATTTCTAAGAGTCCGTTTTAGACTAAGTCTAGAATTTCTCATTATCGTTTTCCTCTCACATAATTCAACTGGATAGGCTCAGCCGAAGTCCCTTTGTGGCATTCTCTGATCCGATTTTCCACCCATACGAGCTACAACCGCAGGATGCTAACTTTGCAACTTTCAGTCTTGTGTGAGAAATTTCACTGAAAGTGCAATGCTTTTGTACGCCAAACTTTCATTTTTGGAGGAATTTACAGTATATGTTGTGAACACATTGTTTATAGGGTACTGGAAATCTGTGGTTACAAACTTAGTTCAGTAGGACTTACAAGTTTCTTGGCAGTGCTGTTTCAAACAATTTCCTGAGTTTATGGGACTATAGACTCATGTTATCTGATACCCTTTTTTATTCACTGAGGTATAAATCAATGTGAAGTGAATACTTCAGTTATAACGGTTTTAACAGGTTTCCCACAATTCATGGACTATAAAATATAATTTTTTTTCTACACGACAAGAATTAGTGAAACAAGTATTTCTGTTTGTAATTTAGGAAATGGCTCACAGCATAGAGTTGTTAATCAGCTATTTGTTTAACATTGTTGAATGTAAATATTTCCCGTATTTTATAGGAAATGATTTTCTCGCTCTATACAAATACAGATTTTATCCACATATCAGTTACAGTTACTTAAGCTAAAGACTTTCTTCCGAAAATGATAATTTTTACTAGCGTCACTTCATAATTTGAGGAGGTACAATTGGATTTACTAATTACTTGCTACGCAATTGATTAGTACGCCATAAGAATGTATCCCAGAATAGAAACAAAGTAAGCTTACTGACACTAGTCTTCAATCGGAAAAAATAATCAACGCATTACTTCAGATTCTATTTATTTTGTCGTGAGCCTTTTGGGTGAGCGATAACGTTGCGATTTAATACTCAATTCTCGCTTCCTCGTTCCCACCCCCCCCCCCCCCACCCCGCCAAACAACTCTAGATGAATATGAGATTGTTTCCATTTCAACCAACTTCTATCTTCAACCCGACGAGCCATAAGGACCTTCTGATATGCGCGTATTTTTACAATTATGATTCAACGGACTAACTACAGTATGCCTAAACATACTCGTATGGAAGTTTTTAGAGTTTTTAAGACGCTTTCGATATTTTGAACCAATAGATTATCAGTCATTCGTCGTTAATAATTGCAAAACTAAACTAAAGTGAAATATTCAGTCCTACAATCCTTTTGTATGTTTATTCACTTGACACAAGTTTTTACCTCCAAACAATCAAATTCTCGGAAGAAACCAAACGGTTGTTTCAGTATATAGAATTTGCGTCCTTATGTGAAGATATGAGAGTAATTTCAATTTACTGTAAGAATTAAAAAAAAAAATGTTACTGCCGCTTAGTGTTCTAGGGTTAAACGATAGGGAAAAATATCCACACAGCACATGTGCCGAGCGTGGTGGGTGAGTGGTTAACGTTCTGGCCTCGCATTCGGGAAGATGGAGGTTCCAGTTCCCGTCCAGCCAGACAGATTTGGTCTTTCATTTGTTTCCCAAAATCATTCAATACGAATTCCAGGATATTTCTTAGGAAAGGCCATGATCGAATTACTTCCCGTGCCCTGCACCAAGTCCTCTCCCACCTCTAATGATCACGACGTCGACGAGGCATAAAGCAATAATAAAAACAGTATTTACATAAAATTTTTAGTAAAACTACTCGAAGGAAGTAAGGAAGGAATTCGTCCATTGCTTTTTTTTTAATCATTCCCGCATTTGGTCCGAGAAATTTCTGGAAACTGTGTGAAACCGAAATCTGCTTGACTGGAGTGGAAATCGAACCCACTTACTCTAGAGAGAAGTAAAAGTCATGTTAACCCTATTAATGATGATGATGTGTACATGAAATTTAACAGAAAACTTTTGACCTAATAATTTTTAAATAAAAATAAGTTTTTAAATGCATTTTTGGTAAAACGACAAAAACCTTCTAAATATATTCTGTGAATCGAAGACACTTTGGCTAGTAAACGTTAATAACGCCGCAGTATTGTACACTGTGATTTTTCTGATATGCATGGCTACATATAATCGTCAACACGTGTGAACAGGATTACATAGGTGGTAATGGTCTGATAGCTACAAATGTTCATATTCAACATGTTTTACTTACGTTTCAGGATTCTTTATGTTTTTACAGGACTATTTAAAGTTATAACGACGTAGTATCATTTTAATGATAACTAAGGCTTAGAATGCGTTTTCTATTTGCATAAAGAAGATGGATCTCCAGTATATTAACTACCCTCATTCCTCATGGACTACAGAAAATTTTATATTACATAATTTGTTGATTTTGATGTAAATGGAAAACATTTAGTAACCAATTGCAGTAAGACTGAAGTAACTAACTTTTTATGTAATTTCGTTTCTTGGTTTCAAAAATTTTACGACAGATGAAATAAAGCTCTATGAAATGGAATTATTCGAGTTAATTTGCATTTGCATGGTTGGTGTAGTATTGATTATTGCTACGGTCGAGGGTTTATTGCTTTATTTTAATGTTCACGTGATGGATTTGGTTATGGAGATCCAAATTTGAGGCAACTTTTTCGAATACCATTTCATACGGTTTTGGTTGTCGTCTCACATAACCGTGAAGGTAGTATAATTGTTGTAGGGCAAATAGTGAAGCTAATGCTGCCGTTGTGTTGGGCGCTAGCGCCGCGCAGGTGTCGTGTCCCCCGCTTTGAATATCAACAGCGCTCATCTGCATGCGGCGGGTCCGCTCCCCCACCCCCGCTTATTTGCATTGCTCGCCCGCCACACACCGGAACAAGTGTATGCACCGCCCGCCCGCCGCCGCGCCGTACAGCTCTTTTCGCATCAGATTTTTATTCCGTGATTGTTCGGGCGCACCAAGTTATGGCCGTCGAGTGACAGAAATTCATGGCTGACGGAACACAGCGAAGACACGATGTGAATGTTGGCAATGTGGCTGTAATTTGAGGACATCAAGCTTGGCCGAATCGACGTTTTAACTGCTGGTGGTTTTAGAAGAATTTTAGTGACACTAAGGAATCGTAGCTTCTTTTACCCATATTGATGCGAAAAAATTAAATCTAGAAGCTACACAAGGAATTTGAACTTTCACATTTATGACGCTCAGAACCCGTTGTAACACTTTATTCTGTACAAATGCAGCTCTTTTTTTTTTTTTTTTTTTTTTTTTTTTTTTTTTTTTTTATTTACGAATCGTTGACGTCGAGGTCAGACAGACGGGACAGAACTGGGGGTAAGGATAACAACAGAATTCGGTCTTGAGCTTTTGAAGGAACCATCCCGACATTCGCATGAAGTGTTTTGGAGAAATCGTGGAAAACCCAAATCTGGATGGCCGGACTGGGATTAATCCCGCGTACTCCAGAATGCGTGGCCAGAGCTTACCCACAATGGTCGATACTAAAGCGTACTGATACTTAGTTTCAAAAATCCCCGTTGGTGGATTGTTAAACGGAAATGCTCATCGAATCATTACTTAACCTTTCGAAAAGGCTGGTGATTAACGTGCGAAGGAGTACAAGGATTCCTTTCGCAAAAATAATCCAGGGTAATTCTGAGATCGTTATTGAGTAACCGCGTATAATTTCTTTCAGAATCCTTGCCCCTATTCCTCTCCCAATTCTAATGATATTGACGTCAACAAGCCGACTAAAACCCTAAAAAGGCCTATCACACCTTCGTATGTATCTTTTTAATTTCGTTCTCTTTTCCGCATCCACATTACTAAACGCGTTACATGTGAGTAAGGTTTCTCCGCTGTTGCCAAAGTTTACTTGCCTGTCCATTTCTTTCATTGCTTTACACGCAAAGCACCGACACTGCAACGTTTCGTTTTAATAAACCCACACGACGTCTTCTGGGAAGTCAGTAAACGTAAATGCTTTCCTGCCTTCATGGAAACAACATTTAAGCTGGCGTTTGTAATGAACAGCAAGCAGTAAAGGCCGAACCGCGAGTGGATGCCGCAGTGTGGCGACGAATGCTAAGCTCTGAGACGACAACCTGCGCAAATGTATCAGATAGTGTTGAGGGCGGGCGACACGCTTTTTGTGACTTAGTGCGACCAGTTAAATGTGCGTGGGATGTATCCAGCCAGTAACATCAAACGGTTGCTATTCATAGAAGCGAAAGCGGAGCCTCCCGTTAACGAATCGTAAAAAGCGCTGCCGCGCAAAGTGTGAAGTGCGGCGCGCATGAATACGAATCCGAGGAACGAAGTTTGATTCCTGACGTCATACCAAAATCAAAGGTTGTTATGGAGATGTCAGGTTGTTTACTCTGGCAACGTTAACGACAATTTGGAATGATAATATTTGTTCTGAGGCAGTGATTCATTCCTCCCTTTCAGTTCATGTTTTATTAGACTGTAAATTTAGTAGCTCGGGCCATTACAAGACTAGAAATTATGGTTTCATGCTCTTTCTGGGTGTCAGAAAATATTTCTATTGTAATGTTTGGAACACTTTTCTGCATCATAGTATTTGCGAGTACATATAAACCTTAAGTTTACTAATACGATTTTTATTAATTTTCTCCAATTATTCAGCTTGTAACTAAGGCATGTATTGATAGTGGACATGACAGACGTAGAATCTTTCAGTTTCGAACACATTTTCTCATGGAAAGGTAACCAATCTTGTAGCGAAATAAAGGACCTTTAAAACAGGAATATTTTTTTAAAAAGAAGTGTTATAAGACTTTGAAATGTCAGAAAGATATGTTTTATGTCAATACGAGTCATAACTGTTTATAAAATTTTCTTACTTATTTACATAATGCGTTTTAAGTAAAATAGTTGCCCATTTAGCAATAAATTTAGACTGCAACGCAAATAGGCAGAGTATTTGGTTGAAACTTTAAGTATCCTATTATGAAATCAGGAGTTTAGTTAATCTTATGAATTTAAAAAGTTTACAGTTAAATAATTCAGATCCAGCTGATGAAGTTGTTATCACAGAAAGCATTGTTTAGTTGAATTTTTTCTGAGTGTTAAGGACACTAAGCGAGGCGTATCACCCACGTGTACGAGTGTCGGGTTAACTTCCCACTGTCGTCTTTGTAAAACTTGTGTTATAGATTATGTACCAGACTGGCATTCACCTGGATTGATAGTGGTATACAACGGGGGAAAAAAAAAAGATTCAAATTTACTACTGAGCACCTGAGATGGAAGCATATTTTAAATTTGAATCACATCAGATCAAAAGTGGTCACCGATCTCTCTCAAATCTTGTACTCCTGTTTACATGCTTATCAGTATTACAATTCCTTCTCAGTTCAATAAAAAGATGAAAAAGTAAATAAGTTATATCGTATATGTTCTTTAAATTTTACCTCTCCGTCGACGAGAATACTAATTTTCCTTGATTAAAGCACAGAACAGATATTGTGTGCTACTTTGTTTTTTACATCGGCATTTCGGACAAATATACAAATCCTATGCTCCCGTTTGGTTTTACACGCTAAAATTCCACCATACTGTACTCGGAGAGGTACGATGAGTTCAGCATCAAACTTCTGACCTGAAGATTGGTCCTCAAGATTATAAATTTTAGGCAGTTTCCCATAAACGTCTAACCGACCACTGGAATGATCGTTAATTTACGCCTCACAACTCGCGCAGTTGAAAAACAAATTAATTCTTGAGGTAAACAGCACTTACGTATATACGACTTACAGATCGTGGTGGGAGAGTAATAACACTCTGACTACGGATTCTGGAGGGCGCGGGTTCGAATACGGTCCAACCAAGCAATTTTCGGTTTTCCATTGTTTCCCGAAATAACACCAGCCGAATGCCTCGATTGTTTCTTCAAACGTAAATGGCAGATTTTATTGACCTCGCCTATATCAAATTGGCTAAGAAAATTTTCAGGAAGTCTTAAATGCAGAAGTCAGGTACAATGTGGTCCAATGATGCAGAATGAGAAAAAAATATTATCTTTGTTATGACCACCTATTTTTCATGATACAATGTATTTAACACCGCGGTTAGTGTGTTTAATACAGGATGTAGCTCCAGTGTCTCTGTATGCCTGTCGTCGCTCTATTGTTTCCACAAAAGCGAAGTGATTAGCTTCCTGAGCGGAGACACGCGCCATGCGTGAAATTCAGCCGTAATGGAGCGCACTTTGCAGCGCCCTCTAGGGCGGCCAGTGTTCTATAAAGCGCGCCGCCCGCTCCAACTAAACGAAATAACCACCATACGGAGCGTTTAACGCATCCGCTAGAGCGTACTATATTACTAGGGACTGCAAATCTAAAATAGTTTTGTTTAGATGGAGTGCATGTTCATTACCAGCAAGCCAGCTAACGACCAGCTGAAAAAGTGTACTGTGCCATGTGTCACTTTTAGAACATGAATTACGTATGCATTAGTTAAAAAGATTCAGATTTTTCACCGATCTCTGTGGATTTGTGGTAAATGTGGGCCTAGAATTATGGAGGACACGGATTCATTTGTCTGTCCGACAATCCAGATTTAGTTTTTTTCATGGTATTCCGAATACATTGCAGGTGACTGCCACGATGTTTCCCACAAGTGACCACGGCCGAATTCCTTCCCGTTCCGTGCTTCCCTTCCTCTCTCGGATCTGATTACCTCCACGACAACCAGCAGTAAAGAATGAAGGAGGAAAAAAATCAGTGTGAAAATAGTAAAATCTGTACAAACTGGCAATAGATGTAATTTTTTTAAACATTTCTTGCAACCGAGATTTTAGAAATCGTATACTAGAAATGTTTAACTACAACTGCGTCAACAGCTAGACTGTGGCTCTAGAGAGTTCTATGTGCCAAAACTAATCTTTCTTTGGTACTGGAATTCCTAAAAATACGATGGGGGGAAAAATGATTATAAACATTTGTACAGCAACGTATTTGGATCTGTCAGCTTTCAATATAGATCATGAAAAGCGTGTAAGTCTAACTGTTAACAACAGAGTGAAATCTCATGAATATATGTGTCAGGGTATCCACTCTATATGCCAGTGGAACAATCGTTTCGTTGAGCGGATGTTAATTTTGAGTGAGGTATTTGCATTTTGAAAACACCTTGTACACCAATCATTAAATATCAGCGTGTTAAAGTCGCTGGACTGTCGGCTAATTGCAGATTGGGCTTAGATTACGGTCATCGCCATTTGTTTTCTTCAAAAAATTTTTACGTTTCCAAATTTTTTCAATTTATTTTGCATATTTATATAACAAGTACCATCCGAGAAATGTTCAGCCGAGGAATTCTAATTCCATCGCTACTGTATAGATATGTCATTGTAATAAAAACTGTACCTGCTGTACCTTATACATTTACTGTGTTTTGTTTAAAATATTATTTCACCCAGTAAAGTTATGAAAATTATGATGAAATGAATTATATAATTATCCCGTTTTTAATAAGCACCCAGAATTATCGTATTTTTTTGTAAAAACTTAAACATAATGATTTGTTCAAAAAAATTGTGACCGGACCCCATCCGCAGCATATTTAGATATGTGTTTTGTCGCCAATATGAAGGTGCCATTTACCAAGTAGTAAACAACGCCTCTAGTATTCAAGAAGCATGAGGATTTTCGCATGCCAATATCTAAATGATTAGGGTCCATTTGCTAAAATGACTGTACTATGGACATAAGAAGATACGTAATATCCAACATTTAGTACATGTGGGAGATGAAAATCCGTTTGATACAAGTTTCCTGAACACAACATGTTTTCCAGCACACAGTAGCTACAGTTTTTTTCTCCAACAATGTTCAACAACGACGCTAGTTGCCCGTAATACAGATTACAGGACTACATTAATAGTATATCTCTTTGGTGCTGTAAACCGGACTTGCCAATGTTCGTACATAACGATCTTGTTCTTCGCGAAGTCGCAGCTGTAAACTATTATAAAGGCTCTTACTTAAGGAATAAAAAATGTATATTTTTGTACAGTCTTGATTAGTGGAAGTGGTCAAAATGGATGTTGATTATTCGGACATACGTCTTTCGGCTAATGAGACGATGTCTGTGATTGGTTCTCCATCCCGATATGTTCATGGTTTCAGGCCCGCCGCTAGCTGTTAGAGCGCCCGCGTGCAATCCCGATTATGCCTCCCCCTGTCTAACTACAGCCAGTGGTGGATCTAGGAAATTTCGGAACCGGGTCAAAAAACTGTGAGATTGCCGCCCTTCGAACATTATTTGCCGCCCCCATTGTTGGTACATTACTTCTATTATTCGTATGAGATTCCACCACGACGCCTTCCGTAGTCATCTTTTTCGCATCAAGGCGGTAAATACACCTTACTGCACATGCAACGGACAGGAAATACAGGACCTTAATCACTTATTTTTCAACTGTTCCAATTTTCAACAACAGCAATCAACATTCATCAAGTCTCTTGTGCGAGCACAGCAGCCATTTCCAACTAACATTGCAGTACTACTCGCTACAAATAATAACAGAATCTATTGTATCATCAAGGATTATATCAAAGACAGTGACCTACATATTTAATGTATTTATATATATGCATATTTTTTACATACTACTAATATTATTACCTTGTTACTTGTTACCAGGCTGACTGTATGGTCTTTCAAGACCTAAGGTCAAATAAATAAATAAAAAAATGTCGTCGCGGCGACAATGGAGTGGCAACTATCGCGGGGCGGTGACTGTAGATCACTCGTTTTGCCGCCCCCCCTTGATGTGACTCCCGCATGCGGTGCACGCCTTGCACGCCCTCTTACGGCGGGACTGCATGGTTTATACCCAGGTACTCCATATACGGAGTAACCAGTATTTATTTTGTCTTCTCTTCGATTTTGGCCATCTAATGACTATGAAAAGTAATTACGTGCATTCATTTCGATTCTTCTCTTCTTGGCTTCCAATAGTTCTTTATCCACTCACTTTGCTGTTTCCTCCCCTCTTCGGTCCATATACACCTCCTGTTTTCTTTCTCCTGAAAACCCTTGATATTTTGGATCAATCCTCTGAATGTTGCTAGTCTTGCATTATACTTTCTTGTTTGCCGAGCTGACTTTACCTTTGGATCCACTGGTTGGCATTCTTACTCTTGTGTACGTGCTTGAAAACTATTTTTGTACGTCTGCTGTTACCCATCCTGATTCTCCTCTTTCAGATCGTGTCTGACATCCTCTCATTTTCTTCTTCCCTGTATAGATCTTTACTTCTCTAGTGGCTACTAGTATTTTGTGCAAAATTTTCTTTTCTTTACTCTCTAAGTCTTCTATTTTTCCAGTTTTCGGAGAGAATATGCATTCTGAGGCAAAGAGACCCTCTGGTTTGATTACTGTGTTGAAGTGTTTGATTTTAGTTTTCCTTGAGTGATTATTCTTATTGTATGTATCTTTAGTCAATTTGTATGCGAGTTTTGGAATGGGTGAGGAAAGAAGTTTGTGGAAGAAGCTTACAGAAAGAAGAGAAAGGCTGGTAGGTCATAATTTGTTAGTGGAGGGAACAGTCGAAGGTAAGAACTGTAGAGGAAGACAGAGATTAGAATATAAGAAACAGATAATTGAGGACGTGGGTTGTAAGGTGTATGTAGAGATGAAGAGGTTAGCACAAGATAGGAAGGGATGCTAGTTTTTTTACTCTTGATATGTTTGCTTCCTTATGAAGCCCGTTATTCTGAATTACTTCACCCGGATATTTAAATTTATTAACCATGTTAATTTGTCTGTACTCTGTGTTAAGTACTGTGTAGGAATCCCCAACATTCATCAAGAATTTAGTCTTATCAAAAGACATCTGATGTTAGGCTTTTCTTGCTGTTTCTTTCAGAAGGTTGATTTGATCGAGTGCGGTTTCTATACTTCCAGAGACAATTGCTATGTCGTAAGCGAAGGCCAAACAATTTACACCAATCCCCTGTTCTTCGAACCTAGTATTTTCTCATGATGGATTTAGCTTCTCTTCTTATAGTCTTATTACCTTCTCCAAAACGTTATTGAAAGTAATTGGGGAAAGCTCGTTTTCCTGTCTGACACCGGTTTTACTTTTAAATTCGTTTGAGATCTCTCCCATACATTTCTCTCTTGATATTGTTTCAGTGAGCCTGATCATGTTGACTAATTTAAAGTCTACGCCAAATTCCTGTAAAATTTTCAGTAATGTGTCACAGTCTTTCTTGAAGTCCATAACGTGTTTTTTTGTTCGTCGTAACCCTGTCTTGTATTATTGTTTTCCTATTTAGAATCTATTCTTCACAGGATCATCCTTTTCTGAACCCATGTTGGCATTCTCAGACTTTTTTTTGTCTATTACTCGTTCAATTCAGTTTTTAAGTGATTTTGACAGTATGTGATTGCTACGAAGGAAATTTCTCTTGAATGGTAAACATCTGTTTTGTCACAATTTTTGTACAATGGCTGTATCATTGCGTTCTTCCAATCGGCAGGGATTTTTTCCGTACGCCAAATTTCTTGTAGTATGTTTGTCAGTTTCTGCCTTAGTTGACCGCCTGTTCCTTTCCACAATTCTGCATCGAACCGATCTTCCCCTACAATTTACAATTTTTTAGAATTGGAATTATGCCATGTATTTCTTTCTTCTCTGGTGAGTCTGAAGGCTTAATGTTTGCCTGGGATTGACTGAATTTTAATATTTCTTGAGGTTCTTCGCAGTTCAGTAGTCTTTCAAAGTACCGTGCCAAAATTTTTCACTTGTCGTTGTTGTTTAGTCCAGTGAGCAATGAGTCTTATTTGTATGGTGGTGAGGTAATGGTTATTCTCAATGTTTGACTATAATATGTACGTTTTCTGATATGATAGTTTATTCTTTGAAAAAAAAACACCACAATATGTGATCATTCAGATTGTATCAGGTAGACATGATAGACATGTTGAGAGACTCATGGGGTTTATTGATCAATAATTGCTCAATTTTTTTTTTCTCTGCGCAACCGTATTCACATTTCTCTGGACTATTTTTCAACTAGCGTCGAATGTTATATTGAGAATAAATACTATGGAATTCGGCTGCATCAAATAACAAACACTTTGTTATTTAAAAAACACTCGGCAGTAACGGAGTTTCAATGATTGCTACTGTTACTATGTTAATTACGTTGACAGTGATCGTAGACAATGCGTTGTGGCGTAAATATTTCTTTATGACTATGCGAGGTTGCCGAACTAAAGTGTCGAGTTTATAGATAATGAGGCCTAATATGTAAAACTAATTGCCAACTCGTTAATTTCATCGTTTTCAAGCATAATTAATATTCGATTTTATTGCTGTTCAGTGAATTAAAGAAATTGTTGGCGTACACAATTTTCCAATAATTATGAGGCTATTCGGAATGAAATACTGCATCGTTTCCTCGCTCCGAACATTCTATACTGTTTGCAGCCGCAACACAGAATACATCTAGCTCTACTTTTTTATTCTTATAAGGAGTGTTTTCAACAAATACGTTCAGATTTTACTTACTGGCTGTAGTAAAATATTAATGTATGGCACCTTCTTGTACCATGCAAAAAAAGTTAACGATAATATCTGAGGAAAGACCAGAGAACAAAAAGGAAAAGTACCAAACGATCTAATAGTGAAATAGATAATTTGAAAAATGTGAAAGAAAAATAGTGGAGAAAATGTTACATCAAGACCAATGTTAGATTTTCGCCAATTGATACTTTCGAATGTTTAAAGCGTTAACGGCATGAGGCGTAAAATTGCTAGTCTCAATTATTTAAGTAACAGGTAGTAACAATAAAGTGAGTGCAGCATGGAAAACAAGTTTAAAAAGAAAACCGGATTGATGAAATGTTGAGGATAGCCCCCTGACGATGAATTTAGAAACGTTGAGAGTTTCGATATCAACTTGGCTAGAATCAGGAAGATTTCTTGTCGGGTATTGAGCTTGTTTGTTAACCAAGTGAAATCATAAGTGCATGTATTATTTCTAGAAAGTATCTCTAGACCTTATAACGTCAAACCTTATGTCATGTGTGTAAAATTATAATCTTTTTTTATTGTTACTCATTTTTTACACACAAATAACATTTACTTTCAGCATTCATTCAACATATTAACAGAATATCTCGAAGCACAATTAGTCCGCTACATTCTCATCTTTTTTCCTACGGACTTGCTCGTCTTCTGTCCCCCAAAGAAGTTCTTTTAAACAGACTACTCTTTGTTCTTACATAAAAACTATTATCTTTTCTTTTACAAAAAATAAAATAAATTAAATACAAAAATTCTCACCATTAAATATATATATATAGAAAACAATAAAACTGTAATAATAAAAACAAAAAATGAAGGGGGACTATGTTTCCTTACAGGTGGTTATTTAAATTGTATGTGAATAATTCTTGTGCGATTGTTTTTTTTTTTTCTTTCTTTGAGTAGGGAAACTGTTTTTTCTTTGGTCAACGAATAACATTAATAATCGCTGGATATCAAGTTAAAGATGGCATGAGATTTTTGAACTGATTGAATTGGACTGCATGTTATAAAAGCAGTATTATTCATGATAAATGTTAAGAAGAAGCACCTACTGTTAATTAATGAAGTGAATGTATAAATTGTTGAAACTGCGGAGAATGTGGTTTGTGATAAATAAATATTGTAATACAAGAAGCAGAAGCATTTTAGTATTCATGAAAAAGGAAGAACCATTTAAATAGTATTAAATTCTATTTGTGTAAACGGATATAAATGAGATCAATTTTTAAGATTTTGTTTTAGATGTTTAAAAAAATGTAATTTTATATTATATGGTGTGGTTAATCCAAACACAAGAGCCTAAGATTTAATTGTGATAAAGGAATAGTAACACCATAGCCATAGTTTATTTTATGATATATTCACAAAATCGTCACATTCTCCGAATGTAGTTGAACAGAGTTTTGGTAAAACGTCCTAAGATGATTCAGCTCTCCTTGGGCCTATCTCCTATGAGGAAGAGAAATTGCTGTCGAACTGGCAGAATCGAGAAAACCGTTGTTGGTTGTGGTATACTGGAATCTGCCAATGTCTTTATGCCACGTCTACATCGTGGTCATTAGAGGTGGGAAAGTACTGGGGGTAAGAAACGGAAAGGAATTTCGACATGGCATTTGGAAGGAAACATTGTGACATTCACTCGTAATGATTTCGTGAAACCGTGCGAAACGAATGCTTGGTAGTCGGACCGTGATTTGAACCCACGTGCTCTTAAGTGCCAGGCCCAAGCGTTGCAGCTCACCCACCAGGTCCGGTCAAGAGTGTGTGTTACAGCTTGTTTCGGTACCATAATGACTGCATCCAACTTGTTTTCCATTAATTTCTACAGCTAATACACTGCAGTGTAATCGTTTTGCTATAAATTTTGTGCCCAATAACAAGTACATGTTGCTATACAGTATTGTCCTTTTTTTTTTTTTTACCACGCGATCGTACTGGTTATAAAAGAATCTAAGATATTGCTATAATTATTTCTCACTATTACTTGCAGGTAATTAAATCACACATAAATATCACCGGATTTACAAAATTTACTCACTGCTTGTCACTGTTCACAAATATTTAAGAGCCACTGGAATACCAACAGCCAGTTATAATATTTTTTTTAAAAAATCATTTTGTTTGTTTGTGTATCCACGAGTTGTTATTTCAGGGATAAGGTTTCACATATTTCATAAAAATCAGCCAGTGCAACGGATTTTTTTTTGCTTTGCCCAATTTTTTCCACGTTAATTGTTTATGTGAGAATAATTGTTTATCTGTAAACATTAACACTGTTAGCGGCACAAACCAGCATTCACTGTGCAGAATAACAAGGACATACTTTTTATAATAAATATTGGTTACTGATAACATTTTATTTAAGAGCTTGATGGTTGGCCTGGTACACGTGTATAAATTGTTAGAATTAGGATGTTGTATTTTAAACACCTTTCCGCCTCTGCCGAATAATTATACTTCAGTTTATACCGGTCGTGACTATAATGGGGATTGTATTATGGAAATAAGATACTGTATATCCAGGTGCAAATATTCTTTTGATCCATCACAGTTTTCGTGATTTTCGAAGTAAGATTGTGAATCCTAATAAATGTTAACAATGGAAAACTTCAGTTACTGCAAGTTTTTGATTTGATTCATCTGATGTAAATTGTGATATCAAGTTGTTTAGATTTACGTCGAAAATAAATAAACTTTCCAACCGTTCCAATAAACTGGTAAAGCTACTAGTACAATTAGTACTATGTGTCGTGAAAATTTCATCTGCAGTAATGAAAAGCTGTTTTTATTCGTTTACTGACTGTAGAGCATTTTGTTGGACCAGGGGACTTGGAGTTGAAAGCAATAAAAGAGGAACTAGCTTGCTGGCTGAAGCGTAATTTTCGCTGACAGCTCGTGAAGAAGCTTTCTTCGACAGCTACTCCGCTTTAAACTGATGTAGCAACGCCACTGACTCTTAAAACCTCTTGCCAGTGCTAGGATTATGCGTATGGAAGGTGACATTTAGAGACTTTTTAAAATTTTTGAAACCTTTCTCTATTTGTAGCTCTTATCTTCATGATTTACGTTTCTTGGCATTTCAGCTTTGACGTAGAAAATAAGTAACTAAAAAACTGCAACCCGCGAATAGTTAAGTTTGCCGTCTAAAAAAATAATGTTATCGGAGCAGTGACATTCAGAAAAATTAGTAGGAAATTTACAGCTTCGTCTTCGATGCTGTATAGAGATTTTTGGGCGCAATTACCTTTCATACCCTGTTTCAAATGTCTTAACATCAAGTTTTGTAATTTATAAAATAAGTAATTGATAGATAATATGTTTTCATTTCTATAATTTATTTGCTTAATCCTTTACGTATCAAGTTAAGAGAGAGAGATTTGACTACTCCCGTCATAATTAAACATATATATGAGATACAGACCGACCATTCCAAAGATAATGGTTCGTGTCAGATATATACCAAAAATCATGCAAAACTGGATTAGTATCAAATTCGAAGCAACAGCGAATGTACAGAATACGACTTGCTGACTGGAAAGAAAGTCGTGTGCTCGTCGGGCAGCCTACCTGAAGGCGCTTTCTACCTCCACACTTGAGCTAACTGATGTAACTAACGAGGTTTATGTGGTACAAAGTGTTTCTTAACCGTTCATATTATTTAAAACAGTATTTAAATATGATGTTTAAGTGCCCGTAATCAACATTACTGAATTTTATATATCATATTATTGTATCCCATTCGTACCGCAAATATTAAAGATACGTAACAATGTTACCTTTCGAGCACACTGCACCATGGATCGCTCGGTTTGTAGAGTGATTGAGAGCTAACCAGACCAGATTGATTCATCAATACTGGATGTCCGATATTGTTTCACAGGTCCATTCATATATTTGACTAAGACACGACTGTAGAAATGACATTATGAAATAGAATGTAGGTCACAAGGTCACATCCTACTCAAGTCCCACCTTATGAGCCTAAGTGGTTTGTGTATGGATTACATATATTACAATCATAAATTTAGTAACTTGCAGAACATGTATATTACGAAAACAAGTAGGTATCACACGTTTCATTTAAGTATACTTGGATCCTTGTAACCGTGGTAACTTTACTAACAATTTCATGTTAAAGGAAAGTGTAGTAAAGATTTATTCTAGTCTTCGAGTGTCTAGCCGTATTTCCACTATTCTTAAGGAAAAAGCACTATACCTATCTTCTGCTTTAGAGGTAAATGCACTTGGTAATATACCGTCAATAACTTAGCTATTGTAGATAACGCTTGAAATTTTCATAATTTAAGCTTTTTACATATGTGTTATTGATTCGATATAGAACAAAAATAGAATTTATATTTCCTCTTTTAGCCAGTCACCGTCTTCAAGTATTTGAGGAATAAATCACTGAAGTTGGGAAATTTAGGTACATTCAGTTTGTAAATACGCTTATTAAATTGGTCCAGTAAATGAGATCGTATAGAACAGTCAGAACTACAGTAAGTTTTACCTTACAGTTCTTCACTTTCAGAATTAAAAACTGAACATTTAGCTTTGATATAAGAAGTTGGGCAGATGGTGTCTATATTTTTCTAGATACCATGATGTGTTAACTAAAATTGTCTGTTATAGTCTTATGAAAAATGTCACTGTAGTCCGCGTCTATTATTCATACGGCTCTGTCAGATGTTATGTAAATATATCATTACAGCAGTAATTTAAAGACAATATGTAAATAGTTCATTTAACCAGAACTAACTCCTGAACGGACGAAATTATTTTAATTAACACTTTACCGTATTTTCACAACAACAACTGTAATAAACAGATTTGAAGACAAATAATAGTAGTAAATCACCCACGTCTTGTAAAAGACTATAGAATACAAGTAAAAGCATACACCGCCATTAAGCAATAACTGGAATTAGTTTGAGTTATCAAGTTACTTATGGTCTCCGTTCAGCCTCCTCATACACTGTATACCATGTTTATTTTTTTTTTTATTTTATTTTTTTTAAATCACTCCTCATCTTTGAAGACCCGCATCCCCCCCCCCCCTCCAAATAGAGATAAATATAGACTTTCAACTCACGGTACTGATACCACAAGCATAGTAATCAGCTGTGCAAGAAACTGTACAAAAGGTATAAATTTGAACATTGTGGGTCACCTTCTGCTTTAGAATTCAATAGATACTGGTAAAGAGTGTCGTTGTTTATGTCAATAACATGGTCATTAGAATCTATTAAACAGGCAATTCTGTAATACTATTCCTAAGAACCTAAAAATCTTGTAAATATGTGTAATTTTTCCCGTAAAATAATGAAAATTTGCATTTAGTGACCTTTTGTTTGTCGGAAAGACATTTCTAGTAAGAATTGACAGTTACGTTTTTTGTCTCACTGAATTATGTAAGAATGTTTTCTAAAATTAATGTCCACTATTCTGCAAGTACAAACGAACGAAAGTAACTTAACATGGGTCATTAACAGTCATTTTCACTGACGTATAAGTCTGCTCAAGTGACAAATGACACAGGCTGTTCATTAAATGTAAATGTTCATTGCGAAAAATGTCCAATGGTCATGGAATTACAGAGAAAGATCTGGCATCAGAACGTAAAAGTCTTAATGACTACTGGTCCAGCGAAATGGATGCATATTTAATATAACTTTCTGAAATGCCCAATGTAACACCAGACAACTATGAGTACTGTTGGTGTGATATGACTTGTACAGGAACATTTTATCGCTGGAACTGAACTTTGCACCATCGTAGAACTTTTGAAAACCGAGGACAGATATGCTGCAGGTAAAGCTTTATGTCTTGCGTGCTGCACCTTCTTCCTCAGCCAAACAATGCTAACAGAGGCTTCCTCTTGTTCGTCGTGTAACATGACTTGTCATTCTTTATGCCTAGATAGTAAGATGATTCAGCAAAAACATCGATGTTCTGCAACTCGTCCTCACAATACATTTTTCAGTAAATCCTATCAGTCCTTTGCAAGCTCAATGCAGATGCGAATATCTTAAGTTGATGAACAATTACAAATTGGCTCTGTCATGGATTTTAGTTAGCGTAATCGGCGTACTTACTCTATACCGTGAATCAATTTTCGTAAAACTCCCAGAAACCGAATGAGTTCCGAGGTCGAATGCCCCAGCTCAACATTTTGTTCACTATCAAATGAATTTAAACCGTTAGTCTTACCCATAACACGTTCGACTATTACTGATACCTTGAGGATAGATCGTTATACCGTCAGATCGCAGCTTACGTCATTTTATTTCCATGTACAGCGCTGCTTACCGGGGCATATTTGCATAATACCAGCTGTCTAAATCAATTGCTCTTCAGTGCATTAGCACTGGAAACACGATCGATAATACCTGTGATTATCAGCAGTTAGAAATCTACGTAGAGTTGAACTGGCTGAAGTCGAGCCCGATGGTTGAGAGGTAAAACACTCGGGGATGACATTCGGGAGCATGTGGGCTCAAATCCTCGTCCGGCCACTAAGATTTCCATTTCCATTTTTTTTAAACCACTCGAGGCAAATGCAAAGATGAGTCTTTCAAAGCCACTGCCGAATTCCTTCCTGTTCCTTGTTCCCAATCTTCTCTTACCTCTGATGACCTTGACGTGTTATAAAGTCATAACTGAAAAAAAATTGTCAGCATTTGTGATTTGCCATACTGTAGATGAGTCAGTGTTGCAGTCAACCAGTGAACATACTACAACTTTGAACTTACTTGCGTTGTGGTGTTCTGTCTCACATCATTCATCTAGCATACGTTCTGAAAGCACTAATCAGTTTTTGCACACGAATACAGTCTTTATCTGGATGCTGCCCCCATGTACTTGCCTTATTCTTCCGTAATGACACAGTATGCAATTTAGACAACGTGCTCTACAGGTTACGGTTACTTCGGTGCTACATAGAAAACCTGTCGTAGAAAGGTTTCACAATTGGTCCATGCAGGTGGTAACATCACTGTACTTGCAACCACAGTTAATACAATTATGATG